>CM068714.1:19324476-20065748 GCA_035079005.1 Fraxinus americana
GGAATCAAAAGAGGCTCGAAAACGTCAAATTGCTTTAAAATCGGCTATTGATGAAGGAACAACGAGCAATGACATGAGTGACAAAGAGCTCGGCGATTTGGTCCTTCTTGTCAAAAAATGGAGATGTTTTCGAAACAACCGAAGATTTCAAAAGAAGGAAGAAAAGAATGAAGAAAGGGGCAAGCAAATCGTTTGTTACGATTGTAACAAACAGGGACACAAAAGAACCGAATGGCCAAACAAAAAGAAAATTTTCAAGAAAAAGACACTCCAAGCTACTTGGGAGGATAGTGATAGTCAAGATGAAATTGCCAATATGTGCTTCATGGCACTTGAAGATGAGGTAAGTTCAAAAGAAAAATATTCTTATGTTGAATTATTTAGCTCTTATGACGAATTACTCGAAGATTTTGAAAAACTTGCCTTAAGTCACTCTATTCTCAAAAAGAAAAATTCTTTACTAAAAGATTAATTAAAGAAGACTTTGGAAAAACAAAAAGATATTGATTATGATTCATTAGTTAAAGAAAACACCTCTTTAAAAGAAAAGGTTGAAGATTTGACTAAAATTATTTATAAATTCACCGAAGGCAAAAAGAATTTTGATATAATGCTCGGAAACCAAAAATGTGTTTTTGACAAAGGGGGAATCGGATTTAGACCTTCTCTAAAATAAAAATCTCTTAAAAACATGTTCGTTAAAACTTCAAACATCACTTGTACTTTTTGTAATAAAAATGGACATGTTTCTTTTAATTGTTTAACTAAAAATAAATTATATTTTGAAAACAAAAATAAGTGGATTAAAGAATCCCCAAAAACTAACTACCAAGGACTTAAGCTTGTATGGGTACCAAAAATCAAAAATTAAATTATGCTTGTAGTTACCAAAGAAATTGAAGAGCAAATGGTTCTTGGATAGTGGATGTTCAAAACATATTACCGGAGATCGATCACTACTATCAAAATTCAAAAAGAAGGATGGAGGCCATGTGACATTCGGAGACAACGCAAAAAGAAATAATATTGGCATTGGTAGCATTGGTAATCACCTATCTCCTTCTATTGAAAATGTGGTATTAGTCGATAACCTCAAACATAATTTGCTAAGTATTAGTTAATTATGTGATAAAGGCTACAATATTAAATTAGATTCTTCGAAATGCCTAATTACGGATGCTACATCAAAAGAGGTGATTTTTGTAGGAAGCCGAAATAAGGATGTTTATATCATAAATATTGAATATGAAAATAATGAACATTGTTTACTTGGGCTAAATGATGAAACATGGCTATGACATAGAAGATTATGTCATGTTAACATGGAACTTATTTCAAAAATTTCCAAAAATTGTTTTGTGAAAGGATTACCAAGTTTGAAATTTGAAAACGACAAAATTTGTGATGCATGTCAATTTGGAAAGCAAGTAAAAAGTTATTTCAAATCAAAAAATTTCTTCTCAACTACAAAACATTTGCAACTTCTCCACATGGATCTTTTTGGATCTTCAAGAATGGCTAGCTTAGGCGGAAAACATTACGCCTTCGTTACTTTGATGATTTTTCAAGATTTACATGGGTCACATTTTTAAAAGTAAAAGATGAAGCTCTAAAAGCTTTCAAACACTTTTGTAAGAAAGTTGAAAATGAAAAGGGTCACACTATCACCACCATTAGAAGTGACCATGGTGGAGAATTTGAAAATCTTGCGTTCAATGATTTTTGTAACGATAATGGATATAACACAATTTTTCGACTCCTAGAACTCCTCAACAAAATGGTGTAGTAGAGAGGAATGATCGTATATTACAAGAAAAGGCTCGAACCATGTTGAATGAAAATAATTTACCTAAGTACTTTTGGGCCAAAGCCGTTAACACCACATGCTACATTATAAACAGAGTTTTGGTAAGTCGTAAGAAAACCAAAACTCCTTACGAGGTTTGGAAAAATAAAATTTCCAACATTAGTTATTTCAAAGTCTTTGGTTGCAAATGTTTCATTTTAAACACAAAAGACAATTTGGAAAAAATTGACTCAAAATCCGATATTGGATTTTTTCTTGGTTATTCATCGACTAGAAAAGCATATAGAGTTTTTAACAAAAGAACTCTAGTCATAGAAGAATCTATGCACGTTACATTTAAAAAGACTAATCTTCTTGATCGAGAGAAAGATATTGATGATGATGTAGATTTGGAAACCCCCTTTGAACAAATGAATATTCAAGACAAAGAAGTATCAAATAAAGAACAATCAAAGGAGCCCAACGACCAAGATAGAGAAGAAGAGTTAAACAAGGATCAAGGCAACTCCACATTGCCAAAAGAATTATTATTGGTGATCCATCAAAAGGTATAATTACTAGAACTTCTCTTAGAAATCATCTTAGTAGTTGTGCATTCATTTCACAAATTGAACCCAAAAATTTTAAAGAAGCGGAATTTGATGAATTTTGGATTCTAGCTATGTAAGAAAAACTAAATCAATTTGAGAGAAACCATGTTTGGGACTTGATCATTAGACCAACAAATCAAACCATTATTGACACTAAATGGGTTTATCGAAGCAAAAGAGATGAAAATGGGATCATTGTGCGTAACAAGGCTAGATTAGTGGCCCAACATTACAATTAAGAAGAAGCTATTGACTATGAAGAAACTTTTGCACCAGTAGCTCGGTTAGAATCCATTCGCATTCTTCTTATATTTGCATGTCACAAAAACTTCACTCTTTATCAAATGGATGTTAAAAGTGCATTCTCAAATGGATTTATTCAAGAAGAAGTTTATGTTGAACAACCACCCGATTTTGCAAACCATAAGTTTCCAAATCATGTCTTTAAACTTAGAAAAGCTCTTTACGACCTCAAACAAGCTCCTAGAGCTTGGTATGAACGTTTGAACAAATTTCTACTTTCAAATGATTTCTCTATTGGAAAAATGGACACTACTCTTTTTATCAAAACCCAAAAACAAGACATGCTCGTTGTTCAAATTTATGTTGATGACATTATTTTTGGTGCTAGGAATATTCAACTTTGAAAAATTTTCTAAAAATATGAGCATAGAATTCGAAATGAGTATGATGGGTGAACTTAAATTTTTTCTCGGTCTTCAAATTAAACAAACATGGGATGGTATTTTCATAAATCAAAGTAAATACATACTAGACATGTTAAAGAGGTTCGAAATGAATGATCTAAAACCTATGAATACTTTGATGAGCACTTCCACAAAGCTCGACAAAGATGATCAAGGCACTTCCGTCGACATCACCAAATATCGAGGTATGATCGGATCCCTTCTTTACTTAACCACAAATAGACCCGATATAATGTTTAGCATCTGTTTATGTGCTCATTTCCAATCTAATCCTAAGGAATCCCACCTTAAAGCTGTGAAAAGAATCTTTAGATATCTTAGTGGAACTCGAACCTTAGGACTTTGGTATCTGAAAAACACTCACATTGACTTACTTAGCTTTTTGGACGCCGATTGGGCTGGATGTCAAATTGACCGTAAAAGTACTAGCGGAGCTTGTCACTTTTTAGGCTTTGCTCTAGGCCGAATACATCTCAGCGGTGAGTTATTGTGCACAAGTACTTTGGATGAAACAAAGTCTGTAATACCCCAGACCAAGAAAGTTTAAGAGATTTGATAGGTACTACTCATACCAACAAGGTACACCTTCTTTTCCGGAAGTCCATCGTTGGAAACTCCACAGTTAAGCGTGCTTGGCTTGGAGCAATTCTATGATGGGTGACCCCCCTGGGAAGTTTTCTCGGGGAGCGTGCGAGTGAGGACAAAGCATGCTGAAAAGACCCATGTGGTACAGTGAGGACAGTACGTCGTCAATCTAACGGCCAAGACAGCCCGTTAAGTGGGATCCGGGTCGTTACAAATGGTATCAGAGCCCATTGCCGCTGGAAATTGGGAACTAAGTGCTATGCGGGACAAAGTGCTACGCCATAGGATGGGAGCCACCTCTTGAACTCGTAGGAGCCACCTCTAGAATCTCAACACCTGGCAACAGATCCTCAGATCGATCAAGCGCGACGAGGACGTCGTGAGTCTAACGGGGGGTGATTGTAATACCCAGACCAAGAAAGTTTAAGAGATTTGATAGGTACTACTCATACCAACAAGGTGCACCTTCTTTTCCGGAAGTCCATCGTTGGAAACTCCAAAGTTAAGCGTGCTTGGCTTGGGGCAATTCTATGATGGGTGACCCCCCTGGGAAGTTTTCTCGGGGAGCGTGCGAGTGAGGACAAAGCATGCAGAAAAGACCCATGTGGTACAGTGAGGACAGTACGTCGTCGATCTAACGGCCAAGACAGCCTGTTAAGTGGGACCCAGGTCGTTACAAAGTCTATATGACTATCACTTGCCCTATAATTATATTCCCATTATGTATGATAACACTAGTGCAATTAACTTGTTCAAAAATCCCATTTTGCATTCTCGAACCAAGCATATTGAAATATGACATCATTTTCTTCGAAATCACGTTCAAAAAGGAGATATCTTGCTAGAATTTGTTGATACGAAAAATCAATTGGCCGACATCTTCACTAAACCCCTCGCTCTAGACCGTTTCTCACTTATTAGAAGAGAATTGAGAATTATTGATGTGCAAAATTGAAACACCCTACAGATTTTTTTTGTAAATATAGGCCAACCGGACAATTCCCTACCTCGTCCAGGATGTCCAGACATTTATGTCTCGATGGACAGAACTTTTTTAAGTTCTATCATCCGGACGTCCGGATCGTCGATTCTATAAGTTAAAAATCGCAATTGTAGCACCTTGTTCTTCATTTTCCCCATTTTTCTCTTCACTTCTCTCCCTATAATCAATTGACATCTCCAATATTGACTCCCAATTCGTTTAATCTCTCATTCCACTCTCAAATCTACAAGATCTATATCAAATCTCCATCATTTTCCCAAAAATCCTTTCAAAATTGCCTCACTCTAACCACTTTCGAAGCCCTAATTCCTTTTGACATCTCTCCACAAAATAACCAAATTTATAACTGAAATTTCATTAACATATCTTGAATTCATATTTGATTCCAACCTTTTAGTGCTTTTGACACAAAATTGCTAATACCTTAAGCCCTAAATTCAGTCTCTCTCCTGAAAACTCTTAATGTCGGGTTCTCAACGAGGAAAGAGGATGAAAAAGACGGTGAGACGACCTCCCCCATCTTCATCGGAGGAAGATATGGAGTTGGAATCCGAGGCATCGGAAAATCCCTTCAAGAAATCTCATATTCTTATCGGTAAGAGTGTCGATTTTGCTAATTTTTCTATAGAAGCACCCGCTTTTCACATTGAGGAATACATTGAGAAAATGGGATGGGTATCCGTGTACACCATGGAGGAACATGTACCCACGTCTTATGAAAGATTTTTCATGAATATGCAATTTGATCCCCGTTCCGACACCATTACTTGTTTTCTTAAAAATGTTCGTATTAAAATCACTAAAACACTTATTCGTGATATTCTCAATCTCCAACGGTGTGACTTGCAAGTTTTTGTTCACAAGGCATTTCCTATATGCAACGGCTATAATCCATCTGAGGCATGTCGATGAGTCACTGGTAAGAATTTTGAAAATATCACTAAGATTAGCGCCAACCAATTGACTTTTCCGTGCAAAATTTTACAAAACATTATTGCTAACATCATTTTTCCAAGAAAATGTCACTGAGACGAAGTAAGTAACTTCGATCTCTTTATTTGAGACTCTATATTCGTTGAGCGTAAATTAGATTTTCCCACTATCGCTTTTGGTGTTATGAAACTTGTCCATGCATCATGACACACTAAAGCACTACCTTACGGGATGCTTGTTACGAAAATTTTTAAGCACTTCGATGTTCCACTTGAGGGTGAGACCTCTATCAAACCCAGTCATACCGATATCATCAATATCAAAACTCTAAAATGAATGAAAGTAGTAAAAGATCATGGGCAACGGGTAGCTCGAATAGAGGGTTTTGATGCCACATTCGGTCCCTCGATTCTACCATTCGAGGACAAATATGAGGAAGACTCCAAGGATGTCCCTATTCTTCCTGTCGACATTCCTGTATCTAGTGTACCTAGTCCATCCACTGATCGCTCCTTCATAGAAGAACAATTCAACCTCCTTCATGGGCATATCGATCTCTCACTGCCACCGTCGACAGCTTTGGGAGTCTACTGCTTCAGCTTTAGGCATAGCAGACTGCCCTCTAGGAGCGACATGACTCTTTTTTTGCTGCCCTCGATGCTCGTTTTCCACCTCCGGCACCCTAGATCCATTGGCACTTTACATATTGTCTATGCTTGTCTTTTCATAGGTATATGAACGCCTATGACTTGACTAGTATGTTAATTTTTTAATGTTGATTTCTTATTCTTCATCTCTTCAACTTGAAATTCTTTTTGCTTATGCCAAAAGTGGGAAGATACTAATAATTATGCATGAAATGATTGAATGGCACATCGATAGGGGGAACATTTATTTTATCACGGCATATTGATAAGGAGAATATATAACAATTTGTTCGATACTTCTATTGCAAATTATCTCTTGTTTGTCATAATAAGAAAGGGGAAAATTGTTGATCTGTGGTTGACATCTCGTTTTGATTATCACAAACAAATTGTTTTTATCTCTAACAAATTGATTTCAAGTGTCTATAGCGATTATTGCATAAAGTCAATAACATGAAGTTCGAGGTCAAGTAAATTTGCGCACGAAGATCGACACGAAAATAAATTCGCAAATCTAGGATATGAATTGAAACCTACGAAAATCAGCCTAAAAAAGAATCAAGACAAAAGTCGATGAACAATCAAGCAATACACGCCAAGATGTTCAAAACATAGTACTTAAACATTTCACACTCATGTAAACGTAAAATGCTTCAACATTTGGCATATAATTACTAAGAGCAAAAAGTAAATTTTTATGCATAAGAAAAATTATGTTCAAAATCAAATGATTGCATAAAGTCATTATCGAGTCACTTTAAAAAATAATACATGGAAAAGTACTTCAGGAAATAGCATTACATGAAAAAATCAAGTAAGACAATGTCTGGGAGCAAAATGTTCATCCGGACGTCCGGATGACCCCCAACGGTCACTTTTTTTACCGTTCTGACATCTTCAAACGACTAGTATTTTGAACCATTCGGACGTCCGGATCCCTTGTTCAGATGGACAGATTTTTTAGCCGATTTGAGTGCTATAAAGACCTCACTCACTTTTCATTAGTTCTACCCTTTTCTTGGAGCATTAAAGTGAACTATTCTCCTACTAGAAACCAGTTATGTCAAACTATTTTCCTACTAGAAACTACCATTCTGGCGATACCCATGGTTGTGCACCACCACTGATCGGTAGCCCTCATCTAGATGATTATAACCATGGTCATACATCAACCAATAATGTCCCCAATAAATTAGAATTAAATCTAAATTTTTTCCCAGTCACACAACTTTAAGTTCCAGATATGTCTGCTTCAATTCCTCATCCCCACAGCATTGAATCATCAAATTAGCCACAATCGAGTCTTCAACAACCACATAGGACCATGGGTTATGTAGCGACCGCGAATTTTTCAATTTTATAAATTAGTTCTCGAAAAACGTGTCGCTCGACTTTAACCCTAATTTTTAAGAAATAGCGCGTTCGTCTAGCCGTTATAAATATGAATTTAAATTATTTCGAATCGAATCGAATATAGAATAATTATTTTTATTTCAATTCGGATTTATTTTATTTAAATCCAATTATTATTAAATTCAAGTCCACTTACATAAACCCAATTGTTAGAGCCCAATATTTATTTTCCAATAATTATAATCCAATTACATAGGCCCAATTATATAAGTCCAACACCTTGAATTTATTCATTTAGCCCATTTCAATTTAAGCCCAACTGTTGGCCCATTAAACAACCTAGGGAATTGTGCCCTAAAACTTTCTATTTTTAATCACCCTCATTTCCCACCATCACCCCCATCGTAGCATTTCTAGTGACCATTTTGTTGGTAAGCTCCCTCCCTTTTTCCTCAATTCTTGGAGATTAATGTGGATGCTAGAACATCAATTTCTAGCATCAACACCATCTTCCCCATTTTTGGAGACTAATGTTGATGTTAGAACATCAATTTCCAACATCAACACTATCTCCTTGGCTCAACCTCACCACCTCCAACCACCAGTCTCGAACCAGACACTGCAGCCACCAAAACCAAAGCTGCAGTCATCCACCCACGTTCCAGCCACCACCCAAGCTGCAACCAACTGAACCAAGCCATCTCCTTAGCTCGAAAACGAGAGCAAAACTGCTCAGCACCACCATAGCCACTGCCAACAACCTCGACCCAAACACCAACTGCAGAACCACCACATCAACACCCAACCCTCAACCCAGAACTCAACAATGCAGGCACTCCAACCCCATGAAACCGAGACCAACACTACCCAAAACCACCATTTTCGCACCACCACAACCACCCACGTTTACAGCCCCAAAGTACCACCATCTCAGAGCCTATCCACCAAGCTGCAGCCAAAACCAAGCTGCAAACATCGAATCACCAGCAGAAACCCAACACCGAATCCAACCCCCAACACCTCAGCATCTCCACAACCAAGACCCTAACCCTCACTGCCCAAAGATCAATCGACAACCATTTCACCAAGATCAACCCCAATCGACCCCAAAAGCGAGAAAACAGGAAAAACCCAAAACCCACCTCAAATCAACCCTAAAACCAAGAAATAGCATAACCAATGAACTTACCTCAAGATCCCCAACCCATTTCCAGCAGGAAATCGAACCCCAAGTCGCGATTTTAGCCTCGGTCGACTTCGAAAAACCTTACAC
Source organism: Fraxinus americana (assembly GCA_035079005.1). Taxonomy (NCBI): domain Eukaryota; kingdom Viridiplantae; phylum Streptophyta; class Magnoliopsida; order Lamiales; family Oleaceae; genus Fraxinus; species Fraxinus americana. The sequence continues at coordinate 19,333,375 of CM068714.1, forward strand.
CCAAGAGCCCCTTTCCCCTACCGCCTCCACCCTCACCGGCGCCACCACGTTTCGGTGGCGCTGACACCGGCGTCTGCCCGGATGGAATCCAGGGAAGGGCGAAGCCCTTCCCTCCCAATCGCCCCTCTCTCTCTCTGTTCGAAGATAAGAGAGAGAGAGAGAGAGGGTTGTGTTGTTTTTTTATTTTTGGTTTTAATTTTAGAATTTTATATTGATTTTGATTTTGTTTTATTTTGATTTGTTTTGATTTTGATTTTAATTTTATTTTGATTTTGTTTTGGTTTTAGTTTAGTTAGATTAGTTTAGGTATATATTAATTTCAATTGATAAATTTTAGCCCCAAGTTTTGAATTGTTTTAAGTTAGTCCCTAATTTATATAAGTTATTATTTCAGCCATTTAAGTTATATTTTCAACTTTATTTTATTTACAGTTTAGTCCTTAAACTTATATAAGTTATTTAATTCAGCTTTTAAGTTTTATTTTCAGCTTTTTTTTATATTTACAGATTAGTCCCTAAATTATTAAACATTATTATTTTAGTTTTCATCTTTTATTTTCAGCTTTAGGATATTTCTGAGCTCAGTCCTTAAACTTACAAAAGTTATTATTTCAGTTTTTAACTTTTAATTCCAGCTTAGTTATAATTACGACTTAGTCCCTAACTTTTAAAATTTACTATTTTAGCCCTTAAACTTTTATTTTCAGATTTAATAAACTTTCAATTTAGCCCTAAACTTTATGTTATCATTTTAAGCCATTTATTTCATTTCCAATAATTTTCAATTAAGTCCTTAAACTTAATTTCAACACTTTAAAACTTTAAAGTTCGAAATACTAATTCCAACTTATTTCCTATTTTTGGCTAGACGATACGTACGAGCAATTAGGAGCTTGAAGTTATTTTCCGCTCCACTTTTCACGCAACTCGAAATATTTGAGGTAGACTCGCCACCATTAATTAGTTTAAATTATAATTGCATGCTTTATGTGAATTACGTGATTTATATGCTTTATGCATAGGATGAGAATGTGTCATATGCGATATATGATATTGTTATGCTTGCCATAACTTATATGCTTAATTGCATGAGAAAGAAAGAAAGAAAGAAAGAAAGAATCTCTTATGAGATAAGAAAGAATGTTATGCATAACTTATGTGCTTCATCCGCACAAGAAAGAAAGACTACCCACAACCCATGTTTTTTTAAAGAGCCTATGATTTTCAAGAAAATGAACCAAAGATGATATCACATTGTATATTGCATGAGTGTGTTTTCAATTATTCTGTAAATTAATTATCGGCGATGAGTCTACTGAGTATTTCTTCGAAATACTCATTCTGCTATTTTTAACAATATTTGCAGACTTCGGAGGCGAACGTGATTGATCCGGCAGTGGTGGCAATATAAAATTTGATTATCGAAATTATTAAATTTCCGAATTTATGTATTGAAACACTGTTAACGTATTTTCGTTTCCGCTATCCCAAAAACACGATATTTAAATTTTGAACAATTATCCAATGCATTTTAATTGCCGAAGTAGTTTTCAATTTCAAATGTGATTTTAAAATTTAGGTCATTTCCGCAAAATTGATTGACAAAATTAGGGCAAAAGACGATGACGTGGCAATCCGGGTTAACAGAACTCGGGGCGCTACGACAGTATCGAGAGAGTCGGTTCATGCTTTACGTAGACTGGCAAAATTTTCAAAAAAAATAAAATTTTTCAAAGAGACGTTCTAAATTGTTTAATTATCATTAATGAAAGTTGCCACTGCTACCATTCAATCCGTCGACTCCGAAGGTAAAGAAGTTATTGAAGTTTACTGTTATGTTATTTCGGATACTGTTTTACGATTTACGAGACTTAGAAGAAAGAGAAAGAAAGTGTATCCGAATTAGAAAGAAAGAAAGAAAAGAAATACGAGTTTGAGCATAATTGGAAATAATTTTCTAAATTTTTACGTCCTCGTAAATTTTAACTAAGAAGAGATTAATAACCCCACTTAATTGGACTTTGCATAATTGGTTTAGGACATGGCGCCCATTCGTAGAAATACACCAAGTGACGCGGAACAAGCCGCTAGAGACTACGACCGTTTCAGGCCCAGACTCGATTGGGCTATAGCCCAACACATCGAGCAGCTGAATATTGTACGCGATCGGGCCATACAGCATGGCTATGTGACTAATGATTACCGATCGATCCATCATTTGCTCTCGACCTTCCGGGCCGACTATGCGGAAGTAGCTCGTAGCATATACATGGATGCCCTCACGTCACCTAACGTGGATATGGATTATGACGCATTCTGCTTGAGATTTGTGGCATATTGGCCCATGTATTTTGAGCACCGCTTTGGGGTTGTACCTGAAGGGGAGCCAGAACATGAGCCAATGCCTGAGCCTGAACAGGTGCAAGAAGATGAGTTAGCACCCGAGGGCAATCCCGAGGAGGAACCAGAAGAGGAAGAAGATCCCGAGGAGGAACCAGAAGAGGAAGAAGATCCCGAGGAAGACCCAGAGGAAGAAGAAGATCCCGAAGAAGACCCCGAAGAAGAAGAACCAGAGGAAGACGCTGATCCAGCGTTGGGAGAATTCTCGGACGCCGAATCATGCGTAACCGAAGGAGAATAGATGATAGGAGTTAGAGTAGGATTAACATTTTGTTTATATCAAATGTTGGCATACACGCCACCCGATGTACCTACTTGAAAAGAAGTCGAATTATGAATGAAATGAAATTTGAAACTTAATTTTCGAGATATCCTTACTGTTCGCTTTGTTAGTACTCCTAGTCAACTATTACAAGCGCCTTTTTAAATTTATGAAGGTTATGGCACCACCGAACCAAGCCGACGTTATCGGGGAATTACTCAAGGCAAGCGGTGAAATGAGACAGGTTTCCGCGACCCAAGAAACCCCAACCCTATTGTTCCAGGTGATCGAACAATTCGGAAGGTACGGTCCGCCTACGTTTGACGCGGCGGAAATGGGCCACTGGCGATGGAAGAATGGCTCCAGGCCATTGAAAAAATTTTTAAGCACATAGCCTGCCCGGAATTCAAGAAAGTGGGATGTGCCGAGTTCATGTTGATTGGAAGAGCTGGTTTTTGGTGGGAATCTGCATCCCGCACGAGAAGTGAGGAACAACAGGCAGCCCTAACTTGGGATGATTTCAAGGAAGAGATCAGGGACAAGTTTTTCCCACAAGCTCTTCGAGATCACAAGGAGGCCGAATTTCTTCGACTAGTGCAAGGAGATATGGATATAGTCGAGTATGAAAGGAGGTTTGAAGAGCTATCACGTTATGCTCCACATCTGGTGGAGACGGAGTTCAAAAAGGCCCGCAGATTTGAGAGAGGTCTACGTTCCGATGTCCGACAAATCGTCAGTTCACATGAGCTGCCAACCTACCGGGAAGTAGTAAAAAAGGCTCAAGCAGTAGCCTATGCCGGTGGGAGGACGGTAAGCCAGGGACCTCAGTATGAGCAGAGAAACCTGGGCAAGAGAAAATGGCAAGGTCCGAGCCGCAACCAAACTCCGAACCAGAACAGGAACCAACCGTTCGTCAAGAGGCCCAATCCAGGGCCAACAGGGAGACAGATGCCCAATATCATTTCTCCCTGCCCTAAGTGCCAGAGGATGCACAAAGGAGAATGCCTGTTTGGGAAGGGAGTCTGCTATAAGTGTGGCGGTCAAAGGTCACTTTGCAACGGATCGTCGTGCTCGGCCGCCCGGGGGTTCCAATCGAGAAGATGAACCCGAGGCGTAACCGGAAGGGGACAAATGCCTGTGGTATTCGCTATGGATGCGGCCCGGGACTCCGACGTGATTGCAGGTATACTAGTTATCCTAGTACCCTTGTACATGTCTTAATTGCTTTCCATACCGTATTTTCCTTCCCATATTAAGCATGATAATATGATATCAGGTATACTATCTATTTCTGGGATACCTGTATATGTTCTGATAGACTCGGGAGCCACACATTCATTTATATCAGATACATGCTTAGAAAGACTGAACCTAATAGGCATAGAGACTGGTAGTACCCTTGAAGTTAGTTTGCCGTCAGGAGAAACCCTCGATACTACTAAGATAGTCAAGGCCGTACAAATCGATTTTGATGGTCAAGTTTTGGAGGCAGACCTGAATATTATCCGAATGAAAGATTTCGATATTATTCTAGGTATGGATTGGCTCAGTACCAACCGTGCCGCAATTATGTGCCACGAGAAAGAGGTTATTTTTCGTAAAGACGGTAAAGAAGTATTCAGATTTTATGGGACGAGGATTAAAGCACTTCCTCGCCTGATTTCGGCTTTACAAGCGGAGAAGCTATTAGCCAAGGATAGTTGTCATGGCTATTTGGTTAGTCTTCAAGACAAACCCGTAGATGAGATTACTCTGGATTCAGTGCCAGTAGTATGTGAATATAGTGACGTTTTTCCAGACGATCTACCCGGCACTCCGCCGGATAGGCAAGTGGAATTTTCCATCGATTTGGTACCAGGAGCGGCCCCTGTTTCTAAAACTCCATACCGCATGGCACCAAAAGAATTACAAGAACTGAAGGTGCAATTAGAGGAATTGCTAGAGAAGGGTTTTATCAGGCCAAGTGTATCCCCGTGGGGAGCACCTGTGCTGTTTGTAAAGAAGAAGGACGAAAGCATGAGGATGTGTATCGACTATCGAGAACTTAACAAGTTGACGATAAGGAATAAGTATCCCCTACCCAGGATCGAAGACTTATTCGATCAGTTGAAAGGAACTGCAATCTTCTCGAAGATTGATTTGAGATCTGGGTACCATCAGCTAAAGGTTTCGCCAGCTGACGTACCAAAGACAGCGTTCAGGACACGATATGGACATTATGAGTTCACAGTGATGCCGTTCGGTCTTACGAACGCACCTGCGATATTTATGGATTTGATGAACCGAGTTTTCCATCAGTATCTTGATAAATTCGTTATTGTTTTTATCGATGATATACTGATCTACTCCAGGGATTTCGCACAACATGAAGAACATTTGAGGACCGTGTTGGAAACGCTGAGAGCAGAAAAGTTGTACGCCAAGTTCAAGAAATGTGAATTTTGGCTTGAAAGAGTAGGTTTCTTGGGTCATATTGTTACAGCTAAAGGTATCGAGGTCGATCCTTCTAAGGTTGAAACCGTAACAAATTGGCCAACACCTGCAAATGTTGGAGATGTGAGAAGCTTTCTTGGATTAGCTGGATATTATCGGCGATTCATAGAAGGTTTTTCTAAAATAGCAGGTTCTATGACTCAGTTGACCAGAAAGGGAGTTAAGTTCCAGTGGACAGAACAATGTGAACAAAGCTTTCAGAAACTTAAGGACAGACTCGTTTCAGCACCAGTGCTGACGATACCAGATGGATCTGAAGGTTTCGTTATTTACAGCGATGCATCCAAACATGGTTTAGGTTGTGTTTTGATGCAGAATGGCAAAGTGATAGCATATGCTTCAAGACAGTTGAAGCCACATGAGAAGAATTACCCGACACATGATTTAGAGCTCGCAGCTGTTGTGCACGCTCTTAAGATTTGGAGACACTATCTGTACGGGAGTAAATGTGAGATTTACACCGATCACAAGAGTCTCAAGTATTTCTTCACTCAGAAGGAGTTGAACATGCGACAACGTCGATGGCTAGAGCTGGTAAAAGACTATGACTGCACCATTCTTTACCACCCGGGTAAAGCAAATAAGGTTGCCGACGCTTTGAGCAGAAAGGACGCCGGACAGTTATCAGCTTTGGGAACGACGCAAGATCAGTTGATTCGAGATTTGAGGAATCTAAGAATCGAAGTGCGAACCCCATCAGTCCAAGGATCTTCTAGATTGGCAAATCTGAGCGTTAAACCAGATTTGAGAAGTCGGATTATAACAGCTCAAACTGGAGATAAATTTTTAGAAAAGATCAGATCCGAAGTTGGAACTGGCAAGAGAATAGGTTTCGAGATTGCCTCTGATAAGGCACTTATATTCAGAGGACGTCTCTGTGTACCGAAGGATGAACATATCCAGAATGAGATTTTGACAGAAGCTCATTCAGCACCATATGCATGCCACCCAGGAGGAACGAAGATGTATCGCGATTTGCGCAACACCTTTTGGTGGAGAAACATGAAGGGTTGTATTGCAAAATTTGTCTCTCGATGCATGACGTGTCAGCAAGTTAAGGCTGAACACCAGAGACCATCAGGATTATTAAATCCTTTGGATATACCAGAATGGAAATGGGAGAAAATTTCCATGGATTTCGTAACAGGGTTACCGAAATCAGTGAAAGGACATGACGCTATTTGGGTTATCGTAGATCGACTTACGAAGTCAGCTCATTTCCTACCAATCAGAATGACACTCAATGTGGATCAGTTATCCCAGTTGTATGTTAGAGAGATTGTTCGACTTCATGGAGTACCAGCTTCCATTGTATCAGATAGAGACCCGAGATTTACATCAAGATTCTGGAAGAGTTTACAAGTAGCGATGGGTACTAAATTAAATTTTAGTCTTGCTTACCATCCCAGACCGATGGACGGTACGAACGCACTATTCAGACACTAGAAGATATGCTTAGAGCTTGCGTATTAGATTTGAGTGGTAATTGGGAGACTCACCTCCCATTAGTGGAATTTGCCTACAATAATAGTTTTCAGGCTACTATTGGAATGGCACCATATGAGGCACTTTATGGACGACGATGTCGATCACCAGTCTATTGGGATGAAGTAGGCGAGAGAAGAATTTTAGGTCCAGAATTGATTGAAAAGACGGTTAAGGCTATTGATAAGATCAGACTGCGAATCAAAGCCGCTCAAGATAGACAGAAAAGCTATGCCGATCAAAGGAGAAAAGACTTAGAATTTGAAATTGGAGAGAAAGTATTTTTGAAAGTAGCTCCTATGAAAGGAACTATTCGCTTCGGCAAGAGAGGGAAGTTAAGACCCCGTTTTATCGGACCATTCGAGATATTAGAGAAAGTGGGTAACGTGGCTTATCGTTTGGCGTTGCCGCCGAGCTATCGGCCGTACACTACGTTTGTCACGTTTCCCTATTGAGAAAGTATATCCACGATCCAAGTCACGTGGTAAATTTTCAGACTATTTCGATTCAGAGGAATCTGTCCTATGAGGAGACACCTATGTGCATTATAGAAAGAAAAGTCCATGTCTTAAGAAACAAAGAGATTCCTTTAGTCAAAGTCCAATGGGGTAGACAGGATGGCGATGAAGCTACCTGGGAGAAAGAGGAAGAGATTCTGGCCAAGTATCCAGATATATTAGATCAAGTAAGTTTAAATTTCGAGGACGAAAATATTTTAAGGGGGTAAGGTTGTAGCGACCGCGAATTTTTCAATTTTATAAATTAGTTCTCGAAAAACGTGTCGCTCGACTTTAACCCTAATTTTTAAGAAATAGCGCGTTCGTCTAGCCGTTATAAATATGAATTTAAATTATTTCGAATCGAATCGAATATAGAATAATTATTTTTATTTCAATTCGGATTTATTTTATTTAAATCCAATTATTATTAAATTCAAGTCCACTTACATAAACCCAATTGTTAGAGCCCAATATTTATTTTCCAATAATTATAATCCAATTACATAGGCCCAATTATATAAGTCCAACACCTTGAATTTATTCATTTAGCCCATTTCAATTTAAGCCCAACTGTTGGCCCATTAAACAACCTAGGGAATTGTGCCCTAAAACTTTCTATTTTTAATCACCCTCATTTCCCACCATCACCCCCATCGTAGCATTTCTAGCGACCATTTTGTTGGTAAGCTCCCTCCTTTTTCCTCAATTCTTGGAGATTAATGTGGATGCTAGAACATCAATTTCTAGCATCAACACCATCTTCCCCCTTTTTGGAGACTAATGTTGATGTTAGAACATCAATTTCCAACATCAACACTATCTCCTTGGCTCAACCTCACCACCTCCAACCACCGGGTCTCGAACCGCACAACTGCAGCCACCAAAACCAAAGTCGCAGTCATCCACCCACGTTCCGGCCACCACCCAAGCCGCAACCAACCGAACCAAGCCATCTCCTTAGCTCGAAACGAGAGCAAAGCGCTCGGCACCACCATAGCCACCGCCAACAACCTCGACCCAAACACCAACCTGAGAACCACCACATCAACACCCAACCCTCAACCCAGAACTCAACAATGCAGGCACTCCAACCCCATGAAACCGAGACCAACACTACCCAAAACCACCATTTTCGCACCACCACAACCACCCACGTTTACAGCCCCAAAGTACCACCATCTCAGAGCCTATCCACCAAGCTGCAGCCAAAACCAAGCTGCAAACATCGAATCACCGGCGTAAACCCAACACCGAATCCAACCCCCAACACCTCAGCATCTCCACAACCAAGACCCTAACCCTCACTGCCCAAAGATCAATCGACAACCATTTCACCAAGATCAACCCCAATCGACCCCAAAAGCGAGAAAACAGGAAAAACCCAAAACCCACCTCAAATCAACCCTAAAACCAAGAAATAGCATAACCAATGAACTTACCTCAAGATCCCCAACCCATTTCCAGCAGGAAATCGAACCCCAAGTCGCGATTTTAGCCTCGGTCGACTTCGAAAAACCTTACACCCAAGAGCCCCTTTCCCCTACCGCCTCCACCCTCACCGGCGCCACCACGTTTCGGTGGCGCTGACACCGGCGTCTGCCCGGATGGAATCCAGGGAAGGGCGAAGCCCTTCCCTCCCAATCGCCCCTCTCTCTCTCTGTTCGAAGATAAGAGAGAGAGAGAGAGAGGGTTGTGTTGTTTTTTTATTTTTGGTTTTAATTTTAGAATTTTATATTGATTTTGATTTTGTTTTATTTTGATTTGTTTTGATTTTGATTTTAATTTTATTTTGATTTTGTTTTGGTTTTAGTTTAGTTAGATTAGTTTAGGTATATATTAATTTCAATTGATAAATTTTAGCCCCAAGTTTTGAATTGTTTTAAGTTAGTCCCTAATTTATATAAGTTATTATTTCAGCCATTTAAGTTATATTTTCAACTTTATTTTATTTACAGTTTAGTCCTTAAACTTATATAAGTTATTTAATTCAGCTTTTAAGTTTTATTTTCAGCTTTTTTTTATATTTACAGATTAGTCCCTAAATTATTAAACATTATTATTTTAGTTTTCAACTTTTATTTTCAGCTTTAGTATATTTACAGCTCAGTCCTTAAACTTACAAAAGTTATTATTTCAGTTTTTAACTTTTAATTCCAGCTTAGTTATAATTACAGCTTAGTCCCTAACTTTTAAAATTTACTATTTTAGCCCTTAAACTTTTATTTTCAGATTTAATAAACTTTCAATTTAGCCCTAAACTTTATGTTATCATTTTAAGCCATTTATTTCATTTCCAATAATTTTCAATTAAGTCCTTAAACTTAATTTCAACACTTTAAAACTTTAAAGTTCGAAATACTAATTCCAACTTATTTCCTATTTTTGGCTAGACGATACGTACGAGCAATTAGGAGCTTGAAGTTATTTTCCCGCTCCACTTTTCACGCAACTCGAAATATTTGAGGTAGACTCGCCACCATTAATTAGTTTAAATTATAATTGCATGCTTTATGTGAATTACGTGATTTATATGCTTTATGCATAGGATGAGAATGTGTCATATGCGATATATGATATTGTTATGCTTGCCATAACTTATATGCTTAATTGCATGAGAAAGAAAGAAAGAAAGAAAGAAAGAATCTCTTATGAGATAAGAAAGAATGTTATGCATAACTTATGTGCTTCATCCGCACAAGAAAGAAAGACTACCCACAACCCATGTTTTTTAAAGAGCCTATGATTTTCAAGAAAATGAACCAAAGATGATATCACATTGTATATTGCATGAGTGTGTTTTCAATTATTCTGTGAATTAATTATCGGCGATGAGTCTACTGAGTATTTCTTCGAAATACTCATTCTGCTATTTTTAACAATATTTGCAGACTTCGGAGGCAAACGCGATTGATCCGGCAGTGGTGGCAAAATAAAATTTGATCATCGAATTTATTAAGTTTCCGAATTTATGTATTGAAACACTGTTAACGTATTTTCGTTTCCGCTATCCCAAAAACACGATATTTAAATTTTGAACAATTATCCAATGCATTTTAATTGCCGAAGTAGTTTTCAATTTCAAATGTGATTTTAAAATTTAGGTCATTTCCGCAAAATTGATTGACAAAATTAGGGCAAAAGACGATGACGTGGCAATCCGGGTTAACAGAACTCGGGGCTCTACAGGTTACATGTCGATTCCACCAATTAATTCAGAAACTACTCCGATTTTGAATAAAAGTCTGCCACTGTCTCGCGTGATCGAAAACTAGCTTCCCATTGCAATTGGTGACTATACTAAACTCCAATCCACTCCAATTGGTAACCGTGCACAAGCTATTTCGTTAAATTCTCCCATTTTTTCTCGGATTCTGGGCAAGGGACCATCTACAATGGATCATGCAGTCTTGAAAATCTCTAAAATGATATCCATTGAGTCCAATTCGATAAAACATTTTGCATTGGGAATAGCGCCCATTGACACGTAAAATGAAGCTATTAATTCAGTAGTTTTCGTACATAATCAAGTAACTGTGACTTTTCCATTGATCTCAACACATCCTAAAACCCATAGAATTGTAAATTTGGCCTCTAGCTTGACCGAAAGTGAAGCATTGGAAAGCGTACCTTTTCACGAAAATCAAAAAACTCAACCAGCGGCTGATCCTTTTACTCCCCAGGTCTTTAATCATCTGATTGATCGAGTTAATATATACCAATTCAAAAAACCCAGATTCAACACTTTGTGTGGTACTACGAGGTACAAATAATGCTTCCGGGCCCTTTACTCAAGCTAAATTGCCACTAGTTGGTCAGATACCACATGTTCAGGGTAAGAAATCATATGCTGCTGCCCTCTCTATAAAACATGTTACTTCCGAACAGGGCTAGCCAAATCTTTTACACCTGTCCTTCAGGCCCCCACAAGATTCCAATGATCACAAGTTTGCTTCTAAAGAACCGTTCATGCACATGGGGAAAACCGTTATTTCCTTTATCGAGGAGTAAGAGGAACTTCTATTTGAGCCATACAAGTTCACAGTTGTAGGCATATTCTCTCACCGTAAACCTTCGATGGTTATAGTACGTGACAATTTTCAGAAATTTGGTTTTCATGGTGATTTTATGATCGGTATAATTGACCCATCACATATTTTGATTCATCTGGCGCACGAGGATGACTACTCAAAGTTATTCCTCAAACCCCCTTGGTATATTGATGGTGTCTAGTATATGTTATTAAATGGACGCCTAGTTTCAGCCCACAGCATGAGACCCCTATCTCCCTTGTCTGGGTTTTCTTTCTACTATTGCCCATTCACTTTCGGGCAAAGAGCATCCTAATCACCTTAGCCAAGGCAATTGGAGTTCCACTTTGTATTGATGAGGTAACATAAGATTTACGCTGACCTAGTGAGGCACATGTATGTATTGAGGTTGACTTGGAGTATAAGCTCCCTAACATGATTTGGATTGAGAGGGAAAAGCATAGTGGGTACTTGCAAAATGTCCAGTATGACAAGAAACCAGACTATTATTTTCGATGCAGACACTTTGAACATATTGATGAGCAATGTTCTTTTGGATCACGCTCAATACCATCACTTGTTGGAGTAACAGTTGAGGACCGTGTTCTTAGGCCTACTGTGGATCAAGGCAAGGACAAGGGAAAGGGTAAGGAGGAACTTGTTGAACCTCCTAAGCGATGGGTTATAGTCCGTAGGGACTAAAGAGGACAGCATTCTGCTAGCATTCCGGGCATCCAAATTTAGTCTATTTTATAGCCTGCACCACCAGTTGCTATGGCTGATATAATAGCTCCTATTCATATACATACTCCAACTTAGTCAGTTGCTTTATCAGTGAGTCCCACAGATTATATAGTTCAGCTAGTTCCCAGTTTAGTTGCTCCTCAGATCAGTTCTCCATTGCCATTTGTTCCTACTATAGTTGCTACCACTGAGGCTTCACTTCAGGTTGTCAGGACTACCTATACTTCATATTTTGATCTACTTGTGGATTTTATGGTCTGAGAACCACTGATACCAGATGACTCAGAGTATGCTGGTATCAGAGATATATATATTACATGTCTATCTCTAGTTTGGACACATGCACCTATTACCCAACTGCTTCCCCTCTTTGTCAGCAGAACATTGAGGTATTTATCCCATCTATACAGTCTAAGAAGTTAGATACAGAGGGCACATAACAGATTGAGGTTCACCAGCAGGGAATGTTCCGTAGGCCTTTTGTTGAAGATTTGGTTGGTTGGTTGGTTGGATGGACAAAGGATGATGGTTTTGTCCAGGTTATACTGAAGAAACACCCGCGGGCTACTGATACTCCACATCCGAGCATGAAGATTTCTACGAGTTAGCCATATGATAACTCTTCACATTCCCCACCCTATGAGTACCATCATATATAATGTGAGATGTATAATATAATGTGAGATGTATAGCTAATGTAGTTACTCCTAAAGCCTGAAGAGAGTTATACAACTTCATTAGGTTTATCTTTTGGTTATGCTAGAGCCTTTCGTTCTTCAACATAGATTTGCCTATAGTCGATAATATCTGCGCTTTGATATGGGCGTTTAGAATGAGTCGAAAAAGATCTAGATTTTTTAGAATATGGGGACCAATGTTACTGTTATTAATGATGATCCCCAATTCCTTTACATTAGAGTTGAGGATCCGAAACTAGCGCGTCCCATCTATCTGACTCCAGTCTATACTCCATGTGATGCTACTACCATGGGGGATTTGTGGACACATCTTTACCACATTTACCTCGATATGGACAACCCTTAGCTAGTTAGGGAAGACTTTAACGTCATTACACATGATGGTGAGCACACTGGTAATACTCATGATCGAGGCACTACTTCTTTCTCTGATATGATGTTAGATTGTGATTTGGAGAACGCTAGCTTCCTTGGGAATTGGAATACTTGAACTAATGGTCAGGTCAGGAAGATAGGGTACTCATTAATTCTATATCTGCAGTATTCTGTCAACAACTTACAGTGAGGCACTTGAATTGGACTTTATCTGATCATTTACCTTTACTACTTCAGTAGATTTTTAATGATGATTTGAGGCCTAAACCTTTCAGATTCCTCAATGTGTGGACCAATCATCATGACTTTTTAGCCTTTGTCTCTTAGAAGTGGTTGCTCCCTACTTATCTTATAGGGATAACTGCTCTTTGGGAGAAGTTCTTCAAGCTGAAATAGGGATTGAGTTGGTAGAATCGACATATGTTCGATGATGTTTGCCAGCGGGTAAGGGATGTTGAGGATAGGGTAGATGAGGCAGAGACAGTATATGATAGATATCCTACACCAGAGAATCGCGACTTATTATATCATGCTCAAGCAATTTTGAACTAGACTTTATCTATTGAGGAGGGTTTTTGGAAACAAAAGGTCGGTTCACATTGGTTATGTGAGGGAGATCACAATACTCGATATTTTCATGTAATGGTCCAGAGATGCTGTATCAGGTCACGTATTATGTCTATCAAGACACGAGTAGGGAAAGTCTTAGCCACTCTTGCTAATATTCAAACTTCGACTATTGCATTCTACCAGGATCTTCTATCCACTCCTCCGCAACCTTTAGACCTCATTCGTTTTGATATCATCCCCAAGCTTTTGACGGAGGATAATAATTTAGCACAAAACTGCCCTATTTCATGAGGTACGGGGGGCAATTTTCAGTGTAGATGCTGACAGTGCTGCTGGCCCGAATAGGTTCTCATCCATTTTCTTTTAGCATTGCCAAGACATTATTCAGGATGCCGTATATGGGATAGTCTTAGATTTTTTTTTCAGTGGCCATCTTCCACAGGTTTTATTGCTACTACTATTGTATTGCTACCTAAGAGGGACGATGATTGTAGATGGACTGACATCAGACCCATCAGTTTATGCATAGAGTTCAATAAGCTTATTACTAAACGTTTGAACACTCAGTTGAGTACACTGATACCGTGCATTATCTCTTATCCACAGAATAGATTTATCCCTGGCCTCCTGATTGGAGATAATATATTATTAGCTCAGGAGCTTCTCTATACTTTGGATGCTAAAGTGCGATGGGGTAACACTACGCTGAAGCTAGACATGGCTAAAGCATACAATCACATGAATTGAGACTTCATTTATTCTGTGTTGGAGGCATTTGGATTTGATCAGATCTGGATTAATAGGATTAAGTGGTGCATCTCGAATGTTATTTTTTGTACTCCTAAATGGCCACCCATGTGGTTTTTTCTTCTTTACAAGGGCTTAGACATGGTGATCCCATTTCGCCATCATTGTTCATAATAGCTACATATTACTTCTCACGCTTGCTCACTCAAAGGTTTCAGAAGTATCCCAGTACGTACTATCGGCATGGAGATTGTACTCTTCTCTCACACCTTTCATTTTTTAATGATACGATCATATTTACCAACGACCAAAAATAATCTATCAGGAGGGTTCTTGATTGTCTAGAACATTATGTGGGAGTTTCTAGTCAGTTGGTGAATGGGATAAGAGTGGACTTATTCTACCCAGACAATCATCTATTAGTTAGATTAGACAACTAGAGATTTTGACTAGATTTCGACACTAGCAACACCCTTTTACTTATCAAGGATCCTTTATTTAAGGGGATTAAGAGGAACTTCATTTATGATGACCTTATTTAGAAGGTCAGGGACATGATCTCAAGTTGGGCTTCATGACTATTATCACCTAGGGACCATATTACTTTGCTAAGGTCAGTGTTTTCTTCAATACCATTACATCTACTTCAAATTATGTAACCCTCCAAGGTTGTCCTAAAAAACTTGAGAGCATTTTTGTGCGATCCCGTAGGACTCCAATGAACATATTTGATAGTTACATTGATAGAGTGGAATGAGATTTGCCTTCCAATCTATTAGGGTAGTCTAGGCTTCAGTAGATTATAGGATGTGGTTGACATCATTTCCATGAAGCTTTGGTGGTTGTTCCATTCTCAAAGATCACTTTGGACTCAATTTTTACTAGGAGAGTATTGTATGGGGACACATCCTTTACTTGCAATAGTTTCCTACTCATCTTTTGGCATGATTGTCGGATGGACGATACCAAGTTGGCCTTCTTATTCCTACACCGACAGCACACATCTGTGAGGGTGCATGATTTTTTAATGATACTGGGTAGGATATTGGACATTTATTATAGGTTTTCCCTCATTTTATGGTGGAACAAATAGGGCTACACCTTTATGTGCAGATGTCCTGAATTGCATTATTTGGAGAGATACATCGAATGGTAGCTTCGCTACCAAGTTTGCTTGGAAGTTCGTATGTTTGGAACTCCAGGATTCATATCGATTACTGTGGAGCTCCATTTTGCCCATCACTATCTCATTTTTCTACTGGAGACTATGGTAAGACCTCATTTCAGTACATGTGGTTATTCAGAGGAAGATTGGATATCAGTTAGCTTTTCGCTGCCAGTACTGTCCCGAGATAGAGACTATCCGTCATATTTTCACCGACAGTAACAACTCCAATCAGGTATGGCAACATTTTGGGAACATTTCTCAGACACATATGAGTTTAGGAGAGAGAGCTAGACAGAGGTACCAGTGATGGAGGTATTCTAGATAGTATGTTTGATGTGGACACATTCACACTATCATTTCTCTACTGGTATTTTGTTTTCTATGGACTGAGAGGAATGATGAGAAGCATAGGGAGATTTGCATGGTGGCCAGACGTATCATATGGATGGTCTATTTCATGATCTCTTTTCTTCATATGGGAGGATTGTTTTGAGTTGTGCATTGGTGAGGGGATCTAAGACTTGCACCCATCTTTGGTATTTCTTTGATTTCTCATCCATATCTTCTCTGGTTCTGTTTTGGTGGCACACTCCATCCGTTGGATATGTCAAGATCAATACCGATGGATCCGTCAAAGATGATATTATGAGTGGGATGCATCATCAGAGATCACGCAAGATACTGTATCAGGGCTTTTTTAGCTTCCTATAGACCGTGCATGATATTAGAAGTAGAGCTCAAGGCTATTCTTGATGGGATTCTACTAGCTAAAAGAATCGATTCTTCAGACATTTAGATTGAGTCAGATTCTACAGTAGTTATTCAATTTATCACTAGAGGAAGAGGACCATGGGCTATTTAAGCATACTCAGACAGACCACAGATTTCGTATCATTTGATAGAGACATAATTTCTCAAATCTATAGAGAGGGAAATCGGGTTGTAGATGATCTTGCTGCAGAGGGTTTGGATCATCGACAATATCAAATATATGGAGCAGTTGACCTACCACGACATATTAGGGCACTTGTACAGATTGATGACATGGATTACCCATTATTGGAGTGTATTTTTTATTTTTTATTCTTATTTTTGTCTTTACTTGCATTAGTTCTTATTGTAAGAGAAGTGGTACTGCATTTTTTGCAGCTTTACATTTATCCCTTATCATTTATTTTCTTTGTAAGGAAAGTAGTACTTCCTCATTTACTGTTTTCATTATTTTATCATGTAATCACGGTATTCCTTCTCCACAAGTGAGGGCATAGTAAAATCTCAGAGGTATAGCCCTCCTTTAACTAAAAAAAGAAAGAAGAAATGAACTTGAATCAATTGCAGCAAACGAAAATAATCAATGATGAGCTATTCGAAACTATGTCCGACCAATTGTCAATGACAACTACTCCGATATTGTGTAACAAACTATTGTTACAATTAAATTTGAACTAAAGCCCGAATTGATTATCATGGTACATCAAAATTAGTTTGGAGGTTCTCTATTAGAAGATCAAAACACTCATCTTGCTACTTTTTTGGGATTTGTGATACCGTAAAAATGAATAGCGTTACTGAAGATGCAATCAAACTTTGTATGTTTTCCTTCTGAACGAGGGATAAAGCAAAGGCATGGCTTCAATCATTGCAACTTGGTTCTACTGCCACTTGGGAGGGGTGGCTCAGAAGTTACTTAACAAGTTCTTTTCTCTTTCTAAATCGGCTCAATTATTGTATAGTTTGCACCTAACACAAGTCTTTCCAATATTTTCTAAACTTTAGTTCCATGGAATACAATATTTCAATAAAAGTGAGATCACTTCTATATTTATTAAAAGTTCTTGCAATGAAAAAAGACGTTCAAGAACTCCAGAACTAGTGGAGTAATATATCCCAGATAAGATGGTTGGATAATAAAAAAAATTAAATGTTCGTGTCCTTCACATTTTTGCCCTACGTCAGTTACAAATTTTTTGGAATCCTGACCAAATTGTGCATAATATTCCTCAAATGCTTATTTTCTACTTTGTGATATGGTGATATGTATTAGTACTTCTCTAATTCTATGCATTTGATCTTTATTATGTTTCATACCATCCTATACAATTATATTAAAAATATGACATGCACAACAAACAAGAAATAAAAAGTCACCAAAATCAGGATTAAGAACCCTCATAGATTATTTATAATAATCTTATTAACACTAGCAATCAAATGTAAAAGACCAAATTTTATTTTCAGAACGTTATTCTTTAATAATTTGCATAAAAATGTCAAATATGTTGTAAGCATTATGGGGATACTCAATTATCTTAAAAGCAGGTATTTTTTTATGTATAACCCAATGTTGGCCTAAATCATTTGCAGTTGTAGCTATATAATCTTTTTTATTCATATCTTCCCATAAATTCAAAGTAAACGATATAGCACCACCATATATTATGTAAATCATGAATCAATTGTTTCTTGTTTTTAAGGAAAAAATCTATGGTATCAAAACGAAGAGTGTTTCTACTTACTCCAACGTACCATGGTTGAAATATTCTTTAACGAATGTTGTGAAATGTTCGTTATCCACTATGCTCAGTGAGAACTTAGCATAGACATCAAACTTTACCATTCCTTGACGATTATTTTTCTCCAAGTACATCCATGTGCTAAGTGTAGTAGAATCGATACCAAAAGGAGTACCAAATTGCAGTTATGTTTGAAATCCACTAATAAGCCTATGTTTGGCCATACATTTGATGTAGTGACGGTTGAGGTGGATAATACCTATGCCAATTGTGTTTGGCAATATTTACAAGTTACTTTACACTCTTGAACTTCGTCAACTATTCGACCCGTTGAAATCAATTTAAAGTGTTCCTATTTCACTTTCATCTAGTATCGGGAATTTTTATTTTCACTTCTAAGGCTTCTTCATTAATGGCATTCAAATCAATTGGATTACTACATTCATGAGCATCTATAATGCCCCATTTCGACAAATCGTTGAAAATGTGGATGTCATTGAGACAAAAAGAATTCATTGCGAAATTGAGATTGTTGTGTCATAGGCGAGTGACCACCAAATAAGCCCTTAACAAAAGCATTAGGATCGATATATATATATATATATATATATATATATATATATATATATATATATATATATATGTGTGTGTGTGTGTGTGTGTGTGTGTGTGTGTGTGTGTGTGTGATAAAATAAAAATGTATAAAGATGAAGTAGAATTATAGTAGAAAATATAAACTGAATGAAGATAAAATGCATAGAAATGAAATGTATAAATTGAATAATATAGAATGTAGATAATAAGATTGAGATTTGAATTGTATAAATATGGAATATATAATGTAGAATATATGAATTGAAATTTGAATTATTTAATAGTAATTTTATTGTAGAGAGAATGTAGAAGAGAGCTATAGATAATATGTGTGGAAAATGGATTAAATAATAAGATATTTATAGAGTTTAAAATAAATAAATAAAAATAAAACTTTAGTGATCAACGATCAATTTAAACGTTATGTGACCGTTGAAAAAACGTTTAGAGAACAAAAAAAGTGATCATCGTTTGGTCTTTTTTAGGTTCAACGAACACGAGCCAGGCTCATGGGCCCACCTAACTCGATGGGCGGAGCCTTGCTTAACTCATCGTATAAGCCTGTCACTCGATTATGTTGATCTTTGGTTGACTTTAACCTTATAGTTTTGATCATAACAAAAAATTTAATCAATTGAATTGATCAATTATCTTCAAACGATCATAATCAAAGACTATCAAAACAAATCGGACTTAAAGAAGATCAAAATCGAAATCAAGCATTCAAAACAAATCTTCAAGACAAGTGCTACAAAATCAAATATCTAAGAAAGATCAAGACTATTAAGAGCCAAACTTCCAAAAAAAAAAAAAAAGGATTAGACTTTTTAGTTCAAATGTAAAGATACTGACATTTTGATCTTTAGCAATTGACGATTAAAGATCAAAAATAATTTTATGCACTGAAACCTATTTTGATTATCACTTACATAAAATGTTTTGATTGATTTTCAAAAGTGATATTTGAACTTAGATCATATCTTTAAAATAGTACTTACCTTGAAAAACTAATTAAAAACACTTCCATAAGTCCACAATTTTTCCAAAACACTCTAATCGAATCAAATGGAGTTGAATTGATGAAAAGTGGGAAAACATAGTCGACTGGTCGAACCATTCGGTCGATCGACGATGCTAATAGTAAAACGATTGATCGTTTTGACTTCTAAATTTATGTTCAATGGCAATATTTTGGTTATCCGAACCTAAGGCGATCGACTGGAGGCTTATCCAAACTTACAAAAAATTTTGCAAATTTTTCTCTATAAAAAGCCCCCCTTTTGCATTGAAGGTCTTTAAATTGTATTTAAAAGAGATATATTTTGAGAAAATTATTAAGCTTACATTGCATTCATTTTATTTACTTCTTCATGTCAAAAGCTTTGATTGATTAAATCAACCTTTTAAATCATCATATTCATCAAAGCTTTTCAATTAACACTTCAGATATTATTCATTGCAATTTATTGAAGTGTTAGACTCTCTTAGTTCTTAATTCATTTTTGTCATTTATTAAGAGAGAAGTTTCATTGTGGGTCATATTGAGGTCCCTTAAAAGCTCAATGGTGTATTAGAATTGGTGCTCCTTGGTTGCAAGTAACCAGAAGCATTGTAAGGGTTGTGATTGCATCATAAGTCAATCAATATAGTGAAAAGACCTTACTCATGATGGAGAACTTGGTAATGATGGATGTGGATCATTGATTTGGATCGAACCTCTACAATTGTATCATTTTCATCCTCTATTCTCTTATATTTATCTCTGTTTTGTTTAAGTTGATTATTTGATTGATATACATGCCCTTTACTTGCTTGATAAGATTAATTTTTGAAAAAGTTTTAAAAACCAATTCACCCACTCTTTGTTAGTCATTATTAGGCAATCAATTGATATCAAAGCAAGGTGCTCATTTTGAAATCAAGACTTTACAATCTTGAGTAATGACTAACTCCAATTTTCAAAATCTTGAGGAGCATTATACAAATCATCCTCATTTCTTTGATGTTACATATTATAATTATTGAAAAACTAGAATGATGATATACATTCAATCTATAGATTATAATATTTGGGAGGTTATAGAGTTTGGTTCTCATAGGCCTACAAATGTTATTAAAATTGATGTTAAATCGGATGAAACCATTTCAAAATCTAGAGAGGAGTATGATGAAGAGGATAAATGAAAGTTTTCATTAAATGCTAGAGCAAAAAATTTACTCTATTGTGCCTTAGATAAAAATGAATTTAATCTTATTAGCACATGTGATTCCACTTATGATAATGGACATGCCTTTGAAGTCACTCACGTTGGTGTTAGCAAGTAAAAGAAACTAAGATAAATATTTTGGTTAAAGACTTTGAAATTTCTTTATGAATCAAAATGAACATATTTTCGATATGATTACTCATTTTATGAACATTGTTAATTGTCTAAAAGGATTTGATCGAAAACTTAGTGATGAACTTGTAAGCAAAATGCTTAGGTCCCTCTCGGAGGATTGTAGCTCATTGATGATGTTGATAAAAAATACAAAAGATAGCAAAACGTCTATTAGAGGATCTTTTCAAAACTTTGATGACTTATGAGCTAAATCAAGCCGAGACAAATGAAAAAACAAGAAAGAGCAAAAAAGAAGAAACGAAAGAGCCTCCAAAACGTCAAATTGTTTTAAAATCATCAATTAATGAGGTACATCAAGTCAAAACATGAGTGATAAAGAAATTGATGATTTAGTTCTTTTTGTTAAGAAATGGAGCAGGGGCAGACCCACATGGGGTCATGTGGGGTTAGATGACCCCACAGTTTTTTTTTTTAAACATAACACCAGCCCAACCCAATCCACCCAAGCCCAACTGCCCAAGTGAGTCACAGTTTCACTATAGCCCAATCTACGAAATCAAAAATCACGGTCCAAACTCCAATCCACTCCTCAGCCCTGCCTCAATCGATTCCAAACCAACCTCCAGTAGTCCAGTTCCAGTTCCTTCTCGCGACCTCCACCACTGACTCGTCATCCGCTGGCCGCAGCTTCCGCTCCAGCCTCCAGACGGACCAGACCAGTTCTACTTCGAACCTTAAGAGTCCTAGACCAGTTGGGTTATCCACTTGCTGACCTGCTTCCATGCTTCGCCTCCGGCTTCGTGACCTGCTTGGCTGCTTCTTCTTCGAATCTTCTTCATCCTTCAATAATCGGCAGCAACAGTAACCTTAACCTACTGTAAGTATTCCAATAGCTTGGGTCTTTTTTATTATTAGTTAATTCTTTGGATTTGCGACTGTTTGGCGTTTGGGGTTTTGATTCCTTCATCGATTTTTTATATGATTTTGGATTTTGGTGTTTTTGAATAATTGAATATATTCATATTTGTGATTTGATTGTTAATTTGTTATGAGTTGCACTTGCCCATAGAGAATATATACATATTCTGCCCTGTTTGAATATATACGTATTCTGTCCCTGATTGTGTATAACAGTAGTCAGTAGAAACTAGAAATCCATTGCAATTGAGATTATTGCTTAGCTGGTTATTGGTTAATCTCCAGACTCTAGTGCTTTGCAATTGCAGCTCTGGATTGAATTGTGTAGAAGTAGAACACTAGATTGAATTGAATTTTGTAGTACGTATCGTGTTTTTGAATTTTCTTTTTAGCAGGCATGGAAAAATATGTTAAACGAAAATCCGTATGTTCGAGTGTGGGGGAAAATAAAATTATTGTTGAATCGAGTGTTGAAAAAGAAAATGATGGTCGGGAAGAATCAGATACTGGGAGAGAAAGAGATCTTAAGGATAAAATTGATTTAGCACAACTGACGTATTGACGTATTTTCGATAATGATATGTAGTTTTAAATATTTTTGAATTCTCATTTTTGACCCCACAAGACAAATTGTCTGGGTCCGCCCCTGAAATGGAGAGGCTTTTGTAACAATTGACGATTCTGAAAGAAAGAAGAAAAAGGGCGAAGAGAAAACTAAAAAGATTGTTTGATATGATTGTGACCAACCCCAATCACAAGAGAACCAAATGTCCGAATAAAAAGATATTCTATCGAAAATAAAGCACTACAAGCAACGTATACTGAGAGTGATGATGTTGACTATAAAGAAGATGAAAGTCAAGAGAAAACTGCCAACATGTGCTTCATGGACATTGAAAATGAGGTAAATTCAAATAATAATGGTTCATATGGTAATTTATCTACCTCTTATGACAAAATTTTTGAAGAATTTGAAAATTTTGCTCTAAATCACTATGTCCTCAAAAAGAACCATTCTTTACTAAAAAATGACGCAATTTTTTTTTTTTAAAACTCAAAAAGATCTTGAAAAAGAAACTTTATTACAATTATTTGATTAAAGAAAAAAGATTGTAGATTTGACTAATATTGTTTACAAGTTTACTCAAAGCAAGAAATTTTTTGACTTGATGCTTGATCAACAAAAATGTGTTTTCGATAAAAGAGGAATTGGACACAAACATTTTTTAAAACAAAAATTTATTTGTTAAAGCATCTGATTCCCCTATTCCAAATGCTACATGTAGTTTTTTTTAATAAAGATGGACGTGTAGCTTTTAATTGTTTAACCAAAAAGAGGTTACACTTTAAAAGCAAACATATGTGAATTCAAGATTTCACCAAAACTAACTACCAAGAACCCAAAGTTGTATGGGTACCAAAAAACAAAAAATGAACTATTTCTTGTAGGTGCCAAATAAAATAAAGAACAATTGGTTCTTGGATAGTGAATGCTTAAAGCATATGACTGGAGATAAACGTTACCGTTAAACTTCAAAAACAAGGATGGAGGTCATGCCACGTTTGGAGATAATGTTAAAAGAAAATTCATTGGTATCTATTGGTAATTATTCATCTCCTTCTATTGAAAATGTTCTATTAGTTGATAATCTCAAACATAACTTGCTTAGCATTAGTCAATTTTGTGATAAAGATTGTCATATCAAATTTGATTATTATAAATACATTTTTATGGATGCTACATCTAAACAAGTGGTGTTTTATAGGAAGCCGAAGTAAGGATGTTAAAGTCATAAACATTGAATTTGAAAGTGAAATAAAATGTCAATCAAGTTTTAAAGACGATACTTGGTTGTGGCATAGAAGATTAAGTCATGTTAGTATGGACTTATTTTCAAAAATTTTCAAATATTGCTTTATTAAACCAAAATTGAAATTTGTGAAAGATAAAATTTGTGATGTATGTCAATGTGGAAAACAAGTGAAGAGCTCTTTCAAATTAAAGCAGCATTCTTCAACTACTAGACCTTTACAATATTTTCACGTGGGTCTTTTTGGACCATCTAGAACCACAAGCTTAAATGAGAAATATTGTGCTTTTGTCATCAACAATGACTTTTCCAGATTTATTTGAGTTATATTTTTGACCCTAAAGGATGAAGATTTCAACACATTTGAACATTTTTGTGAAAATTTTCAAAATGAAAAGGGGTACACTACTACTAGCATTAAATGTGATCATGGTGGAGAATTTGACAATATTGCATTTGATAATTTTTGCAATGATAATGGTTATGAACATAATTTCTTAGTCCCTGGAACTCAACAATAAAAGGGTATAATAGAAATGAAGAATCGCATATTGCAAGAAATTGCTAGCACTATGTTAAATGAAAATAATTTACCAAAATATTTTTGAGCCGAAACTGTTAAAATCCCTTGTTATATTGTAAATAGGGTTTTTGTTAGTCGAAAAAAAAAATTCCATGTGAACTTTGAAAAAATAGAGTTTCCAGTATACGTTACTTTAAAGTGTTTGGTAGCAAATATTTTGTCTTAAACGCTAAGAAAATTTGGAAAACTTGATTCAAAGTCCGATATTAGAATTTTCTTGGTTACTCATCTACTAGCAAAGCTTATCGAATTTTCAAGAAAAGAACTTTAGCTGTTGAAGAATCTATGCATGCAATATTTGATATAACTAATCCTCTTGATCAAGAGAAAAGTATTTGAAATGATGTAGGTTTAGAGATCCCTTTTTGAGCAAATAGAAATTCAAAATCAAACAAAGAAGATTCCAAAAATATTGAAGATCAACATGAGGAAAAATAAATGTGCAACAAAAAAAGGTAGAATCTCCCGAACCATAAAGTAATCCATCTCTTCCTAAGGAATGGAGGTTTCTTTTCTCTCATCCAAAAGAAATTATCATTGGTGATCCATTTAAAGGTGTAATTACTCGAAATTTCACTAGAAATCACTTTAAATATTGCGCTTTCGTTTAACAAATTGAACCACCAAAGAATTTTAAAGAATCCAAGTTTCATAAGTTTTGGATTCTAGTTATACAAGAAGAACTAAATCAATTTGAAAGAAATTATGTTTAGGATTTAGTTGTTAGATCAACTGATCGACCTGTTATTGGTACAAAATGTATTTTTCGAAATAAATAACATGAAAAAGGGATTATTGTGCATAACAAGCTAAATTAGTGGCACAAGGTTATAATCAAGAAGAATGTATAAACTTTGAAGAAACATCGCACCGGTTGCTAGACTAGAATTCATTCGCATGCCTCTTTTTTTTGCTTGTCAAAAAGGATTTACTCTTTCCCAAATGGACATCGATAGTACTTTTCTAAATAGTTTTATTCAAGAAAAAAATTAGTTGAGTAACCTCCCTATTTAAAAAATCACAAGTATTCAAATAATGTTTTCAAAAAGCAAAGCACTTTACAATTCAAAGCAATGTCTTAGAGCATGGTATAAAGATTGAGCAAGTTCCTTCCTTCAAATGATGTTTCGATGGGAAAAGTGGATACTACCCTTTTTATTAAAAAAAAAAAAAGGAAATATTATTATTGTGCAAATTTTGTTGATGATATTATTTTTTGTGCCACTAACCTTTCTTTTTGTGAAGAATTTTCTAATTGCATGAGCAAAGAGTTTTGAAAAGTGTAGTTTCTACATTTACTTGAGGTCCTAAATGATGATATTTTACTATTCTTTGGATAAAATACTACCTAACTTATGTTATATTTCATTTTGTAGGTAAAACTCAATGTTTCATGAAGAATTGGAGAAAAGAATGCAAAGATAGCGGGAAAATGGCTCAATTGTATCAAATACAAAGTTTGGGGACTGAAATGTAAATACTCAAAAGTTGTGTCAAAACTCATGATGAAGATTTGAGAGAGTTAGGCATCAATTAGATGAGGAACGAAGCCAAAGGGGTGAAATATAGTCCAAGTACTATCACATATCAACTTCCAACCGAAAAAGTTATACTTCGAATTTTCAGTCTCAGTTTGAAACCCATTTTTGGCATATGAAATGTTCAAATTGGAAATATTTATTTCTGTAATATTTGTTGATCATTGAGGTATATTTCTAATGCATTGAAAAACTTCAATCTGATACCAGGAGGGAAAGTTATAACAAAAATACATAAAACTGTTCAGCAACCGGAAATTAGGCGAGGCACGCTCCCGTGGCTGCAAGCGAGGCGTGTGCCCAACCAAAAATAGGACTATTGAGGCATCACAAACTAGCTAGTTACATGCCCTAGATATGCCTAGGCACCTCAATACAAAAAAGAAAAAACTCCGCTTTTTCTTATTTTTGTTTTGGTAATAATTCAGTGCAATCTTTTTTTTCATCTTTTAAATACTAACCTCGACCAGAATATGGGAGATCTCCTTTCAACCTAAATTTCATGATATTCTACATATTTTGGAGGCGAAGAACAAGTCTATACATCAATTCAAGGTAAATCAAACAAGGATTTTGAAGATTGATAGCCCGGTTTGAGTCAAGAGTGTGTATTTCTCATACTTCTTCCATCATTCTCATTTTCAGGTGATGTTTTTACAATTATTCTTGTATAATTTAATTATAAGAATATTAGGCTACGTTTTTCATTTTATTGGATGAATGATGAACCGTATTGTTTATTTATTTTAAATTAAAACAATTAGTTTAGTATATTTTGATTTTTCTTGATTAGTTTTGCATTCTCATTGAACTATTTGATTCTTTAATCACCAATTATATAGTAAGTTGCTTGTTGTAGTGTAAGAATACTCACAATAAGTCTAGAACATGGCAAAATAACACATGGGCAATAGATACTAGGAATATTATATATATGGCATGTGCAATCATGTGTGATAAATCCTGTGAATCAATACATGTTTTTCATATGAATTTGGACTAGGAATAGGCTCAGGTCGTGTTAAACATAGGTTTAATATATTTTGGAAAAGAATATTGAATATAAATGGATTATCAATTATCTTGAATGCATGAATTTACTAGATTACGAATTAAAAGTTAAATTAATTTAAATGGCAATAGGGGGATTCACAATTCCAACACAAACATTCACATATTAAATAAATACTTTATTTGTTTGGTTAGTTTAAAATTAATATAGATTACATATAAACCATCTCTTTTGGTATCACTACACTCGAATTTAATTGTAGATATTGAACTACAAATTAGACTTTATTACTCGTGAGAACGATACTCTTAACTCACAAATCTTATTACTTGTACAATGATCCCGTACGCTTGCGGGTTTCATGCGAACAAGTTTGAAATGAGCATGATGGGGGAATTCAAGTTCTTCCTTGGACTCTAAATCAAACAAACTAATGATAGAATATTCATGATAAGAGTGCAAAATAGCATATTTTCTCCTCTTATCTGTTGTATTTATGTGATTATTTGACTCCTAAATGCTCTAAGTACCCTTGTTTTTTATTTAGGTTACAAATGGATAAAAATAGTGGAGATTCGAGGAAATAAGTAAAAAACGACCAAAGTGAAAGAAAAGGAAAGTTCGGGGACCAAATCGTAAATATTCAAAAGATGACTCAAAGGGAAAAATGAATATATGAAGATTTGAGAGTGTTAGGCATTAATTGGATGAGGTAAGAATCCAAAAGGAAAGAAATATAGTCAAAGTATTATCACATATCAACTCTCAGCCAAAAAAGTTCTGCTTCGAATTTTCAGTCTCAGTTTGAAACCCATTTTTGGCATAGGAAATGTTCTAATTGGAAAACTTATATTTCAGAAAGATTGTAGCCCTTTGTGTAAGCTTTCCAATGCATCTTGATTCGCCTCAATCGAATATCAGGAGGGAAAGATATGACCAAAATACTGAAAGTTGTCCGGTGGAAAATTCTAAAGCTATGCGGTCGCATAATGCGACTAGAAGAACTTATTCTATGCGGTCGCATAGAGTATTTTCGAGACGCGATTTTTTGGTTTCCTTCTACGGTTCAAATACTTATGGAAATAACTTCTTTCACAACTTTTTAAGTCCTAATACGCCCCAGAACGCCTCAATACACAACTTTTCTCTCCTTGGTGCTCAAGAAACTCCATGAAGAACTAAAACCCTTGGTGAAGTTAGGGAAAAACTCATTGGATTCGGTGATTTTACATCATTTATTCATGTAATCTGGTCTTTATTTGTTGAATACTTTTAGAATTTAGACTTTTCTTTCATAAATTTATCATGAAATCGGTTTAACTCTTATTAGATTTTTCATGAATTCAGTCATGCTTTTTCATTGTTTAATCGAAATATTTGTTGAGTTTCAATTTCATGAACCTATGTTGAGATTGATTTAACTTTTACTAAATTCTTCATATATTTAGTCACGCTCTTTGTATCGAATGATTGAACTAATTGTTGAATTTTAATCTCAATTATTTTATTGGTGTGATTCAATTACTGTTTTATACTTGAAGTATATGGTAGATCTTTGAATCAGATTTCAATAAAATTGTGCGAATGCATTATAGGAAGTCTAGACTTTAGAACTACTATTGAATTAAATTGATTTGTAACGTCATATCCTCTGATTAGGGTGTAGGGATGAAAACCTCTAATTGAATTATAAAAATGAATAATTGATATGAATTATCCGGTCCTTTACTGCCTAAATTCATTGATTTTAATTTTACCATCTCAAGTCATTGATGTTAATTTCATTCAAATACCAAATTCGATTACACATTTGAGAGAACAGTTCATTCTTTGTGATCATTTGAGTAATTTTCCATCTTTATGTGGAATCGACACTCCAAAGTTGTGCTGCAATTACTGAGTTATTCTTTGGGCGTAATCAAATTTTGGCGCCATTGCTGGGAAATGGTACAAAATACTAAGGGATCAACTGGAAAATGATAACATGTTCCTTTACTTTTATTTTTAGTTAATTTAATTTTCTTAATTGTTATTGTTTTACTTCTCACATAGCTTTGTTTTTGTATTTTATGAGTAGGGATCGAAGCGAGCAAGGAAGCTCTATCGAATGACCTTTTCCTTTTCCTTTTCCAGTGTTTGAAAATCTCTCTAACCCTATCTTTGATATTGCATCTATTATGATAAACACGACACAACACTATGAGTAATAGTGAACAAGGCGATGCGCCTGATAGGACTTTACAGGATTACTTTCACCCCACACGTACATCCACACCATCTGCATCATGTTTCCGCCTAATATGTAACACCCCATTCCTACAGTATACTAATTAGTGTGGAAATACCGTCAGTGACTTGAGCTCGACATCCAAATTCACCCACATTTTTCTTTAAATGAAGGCATCTCTAAAAGTATATCCAAAACTAAAGATTATAAAATCATAACGCAACATATTTATCCTGCGACTATAAAACTATTTACACACTACTTCAAAAGTCATACAGGATCCCAAAATATAATACGACTGGAGTCCACAAAATAACCATACAGGTTGTCATCCATGTACATAAAATTTCGAAATCCCGTAAGAGCTCCACAGCCAGCCATGTCTCCTAAGAAGTTTCATGCTCACCTACAATGCAAGAACTACATAAGCCAATGCTTGGTAAGTGAGAATCATGCAGGTCATGAGTATGAGTGATAATAGTATATGGCACTATGCCATTTACTTTCAACAATATGCTAAAGATGTATTATGCTCAGATAGTCATCCAAGTCGACTCGAAATAATCTCATTTGAAATCTTTCATTGGGCTCTTGACCCACCTACTATACACCGGATAGAGCTCTGTACGATATCAATATCAATAATCAATAATCAAGTGGCCAATCTGACATCTACACCGGTGAGTGGTCCATCCTCTTATGATCACTAGATGCCCATTCCCTAACTGCCCCTATGATCACCCAAGAAGTATCCCACCCAGCAGCTCAAATAATCAGAGTATCACAAAGGCACAATCGAGTGGTCCGCCCTCCCGTGATTACCAAAGGCCCATCTCCTATCCACCTTTGTAATCAACCAGGAATTATTACCCATGGTGCCAAAACATATCACATAAGCATGCCACATGCCTCGGTGCCCTAGTAGTGGTCAATAAAACATTTTATAAGAAAACCTCAATTTTACAATCAGGTTGTGCGTGCTAGATTTTCAACAATGGGTGTATGTCGTGCATGCACATGAAAATGCTCGTGAGTAACATACTCAATGATCCTAACCGCCAAATGATACACAATAAGCTCCTTATCAAAATTATGTAAATATTCCAACACTACCATACTATATTCTTGCACTGTAATTGCAAATGGATTTTCACTTACCTTTTTGTTCTTGTGTGTGTACGCTTCTACAAGATGTAAATCAATTCTCTTTCCCACTTAAAGTCAGCAAATCACCTCAAAACAGTGAACAACTTCAGCTGTCCAGAAATTCCAGCTTTTTGTTTTCTAAATCTCTTTGGTTCTCTTGCTTTCTCTTTCACTTGGGTTCACTTGTAGATAAATTAGAGGGATAAAATACCTGAATATGGGGTATTTATAGAGTCCTAAAGGGTTGGGGTCGTGAATCTTTCTTAGGGACTAAGAAACTACCTCATGCAGCCAGGTTGACATGTCTTAAGCAAGAGGTGGCTTCATGCTTCATTATTTGACTTTTCTCTCATCATATTTGGATCCATATGTGACTAATAAGACATATACCTATCCCATATGAAGTATCAAGGGGCTGGAAGACGTGGTGGAAGCCTTAATGTTGAAAGAATTGGCTGGTAAAATGACAAGTCTCCCAACCATGAGGTGTCCAGGCATGAGGTGTTTTCTTGCAGCCATCCTTGACTCTTTCTTTCCCATATTTGGATCCTTATGTGATTAGTAAGACATATGTCTATCCAATATAAGATGAAAAGGCTTTAGAAGACGTGCTAAAAGCCTTAAGGTTGAAGGAATCTACCATTACAAGGATAAATCAACAAGTAGGAGATGACTAAGCATGAGGTGGCCTCTTGGAGTTACAATCTGATTTTGTACAAACTATTGCAGGTAAAAATCAAGTATCCTTGGATTATTTTAATGTGTTTACAATCCAATTTACTTGCCCTAAGATCCCAAAATATTTTATAGCATTACTTCCTCAACCGTTTATGTAATTACTAACCCGATTGACACCCGATTATCGGTCGATTTCAACAATTCGCACCTCAACATTTATAACGTCATATAAAATCCATATTATTGCATAGTGATCATGTTATTTCATGTTTCATGTCCTAAATATGTCAATTGCCTATCTAGAGTTTATGGTGATCTCGATCAATCGAACGGAAAGCTTAAAACTTTATCGATACTAATTCCGAATTTTGTAAAATTCCCATTGCTTAGCAAACCAATCTCCAATACCTAACTTAACCTAATTTTTCTACCATAACTCAATGTAAAACTCACCACTTAGGTCGAGTAGCCGAAGACTAACACCATATAAAAGTCTTAGCACCTCGACTATCAAATGCATCAGTTAAAAGAAAGCAATTAGGAAATTTAATGCAATTGAGATTATCAAGCATAAAATGCATGAATCATATTGGCCAAATGTAATGTGAAATTTGGGGTATTACATAATACTCTACGTATGGAACTGAAACTGGGAATGATTCAACTTCTTCCCACTTTTCATGGACTTGAAAATCAAAATCCATATGTGCACATTAGGGAATTTGAGGAGGTGATAGCAACCTTGCACAATCAACGTGGTACAACGGATGCGGTCAGGCTTAAAATTTCCCATTTTTACTTAAAGAAAGAGCAAAAAGCTGATTGTATTCCTTAAGACCACGTTAGATTGGGACATGGGCCGAAATGACTCAAGCGTCTTTAATAAATAATTTCCCCACCATAAGACTAGTGCCCTTAAAAAGCAAATCTCATCATTCACTCAAAAGGATAGTGAGACTTTATACCAAGCTTGGGAAAGATATAAAGAATTGCAAGCCTTCTGGCCCCACCATGGTTGTGAGAGTTGGCGCATTGTGAGTATCTTTTATGAGGGATTAACACCTAGGGAGGGTCAATTCGTAGAGATGATGTGTAACGGTGATTTTCTACAAAAATATCCAGATGAGGCTATAGAATATCTAGATGACTTAGCTGAAAAAGCTCATAATTGGACTGGACCTAGTACCACTGATATTACGAATAGGTCACAACCCACATGAAACCTCAATAGCACATGTATCTATCATCTTAGAGAGGAAAATAGCCTTAGAGCAAAAGTAGAAACCCTAACTAGAGAACTAGAAATCCTACGTGCCAAGACTCGAAATCTATACCGAATGTATCCCTTGTTGAGTCTTGTGGACCCTGTTTTGTATGTGGTGGAAGTGATCATCCGGCACGAGAGTGTTCTACTTTTGAGGAGATGAGGGGGGCTATGAAGAACACTGCAATAACTTAGGCACGTATAATAAGCCCCACGCTCCATTCTCTGAAACCTACAATCCAGGGTGGCGGAATCACCCCAATTTTAGCTGAAAATCTGAAAACCAACAACTTGCCCAAACAAATAGAGCTCATACTACACCTTTCTATTAACCCACGTCCTCTAGGAACTCCTTAGAAAACACCCTAGATGTGTTTATAGAGGCACAAAGTAAAACCAAACAAAAATTTGAGACTATGATTACCCAAATTGTTGAAGACAACAAGGATATAAAAAATCATATGTCCAAATTAACAAATGCTTTAGCTATAGTAGAACGTGTGAAATTTCCAACTCTAGCTCAACCAAATCCTAAAAGGCAGCACATGACACAAACCTCAGGATTAGAAGAAAACAACTTTAAGGAAGATAATGCCAACGATAATAAACAAATGCGCTACTTGGGAAGGCAACCTAAGGAAAGTTCATTCCTTTATTTTCTTTTTATTTTCGTATTCCTATTCTAGTTATGTTTTTTTTTCCTTGCACTATCAATCCATTGAGTACTTTCAGGCTTCTAATCCTTTTGGCTTATGTTAATTCACTGCAATACTCAGGTGATACCTTTCCTTCTCTTCATTTGGCACTCATGTTTATGCATTGAGGACAATGTAAAATTTGGTTAGGAAAGGATCAATTTAGATTTTGTGTGAATTGCATATTTGGAGTTTTTTGTGAATTGCATATGATTTGCATAATTGTCATGGAATTCTGTTGTGATTTCTTTACAATAAAAAAAGAGAATTTTTTTTTTTGTTTGAGTCTTTTATTTGCTGCATATTTATGTTTTTGAATGACAAAATATTCCACTATGAGTTAATTTTGTTCAAGAGAATCTAGATGTCATAACACTTGCTGAATTCTTTTTGTGCACATAAGCCTTGTGGTAAGATGGTAGTTTAACACATGTAGCTAGAGGAGTTTCCTGCTGAAGTTTTCTTATGAGAGAATTGGCAAAGATTGAGGGCCACTATATACTAAAAATGGTAATAAGCATTCATTGATTTTGTGAATTGGACACTTCTTTTTTGAATGACACTATATGGTTTGTAGTAAGATGGCGGATTACTTGAGAAATGATGAAAGTCAATTTAGGACAGACATTTGAGCCTTTCAACTTTTTTTTTTTTTTTTATAATTGCAACCACTAGTAGCTACTTTGAGCCAACACATATATACAGCCTTTTCTTCATGCACCTATGTTATCCATACCTCTCCATATTGTGGTATATATGCACATATTTTCCTACCTTTTTACTTCCAAGTGTGTAGTAGGTATTAGATTTGTACAATTGAGCATGTGAACCTATAGACTTATCAAAACAACTCCCATCTCAAAGCCTGTCTTTCCACCATCGAAGAAAAAGAACCAAGTTGGAGGCTCAACATGTTCCATCATCACTTCTATTTCAAGTTTGTTTGAGAATTTAATCACGAATTCAACGAGATATTTCCCCTTGATGGAGTTTTTTTTTACTTGAAGATAATGTCAAACTGACTATCTGAACAGCCTATTTCATTAATCTTCTGCAGGTGCCTAACTAGCACCTTCTTAAGTGGGAAGTTTATAAGCTCATAGATGAAATGAGCTTGGAAATAAAGCTTTAAATATATGAAGGAGATGACTACCGATAAAGAAAGCTTCTCCATATTATGGTAGCGGGTCTCTACCCATAAAAGGGTCTTCCTCACATAATAGATAGTCAATTGCTGGTTGCCATCTTTTTGTAGGAGCATAGAGCTAATGACCTCCTCTAAAATGACCAAGTATAATATAAGGATTTTCTAGCTTATGATTGGAGAGGTGAGGGCCCAACCGTGGTGATCATTTGAAGCTTAGAAGGTTACTACACACTCTTCTATCCATTGGAACCTCCTCTCCTTTTAGGATTTCAAAGAAGGAAATGAACTTATCGATGGCTGCAGAGATAAAATGGCTCAGGGTTGCCATTCACTAGAGAATATTTTGGACCTGTTTAAGTTTCTAAAGTGATCGCATTTCTATCTAGGCCTTAATCTTCTCAGGAATGGCCTCAATGCCTTTCTGGTTGACTATGTAGCTCAGGAAATTTCCAAAGTCAATGCTGAAGGCACACTTTAGAGAGCTCGGCCTTATCTTATACATCATCAGAATGTGGAAAGCGTATTTTAGATATTTGATAAGGTCATTGGTTTTCAATCTCTTCACCAACATGTCTTCCATTCATGGTTATTGGTGTGCTGTCGTAGGCAATCAAAAATATGTTAGCCCAAGAATAACTAACCAAGAGGGGGGTGAATTGGTTTTTGAAACTTTTTCGAAGAATTAATCTAAATTCAACCAAGTAAAAGCTAAATAGATTAATTCAAATAATAAGCACAAATATAAAAGCGATAAGTAAAAGGGATAGAGAGTGCAAACGATATGTTATGGAGGTTCGATCCAATGCAATGATCTACGTCCCCCGTTACCAAGCTCTCCGTCACGAGCAAGGCCAATTTTACTATAATGGTAACTTACAACAAGGAGTACCGATCCTTTACAATGTTGAGCTTTCCGGGACCTCAACACGATGCACACTATTGAGCTTTACGGGACCTTAATATGATCCACACGGTGACTTACAACAAGGCGCACCAATCCTTTACAATGTTGATCTTTAAGGGACTTCAACACGACCCACAATTCAAATGAATTTTACAATGAAATCTTCTCTTCTTAATGAATGATAAATTCAAAGTTGTGAACAAGAAGAGAAGAAGGCAAACACTTCAATAGATAGAAAATGATAAAGCTCGAGTGTTATGTTGGAAAACTTTGATGAATGAATGATAATGAAATAGTTTGGCTCAGTATATCAAAGTTTTCAACCAATTAATCTCTCTTAACAAATAATAACAAGTTAAGTATAAAGAGAGATTTACACTTCAATAAGTGTTGGCAAAGAAAACCTTTATCAAGATAGAAAATAGATGAGTTCTAAAGTTTTCTTGCAAAGTTGATTTCTTGATGAAATGGATAAATCAAGTTTTGGATCAATCAAGAAATTCGTGTAATAGATGAAGTGAAAGATAAATCAATGTAAGCTCAATAGATTTTCAACAAAAAACTTTCTCAAAATGTCTCTAATAAGTGTTGGAATTGAATGGAAGAGAGTTGGGTATTTATAGATGAAAATCTGTCCAAACTCTGTCGTACCAGACGACACGTACCGGACGTCCGGTACGACAGTCTTATGTCGGACAGCTTTCAGTATTTTGATCATATCTTTCTGTCCCGATGTCCGATTAAGGTGATTCAAAATGGGTTGGAAAGCTAACTCAAAGGGCTACAACTTTACTTCAGATATCATCTTCAAATTAGATCATCTTCCATGTCAAAAATCTGTCCCAATATGAGATTGAAAATCGGAGTATAACCTTTTGATTGAAAGTTGAAGTGTGATCTTTTGAGGGACATTTGAAAATGATTTTTCAAGGTTTTTGATAATGAATTTATGAGAAATATTTGAGCTTATGCACTTGCTAAACATTGACGAGTTATACCTTTACATATCAAAATGAGGTCCGATAAATAACTCTAACTTCAATGTTCTTGATCTCTTCGAGCCTCTCTTTGACTTGTATCTTGATTTGCAATTCTGTTAAGTTCCAATTTGATTGTCGTATGCAAATCACTATTATCTCGAATGATTTGTCTTGAATGCTCGTTTAACCTTCACTTGTACTTCATTTGAGTGTGAATAATAATCTTTATAACTTTGAAGGCTTAAACACTCAATTCAATTTGTTAGTAAATAAGATGGACTTGTTTGTTATAATCAAAACATTAAGGTCATGATCAACCATAGGTCAAAAAAATAGTCCTTAAACCTCTAAAACTAATGTAGTAATGGAAGTAAGGGTCGATCCCACGAAGAGTGTGTAATTCAACAATTTATGCTTCGTATAACGATTGGGGGGTTTTGTTTATAACGAAATCAATCTTATAACAAATAACAAAGTAAATTAACGAGTTGTATTAAATCAATGAAATGAGTCTTGATCAAAGTCAATTTCCACCATTGGAGATTTATAAACATTCATCAATCCACAAAGAATAATCAATCCACATTCACAATATTCATCGTTGGAATAAATTCCTATTTCTCCTTAATTTTAGTTAATCAGAAACCAGCGTTCTAATTAACCCTAATTATCAAATAATCTCAGACCAGCACTAAAGATTCAATTTAATAACAGCTTTAAATAATAGAAAAATCGATGAACTAGATAATACAAGCACCGGCGGTTGCATTCAAACTATTTAAACATTCTTCTTAAGATTCAATAACATCTATCGCAGAAAATTATTAAATCCTAGTGCTTCACAAGTTAAATGATTCAAACAATTACGAATTTGAGATTTAACTTAGCTATAGATTGTAATATATGAAAAACTAATAGATCTCTTAGCAATCAAACATGATACTGAAAATATAAATTAAACAATGAAAATAGGTGGATCTCACAGTTATAATGTGTTCCAAGGCTTCGGTATCCTTCAATCAATCACCAAAAGTTAGTTACACATGATAGATCTAAGAAAAATAGAGAGAAAATAGGTTGGAGGCGTTCTGGTACGTTCTAGGGTTTTAAAATATGTATTTATAGTTGTTTTCATAGGTAGTTGACTTAAATTAGGAAACCAGAATTTTCGTATCGGAAATGAACCATTCGGCCGCATGGTTTAGAGGCTTGCAGCTATAAGGAACAAATGAACTCAGCTTTCAAACTCTCGATAATGGTCTATGCGGCCGCATGGAATTAAAGGCTTGCGGCCGCATGGTTTTACGAAATTTCCTCCGAACAGCTTTCAGTGTTTTGGTTGTATCTTCTTTTCCTGATATCCGATTGAGGCAATTCAAGATGCATTGGAAAGATAACTCAAAGGGCTACAACTTTTATTCAGATATGATCTTCTAATTCGATTGTTTTACATGTCGAAAATGGGTCTCAATATGAGGCTAAAAATCGGTGTATAACTTTTCGATTGGAAATTGATGTGTGATCATACTTTGACGATATTTCATCCATTTCATGTCTTCTTTCAACCAACTGACTCTCAAATCTTCATTGTTTGGTTTGACACAACTTTTGTGTATTTGCACGCTAGTCCTTGAACTTTCATTTCCTTTCACTTTGGTCCATTTTCACATATTTCTTCCAAATTACGCTATATCCATCAACTTGCCACCTAAACCAAAATATGAGAATACTAAGTACATTTAGGCATAAAATAGCCATATGAGTGCATTAAATAAAGATGTAAAATGTGTATTTTACATTCCTATCGAATTCCCCCACACTTAGCTTTTGCTCGTCCTCGGGCAAAACTTAAATTTAATTCTCCAAAGACACCAAGTCGTAATGCCAAGAACATAGAACCATCAAACTTTTTCAAAACACATAAAATATCATGAATAAACATTCCACACAACTCATAATCAATTAGCAAGCATTTTCATATAAAGATGAAGTAAACTAAACATGTAGACCCTCACGGATATAAGCACTCAACTCTCATGTGTTTAAAAGGGTAAGTGTTTCGCTCAAATTCATTCCAATTGAGATGTTCTACCATATGCTTGCATATCTTCTCATTCGCCACCACTTAGATCACATGCTTTACAAGAATCATAAGGACTTTTCAAAGGTTGTAATGTGGCTTATGGTCAAGGTGGGAAATATTTGGGTATGTGACTCAAGAGCCATCGAAACTAGTGGAGTAAAGATAAATAGACTTAGCTCAAACATATATATAAGACATGTAAACCAACCACTCCACATAATAGCTTCATCATTTTTTTGCATCTATCCCACACAAATCGAACTCTTTCTTGAGATGTAGGAAGAGTTATGAATATAGATCTTTTTCACATTAAAATCACTCTCCTTCATCACTTATTTTCTTTTTCTTTCTTTTTTCTTCTTTTTTTTTCTTCTTCTTCTCGTGTTTTTCTTGCACAATGTAAACTCCAAATTATACACCAATACTGGAACTCCCTGAATTGACATAGAAAATTTGTTCCGATTCACCAATAATAGCACTACCATAAATCTTGATACCCCCACACTTATTTTCTTACATATTCACACTTCTCATGACATTCAACAATACTCCACTAGTTCTAAGGCTTGGGTAAAGATATTGTTTTTCCAATTCAAAGCTTGTAATGTGAGTTTATACAAAGAAAAGGCAATAAAGCTCAAAGGGGCTCAACAATGGAAAATTCAATTACGGGGTCGGCTATTTGGCTAAGGTGGCTAATTTATGTAACAAAGATGGCCTTAATCATGTTCGTGCATGCATGTGTCAATGTGATCTTGAAAAGAATCAAGGCAAGTTCTAGAGAGACAAAACCATGGAAGAATATCACACATGAAAAAAATGAGACTGTTATGGATGTATCAGTCTAAAGGCTCAAAAATCTCACCGGCTTTTTGTCTACAAAATTTAGTCACTACCATTCTCAAAAAAAATAACTCCACTAATCAACTCTAAGTTGGAGGATTATTCATTCAATCATATTATGAGTTCTTTAAAAGCCTAATTAATTCAGCAAATAGCATACACAACCCAAAACAATCATTTAACTCTCAATTCATTTTCTTGGAAAATTATGCAAAAATTTTCAAAATTTAAACTCAATCTAAATCCCATCCCCCACACTTAAAGCTTACATTGTCCCTAATGTAAGGTGAAATGCAAAGAAAAAGACAAAGATAACTAAAATATGAATGCTAAAAACAAAAAAAATAAAAATAAAAAGATAAAGATAAAGATAAAGGAATGAACTCCCCTTGGGTTGCCTCCCAAGCAGCGCCTTTGTTTATTGTCTTTGGCTCGACTTATTACTTTTTCCTTCACCCGGCATAGAATGGGTCTTCTATATTCAATTGTGTCACGTCCTCCACCTGAAGACCTTCATAGAAAGGTTTGAGCCTATGACCATTCACCTTGAATACTTTTGAGGTTTCCAGACTCTGAACTTCTACCACACCATGAGGAAAGACATTAGTAATAACAAAAGGTCCAATCCAATGGGAACGCAATTTACCTGAAAACAGACGAAGCCGCGATTGGTATAGGAGGACTGTTTGACCTACTTCAAATTCCTTCCTAGAGATCATCTTGTCGTGGAAAGCTTTCGTCTTCTCCTTGTAAATTCTTGCACTCTTATAGGCATCATTGCGAATTTCCTCTAGCTCTTGAAGTTGCAACTTTCTGTGTTCTCCACTCTCATCCATCTTCATGTTGAAACTCTTGACGACCCAATAAGCTTTGTGGTCTAACTCCACTGAAAGGTGACATGGTTTCCCAAACACTAACCTGTAGGGTGACATACCGATGGGTATCTTGTACGCAGTTCTGTATGCCCATAAAGCCTCATCCAAGCGCAAGCTCCAATCTCTTCTATTTGGGCATACCGTTTTCTCAATGATGGATTTGATTTCCCAATTTGACACCTCTGCCTGACCATTAGTTTGTGGATGATATGCAGTTGACACCTTGTGGGTGACATAGTATTTTCTCAATAAAGCATCCATAGTTCGATTACAAAAATGAGTGCCTCGATCGCTGATAAGGGCTCTCGGGATCCCAAACCTAGAGAATATATTAGACTTGATAAAATCTGCAACAACTTTAGAATCATCAGTCCTGGTGGCTTTGGCTTCCACCCATTTCGAAACATAATCCACAGCAAGCAAAATATAAGTAAAATCGAAAGATACAGGAAATAGTCCCATGAAATCAATGCCCCAAACATCAAAGATTTCACAAATAAGTATGGCAGTTTGTGGCATTTCAGTCTTTTGAGATATATTACCTGTTTTTTAACAGTTCTCGCATGACTTACAAAAGGAGTAGGCGTCGCAAAATAATGATGGTCAATAGAAACCACATTCAAGCACTTTTCTTGCTGTCCTTTTTGCTCCGAAATGCCCTCCACAAGTATAAGAGTGACAGAAGGTGAGGATGGAAGTAATCTCATTTTCAGGAACACACCTTCTAATCAGTTGATCTGCACAATGTTTCCACAAGTATGGATCATCCCATACATAATATTTTGCATCACTCTTTAGCTTATCTCTTCGATCCCTAGACAAATCAGAAGGTAAAGTGTTAACAACCAAAAAGTTTACAATATCTGCATACCATGGTAGTGTTGTGCTTGCAGAAAATAATTGCTCATCAGGAAAGGTTTCCCACAATTGGAGTTCGGTATCCACGTTAATTAAATGGCTTAGATGATCTGCAACACTATTTTCTGTTCCTTTTTTGTCTTTGGTTTCCAGGTTGAATTCACTCAGGAGAAGTATCCATCGTATTAGTCTTGGTTTCGCCTCTTTCTTTGTCATCAAGTAACGCAGAGCTGCATGATCAGAATAAATAATCACTTTAGTACCAAGTAAATAAGGGCGGAATTTTTCTAAAGCGAAAACAATATCCAAGAGTTCTTTTTCAGTTGTGGTGTAGTTTCTCTGGGCATCATTTAGAGTTCTGGACGCATAATAGATGGCATGAGATGCTTTTCCAGTTCTTTGACCTGACACTGCTCTAACTGCAAAGTTACTTGCATCACACATGATTTCAAATAGAAAGTTCCAATCAGGAGGTTGAATGATTGGTGCAGAAGTCAACAGTTCTTTCAACTTATCAAATGCCATTTTGCATGCTTCGTCAAATTCAAAAGTCACGTCCTTTTGTAACAATTTGCATAGGGGCAAAGCAATTTTGGAGAAGTCCTTGATAAACCTGCGATAAAAACTGCATGTCCAAGAAAAGAGCGAACCTCCCGCACACTAGCAAGGTAAGGTAGAGACTGAATAATGTCAATTTTAGATTTATCTACTTCAATGCCCTTAGATGAGATAACATGCCCTAGAACTATACCTTGTTCTACCATAAAGTGACACTTTTCAGAATTCAAAACAAGATTAGTTTCCATGCATCTTTTAAGGATTAACTCAAGGTTATGCAAACAGTTATCAAATGAATACCCATACACTGTGAAATCATCCATAAAGACCTCTATAATATGCTCAACATAATCTAAAAATATACTTACCATACACCGTTGAAAAGTAGCTAGAGCATTACAAAGACCAAAGGGCATGCGACGGTATGCAAATGTTCCAAATGGACATGTGAAGGTTGTCTTTTCTTGATCTTTTGGGGCAATTACAATCTGGAAATAACCTAAATAGCCATCAAGAAAACTATAGTAAGCATGACCTGCTAACCTTTCAAGCATTTGATCAATAAATGGTAAAGGAAAGTGATCTTTTCGGGTCACAGCATTTAATTTCCTATAGTCTATACAAACCCTCCACCCATTTTGAACACGGGTGGTAAGCAATTCATCGTTATGATTCTCCACCACAGTTATCCCCATCTTCTTAAGAACCACTTGAACTGGACTGACCCAACTGCTATCAGAGATAGGATAAATCATGCCAACTTCCAAAAGTTTGAGGACCTCTTTCTTCACTACATCCATCATGGGTGGATTCAATCTTCGTTGAGGTTGACGGGAAGGCTTTTCTCCTTCTTCAAGCAAAATGCGATGCATGCAGGTGGATGGACTGATTCCTTTGATGTCTGCAATTGTCCAACCAATGGCTGTTCGATGTTCCTTGAGGACCTCCACCAATTTTTCTTCTTGCAATGTGATCAGTTCGTTGGAAATAATCATTGGCAATGTTTTGTCATCTCCAAGGTATACATATTTAAGGTGAGTAAAGAGAGGTTTCAAATCTAGAACTAAGGCCTACACAACAGAAGGTAGAGTCTTTTCATTAGAAACAGGCAAATCAACATATAAACCCCTACCTACTTGTTGTGACGTTGGAGGAGTGTTCAACATATCAACAGCTTCTCGTAAGCTAGGATTCAAAGTTAATTAATCACTCTATTTCTCTATACTCTTACAAATAGCAACCTCCAATTCATCATTCCCATCAAGTTCAAAAACATCGTGTGCTAGATCATCAATTACATCGATAGAATACACAACATTATCATCAACATGAAATTTCATGGCGTCATAGATATTAAATGTAATCACCTCACCATCAAATTCCATGGTCAATGTACCACTATGAACATCAATTTTAGTTTTGGATGTTTTTAAGAATGGTCTTCCTAACGAGATAGGATAGGGCTAGTTTGATCACTGTTTTCCATATCAAGCACATAAAAGTCGGCAGGAAAAACTAAATCATTAACTTGTACGAGGACATCCTCAATCACACCCTTTGGGTAGGCATTTGATCTATCAGCTAATTGAATTACCACACCAGTTTTAGTCAAGGGAGCAAGTTTCAAAGAAGTATAAATGGAATACGGCATGACATTTATAGAGGCTCCTAAGTCTAACATGGCTTTCTCAAATCCAGTGTTACCTATCATGCAAGGGATAGTAAACATACCTGGGTCTTTGCATTTTGTAGGAAGTTTCCTTTGAATGACTGCAGATACATTTTCTCCAACTTTCACCTTTTCACACCCCTTCAGTTTCTGCTTTCTCTTAATAGTACACAATTCTTTTAAAAATTTAGCATAACGGGGTATTTGTTTAATAGCATCCAACAAGGGAATGTTCACCTCACATTTTCGAAAAGTTTCATAAAGCTCTCTATTTGGATCATTTTTCCTAGATTCTACCAAAGCCTGAGGGAATGGGGCTACTGGTTTATAGTCAGATAGTGGAGGAAACTTACATTTTGGTGCATCATCCTCAGTGGGGTTATTCTTTTTCACAGTGATGTCCATGTCGTTCCCCTTGTCTTGTTCTGACGATGTAGGAACTTCATTTACTGGGGTTTCCACTTCCTTGCCATTCCTCAATATAATTGCACTTGCGTTCTCCCTTGGGTTTACCACTGTTTGAGAGGGTAGCTTTCCCGAACTTTGTGATTCTAGCCGACTAACCGCGCTAGCCATTTGACCCATTTGATTATCCAAACATTGAATGCTAGCCTTGGTCTCCCGTTGAAATTGTAAAGTGTTAGTTGCAAGAAATTTAACAATATCTTCTAAAGACATTTCAGAGTTAGAGGATTGGCCCTGTTGTTGTCTAGGCGGGTATGGTTGCCTATATTGTTGAAAATTTGGACGATTTTGAGTAACATGTTGATTTGATTGTGAACTTCCATAGCTAAGATTGGGATGATCCTTCCATCCTGGGTTGTATGTCTTCGAAAAAGGATCATAATTCCTTTGTGGTTGTCCAGGGAAGCCACCCGCTGCATTAACTTGTTCTGTGGGTTCTTCTTGAAGAGTTGGACATGCGTCAGTTGGATGTCCCATTACTGAACAAATTCCGCAAACCTTCGCTGTCTGCACATTACCTATGGCCATTTGATTAACAAGAGTAGTTAGATTCGCTATTTGTTGTTCAATGGATGAGACATTTACCTCGTTAACTTGTCTAGAAGTGGGGTCAAATCTAGCACCAAATTGTTGACAATTGGCTGCTATGTTTGCAATTAAATTCCTCCCTCCTTCAGGAGTTTTATCAACCAAAGCTCCTCTACTTGCGGCGTCAATCATGCTCCTTTCTGTGGGTTGAAGACCTTCATATAAGTATTGGATGAGAATTTGCTCACTGATTTGATGATGGGGACAACTTGCACACAATTTCTTGAACCTCTCCCAATACTCATATAGAGATTCCCTGTGATCTTGTCTGACACCACAAATTTCTTTCCTCATATTTGCTGCCTTCGAAGCTGGAAAGTATTTTTCCAAAAACAACCTCTTCATTCCATCCCATGTGGTAATGCTTCCCGACGGTAGATAATAGAGCCAATCCTTAGCCGAATCCTTCAGAGAAAATGGAAAGGCTCTCAACTTAATCTGTTCTTCAGTAATTCCCGTGGGTTTCATACTTGTGCAGATCACATGAAACTCCTTCAGATGTTTATAAGAATCTTCACCTGTAAGACCATGAAAAGTGGGCAGAAGGTGTATTAATCCCGATTTAAGCTCAAATGTAGTAGTAGCATCTAAAATAGGAAAAGTTATGCATAAAGGTTGTTGATTCAATGTAGGTGCTGCAAGCTCCTTCAAAGTCCTATTTTCGGCCATGGTTCCTTCTCCTTCAAACTCAAAATCACTTGCAAATGGGATGTTGGGATTGAGATTGCTTTCTTCAAGATTATGTCGTATGTCACTCCTTAACCTGCGCAAAGTTCTCTCAATTTCTGGATCGTACTGCAAATCACTTTGATTAGAAGAACGAGTTGTGTACATAAACAAAAAGAACAAATGGAAAATAAATTAAAAGGAAGCTAGATTAAGGAAAACAAAATAAATTTCTATACTAAAATTCCTAAAAACAATAAAAGCCTAAAAATCCTAGAAAATTACGATTTAAAAAAAAAAACGAAACAAATAACTAAAGAAGCACAAAAATAAATTAGCACCACTCCTCGGCAACGGCGCCAAAATTTGGTGTGTTGTCGTAGGCACCCAAAAATAGTCCTTAAACCTCTAAAACTAATGTAGTAATGGAAGTAAGGGTCGATCCCACGAAGAGTGTGTAATTCAACAATTTATGCTTCGTATAACGATTGAGGGGTTTTGTTTATAACGAAATCAATCTTATAACAAATAACAAAGTAAATTAACGAGTTGTATTAAATC
Source organism: Fraxinus americana (assembly GCA_035079005.1). Taxonomy (NCBI): domain Eukaryota; kingdom Viridiplantae; phylum Streptophyta; class Magnoliopsida; order Lamiales; family Oleaceae; genus Fraxinus; species Fraxinus americana. The sequence goes on from CM068714.1 coordinate 19,378,363, forward strand.
AATGAAACGAGTCTTGATCAAAGTCAACTTCCACCATTAGATATTTATAACCATTCATCAATCCACAAAGAATAATCAATCCACATTCACAATATTCATCGTTGAAATAAATTCCTATTTCTCCTTAATTTTAGTTAATCAGAAACCAGCGTTCTAATTAACCCTAATTATCAAATAATCTCAGACCAGCGCTAAAGATTCAATTTAATAACAGCTTTAAATAATAGAAAAATCGATGAACTAGTTAATACAAGCACCAGCGATTGCATTCAATCTATTTAAACATTCTTCTTAAGATTCAATAACATCTATCGCAGAAAATTATTAAATTCTATTGCTTCACAAGTTAAATGATTCAAACAATTACGGATTTGAGATTTAACTTAACTTAAGATTCAATAACATCTATCGCAGAAAATTATTAAATCCTAGTGCTTCACAAGTTAAATGATTCAAACAATTACGGATTTGAGATTTAACTTAGCTATAGATTGCAATATATGAAAAACTAATAGATCTCTTGGCAATCAAATATGACAATCATAAAATTATGTATAGAAGAATATTCAATACTAAAAATATAAATTAAACAATGAAAATAGGTGGATCTCGCAGTTATAATGTGTTCCAAGGCTTCGGTATCCTTCAATCAAGCACCAAGAGATAGATCTAAGAAAAATAGAGAGAAAATAGGTTGGAGGCGTTCTGGTACGTTCTAGGGTTTTAAAATATGTATTTATAGTCGTTTCCATAGGTAGTTGACTTAAATTAGGAAACCAGAATTTTCGTATCGGAAATGAACCATGCGGTCGCATGGCTTAGAGGCTTACGGCCGCAAGGAACAAATGAACTCAGCCTTCAAACTCTCGGTAATGGTCTATGCGGCCGCATGGAATTAAAGGCTTGCGGCCGCATGGTTTTACGAAATTTCCTCCGAACAGCTTTCAGTGTTTTGGTTGTATCTTCTTTTCCTGATATCCGATTGAGGCAATTCAATATGAGTTCGAAAGATAACTCAAAGGACTACAATTTTTTTTTCAGATATTATCTTCCAATTAGATCATTTACCGTGTAAAAAATTGGTCTCAATACAAGGCTAAAAATCGGTGTATAACTTTTCAATTGGAAATTGATGTGTGATCATAATTTGACGATATTTCATCCCTTTGACATCTTCTTTCAACCAACTGACTCTCAAATCTTCATTGTTTGGTTTGACACAACTTTTGTGTATTTGCACGCTAGTCCTTGAACTTTCATTTCCTTTCACTTTGGTCCATTTTCACATATTTCTTCCAAATTACGCTATATCGATCAACTTGCCACCTAAACCAAAATATGAGAATACTAAGTATATTTAGGCATAAAATAGTCATATGAGTACATTAAATAAAGATGTAAAATGTGTATTTTACATTCCTATCAGTTATGCCATTTATCAATTTGAACAACATGATCTTGTAGCAGTAGATGCCTCTATCAGTGATGAATGAAGCGTGTTTTTCATCAATAGGGTGCATGAGATTCTATTTATATTCGGAATAGACATCCATGAAACTAAGTAGCTCCTACCTAGCAATGGCATCAACCAATTAGTTAATTCTTGATGAAAGAAAATTGTCTCAAAAATGTGTTTCACTCACATTGGAGAAGTCCAAGCGCACTATGTTGTCGTTGTGCTTCAATACCAAGGGCAAGTTGGAATCTACTTGTGATAATGGGTCTCTTGATGAAGTTGTTGGCTACAAGTTTGTTTACCTATTCTTTCATTGCCTCATATCATTTTGGGTTAACGAGCCTTCACTTTTGCCTATAAGAGTGGAATTTGGGGTCGATCTTCAAAGAATGGTAACCAACTTTAGGATCAATACTAACCATGTCTTTATAATTCTATCCAAAGACATAAGTTATATCATAAGAACTCTTTGAGGGCAATCTTCGTGTCTTCAGATGGATTTTTTTTCCAATGTGAAGTACTCTTATAAGGTCTCTAGGATCTACCAGGAAGATTTTAAATGATTTTATTGAGGCAACCTAGGATTCAGACTCGATGATATGGGGCCTAACTCATCAAATATCACCACGACTTCTTTAGGAACTTCAACCATCTTCACCTCTACCAAGGAAATGTCTGCCATTTTTGCATTCACCCCTTATTTAGGGGCCTCCAATTTTTAAGAGACTTTAGTCATTTCAATAGTTTCTTATGTTGACCTAGTGGTTTATCTCCTTCCTTAGAAAGTTTATGTAACAATCATTGGCCTCTAGTGGATGGTCCCTTACAATGGTGATTCCATATTCTATTGGGATTTCAAACATAGGTAGTGTATAGATTTCACAGTACATACTTCTTTTAGGTTCAGACGCCCCAATACCACATGGTAAGTCGATCAAGTATACTATAAATAATTCCATTACGTCGTAAATCCATACAATGGATCCGGGGTTGGGGTCAATGGGTAATACATATGTATTTTGTCAAAGGTAGTTCCAAAAATGATGTTGATGGAACTTTCATTGTCCACCAACATCCGCTTCACCATGTTGCGGGCTACGACAACTTTTACAATTAGGCATCACAATGAGGATATTGTATTTTTTGCATGTTCTACTCTATGAAAATGATGGAATCTATCCTTTTGGACCTAGAGGGCAAGTCGTTGATAATGTAGATGGTCATACGTAGATTCCTCACCTCTCTAGTATATTTATTCTTGGTGTTCTGGGATTTCCCACCAATATAGAGCTCTTAAAGATGGTGTCCACCTCTCAAATAATATCGTGATCAATATCCCTCAATAGGTCCCTTCTTTGCCCTTGTCTATTTATGGGCTGATGCGTCATCTACATCTTGTGGTTGATTGGTTTATCATCCCTAAGAAAGCACCTTATATCCTCGTGTCTGATTATGATACCTTGGGGTTACAAATCTCGAGTTCTCGCTAAGCGTGATCTCTTCTCCTGGGTTCTTGAGAATTGTGTTTCTTGGAGGTCTCTAAGTCGCCTCTCTGATTGACAAGATTTTGAATTGCATCATCACGTCTAGAAAATCGTTGGCATGGCGACCATAGGTTAGGTAGATCTCGCAATAATTGGCCGAAGGACTTAATTCTAAGGCAAAAATTGAGATATCTATTTCTAGCTTCATAGTATGTTGCCGAGTTTAATTTTACCTCTTTGTGTCCGTACCCACCGAGACCCACCTTATCATGATTTAGAGCCAGAAAAGTGCTTAGTGTCATGGGGAGATAGCTGTGACCATAAGTGGGATAGAGATATTGTTGTCTCTATTGGTACATTGCTAGGTTAGAGGGTTTGATGTAAAGCTTATGCCTTTTAGCTTCGGTAAAGGGACTCCAAGTCTTCCCTATTGCGGTGGTTTTTATTTTCTCCATTATGATCTCCTTCTTAATGCGCTCTACCAACTGATCTTAGGTAGTTGGATTCTTATTTTGAACATCCTTCCAAAATAGGGTATTCATGTCCAATCCCTTTTAAGTAGAGAGAGAGCTTTTGCATCCGAGATTTCTCCACTTGATCATCTCCTTGTTAAAGTGGGTTAAGTGGATTTTTAGCGACTCACCCCTTTCTAATTTTCGTAACAATTGTAGATGCTTCTATATTAATACCCAGACCAGGAAACCTTAAAAGATTTGATAAGTACTACTCATACTAACAAAGTACATCTTCTTTTCGGGAAGTCCATCGTTAGAAACTCCACAGTTAAACGTGCTTGGCTTGGATCAATTCTATGATGGGTGACCCCCTGGGAAGTTTTCTCGGGGAGCGTACGAGTGAGGACAAAGTATACTGAAAAGACCTGTGTTGGTACTGTGAGGACAGTACGTCGTCGATCTAACGGCTGGGACACCCCGTTAAGTGGGACCCGAGTTGTTACAAATGGTATCAGAGACCGATTGCCAGTCGAAAATCGGGAACTAAGTGCTATGCGGGACAAAGTGCTACGACATAGGGCGGGAGCCACCTCTTGAACCCATAGGAGCCACCTCTAGAATCCCAACACCTAGCAACAGATCCTCAGATATATCAAGCGCGACGAGGACGTCGCGAGTCAACGGGGGGTGATTGTAATACCCAGACACTACTCATACTAACAAGGTGCATCTTCTTTTCGGGAAGTCCATCGTTAGAAACTCCACAGTTAAACGCGCTTGACTTGGAGCAATTCTATGATGGGTGACCCCCTGGGAAGTTTTCTCGGGGAGCGTGCGAGTGAGGACAAAGTATGCTAAAAAGACCTATGTTGGTACTGTGAAGACAGTACGTCGTCGATCTAACGGCTGGGACAGCCCGTTAAATGGGACCCAGGTCGTTACATATATGCTTCTTGAAGTGCTAAAAAGCGTTGATTGATTAGACTATTCCACCCATGGAAATTTCCTTCCTTAAAAGTTGCACCTATCGAGAATGTTGTTTATTTCCTTCCTTCCTTCCTTCTCCATACGATTATCTGCTATCAAACAAAGGATTCCTTTCCTCAATGAATTCACTTTCTAAAATCACTCCAATAAGGCCTACATTGATTTTTTCATATCGTGGAGGTACTGCACGAGGAATGCTTCTACCTTGGTGCATATGAAAGAATTTGAGGAATTTTCTCTTCAACTTAAAACAACTTGTGATGCTACTTGAGTAGACCTTACTATACTACCTCTTCATCATTCCAGCTAGGATTAAGTGGAAAGCTTTATACTTTAATACAAGGAAAGCTTTTCTTATTCTCATCTACACATAATAGGCGTTGAGATGGTCATTAGGGTCGCCTTTTTCTTCGTATTAAAGGATTATTTCATCACAAAGCTAATTGAATGAACGTCATTCTAATCTCCTCAGAGAAGGGCACATTGTAATCATTGTCATTCCTCTCTAAGGACCTTAAAAGTCCGGCTTCACAGTGTCGATGCTAAGGTGGAGAGGGCTGAAGACTGGCGACTCACTCCCTGGCATCCTTGTTGACGACTCCATTCCTACCTATTTCTAGGTAGGTCATCATTATGAGGCCTATTTCTAGACATTTTACTTCTCAACTTATCAAAATCGTTAGTGAATAAATGGTGAAAAAACTTTTTCCTTGTTGTGTAGGTCTACAATCGAGAAAACTCGGGTGTGGCTCTATGAAACGTCGACTTCCACGTTTCTTTCTTCAAAGCTGATGTCTCTTTCCTTGGGTTTTAAGGATGGTCACTTTGCACTTCTTCCTCATCATCTTGTTAGACGGTAGAAGATATTTGAGTGTGGGAGATCCGTTCATTGATGGAAAATATGGGTGTCCAGTTCACAAAAGAATATTGCCAAAATTGACATAGTAATCTTATATTCATTATTAGTATTGCCATTCGATGCTGACACGTGACATTATTCCAATGGCTCACTGGTAAAGCTCAATTGCCTCAATCCCTAAATATCATCGGTCTAAGCATAAACTGAAAGACAGTCATCATAGGTTTGCTTATAAGTCTACACATAGGCATATACATAGTGGAAAGTTGTCTGATTGAGCGACACTCTGCATACACATCAAATTTGTCAGAAGTACGATGTCTCTTAGATTAGGCAAGGCTTGCGGAAGAGGTCCCTTACAGAATGCCAATCGCCTCGTAAATGTACTATAGCACGAAAGTGATGCATCCCTCAAACAACATGTTCCAAGCGATGTAGCCAAAGGCATGACCTTATTGCCTCCGTGGAATCATGTGAAAGTGATAGTGTTGACCTTATTGATAAGTGTATTTTGCGCGCTTATTTAAGGTCATATTCTAAGATTTTACGTCGTCAAATTATTAATTTATACTTAACTTGGGTTAATTTTCTTTTGTTTTGTAGTTGTGGACTCGTTTGAAGCAATTGAAATAAAAGAATGATGACATTGAATAAAATTGACAAATTTTGAGGATAAAAGTCTACACTATAGAAATTGAAGGACTAAACTGCATTAATTCTAAAGCTTGAATGACTTGGAGAAATAAATGGTTAATGGGCCTCACATGTGGACTTTCAATTGGGATAAAACTTGATTACCTAATTACATTACTTGGGAGATTACCGAATTACAGTAGAATTGGAGAGAATGGCGGCTACTATTGCTGAGGATATTATATAACATATATATACAAAGTGGCCGGAAAGGGAGAAAAAAGGTGGGCGATTGGCTGATAAATTAACAGAGAATTATACACACAGATTTCGGAATTGTGGGGAAGATAGTGGGCTGTTGGAGCATATATTCATTGGCTGAAACAATAAAAAAATACACACGTACAGGCATAGAGGATATATAATCAAGCAAAGGGCTGAAATCAAAAAAACCGGCAGCATTGTTCGGCTGGAATTGGAGGGAGGTAGCTTTGGGGAGAAGCAAACAATATTCACAGAAACATTGGGCTGCTTGCTGGGGAAATCAATTATATACACCCACACAGCAGTCGGCGACCGGGGAAAGTGGAGAAGAATTTTACACGCATACAAGAATTGGACTTCTATAGCTACCAGCGGCTGAAGAGTGGGTGGTCGGCTTCTGGAAAATTTACACACGGCAACTCCAAGTTTCATCAAATTTTGGTGATGTCGTTCCTCTTTTGCCTGTTTTATTTTTACGTTATGCGTAACTAAATTATTTTTAGGGCGAACAATGTAGTCGAATTGGGATCCTTTATTTCGTTATTTTGAGATTCTTGTTTTTATATTTTTATGTGTTGATTTTATTATGAGTTTAATGCATTTAATTACTCGATCACTAATTAGATGATTTTTGTGAATCCTTTACGAGTCGAGAGGTGAGTTTAGGGTTTAGACCAAATTGTAAAATCCGGTAAATTGGCATAACGTGTAGAGATACCTATGTTAATTATTGCGGTCATAATTGAATTCTTAGAACCAATGTTTCGTTTGACTAAGGATAATTCACATAGAGATATGGAATTAAATTAGTTAAATAGGTTCAATAAGAACTCGAGAGGGGTAAATTGAATATAATAGAAGAATTCGATCGAACACTACATTAGGTTATGAATCTTGATTTAAGGAATAAATGTGATCAACGGGTGAAATTGTTCCACCCTAAGAACCGTCATTATTTGAATTCTCGATAAATTGTGTTTATTTTCTATTCAATTTAATTTCACGTGTTTAAATTAAATAGTTCAACAAATCCGTGTTTTTGTTTATTTGCATCAAATACGAGTTATAAATAATAAACTAAAGTCTAAAGTATAGTCCTCGTGGGAATGATAATCCGGATTCAAAAGGTCCATTATACTACTTGTTACGATATCGTACACTTACGATATAAAAAACGCAACAAGTTTTTGGCGCCATTGCCGGGGACTATTTACTTTTAGTACTTGTTTATTTTATTTTTAACTGTTATTTATTTTACTTTTATTTATTAAAAAAAAGTGTTCGTTGTACGCTTCGTACCTAAGGCGACGATCTTGAACCGTTTGACTCGAAAATAGAACGTACTTTCAGATGAAGACGCAAGGAACACAAACAAAAACAACATCAAATGGCTGACGGTCAAAACATTCATATTCCTATTCAGCCAATTGGACAAGTGGCCGCAAGAGTAGTTGCACTACCTGATCAGCAGCAGGAGCGGAGGGAAATAAATGAAGGAGACCTGTCAGTTTTAATGTTTTAAACGCCAATAGCCGCGCCTGCACGCTCCAGTATTGTGTATCCAGATTTCGGAATAAACAATTTTCAGATAAGGGTAGAATGGATCAATTTGATGAGCAATACTCTTCAATTCTACGGGTTGCCTCATGAAAATCCAAATACACACCTCTAGATTTCTCCGAAATTATCAGAAGATGCTATTAAATTGCGGTTATTCCCATATACACTTAGAGATGCCGCATTGGAGTGGTTGGACGCCGAACCTCATGGAAGCATCACTACATGGGAAGAACTAACCAAAAAAATTTTGCAATAAATTCTTCCCACCGGCGAAAGTAGCTAAAATCAGATTGGAAATTCAAACTTTCCAACAGCAGGATAGAGAAAGCTATAATGAGGCATGGAACGGATTTAAAGAGCTAATGCGAAAGTGTCCAAATCATGGAATCCCAATTGGTAATCAAGTGCAATACTTCTACACCGGACTTTCACCACTGTCAAAATCTCAGGTGGATTCTTCTACGGGTGGATCAATCATAGGAAAATCAATACAATAAACATTGGATCTATTTGAACCGTTTGACACTACACACTCAATGTTTTCATCAGAAAGAGTGGTACCACCGAGAGCACCCAGGATGTACGAAATGGATAACACTGCATCTACGAACGCACAGATAGTAGCGTTGACGAAGCAAGTAGAATTGTTGGTGAAATCTCTGACAAGGGGAGCGCATGTAGTAATGAGTAGTGTATCGTGTGAAAATTGTAGGGCAAACCATGAAACTGAAAGCTGTATGTCTATGGGTTTCCCAGAAGAACAGATCAATTTTATTCAAAATGGCTCCCGCAACTTTAACCCGTATTCTCAAACTTACAATCCAGGATGGAAACAACACCCAAATTTCAGGTGGTCTGATACTCAGCCAGGGAATGCCCCAAATAATGCTCAGCTAGAGAAGAAACCAAGTTTGGGGGAGATGTTCAATCAGTACATGCAAAGGACAGATAAGGTTTTCCAACAAATTGATATAAACTTTCAGAATCAACAAGTTTCAATCAAGAAATTGGAAACACAAATTGGTCAGATAGCTCAGCAGTTGACAGAACGACCCCAAGGGACATTACCAGGCAACACTATGATAAATCTAAAGGAGCAAGTGTAGGCCATCACAACTAGAAGTGGAGTACAGCTACCCGAAATACATGTGCAAAGGCCTAATAGAAGAGAGAAAGAAGCAGAGGTAGAAGGGGGGCTGAAGAAAGAGCAAGTTCGAACACATGAACATGAAGACAAAAAAGAGAAAGAAGAACCAGCTGCAGTTAGAGCACCGAGTCCTATTAAAGCTTATGTGCCACCGATCCCCTTTCCTCAAAGGTTGCAAAAGAGGATGATGGATAAGCAATTCGCGAAGTTTGTTGAAATCTTTAAGAAGCTCCAAATAAACATACCATTAACTGATGCAATTGCACAGATGCCTAGTTATGCAAAGTTTCTGAAAGAGATCTTGGCTAACAAGAGGAAAGTGGAAGAACATGAAACCGTATGCTTAAACGAAGAATGTAGTGCAGTTCTCCTAAAGAAGCTACCTCCTAAACTAAGAGATCCAGGGAGTTTCACTATACCATGCACCATTGGTTCTATTTATTTTGAACGTTCTTTATGTGATTTAGGTGCTAGTGTTAACTTAATGCCACTATCTGTTTACCGGTTTCTTGGATTGGGAGAAGCTAAACCTACAACTATTTCTTTACAACTTGCTGACCATTCGATAAAAAGACCAAAGGGAATTGTTGAAGATGTGCTTGTCAAGGTTGATAAATTTATCTTCCCGGCCGACTTCATAATTTTGGATATGGAGGAGGATTCCAATATTCCTCTTATCTTGGGCAGACCGTTCTTGGCTACAGGACAGGCGTTGATTGATGTTTATGATGGCAAAATGATCCTTCGCATGGATAATGAACAAGTCATTTTCAATATGTTCAAAGCAATGAAACACCCATTGACATCAGACACTTGCTGCCATGTGGATACTATTGATGAACTTGTGACAGATGTATTTCATGCAATAAATCCAGAAAAAGATCATGAACTAGACAGTGCAAAACTTGAGGAAGAAAAGTTAGAAGGAACAGAATGCATGGTGAATTTGGTTAAACAATCAAATGCAAAGAGATATTGACAATATGAGTCTCTTGGTTCAAATCCCACACCATCAATACCATCAGTGGAGAAAGCACCGAGTTTGGAGTTAAAGCCCTTACCATCACACTGTTAGCCCAAGAATAACTAACCAAGAGGGGGGTGAATTGGTTTTTGAAACTTTTTCGAAGAATTAATCTAAATTCAACCAAGTAAAGACTAAATATATTAATTCAAATAATAAGCACAAATATAAAAGCGATAAGTAAAAAGGATAGAAAGTGCAAACGATATGTTATGGAGGTTCGATCCAATGCAATGATCTACGTCCCCCGTTACCAAGCTCACCGTCACGAGCAAGGCCAATTTTACTATAATAGTAACTTACAACAAGGAGTACCGATCCTTTACAATGTTGAGCTTTCCGGGACCTCAACACGACCCACACTATTGAGCTTTATGGGACCTCAATATGACCCACACTGTAACACCCCGAAAATTTTAGAATAAAAATATTTGTTTTATAAATTTTATTCTATGGTTTTTGAAAGTAGAAGGGCTAAAATAAAGTATCTTTTAAATCCTTATGTTTTAAATGGGCCAAATATTTAACTTCCTATAGAGTGATCAAAAGTATATTAATATTGTGCTCATTTTGTAGCCCGCATTAAATAGTGTTTATTGGGCTCAAGAAAATTTAAGTTCAGATGAGTTAAGCCCAAAATATTTCAATTCGAAGAAGTATGATTTATATGCAATATTTTATTATTTAATTATGGTCCTTTTAGATAATTAGCAAAATAGAAAATAATTTTATATTATATAATCACAATTATAAGAGTGGATTGTTAATTCTCATATTCGTTCAGTCACTTGCGTGTGCAATGCATATATATTCTCGCTATAATATTTCAAGCGCCCATGCTTATCTCGGAGAAGAGACGTATTCACATCCAATTCTTTTTCCAATTGGGGACCACGAATTTGCACGCTTATTATTGGATACAATTTTGAAATCGTATACAAATCCTAGTACACATGTTATATTATATTGATTTATTAAAGATTCATTATTATCAAATTAGAATAAATATAAATTTTATCGAGTTATATTACGTAATGACTCAACTACGTATTTTTTCCTATAAATAGTGTGCTCATATCTCACAATTCACCACATTAATTTCACACGAGTTTTCATATAGAAAGCGATTTGTAAATTCTAAGTATATTTTTATTTTCAAAAGCTCGTTTGATCAATTGAGGTAAGATACTTTTGTGTAAAGTTGTTTGTTTCCCTTATGCTTTTATGTTCGGTAATTTATGCATGAATTTTCAATGGGCCTTCGGGTTCTTTAGAAAGAGATAAGAGATCCTTCGGGAATTTAAGATGACCTAGATGGGTGTTTCGCTTGGTCACCGAGATACTCCATAAGAGAAGAGTGGTATGAAGTGTTATTTTATTGCATATAATTGTATAATGGAAACTGCACGTATCTTACTGAGTGTTTTCAAAATACTCACTCTTACAATTTTTACGAGACTAGTTCGGGTCGATTGAGCCGTATGGCGGGACGGTGATGTGCTGAAAGGATTTAATGATGAGAATAACATTAGGTTTTACTGCTTTTATTTAAAATTATTAGTTTGTTTTGTTCCAATAATATTTTTAGCAAATTTGTTAGTTAAGAATATTTAAATTGTTTCAAAGACACGATATTATGATTCTTATTTAAAGTTATGAATGTTCTATTTATTTAGAAAAATATAATTTTACAGTTCCGCATTTAAGTACATGAAAATTATGTTTGGTAACACCTCAAGATGCTTGAAATTTTGGGGCGTTACAGTTTGGTATCAGAGCCAAGAGTTTTAAAATCGATTCTGTAGACAAAAAAAAAAATATTTTTGAAAGTACTGTTCACGGATGAACAGTGCGTGAATAGTGAAATTTGAACAGTACGGATTACTGTTCATATGAACAATAGTCAAAAAAAATAATTTTTAAAAGGCACCTGTAAATTGTACAGTAGCATAGGGATTGTTCACGTGAACCGTGGAGATTGAAGATGTTTTTACTTTTTAGAGATATGTCCTTATCTTTGGTAAAGAATGATAGTAATGAGGAATTTAAAATTTTATGGATTAATTCTCATATTTTAAGTTTCACACGTGAAATTTTTTTTTTTTTTGTTAGCCCTTGTTAATGTTTAAAAAAAAAAAAAAAATTTATTTTACATTTTAAGAGATTCCATGTTCGATTTATTGTCATAGTTTTGTCGATTTGCATAATTGTAAAGTTAAAAGGCTTTGTCAAAAAGACCTAAACTGTCTAAGAAGAGTTTGGGATTTAAGCGGTCCATTGTGACCCCCCTCCTCATCTGGAAGCCTTTTGATTGCGCATTATTCAATTTGATGAGATGAAACACAATATTTCAAACCTTACATACAGTATTTTTTTTTTTTTAAAAAAAAAAAAGATATTCTTTTTGGAAATTTCAATTGTGAGAAAATCTTATTTTTAGATATTACAAAAATGCACCATTTTCATAAACATTAGGAGTTTACGGACAATGTCAGAGTTAAAATCTTAAACATGTAATGAGATGAAAAATCCTTGGCATGTAGCGTTCACTACTCGATCACTCTCCAATTGATCCAAGGTATGGAAAGAAATGTAATTCCTTTAGCATGCTTATGAGTCATTTTGCCCTATATTATGAGATATATAATCACGTTTACTTCGTATATTTTAGTAGTTGTTTAAATTTTCACAAATGATATGTGCATTATTGATGCAAACGGAATGAAATGATATGGTCACTGAAAGATGAAGTGTGATCTTTTAAGGGACGTTTGAAAATGATTTTTCAAGGTTTTTGATATATTACAAATGTTCATTTTTCAAAATCATTTTCATGTCAAAACAATTTATGCAAGTGATGAATTTATGAGAAATATTTGAGCTTTATGTACTAGCTAAACATTGACGAGTTATACCTTTACATATAAAAATGAGGTTCGATAAATAACTCTATCTTCAATGTTCTTGATCTCTTCGAGCCTCTCTTTGACTTGTTTCTTGATTTGCAATTATGTTAAGTTCCAATTTGATTGTCGTATGAAAATCACTATTGTCTCGAATGATTTGTCTTGAATGCTCGTTTAACCTTCACTTGTACTTCATTTGAGTGTGAATAATAATCTTTATAATTTTGAAGGCTTAAACACTCAATTCAATTTGTTAGTAAACAAGATGGACTTGTTTGTTATAATAAAAACATTAAGGTCATGATCAACCATAGGTCAACACACACCTCCGTTATGCATATTTGGGAAATGCTTCAACCTTGCCTGTGATCATTGCCAGTGACATTACAACAGAGGAGGAGAAGAAGCTGTTAGGTGTACTTCGAGAACATAAAACTGCAATTGGATGGACAATAATTGACATTCGAGGAATCAGTCCCACTCTTTGTATGTACAAGATTTTGATGGAGGATGAGTCTAAGCCATCGGTGGAGGGGCAGCACAGACTGAACCCAACTTTGAAGGAAGTGGTCAGGAAAAAGGTGTTGAAGTTACTTGATGCAGAAATTATCTACCCCATTTCAGACAGTTTGTAGGTCAGTCCAGTTCATGTAGTGCCTAAGAAGGGTGGAATTACGGAGGAGAAGAATGAGAATAATGAGTTAATTCCAACAAGATTAGTCACGGGGTGGAGAGTTTGCATAGATTACAGGAAACTGAATAATGCCACCAGAAAGGATCACTTCCCATTGCCCTTTATCGATCAGATGTTAGAACGGTTAGCAGGTCATTCTCATTATTATTTTCTGGATGGATACTCGGGGTATAATCAGATAGCAATTGCTCCAGAAGACCAAGAGAAAACAACATTCACATGTCCTTACTTTTGCTTTTAAAAGAATGCCATTTGGTCTCTACAATGCACCTGCAACTTTTCCGCAATGTATGATGTCAATATTCTCTGACATGGTTGAGAAATACATAGAAGTATTTATGGATGACTTTTTAGTATTTGGAGATTCATTTGATAACTGGTTGGAACGTTTATCGCTCGTCTTACAAAGGTGTGAAGAGAAGAATCTGGTGCTCAACTGCGAAAAGTGTCACTTTATGGTAAAAGAAGAGATAGTACTGGGTCATCGAATTTCATCACAGGGCATTGAAGTTGACAAAGCAAAGATACAGGTGATTGAAAAATTGCAGTCGCCTACTTCGGTCAAAGGAATTCGAAGTTTTCTAGGCCATGCAGGGTTTTACAGACGATTTATCCAGGACTTCTCGAAGATTACAAAACCACTGTGCAAATTACTGGAGAAAGACGTGTCATTTATCTTTTCTGATGAATGTTTACATGCTTTTAATACTTTGAAGGAAAAGTTAACATCTGCACCTGTTATAGTGGCACCAGATTGAGAACTACCATTTGAACTCATGTGTGATGCTAGTGATTTCGCAGTGGGAGCGGTGCTAGGTCAACGAAGGGGAAAGATCTTGCATGTCATCTACTATGCCAGTAAAACATTGACAGATGCTCAGATCAACTACGCAACAACTGAAAACGAAATGCTAGCAGTAGTATTGCCTTTGACAAATTTCGTTCTTATCTGATTGGTTCAAAGGTGATAGTCTACACAGACCATTCAGGTTTGAAGTATTTATTTGAGAAAAAAGATGCCAAACCAAACCCAGGCTGATTCAATGGGTTCTGTTACTGCAAGAGTTTGACATTGAAATTCGTGATAAGAAGGGGATAGAAAACCAGGTAGCAGATCACTTATCAAGGCTGGAGCAGGCTGAAAAGTTTGACGACTTGGATATCAATGAAATTTTTCCTGATGAGCAACTTATGCAGTTGGAAAAGGCTCCTTGGTATGCAGACATTGTTAATTACTTAGCAAGCGGGCATGTGGATCCAGATTTTACCTATCAGCAGAAGAAGAAACTTTTCCATGAGGCGAAATTTTATTACTAGGATGATCCACATTTATACAAAAGAGAGGCAGATCAGATTATCAGAAGATGTGTGCCAAAGGATGAAATGAAACCAATACTTTCCAGGGTTCATGCTTCGGCGTATGGAGGGCATTTTGGCTCGACTAAACTGTAGCGAAGGTGCTTCAAAGCGGTTTCTATTGGCCAATACTATTTAAGGACTATCACAGTTTTTGCAGATCGTGTGATAAGTGTCAACGAACAGGTAACATTTCTGCTTGCCACGAAATGCCCTTAAACAATATTTTAGAAGTTGAGTTATTTGATGTTTGGGGCATTGATTTTATGGGACCTTTTTCATCGTCCTATAACAATCGATATATCTTAGTGGCAGTGGACTACGTCTCCAAATGGGTGGAAGCAAAGGCGTTGCCGACCAATGATGCTAGGGTAATGGTGGATTTTATAAGGAAAAATATCTTCAATCGCTATGGAGCTCCAAGAGCCATCATCAGTGATGGTGGAACTCACTTCCGTAACCGATTATTCCAAGCGATCCTTGCTAAATATGGAGTACAACATCGAATAGCGACACCTTATCACCCTCAGACAAGTGGACAGGTTGAAACATCTAACAGGCAGTTGAAAAGGATTTTGGAACTCACGGTGAGTGCATCCCGTAAAGATTGGTCCAAAAACTTGGACGATGCTTTATGGGCCTATTGCACCGCTTACAAGAAGCCGATTGGAATGTCACCATACCGAATAGTATTTTGGAAGGCTTGCCACTTACCGGTTGAGTTTGAACACAAAGCATTCTGGGCATTGAAGCAGTTGAACACGGACTTAGAAAAGGCTGGTGAAACAAGAATATTACAGCTTCACGAATTGGAAGAATTCAGAAAAGAAGTTTATGAAAATGCATCAATCTACAAAGAAATGACGAAACAGTGGCATGATAAGAATATTCGACAATGAATTTTCAGAGTGGGGGATCAAGTACTCTTGTACAACTCCAGATTTAAGTTATTCCCAAGAAAATTGAAATCAAGATGGTCTGGACCTTTCACAGTATCCCAAGTGTTTCCCTACGGTACAGTTGAATTACACCACCCAACTAAGGAAAATTTTAAGGTTAATGGGCAACGCATCAAACACTACATAGAGGATTTTCCCACTGCCAAAGAAAGTATTGAACTCCCTGTTCTAGAGTAATCACGGCATATAGTCAAGTTAATGACGTTAAAGAAGCGCTTCTTGGGAGGCAACCCAAGCTTTTTCCCTTATTTATTTATTTATTTTGTTTTTGAGTTTTAGGTTAATTTAATTTATTTTTAGTTATTTTTTACTCCTTATTTATATCTCTTTTTCCCCTTATATCATCGATATGTTAGTGGTTTATTAGATGTTAGAGTTAAGTAACACTTGTTCCAATTATTTGATCTTGATGCTTTATTTGATTTTTCAGGAACATGACATCACGGAACATGTAAACCAACATTAACAAAGGAACCAACGGAAGTAATGAAAAATCTAGCCATTGAATTAAAAGTCATATCAGGGAAGTCCATTCTTCACATTCTCCCCCACCCCCTTTATATGCGGATTCAGAATTAAAAACATTGAGGACAATGTTTAATTTAAGTTTGGGGGTGGAAAACATGAATTGTCATTTTTTTATGTGTTTTTGTGTGCTTTTATTGACTTATATAAAAAATGGAAAAAAATAAAAATAAATAAAATAAAAATATTTTCTTTTTGTGTGCTTGTGTTAGTTAGTTAGTCTGGCTGGCAATGATGAATATATTGAATCATGAATTAATCTATGAATGGTAAATAAGTTACATACGTAGATTAATTTTTGTTTTTCCATGTGAATTTGATATATATTGAGCACATGAATTAAGTTAAGCATTGTATAGGAATGAGTTGATTTCATAATTGAATAGGTTGAAATATTGGACCATAGATGCTAAACCCAAAACCACTGAATTTTACATTCTTGGACCACATTTAGAATAGTTTGGGGTGGATTTCATTGTTGTAGGGAGATGTTGAGATAAATAAGGATTTCATGTGTGAAATTAAAAATCTTGTGTAGATTGTCTAATGTCAATGGGATGCAATTGGGTGAAAATCTCAACTTGGAGGTCGTTTTACTTGAATTTGTGTTAAATGAGGGACATTGCACTAATCAAGGCAAAAAAAAAAAATTAGAAAATTTTTTTTCGTAGCCTTTATGACTCGAGCAATTAAGCATATAAGGGTCTTTAAAACCTGGTGCCGTATGATTATCTGACTTGGGAGTTATCGGCCGAAAGTTTGTTACATGGGTTATTTAGAAAGTTTAAGGGAGATAATGTTTCAAAAAAAAAGAAAAAAAATCAGAAAAAGCAGGTGCATAAAACAGAAGACGTACTGGCCTTGATTAAGTCCCAAACACTTGTTTAAGAAAATCGACTTTTGATAAGAGATTGTTAGCCTAGTTAAATCCTAGAGATTGAAGCAGTCAAATTTAATGGAGAATCCTTGTTTATTGAAATGTTGAACTGCAATTGGTGAAATTTTGTCAAACTAGAGAGGTGAGGATATTAAAAAATATATATATATATATAAATATATATATATATATATATATATATATATATATATATATATATATATATATATGACCATTGAGGGTTGGGAATTGAAATAACTTATGAATTCCTAATGCTATACTTAATTTTTCACACACACACACACACACACACGTCGATTTCACATTGGAAAAGTGAATTTTTAATTTATGTATTGTGATTTTGAAGCTGTGCATAGATTCTATATTATGATTTCAATCTTGAGATAAAAAGTCAGGCTACCTGATAAGTGTGTTTTTACATACTTATTTTACTGTCAAAACATGAGCAATCGTTGATTAAAATGTTGGAATATAGCTTAACTCTATGCAATTTATGTTTTGCAGAACAAAGTGATGAATGTAGCGAAATTGAGGTGAACCAAGCGAAAAAGGATCAAACTGGAAGAAAGTGAAAGTTCGGGGACTAAAGTGTAAATACTCTAAACCTATTTCTAACCTTGTGATGAAGATTCAAGAGTCTTAGAGGTCAATTGGATGAAGCAAGGAGTCAAAGGGGTGAAAGAATAGCCAAAACATTATCAAATATCAACTTTCAAGGTGAAAAGTTTCGCACCGGTTTTTAGCTTCCTATTGAGACCAGTGTTTGATATAGAAAACGATCGAATTCGAAGATAGAATCTGAAGTAAAGTTGTAGCCCTTTGAGTTAGCTTTCCAACGCATCTTGAATCACCTTGATCCGACATCAGTAGGGAAAGTTATGACCCAAATACTAAAATCTATCCGACAGGAAAACATTATAACCATGCGGCCGCATGGTTATAAAACCCATGCAGCCGCATGGGCACTTACCGAGACTTCAAAGGTATCAATTTTTTGTTCCATGCAGCCGCATGGGTTTGTACTAACGGCCGCATGGGGTTAAATTTGGACGAAATTTCTGGTTTCCTTCTACGACTCAAACTCCTTTGGCAACATATCTTGCACGACTTTTCAACCCTAAATACATCTCAAAACACCCCAGAACGCCTCTTTCTTCATTCTACACCATTCTTTCATTGATTTTGACTCAAGAAACCTATGAAGAACTAAACTAAAGGTGAAGTAAGGAAAAGGCTAAGAGCTGGTTGTATTCATTGAGACCACGTTCGATTGGGACTTGGGCTGAAATGACTCAAGCGTTCTTTGGAAAATACTTTCCCCACCACAAAACTACTGTTTTGAAAAAACAGATCTCTTCTTTTATCCAAAAGGAGAGTGAAACTTTATATCAAGCGTGGGAAAGGTACAAAGAATTGCAAGCTCTCTGTCCGCACCATGGTTATGAAAGTTGGCGCATTGTGAGTTATTTTTATGAGGGATTGTTACCTAGAGAGCGTCAGTTTGTTGAGATGATGTGTAATGGTGATTTCCTACAAAAAGATCCAGATGAGGCTATAGGATATTTAGATGACTTAGCTGAGAAAGCCCATACACAGGTCGGCCCTAGTGCCACTGATAGCACCAATAGGTCACGAGCCGTAGGAAATCCTTCTAGTGCAGGCATCTATCATCTTAGGGAAGAAGACAACCTTAGAGCTAAGGTAGAAACTCTTACTAGAGAACTAGAAGCCCTATCTACTAAGGAATCAAAAACCACCCGATCTGTTTCCCGTGCTGAGACCTTAGAGCCTTGTTTTGTGTGTGGAGGAAGTAACCACCCTGCGCAAGAATGTGCCACTTATGCTGAGATGAGGGGGCTTTATGAGGAACACTGTAATGCTTTAGGCATATATCAAAAGCCCTACACTCCCTACTCCGAGACCTATAACCCAGGGTGGCGGAATCACCCCAATTTTAGTTGGAAATCTGAAAACCAACAATCCACCCAACAAAATCGAGCTTACAATGCACCTCCACATCAAATCACGACCTTTAGGAATTCCTTAGAAGACACTTTACATGCATTTATCGAGACACAGGATAAAACGAACCAAAAGTTTGAGACTATGATTGGCCAGATAGTTGAGGAAAATAAGGAGATAAAGAGTCATATGTCTAAATTAACCAATGCCTTGGCTGTGGGGGAACGTGGGAAATTTCCAGTTCAAGCTCAACTAAATCCTAAGGGACAACACATTGCACAAACCTCAGGCTTAAAAGTGAACAATCTTAGGGAGGTAAATTCCATAACCACTCGTTCAGGGAAAGTTGTAGAACCAATCATTAAGCCTAAGGAAGAGAAAGAAAATGAGAAAGACTCTAGTAATCCCAAGAGAGTAAGCTTTAGTGATAAGAGAGTGGAAAACCTAACTAGAGCACCCTTCCCTCAAGCTCTTAAGTCTACTTCGAAATCTACTAGCCATTATAGTGAGATCTTAGAGCACCTAAAGCAGGTGAAAATCAATCTACCACTCTTACATGTCATTTCACAAGTTCCTACCTATGCTAAAGTCCTTCAGGACATGTGCCTTTGTGAAAAGGAAACACCATGTCAAGAAAACCGCTTTCTTGATCGAGTACGTGAGTCTTTGTGATTGAGCAAAAGACCCCACCGAAGTATAAGGATCCCGGATGTCCTCTTGTTTCGCGCATCATTGGGAACCATGAGATTAGACAATCTCTTCTTGATCTAGGGGCCAGTGTCAACATCATGCCTTATGCAATCTACTTGTCATTAGGTTTAGGTGAGATGAAACCTACATCTGTAAGTCTACAATTGGCTGATCGGTCCACTATAATACCAAGAGGTGTAGTTGAGGATGTCCTAGTACAAATCGATAAATTTTACTACCCTGTTGATTTCTTGATTTTAGACTTAAAAGAGGATATAAATGTTAATTCTAAGATTCCTATCATTCTTGGTAGACCATTCCTTGCTACAGCTAATTCTCTTATAAATTGTAGGAACGGTCTAATGAAACTATCATTTGGGAATATGACCTTAGAAGTTAACATCTTTCATGTCACTAAGCAGGTTGAGGAAGATGATGAGTGTGACCAAACATACGTGATTGATGCACTCACTCAGGAGGTAGCTGATGATATGTTTCTTGGACCACCGCAGGAACTAGAACTAGATGAATTGGATGTAGTTGTCGATGAACATGCCTCCACTCCAGATTTTGAATTTTTCCTTAGTAACCCCACACATGTACGAGATGGAAGTGGAGGAGCCATACCAATGGTTATGTCCAATGAGTTCGGTGCACTACAAGGAAACTTGGGATCGCCCTTACTTGATGCGGGCTAAAAATGGAAATATTTGGTCGAGCCAAAGACAATAAACAAAGGCGCTGCTTGGGAGGCAACCCAGGGGAGTTCGCTCTTTTTCTTCTGCCTTTTACTTTTGCATTTTTATTTTTAGTATTTTGTCATTTTCTTTGCTTTACCATTCCATTGAGTGCTTTCGGCTCTTAATTTTATGTTGATTCACTGCGTTATTATGTGATATTTGTCGTTTCCTTCATTTGTCTTTCATGTTTATGCATTGAGAACAATGCAAAATTTAGTTGGGGGGAGGATTCTGTTGGATTTTGTTGTAAATTTGCATAAGTAATATCATGGAATTTCAAAATTTTTGAGAATTTGTTTAACAAATGTGCTGGTTATTATATGACTATTGGAATAGGTGTCAGTTATGAATGATGAAAATGGTATGTTATCGGATCAGTCTACACTTGTTTATGTACAACTTGACATTTTCTATGCACGACACTTATGTTAGCATTTTGAGTTAGTGATGCGGTTCAGTATGTAGAGGATAGTGGAACTTAGTGATACAACCAAATAACCTCTAATGTCGTATTCCATAAATCCAAATATAGGCTAGTTTGGAAATGGTTGAACTGTTACAGGGAAACACTGAGATGAATAGGGATTCCATGCGTGAAAATCTTGTGTGGATTATTTGAAACCTATTGAGATGAAAACGAGGTGAAAGTTTTAAGTTAGAGGCTTGTTTTAGAAGCTGGATGTCTGAAAGAAAAGGGGGCATTGCACTAATCTTTGGATACATAAAAGCATCTTTTCGAGCCTGTATAACTCGGGTGATTAAGCCTGTGAGGGTGATTTAAAACCTGGTGCCCTATGGTCATCTGACTTGGGAGTTACCGGCCTAAAGCTCGCTACATGGGTTATACAGAAAGCAAATGAGAAGATATTAAAAAAAAAAAAAAGAGATGAAAAAAATATGAAAAAATAAATAAAATTTCCTTTCAAATACATTGATTATGCCCCAAGCATCTAGTTGACAAAACTTTACCTTTGATGAGAAGCAAGTAACTTAGTCTAGTCTCAATGGTAGAAGCAATCAAAAATATAGGAGAATCTCGATTTGTTGAAGTGTGAACTTGTAAGAGTAAAGTCTATCCAAACTATGAGAGAGTAAGGAATAGAATTGAAAAGTTGAACTTAGGATGCACCCCGAGAAAAATGAGTGAAAATCATTAGTTTGGGGGTGTGTGAATCTCTCGAGCGAGGAAATGATTTATTGGACTACTTTGGGACAAATCTTGAACCAATCACAAATCTTAAGATGTTGACATAAGTTTTCACACACGCGCGTCAGGCTATGCATGTAACAGGTGGAGACTTATTTAATTTTTACACTGTTGTAATTATTCACTTGTTTGATTACCGAATTCCAAACCTGAGACACGGCATATTGTTAAACCATGTTATTTGTAGAGTTGAGTTATGTTGTTGTTTGAGGACAAACAATAGTTCAAGTTTGGGGGAGTTTGATAAGTGTGTTTTTACATACTTATTTTACTGTCAAAACATGAGCAATCGTTGATTAAAATGTTGGAATATAGCTTAACTCTATGCAATTTATGTTTTGCAGAACAAAGTGATGAATGTAGCGAAATTGAGGTGAACCAAGCGAAAAAGGATCAAACTGGAAGAAAGTGAAAGTTCGGGGACTAAAGTGTAAATACTCTAAACCTATTTCTAACCTTGTGATGAAGATTCAAGAGTCTTAGAGGTCAATTGGATGAAGCAAGGAGTCAAAGGGGTGAAAGAATAGACAAAACATTATCAAATATCAACTTTCAAGGTGAAAAGTTTCGCACCGGTTTTTAGCTTCCTATTGAGACCAGTGTTTGATATAGAAAACGATCGAATTCGAAGATAGAATCTGAAGTAAAGTTGTAGCCCTTTGAGTTAGCTTTCCAACGCATCTTGAATCACCTTGATCCGACATCAGTAGGGAAAGTTATGACCCAAATACTAAAATCTATCCGACAGGAAAACATTATAACCATGCGGCCGCATGGTTATAAAACCCATGCAACCGCATGGGCACTTACCGAGACTTCAAAGGTATCAATTTTTTGTTCCATGCAGCCGCATGGGTTTGTACCTTGCGGCCGCATGGGGTTAAATTTGGACGAAATTTCTGGTTTCCTTCTACGACTCAAACTCCTTTGGCAACATATCTTGCACGACTTTTCAACCCTAAATACATCTCAAAACACCCCAGAACGCCTCTTTCTTCATTCTACACCATTCTTTCATTGATTTTGACTCAAGAAACCTATGAAGAACTAAACTAAAGGTGAAGCAAAGAAGGAACTCAATTGGATTCGGGGATTTCAACATCATTTATTCATGCTCTTTGGTATTTATTTTGCTAAACATTTTTAGATCTAGATTTTCATATTTATGAATTAATTTTGAAATTGATTTAACATGTATTAAGTTTTTCATAGAATCAATCTTTTTTTTTTTATCGAACAATTAAATTATGTGTTGAATCTTTATTTCATTAAATCTATTGGTGTGATTATTTACTTTCTTATGCTACATGTATATGAACGATTTATAATCTGATTTCAATAGATGATTGTGATAATTGTTAAGGAGATCTAGAATTTAGGATGTGTTTTTCATTATTTAAATAATTTTAGGGTTTATGTTTTCCCATATTTTGAATTAGATTTGAGTTAGATTTAACATTTATTCAGATTTTCATGGATTTAATCATGTTTCTTCCATTGAATAATTAAAATACTTGTTCAAGTTTGATTTTCAAATCATTTATTGGTGTGATTTAATTACTGCTATATGTTAGAGATATATAGTCGCTCTTTAAATCTGATTTCAATAAATTGATGTGTGATTATGTTTTGGGAAATATAAATTTTAGGATTACATGTGCAATTAAATTTGTTTGTATCGTTTAAATCATCCGATTAGAAAGTTAGGATAAAAACTTCTAATTGAGTAGAGAATGCATGAATTGTTGATATTGATTGATCCAATCTAATTGAGGGAACCCCGAAACTTCACTATTTTACATATTATATTAAATTTCATCATTATTTCCGGCGACATTTACATTTGAATGCAATAAACAAATTCCCTTCATCAAATTCACGAGAACCCAAAGATATTGAACCTCTTGATTCACTTTTCCATCTCCCTGTGGATACGACACCTCAAAGCTATACTACAACACCGCGTAACACTTTGGGCGTAATCACTACCTAACTAAATTTTATTGCTTTACTTGATTGACTGACCATTAATTAGGTAATTAACATTGTATGTTTGAGTGTGTTAAATTTTAGTTTTGTTTGAGGACAAACAACAACTCAAGTTTGGGGTGTTTGATAAGTGCATTTTGTGCGTTTATTTAGGGTCATATTCTAGGATTTTACGTCGTCAAATTGTTAATTTATACTTAACTTGGGTTAATTTTCTTTTGTTTTGTAGTTGTGGACTCGTTTGAAGCAATTGAAATAAAAGAATGATGAAATTGAATAAAATCGACAAATTTTGGGGATAAAAGTCTACATTATAGAAATTGAAGGACTAAACTGCATTAATTCTAAAACTTGAATGACTTGGAAAAATAAATGGTTAATGGGCCTCACATGTGGACTTTCAATTGGGATAAAACTTGATTACCTAATTACATTACTTGGGAGATTACCGAATTACAGTAGAATTGGAGAGAATGGCGGCTACTATTGTTGAGGATATTATATAACATATATATACAAAGTGGCCGGAAAGGGAGAAAAAAGGTGGGCGGTTGGCTGATGAATTAACAAAGAATTATACACACGGATTTCGGAATTGTGGGGGAGATAGTGGGCTGTTGGAGCATATATTCATTGGCTGAAACAATAAAAAAATACACACGCACATTCATAGAAGATATATAATCAAGCAAAGGGCTGAAATAAAAAAAACGGCAGCATTGTTCGGCTGGAATTGGAGGGAGGTAGCTTTGGGGAGAAGCAAACAATATTCACAGAAACATTGGGCTGCTTGCTGGGGAAATCAATTATATACACCCACATGCAGTCGGCGGCCAGGGAAAGTGGAGAAGAATTTTACAGGCATACAGGAATTGGACTTATTTCTATAGCTGCCGGCAGCTGAAGAGTGGGTGGTCGGCTTCTGGAAAATTTACACACGGCAACTCCAAGTTTCATCAAATTTTGGTGATGTCGTTCCTCTTTTGCCTGTTTTATTTTTACATTATGTGTAACTAAATTATTTTTAGGGCGGACGATGTAGCCGAATTGGGATCCTTTATTTCGTTATTTTGAGATTCTTGTTTTTATATTTTTATGTGTTGATTTTATTATGAGTTTAATGCATTTAATTACTCGAGCACTAATTAGATGATTTTGTGAATCATTTACGAGTCGAGAGGTGAGCTTAGGGTTTAGACCAAATTGTAAAATCCGGTAAATTGGCATAACGTGTAGAGATACCTATGTTAATTATTGCGGTCATAATTGAATTCTTAGAACCAATGTTTCGTTTGACTAAGGATAATTCACATAGAAATATAGAATTAAATTAGTTAAATAGGTTCAATGAGAACTCGAGAGGGGTAAATTGAAATGACAAGCCATTTACATCCCACAATTTGCATTTACACTCACCTAAAACGCATATTACCCTTTTTTTTATATTATATTCAACAATCTTTCATTCTAAATTTTGAACTTAGATGATATAGCAATTACAAATTTTGGGGTAAATTAGAACATCACATCAACACTTATGGTTGATATAAATTCGAATTAAGCTAAATAAACATAATGCTTGACATAGGAGTTGATCGACCTCTCACATTGCATGTGGGTCCCGACCTGAATTAAATAATGCCGACCTCCCCCATGTGTGTGTGTGTTGTGTCATCCCCTATGTCAAACATTATATTTGTGTAGCAAAACTCTATAAATTCAGGGATAAATTCGGAGTTATAGATATAAATTCATATATTCAGGTTTAAAAATTCTTTAATTAATTTAGATTTGACGTTGCATGAATTCAATCCTAGAGGCTGGAAGTTTCGAGCACAAAGGTTGAGGCAAATGGTCTGCTAGAAATTGCTATCTTTTTTTTTTTTTTTTTTTTTTTGATATCCAGGTATCCTAGCTTACACCAGACTATGTCCTAGACCACCCATCCCCGGCCCCTCAGTGATGGGTGGAGGTTAATCGCGAGATATGCCCAAGTTGACCAGGGTTTGTGCACTCTTTATACTCCTGGCCCCAAGGGAACCTTCCTCCATGGATATTACATCACCAAACTGCTCCACCCAAATTGAGTATTACAACACTCAGCTGCTCCATCCAGAAATCGAACTCCCCACCCTGAGGTTGCAAGCCCAGCAATGCCCATCCAGAAATTGCTATCTTGATATACTCTCGACTTCAACATGCGAAATAATCCATAGCAATTAGGACTAAAATATTCATAAATTTATTAAAAGAGAAATTTAATTCATGGATCACATAATCTTGTCGACGTCAAAGTATTCTCTATTCAAAACCCCTCTCCTTCACCACCCCTATAGAATTCCCTACGAAATGACGACGTTAAACGAATGAGGGTCGCAAGACATATAGTAATTTGTATTCAAGTAGTATTGTAAGCGAATACATGTCAAGAAACCGAATTAGTTGCTTACAACATGTAGAAATTGATAGAAAAATAGTTACGGGATAGTATAAATTGAGAGTTTGAATAATGGTACAGGAGTATAAGCAAAAGTGTAATATGGAGGAGGGTGGGAGTGTGTGGTGTGGTTTTTCATTTTTAAATTTTAAAAGATTGTAATTAAATCATCTATATCTTTAGATTAACTTAAATTAACGGTTGAGATTTTTTGTCAAAACTATTTGTTAAAAGTATAGGTAGAGGAAACGCTCCCCCATTGTAAATTTGTAATTTATGGACTTGTATCATAAAAAAAAAAAAAATTTCCGAACACAAATAAGAGATGTAGAAAATGAGTCTAAACTTCATTATCACAATATGACATATTTGCATTTCATGCAAATTGGCTTATAATAAAAGGGGTCCAAGGACATGACTTCTCTCTTTCCTGTAATTTTTTCCTATTTTGCATAAAGTTTTCTAACTTGGAGTAAAGAGCACAATACGTGTAGCAACAATGTTGAAGTTTTATTTCTTTCGAATATACGTACCTCTCCTATTTAAAGCAATATGAATTAAGAACGACTGAACACGAATTATTAATATTTAAAAGATTCGACATGACCAAGGTGGCATATGTGAACCAATCCAAACTGTACGTAAGCCTAGGCAGTCCAACTAGGTAGTTTACATATACTGTCACATTCTCACATTCAATCTGAAGAATTTTAAGCAACCAAACTTAGATTACACGTTCAGTGTTCCTGATGGCATTTCACCCTTCCAAGCCTGCCACATTTAGCATAAGCTGCAGCACCTGCCAATGCACCATTTAACTGCGTACCAGCCGCAGAGAGTGCATAGTTCTGACCTGCAATCTTTGCCAATGCCTAAAAATGCAAGCAACAATGCAGAAAGTACACATGCTCCAATGAACTTAATCCTGTCGTCATGTGTGAACAGGATGAGGATAATGAATGACAGGATAGGCGCGCAGCCAAACACAAGAAAAGCCACTAAAGTCATGAATCCGTTCTTCCATGGCTTGCATGTTTGCTCGGGGGCCAATATTCCTCTTACGGCTTCAATTTTTTCATCCACAAGAATTTTCACAACCTAGAAATGAGAATAGGAATTTGTTCGTTAGAATTAATCAAATTGGGATGATACGGTAAATATAAGGTATAAAAGATTCTAGTATGTGATATAAGACGGTGTTGACAATTCTTCACGATGGTCGACTACTTAATGTGCACCCCCCCCCCCACAAGACGTCGACCCCCCTGAGGCCCACTATGCTCACAGAGGCCGTCTGCCACTAGGAGGTCGTCGACCCCCATGAGGCCCTCTACGTTCACACAGGGCCGCCTACGACCATGCAACCAAAATCATACTTAGCCAAATAAATGGCAATGAGTTGGATGAAAACTGTTCAACAGCGAACGTGGGCATAATCAATCGCTTGACGAGTGGGGGTTACAACTCTAGAACGTGGAGGAAGTGGGAAGGTTTACGTGGGACATGTGGCACCAGCAATCGCCAAACGCACGCACAGTAACATGTGCCTATAAATACCTCAAAGGTGAGAAAGGTAGCGCTTCTCGAAAACCCGAACTATCTGAATTCCAATATAGTCTCTCAATATTCTCTAATACTGAACACTAATTCTCACACCGAAGGTACAACGTAGGAGAAAGCCCCAACCTCATTTTTTAGGTGGTAAAAACCGATCGGAACAGTCGGAACACCAGTCACATCAGGGAAAACACGGAATTTACTTCACAACTATTTCATTGGCGCCGTCTGTGAGAAACCACTGAACAAAAAAGTTATGTCAAGAAGACGAACACGAAGTGAATCACGCATGGTCGGGAACATGGCAGATACGGAGTCGGAGTCTGTTGCAAGGGGTCACGATCCGCCACTGCCACCATAGTACGTAACGCAAGGTCAATTTAATGCTTTGGAGACACAATTGGCAGCCATGATGACCCTCTTGCAGAACCAAACACAGAAAATCGCAGACCCAACGCAGAGTTCGTCGGAAGCCGTATGCGAGCAACCACCCCAGGTGGCGCAGACGGTTATCCCGCCTGCTACTCAACCAACAATAGGAGACATGGGGACTTTCGATTTTGTGTATCCTCAGGTTTCTCAACCCGTAACAAACTTGGAAAAGAAGATAGAGGAGATGATGACCCAGAAGATAGATGATGCATTGACAAGGAGGAAGGATAGACGCAGGCAAATGGTATTGTAGGAGGACCCGTTCGCCCCAGAAATAATGGCCATCCCTTTGCCGAAGGGCTTCAAACAGCCAATGATAGAAGCGTACGATGGATTCACGGACCCGTTGGACCATTTACGAATTTTGGTCGATTTAATAGGCTCTATGTAGCCCCAGACGCAATGATGTGTAGGTCGTTCCCCCCGACAATTAGGAGAGAAGCAAGAGACTGGATGGCCACACTAGTACCCAGGTCTATAAAGACTTTTGATGAGCTCTCCAGGAGCTTCATGGCATACTTCATGAGTAGCAAGAGAAAACGAAAGATAGCCATTGGATTGATGCAGGTGGTACAGGAGAAGGATGAATCTTTACCGGAGTACTTGACTAGGTTCAATTGGGCAACCCTTAGTATAAAGGATCTTCAAATGTCTGCAGTAGTGACAACATTAATGAACCGAATGCGGAACCGGGCCTTCAAAATGTCACTCTCCAAAAACCCTCCGGAGTCAATACATGACCTGTTGAAGAAGGGTGACAAGAACGTTGATGCAGAGGAAGCCGAAAGGGTCACGAAAAATTTGAAAGAAGGATAGGAGACAGCGAGTCACAAACGAAAGTCAGGTGACGAGCGGAAATTTATTGATAAAGGCAAATCAAGGAATGAGCGCACGGGCAAAGGATATGTTCTGGATCGATCCATCTGACAAAGATGAGATGAAGACAAGGGCTTCACCTCCCTGAATACACCCCGGGCCAAGATATTGATGGAGATCAGGGATATGAAAGAGCTTGACTAGTCAAGACCAATGGCAGCATCCACCAGCAAAAGGGATAAGAACAAATATTGTCATTTCCATAAGGACCATGGGCATGATACGGAAGAGTGTATCTATCTGAAGGAGGAAATCGAACGCCTATTGAAGCAGGGTTCTCTGACCAAATACACCAGAAATGATCGAGGCAAGCAGAAATTTGATGATCGACCACCGCCAGGGCCGGGATCATAAATGTGATTATTGGGGGGATCGCATAAGGGAGATACTCGAATTTGGCTAGAAAGAGATGTGCATGCACAGTCGGGGTCTTCTCCATTTAGAAAAAGGCCATTTAATCAAAGTATCACTTTTGATGAGAAAGATTTAGTAGGAGTGGTGGCCTCGGCGACGTAGCAAACTACGATGTTAAAAGGGTATTGGTCGATGGTGGAAGTGCCGCGAATGTTCTCACTTGGGAAGCTTTTGTGGGGTTGAAAATTCCTTTAGAAATGTTGAAAGCATTGTCCACCCCTCTCCTAGGATTTGGAGGAGCTACCATGATACCAGAGGGAGTCGTGGAATTACCGGTGACGTTGGGTACCTATCCTGCAAGGGTGGTGATCTTGACAAATTTTTTGGTTGTCAAAATCCCCATGGCGTATAATGCAATCTACGGTCGACCCTTGCTGAATGCTGCTAGGGTAATTCCCTCCACCTACCACCAGTGATGAAATTCCCAACCAGTCGAGGTGTGGGAAGCGTGAGGGGTGACCAACAGTCTTCGAGGAAGTGTTATGTTGATAGTATACTGACAAAAGAATCACCGCATGTAATGATGCTAGAGCTTGAGCCTCCAAGAGGGGGGATTGAGCCCCTTAATACTCGGAAAAAGTTTTAGTAGTTGGAGGGCGTGAATTCAGCATAGGAACAAACCTGGGGCCTAGGGAAAAAGAAGAATTGGTAAAGTGTCTGTCTAACAACTTAGACATTTTTGCATGGTTAGCTAACGTTGTCCTAGTGAAGAGGTCGAATGGAAAATTGCGCAAGTGTGTAGATTATATCGGATTAAACAAGGTATGTCCAAAAGACTCGTACCCTCTACCCAGAATAGATTACTTGGTGGATGCCACATTAGGTCATGAGCGACTGAGCTTTCTAGATGCATTTTCTGGTTACCATCAGATCCCTATAGCAGAGTCAGACCAGGAGAAGACCTCATTCATAATCGATGCTGGGACATACTGTTATATAGCCATGCCGTTTAGCTTGAAAAATGTTGGAGCTACTTACCAAAGAATGGTGAATAAGGTCTTCAACAAACTGCTTGGGAGCATCATTGAAGCGTATGTAGATGACATGGTCGTCAAAAGCATGAAGGCGAACGACTATGTTAGCGACCTACCGAAAGTGTTTGATATTGCCAGACAAAATAAACTAAAATTTAATCCGAAGAAGTGTGTTTTTGGGATAGCATGAGGTAAGTTTCTAGGTTTTGTGATAACACAGAGAGGCATCGAAGCAAATTCGGACAAAATTCAAGCCATTCTAGAGATGGAAAGCCCTGAAAGTAAAAAGGATGTCCAAAGGCTGACGGGTCGGGTAGCAGTGTTAAATCGCTTCATGAGTCGAGCGCAGATAAGTGTTACCACTTCTTCAAGGCGATTGGGGGCTCTACCAACTTTGAATGTACCAAAGAATGTGAGGAGTCGCTTGAATCCTTAAAACAGTCATTCCAGGAGGCACCGATCTTCACTAGACCATGTGCAGGGGATGTGTTATGTTTATACTTGGTAGTTTCAAAACATGCAGTCCATGCAGTGCTGGTGAAAGAATTTTCGAAGGTGCAGAAGCCTATTTATTACGTTAGTCAGGTGTTGAGGGGTGCAGAAACTCGCTACAGCCTCGCAGAGCAGTTGGTATTCGCCTTAATTTTAGCAGTCAAAAAGTTAAGGTCTTACTTTCAGTCTCACACTGTACAGGTCATGACGGATCAGCCTGTCAAGCAAATTTTGCATCGACCTGAGACGTCGGGTAGGATGTTGAAGTGGACAATCGAGTTGAATGAATTTGACATTGAGTTTAGGTCAAGAACGGCCATCAAGGCGCAAACATTGGCAGATTTTATCACGGTGCTTACAACTCCGCCTGACCAACCAAAGCAAACTAAGGCGGTTTGGAAAATCTTTGTGGATGGATCTTCACACGGTGAGGGGTCTGGAGTAAGCATCATTATGATATGGCCAGAATCTGAAGAATTGGAGTATTCATTGCGCTTTGAATTTCCAGCAACAAATAATGACGCTGAATATGAAGTAGTTATCACGGGACTGAGTTTGGCCGCCAGACTTGGGATAACATCAGCTGAAATTTGCAATGACTCTCAATTGGTTGTAGGGCAGGTGACAAGTGAATTCGAAGCAAGAGACGGAAGGATGGCATCCTATCTGATGAAAGTAAGGGACCTGCAAAGGAGGTTTACTAGTTTCAAGATAACCAAGGTTCCACGCAAAGATAATGAGCGGGCAGACGCCCTATCCAAGCTAGCATCAGCAAATTCCGAAAACTTGCCTAGCAGTACAAATGTACAAGTCCTGCGACAGCCAAGCATTTTGGTCATAGTCAACATAGCGAGCACGGGACATGAAGAAAGTTGGTTAGACCCACTGGTAACTTACCTGATGGATAACAAGTTGCCAGATGATGTATCCGAGGCTAGAAGGCTGAAAATTTGGGCAGCCTCATTCACAATAATTGATGGACAGTTATACAAATGAGGATTTACTATGCCATACTTAAAATGTTTGCGCCCAACTAAGGCTCACGAAGTCTTGCTCGAGATACACCGAGGATTTATGGTAATCACCAAAGGGCAACCACCCTTGCCTTCAAAGCTCTGCGACGGGGATATTACTGGCCCACAATGAAGGAGGATGCTAAAGAATTTGTGAGGAAGTGCGATGCATGTCAACGTCATGAAAATTTAATCCATGTACCCGACGAGCAACAATCAGCCATTTTTGGAGTAATCCCTTTCTTCCAGTGGGGAATGGATATTTTAGGATCTTTACCTATAGCTAGGGGGCAGAGAAAGTTCTTGCTAGTAGTGATTGACTATTTTACAAAATGGGTTGAAGCGGAACCCTTGGCTACCATTATGACAGCAAAAGTACAAAACTTTATGTGAAAGAACATAATATGCAGATTTGGCATACCAAGAGTCCTCATCACTGACAACGGTAGACAATTTGACAACCATGGCTTCAAGAATTTTTGCTCAAGTTATCACATAGACCACAGGCTGACGTCCGTAGCACACCCCCAAGCGAATGGGCAAGCAGAGGTAAGAAATCGAGTGATCTCCGCACATTGCGGAGCATTTTTTTTTTTATTCTTCAGCTTTTTTATTCTTTTCTTTCTCTCTTTTTTTTTTTTTTTTACAATTTTTTGCTTCATTTCATACATATATAAAATTAGAATTTATTCCTTGGCTCCGCACTTGCGCCTTTTCTTTTTAATTTTTTTTTTTGCCAAAAATTCTACTTATTTACATTTTACATAAATTTTAAATACAATTTTATTCATTAATAATTTAATTCAAAAGCATTAGAAAATATTCAATTACATACATACATGAAAATCAAAATTTATTTCGGGGGCATCAGCCCCCATGAGGGGCGATGCTCCCTCGACCCCCAAGACCTAACGGGGCATGTCAATCCCCGTCGGGGGTGTTGCCCCCTAACCCCCACGAGGGGCGCTGCCCCTTCAACCCTCGCGGCCTAACTGGGCAGTTCGAACCCCATCAAGGGCGTTGCCCCCTGCGACCTGAAAATGGCTTAACTTTTGCATACAGTGTCCGTTTTGTATATTGATTCAAACATTTGAGTTTGTTTGCTAAGTCGAGCACTTAATGTTTCTTACTTCATTATTTTCAATATTTATTTATTTTGTATGAGATACAGAGTAAAGAAAATGAAATTCAACATTGAAGAAGCACTTCGGCTAAATACGTTTTTTCGCTGTTTTTGACTGTTCATTTGTGTTACATCTAACAAATTTATTTCACATATTTCGATTTTTTATTTTATTATAATTTTCTTTATTTGTCATAATTTTAGTCAATCCTGATTTTGTCAATATTGAATTTGTTTTTAATTTTTTTTTTTTAGGTTGCAAGACATCATTCTCAAATTAAAAATATTAAAATTTTCAACATCAATTGAAGTGTGCTATCATCAGGTATGATATTTTTGTTCTTCTTTTTTAGATTTTGTAGAGTTTAATTTTTAGTTAGACTCTGTATTTTTTTCCTAAAATTTCTATTATAATATTTATCATTCAACTATTATTGACAAATGTAAGAATTTGTTCTCTTCTAGAAATTTAGCTTCATTTGATAATGTTCAATTAGTCTACTTGTTGATAGTAGCATATAAAAAATGTTTATAATTTCCTTTAGATTTCATTTCATCAATATTTGAGGCATGGACTTCAATGTTTATTACTATTGCATTGAATTTTACAATTTCATTACTTGACTTATACTGTAGTTTTATGACTTTTATCCATCAATTTTATTTCATATTGTGTTAAATCTGGTATTATTATTATTTGTTAGATGTTTGACTAATAAAATATTTTCTATTTTACTCAGACACTGTGTCTTCCCATGTCATGGCTCCACGCCGTTTTTTCCCCAGCCCGTAGACACGTTTTCCGCATTGTGTCTCCGCGCCCTTTTTTTTCCTTTTCTGTTAAATAACATGTTTAATTCATTAAATTTTTTCACTCCCTTAAAACGTGTCTCCGTGCCCTTTTTTTTTTCCTTTTATGTTAAATAACATGTCAATTCATTAGTTTTTTTCACTCCCTTAAACTTCTTATTCCCTCAATTAGTTCTTATATTGTTTACTTTGGGCTCCAACTATTTGATAATTTATCTTATTGTTTTGATAGATAATTCAAAAATGTCTCCTGATGGAGAGCCTAATGTTCATGACCCTGAAACTATTTTCCAAAATACAAATAAGTTCTACAATACCTTCATTCGCCAACAACAAAATCAAAGAAATAAGGATCAGCGAAATTGAGTTAGAACTGGGTGCATTGATCATCGCAAAAGGATAGTTAACTCTATGTTAACTGGGAATAATAATTTAGATGTCGCCGTTGTGCATAAATCTACTACAATACACCGTCATTCTGAAGCTTCTACTTCAAATGAAGCAACTACCAATATTTCCAATTTTGAATTACAAGAAATTTCTACCCTATTGAATGTACCAATTACTCCATATGTATTAATGACATGTACTTATTGTAAACATTGCGGTGCACAAAAATTTTATAAAGAAAGTATAGGCTTTTGTTGCTCTGATGGAAAAGTTAAGCTTTATATGTGTGATTCACCAACTGAACTATTCAATTTGTTTACTTCTACAGAACCTAATTGTATGGAATTTTAAAAAATTGCAAGGGGATATAATAACCATTGTGCATTCACTTCATTTGGTGTAAAATATGATAAAGAACTGTTTAAATCATATAGAGGTATATACACATTTAGAGTTTAGGGACAAGTATATCATTATGTAAATCAACTTATACCAAATAATAATACGCCTTGTTATATGCGGTTATATTTTTATGATACAGATAATGAACTTAAAAATCGTAAGAAAATTTCAAAAAACTTTATTGAATCTACTTTAATGATCTTAATTGAAATCCTGAAAATAAATCCATATAGTAGATTTTTTAGATCTTTAAGTGACATAACTAACTTGCATAACTATCAAATACATATAAGATGTGACCTAGGACTTGATCAAAGAGTCTTCAATACTCCTACGACGTCTCAAGTAGCTGCTGTATAGATTGAAGATGATGGAAATGCAAATGCTCACATTCTTGATATTATTATATACAGGCATTCTGGTGATTCACATAAGGTTCATTATTATTATGGTTGTTATGATCCTTGCAATATCCTTTGCTTTTTCCATATGAAGAATCTGATTGGCATGAAGTCATTGATAGATGCAAAAGTCAGACTCAAAATTTCCCAATTTTGATGCTTTTTGTCGAAAAAAAAGATCAAGGTTTGTGAATATACCTTTTAGTATATTCCCTAACTTTTTCAATGTAAATGTTATAAATCAATACTGAAATTGGTTTTCCATCATGCAGTGCTTAATGGAACTAAGAAACGGTCCCAGGTTTCTTACCGAAAATGCTATTCGTACAAGTTACAAATTCGGCATTCAAGTAAGTCTATATTACTTCATAGTGGTAGACTGTTTCAATAATATGTTGTAGATATGTATGTTAAGATTGAAACTATTAGATTAGACTTTTTCCATAATAATCAGAAACAAATTCGTGCTGAACTTTAGCATTGTAGACAGTGTTCAAAATGGAGAAACAAGAGAGTACAAAATTGGAAGAAAATTTGTTTTACCACAAACCTTTACATGTAGGCTTAGAGATATGTTAAGGAGATATATGGATGCAATGGCTATTATACAACGTTATGAAAAATCAGATATATTTTTAACTATAACATGTAATCTAAATTGGCCAGAGATTAGGCAAGAATTAAGACATAATGACAAAGTTCAAAATCGAACGGATCTAATTGTACGAGTATTTAGAGCAAAATTAGAAGAGTTAAAAATGATTTATACAAAAAAAATGTCTTAGGCTTGTTATTGCGCATATATATGTGATTGAATTTCAAAAAATAGGACTTCCTCATGCACATCTATTGTTAAGTTTTAAATGTGGCCACAAAATTTCTTGTGCTGAAGATGTTGATAAGATATTGTCCTGTGAAATTCCTGATAAAAATAAATACCCTCATCTTCATTCTATTATTGTTAAACACAATATGCATGGTCCTTGTGGAAATCTAAATCTAAAGAATGTATGTATGGAGGCAAATAGAGGTTGTAAAAATAAATATCCTAGAGATTATTGTAACACTACTATATTCGGTCATAACTCATACCCGTTGTATAAGCGTCGTGATAATGGCATTTCTGTTAAAGTTAGAGGCTTAATGTTAAACAATAATGGGTTGTACCATATAATCCTTATTTAAGTGCAAAATTTGACTATCACATTAATGTTGAAGTATGTTCTTCTATTAAAACTGTAAAATATTTGTACAAATATGTATACAAAGGATATGATGTATTAATTCTTAATTGATACAACTGAAACAGAGAAAGAAATTGACGAAATCTTTGCTTACCAATCTGCTTAACTATTTTTGATATTTGACATCTTCTGAGATCAAATTGAATCTGCTTCTTCAGTGATATATACTCGACAAAGGTTTTCACTCTTTCTTGATCAATGTAGATCTACTTTCATTCGTCATTTTTAACTTTAAATAGATAAACGTATAGTAAATATTATGTCCAAATAAATTTCTCAATTATTAGAAAATATATCATGTCTTAACTTTGGAGTCCACTAATACTGATTAGGACATTACTTTTCTCTTTTCTAATTTTTCTTCCATCTATATTTATGCAGGATTTTATCACTTATGATTATGCTCAAACTAAGATAACTGATGAGGAACTTAAAAACATGATAAGCGAAACCTTAACTTGTAGAATTAATGAAAGGCATGGACTTCTGTTAAAGAATTTGAATTATTAGATAGTTCTGTCATTTTTTATTTATTTATTTTGGTGATGGCTTACAGAGAGAATGGAAAAGTTTCTGAAGAGATGTTTTTATTACTCGGTCAATATAATTATCACGAACATTTTTTGGAGCTGAACTGCAAACTTTTAAAACAAAGGTAATGTCATGTCTGTAGTTTCCTTTGACTAGAAACTGCAAACTCTATAATTTGCTACCTTTCCACATCTCTGTCATATTATTGTAACTACTTTTAACATGTTTGGGATGCTCAACTGGATGGTAGTAGGTAGAGTTAATGAAAAAAAAAGAAGTTGACACCTTTTTATTGTACCATAAGTACTATCCAATATTGCGTTCCAATTACTTCATTTATGTTATTCATTTCCAATCTAATGGTGCTTTATTTATTCATTGCAGCTTAAGGGTTTATCCAATTGTCATTGTTGTTCATCCCTCCAAGCTTTATCAGTTTGCATTGGGATTTACTGATGGTAGAGTTCACATGCTAGAACTCCTAGAAACAGAAGGAAAATGGAGTATAGCGCCTCTACAAGAAAATGGTGCAGGCTACCAGCCCTATTGCATTTGTACCGGACCAATCCTCATAGTATAATAAACATGTATTAGATGGCTTAACTTGCATTTGTCACCAATTGTTTCTAGAGTTAGTGATTATGTAGGCAACATATCATTTTTTAGCTTCAAGATTGTGTGAATATATCATTCTAACGGAAAGACTTGTATATAACAATTGGAATACAAGATAAAAATCATTTTGTCGTCAATTATTGTTAACAAGTAAAAAAAAAAAGAAAAAAAAACCCCTAAAAAATAAAATAAAATTCTGAAGCTTACTCTGCACAGTTCGGAGCTGTGCTCCGCAAAGCATATTGTAGAGCATTTGCTCTGTTTAGTGCGGAGCAAGTGTTTTTTTTTTTTTTATTCTTCAGTTTTTTTATTCTTTTCTTTTTTTTTTAACAATTTTTTTGTTTCATTTCATACATACATAAAATCAGAATTTCTTCTGTGGCTCCACACTCGCGCCTTTTCTTTTTATTTTCTTCTTTTGCCAAAAATTCTACTTATTCACATTTTACACAAACTATAAATACAATTTCACTTATTAATAATTCAGGCCCTATTTGGGAGGGATTAAATTTTTCTACAGTAAATCAATTCTCATTTTCAACCACATATTTTTCAATAAAATAATATTTTCCATCACATCAATAATTTTTTCTTCTTTTTCAACCACACATTTCCCATCATATTACTATTCAAAATCAATTTTTCCCCCAAAAATCTCTCCCAAACAAGCTCTTAATTCAAAAACATTAGAAAATATTCAATTTCATACATACATGAAAACAGGTCGATCCCCATTGGGGGCGTTGCCCCTTGCGACCCGACGTATTACGTCGATCACATTAAAATACTCCCAAATATTTGATGAAATTTTTTCTTCAATATTTGCATGACTCCTCAAAAATAGAACCTTAGCGTGTTTAATATTATCATATAATATTATCATTTTTTTTTCATTAAACTTTCTTCCTTATTCAGTGTGTATTATAAATATTTTGAGATGTTACCAAGCTTAAAAATTATTAATATTGTCCTCATTAATTTCTTCCTTAGAACAAATTTTGGCTACCAAAAATTCTTCATTTAAATCTTATTAGAATATTATCATTATTAAATTTTACTAATTATTATGTTAGATAAAAAACTTACTGACGTCTTACAACTATTAATAATTTATGCTTTCAATACTTCAAAAAATGCAACCAAAAAAGGGAAATAAATATATTTTTTCGGAACACTAACATTACCTCTGTAATCACATTACCCGTGCAACTAGTCCACAAGTATCAATATGTTCAAAATATTTAAACCTAAGTCCCCACTGAATGTGAAGGGTCCCTATTCAAACCAACCATGTGAGGTACCCCATTTCATCATGTGGGCCTGGAAGTGGTGTCCATTAGTCATAGTGGGCCCTACCTAAGTGGGGCCCATTTTACACTACTGTAAGTCTAGAATATTTTGATGAATGGTGAAAATTTTAGGGCCACCACCTAGAGCTGGCCTCCACCACCACAAGCAACCCATCAATCCCCACTCCCCAGTGTAGTACCTTGGAGGGTTGAGAAAAGTTGTATCATTTTTTTTTTCTTATGAGTGCATTGTTACATGTGCATCAAAATTTACATAATTATTCACAGAATGACATATTACACTTTATTATTTAACAGTTTAAAATACAATCAACATTTTTATCTAATTATTTTTCATTTAACTTCTAAACCATCATTTATATACAAATAGTATAACTGTTTTGAACAAAATAATCAATTACATTAGTAGTAACTATTACGAAAAGTTTCTTGTTAGTGGATCCAAAGAGGACTATGAATTTTTGTGTAAGTTGACTCTCAACTAGTATAGTACCAATGAAAAAGTAAGTGCAATTTAGAATAAAAAGAATTGGAAACAAAATTGAGTTTTTCAAATATAAAGATTGTATAAGATTAGTAATAAAGAATAGGTGTGGAGAGTACAACCCATTTTTAATACCCTAGATAAAATGCTACAACCCAAGAGTTATCTTACACAATCTTGTCTATGGTGAATATCAACACAAAAATCACTATCACCATTTTTCGCCCTGGTTTGATTTTGGTCTTTGAGAATCTATTATATCCCACCATCATTTTTTAAACGCACTTTCTCGTGAAAAAGAAAATATTTTTTACGTTTTCACATAACTTTTTCTTATTTTTTAATCATACATTCATTAAAAAAAAATTAAATTACTTTTCAAAGAATCAAAACTAAACAAGCATTTAAATGCAATGAATCAAATCGTAATCCTTCATATACTTGCGCAATTCCTCTAGCGAGCACCATTCAAAATTTTAAAGAGTTTTGTATCTGTGTAATCAATTATTCATTATTTCCTTTAAGTCTGGTCACTCTCTCATGAATTATATAGTCAAGAAAAATCGACAATCAAAATAGAAGACCTTATCCACCGTAGAGATATATCATTGGAATTAAAATGTGTATCTTATTTTGTTGTGGGTCGTATTACATGTAATTATGTTACACAAACAAGCTCAAGGAAATGTTCAAAAACTAAGGAAACATATGTCGATACATGATTAGATAATTTTAAAAAAAAGAAAAAAATAATTCCAAACATACACGGCCAAATCGATCTGCTTGTTTTTTATCTCTCTTTGAACCTGTTCAAGTGGAATATTCTATTTACATAATAGGAAACTTCATACCTTGCTACACGTGGGCCCATGATGCATCTAGTCAGCTAACAACCGTTGGATTTCTTTCATCAAAACAAGATTTCTCCTCTCTTTGTTAATTGATAATAAAATCTATTTATTGAGCTTCCAAGATTCATTCCTCTAGCCAGCATTGCTTCCTCCACCCCAAATATCTTTTATCCTCATACACCGCAGCCACCAGCGCTGCCGTCCACGGCGGCTCAGATACTTTGCATGGCGACACCAACTTCAATCCCATTAATAACTCTCAAGGAAGATCATGACATGGAGGAGAAACCAACTTTTCCACCTATAGGACTTGCACCAACGCCTTTACAAACTGTACAACCTCCGGCTCCTGCGGTTGCGCCGCCGCCGAGGAGATCATCGACTAAGGACCGTCACACAAAAGTCGAGGGCCGAGGGCGGAGAATCCGAATGCCAGCCACCTGCGCCGCCAGAGTCTTCCAGTTAACCCGAGAACTCGGTCACAAGTCCGATGGCGAAACCATTAGGTGGCTCTTAGAACAAGCTGAACCCTCCATCATCGCCGCAACCGGTACCGGGACCATCCCCGCCATTTCCTTGTCAGTCAACGGTGCCTTAAAAATCCCCAGCACCTCCTCCACCGCCGCCGCGGCTGCCAAGGACGATGACGGCCAGGCAGACCGGAAACGCAAACGCCCCACTAACAGCGAATTTGTGGACATAAAGACTCTCAGCAACAAAATTTCTGACACTAATAATAATCTCACAACTGCAAATCCTGCAATTATTTCAACGAGCTCTTCAATATCAGCTCCACTACTGTCGACGGTACCAACTCCGGCGCACGTACTGGTGCCGCAGATCACTATGTGGGCCATTCCGGCGGCTCTACCAAATGCAAATGCAAACGCATCACCAACTTTTCTTATCATCCCACAGGTAGCACAAAATGGGCCGCCATCGGTGAATATTTCTGCTGCTTCAGGGCCCATATCTGCAGTTTTCGCGGCCGTGCAACCTGGTGGCGCTAACATAGCACAGCCGCTGACGGTCGCCGAAGCTAATCTTCGGAGTTTGCCGAGTTCAAGTCCTGCAAGTTGCACTACTGTGATTGAGAAATCACAACAAAGACTCAGATGCTGAGGGACTTCATTAATTTGTAACTTTTTCTTGTTTTTGTTACTTTATAAAGTAAATCCAAGAATCTAGCTTTGGATTTCTTGTAGATTATTTAAGTACTTAATCAGATCATTTGATTGAATCTTATGGTGTTGTCACGATTTTACATATTAAATGCTGAACAAATATCAAGTAGGTGCAATCCAATGTATATTTCTAGTTAGGATGTTAATTTTGATAGTTCCATGTAAATATTCATATAAATTTTGTTAGGCTTACGCTGAAAAATTTTGAAAGTTCACAATATCCACACTTTTACATAACGCAAACGCCAGAATTCACATATTTTACGCCACTAAACTAGGCCTTTGTTTGAGCCTAAATTTTTTTTGAAACTTATTTTTTCTAAATTCATTTTCAACTGCGCATTCTTCCATAAAATAATTTGAAACGTAAACTCAAAATATTTTTCTAATTTTTAACTACGTATTCGTCAAACTCAAACTGGGGCTAGAACTCATTGTTACAATTTTACACTCGATTAATCTCCTAAATTTTAATTTAAGTTAAAATTAACAAATTAAATTTCATCAACTTTTATTAAAATTTACTAAATATCTTATTTTAATTTCAATGAAGGACTAAATTTACCATTTTACACGTATGGCACGTGTCCAAGTGACTGATAGCTGTGAAAAGATGTGCACGAGTGAGGTTGGGGAGACGTTTGTTGAGAGGGGCCTACTTTAGGTGATGGTTTAATAGATAGTGCGGCCCACATTATTTGTCAATAGCTAAGATGTTGGCACTGCTCCCGAGGTGGTGGTGGACCCATCTACCACGGTGGCGGAGTGTGGCCCCCGACATGCCTTGCCGCCGGACCAACCCTAGTGAGAGAAAGCTAAATGGTGGGCCCCAGAAGACGTGGTTATTAATGGGCTAGTGGGGCCCCTTTTTATATTTTGACTCGCGTGGATAGTCTTAGGGTGGTCCAATTCTGTTTTAAATTTGTTACAATTTGGCAGATATTGAATATTCGATCTTTCTTTTTTTGGCCTTTTTTTTTTAATATATGAATTATTTAAAGTGGTAATTACATCCAAATAGAATTTTTAAGATTAAATTTAAAAAATCAAATATAAAGTTTATTTATACAAAAATTATATTATTTCAAATACTCTCGCTCTCTCTCTCTCTCTCTCAGCAGTCGGCGGTTCTACTTATCGCGGTGCAGTCACAACAGATCCTTCTCCCTCTACCGTCGGCAGTGCAATCACAGCAGTCAGCATCCTTCTCTCTTTACCGTCGCGGTGTAGTTTTCCCTCTTTCTTTTTCACACAACAATCGACATCCCTCTCTCTCTCTCTACCCATCGTGGCGCAACGATACTGCATCGCCGATC
The DNA here is from genome assembly GCA_035079005.1 of Fraxinus americana. Lineage (NCBI taxonomy): Eukaryota > Viridiplantae > Streptophyta > Magnoliopsida > Lamiales > Oleaceae > Fraxinus > Fraxinus americana. Next base: position 19,421,014 of record CM068714.1, read on the forward strand.
TGCTCATCTTGCAACGGTACTGTGCGACTGTCGAGCTCGATTGTTGTGACACAGGTGTGCGCAGAAAAGCGATGGCCTCTAAATGTTTGCAGCATCGCGATGGGGTGTTGTGATTTTTGGTATAGGATTAATTAGGGTTTGAATGCTTGCAGCACCGTGCAATCTTGGTGGGGACATCAAATTTGGGGATTTTTTTGGTGAATTTAGTGGTTGTGGTGTAATGGAGATGGTGGTCCTGATTTTTGGTACAAGAGATAATGGCACTGCTTTTGCTGGTCGTGGCATTGATGGTACGATGATGTTAGTGGTGCAGGTGTTGGTGGTGGGGTTAACACTGGTGGTTGCTTTGTAGTTGAAAGTGGTGGTTTGGAGGTGTTGATGGCGATGGAGGTAGAGGTGGCGGTTCATGTGGTGGTGGCGTTAGAGGAGGCAAGCGAACTTTGCGCTGATGTGTTAGTGGATCTGGCATTGTTGGCAGTGGTGAGGTGGTTGTCACAATTAGTTATGGCGGGTGGTGGTAGCAGCGGCAACAACGTTAAGGTGTTGGTGGCGGCAACGGTCGAGTGAGACCAATAGTGTTTGTGACAAATATATAATATGTGACCTAAAAAATGTGATTGTGACTCACAATTTACTAAATTGTGACTAAGACATAACTTGTCACCAATTAATTTGACAATTTGCGATTCTTAAATAAGTTGTTACGGATAAAATTTATACTTTATGACCGATAAATGAACTGTAACATATAAGCACTTTGTAACTGATAAATAAATTGTGATGTATAAATTTTTGATTTGTGACCGATGAACAAATTGTGACCTATGAAATTTTTGAATTATGATTGTAAAATAATTTGTGACATAAAAATTGTGATTTGTGACCAATGAATAATATGTGAGTTATTAATTTGATAAATTTGTGACCCATGAAAATAAATTGTGACGTATAAATTTTTAATTTGTAACCAATGAACAAATTGTGACCAATAAAATTTTTGAATTGTAATCGTTAAATAATTTGTAAAATTTGTGATTTGTGACCAATTATATAGAATTTGTGACCAAATTAGATGGAATTGTAACATTAATATGTTTAATTAATAAAATATATCTAAAATAAAAATCTGATATTTGAAATTTTAAACCTTAAAAAATCTGAAATTTGAAAATTTTAAACCTTGTCTCTTGAATTTGAAATGGGTGAAACTTAACCTCTTAGTTATGAATTTTTCCCTTATTTAAATCCTGACTTTCTAATTTGTTTAACTGTTCAACTATGTGAATCTCTCTCGAGATACTTTATTATTCTAATTCAATTATAACTTTAATAAATAATAGAGATAATTGCAACAACAGTACCAAACATTTCATTTAATAGCATACTTTGTCCAAACTTTTCATTTGTGGCACACACGGTACTAAAACCTTTCAAAAATTCACACCTAGAGTCCAAATGGATGATTTCTGTTAGCTACCGTTCTTTTTCTCCATCCAACCCGCACATACCCACCCTACCACACCCCAAAACCATCACCACGACTACCTTCGCCGTCGACGACAGCCACAACCACCACAATTCAAGTGGTGCAATGGTTGCCCTCAAACCCCATCCCCAAATTTTCATTACATAATTTTTGGGTTCTATTTATTAAGTTTGAAAATCCAATCTTTCTTGAGTTTTCCACTCTGAATTTTCTTCTTCATTGGTTTAACATATAGGATCTGTCATGGAAAAAATTGAAATTGGAATTCAATTGCAACAATTTTGTTCAATAATTCAAATAAAAGGACTAAAAATCGAAATGGGTGGACTTATTAATCCATACCTAGATTCTGTTTTCGCCAAATTTGACATAAGAAATGGTTTTTGTTGCCTTAAATTTTCGGTCTAGAAGAAGACTTCGTCAAAGAAAGCGGATGTAAGGAAAGTGGAGAAGAAACATAGGGCAAATGTCTGGGTTAGAGGGTCGGCAATTGTTGAGAAGAAATTTTATTTGCATCCATTTCCTAGAATATCAACACCTAGAGATTTTCAGCCACAACGTCTGCCAATTTTCTGGAGACTTCTCCCCGTGTTTCAGGTTCCTCTTCTTGATGCCATCACCATAGTAGCCATTAAAATTAAAGATAAAAAACATAGACAAATATGGAAAATCCTGGTGGTGTTGGCGATGATATCGGTAGTGTGCCGGCAGTGAGTGGTGGTGGTGGTGGCACGGCTAGCTTTCAGAGTGGGGTTGGGAAAGGGTGGGGTTGGGAAAGGGTGGGGTGGGGTGGGAGACAACCATTTTTATATTTTTCCTTTCTTTCTTTCTTTCTTTCTTTCTTTTTATTTAATTATATAAGTGGAAATATTGTAAAGTTACAATTTTGTCCTTTCTAGATTTGATCAAAATTATTTTATGGAGTCAACTAACGGTCAATATGGATGATTTCCATCCATTTGGACTCCATGTGCGAATTTTTTAAAGATTTGGGTAAAATCTGCTACTAAATGAAAGGTTTGATACCGTTTCTGCAATTTTCCCTAAATAATACTAATGCGAACTGAGTATGGTTAATATACAGTTTGAATAGTATTAAATAAAAAAATGTTATATTTAACTATTTAATTCCGTTTTCGTGTGAATTAAAATCTTGATATAAATTCAAGTCAAAATCAATAATTAATTTTAATCACATAATTTATTATATTCACAATTTTCCTATCACAACATTTCATTGCCTTTTATAAAAACTTATTAAAAATCTAATTTTTAGCTACACCAAATAGGGGTTGACTTTGTTGTATATCTATGGACGTCCTTGGTATGATGATGAATCAAAAATCACTTTGAACAATGAGAGAGAAAAAAAAAAAAAAGTTAAGATATTATTTATACGAAAGGTTAATTAGTTCAATGATATCAATTATGTACTACATATAACTTTCACGAGGTCAAATAATACTTTTTAATTCTATTAAGTTTAATTATATACGAGGATCGAGATCGAAATCGAAATCGAAATCGAAAAAAAAAAAAAGGTGAGCGAAGAGGATGCAATAAATTGTAAAATATTTTTTTAGGCTGTCAAAATGTTATTCATGATTGTATTTATGAGAGATAATTAAAAAAGAAAGAGGAAATTAGGTAAAATAGGCTATTTGCAAAGATTATTTGGAAAAATAGTCTTTGACCAACTTTAATATAGTAAAACATGAACTGTCCAAAATACCCCCTTATAAAATTTGCAACCAAAGCCACTATAAAAATATAAAAACTTCAATTAAGTCCAAAAAATTGATGAACCCAGAATCTTTGATAGATTTAACTCTAGATATTATTTAAGTGTCCTTTAATTATAAATGAGGAAACCTGAATTCCATAAGATATGTAATTCATATAAAAAGTTAAGATATAGACTAACTATTAGATTTTATATCATTCTCATAAATCATATAATAAACATGGAACATATAATAAAATATTTAGAAAATGCTAAGAAAATATGTCATAATTCCACACGCACTCCGAAGTTGGTATTAGAGCTATATTATGAACCTAAAATAATGATGAATATAATTGACGAAGAAAACATAATTGAAGAATTTTTGAAAAAAATTGAAAAACATAAAAAAATCCAGTTATCCTTATTTACCTAAAAATAGTACAAATGAAAATTTTGAGAATATACACAAAAGATTGTAAAATCTGGAATATAATATACAAATAGAAAATGCTCTTTTAGATAAAAATCTTAAGGGAAAAGATAGGATTATAATTAATCCACCTCAAAATTTTAGGATAAAAGAAAAAGATAAAAATAATGGAAAAAATTATGAGATAAAACAATATATGATTACAGATGTAGAAGAATCTAAACAAAAATTCTTAGAATCCATTGGTGAAGAATATAATGAATATAAAAAACAGTTGGAAGAGTTAACTAAAAAAATAGAAAATACAAAGATGAACATTAATACATCAAGGAGTCATAATATAAAAACAAAATTTAGTAGTGATGAATAATATGAATATGCTTATGCGTATGGTACACCAATACCTAATAAAGATGGTGCTAACCAATATAGGAAAATACAGAAAAAATACACCGGAAATATAAGAAAACAATCCATAAAAGAAATAAATCTAATAAAATCTTATAATGAACAAATCCATACAATATGGATATGGTTAGATCTTGATTGTGCAGATAAAGATAAGGTCATTGAAACATGGATGAAAAGTACAGACTTAACTATACAATTAAACAAATTGGAAACATACATAGCCTTTGAATTTATAGAACATACATTCAGAGGAATTATTTCTGAATTGTGGAGAAAGCTATCAGAAAATATAAAAAGAAGAATAAAATATGGAGAAAATACAACTGAAATATTAGATAACATGAATGCCTTAAACGAGCAAAATATACAAGAAATATTAATAAGGTTAGAAAGAGCCCTTAGAACAGAATTCTTAGGATATAGATTTACAGTAGATGAAAAAACTAGAAAACAAGAAGAATATAATGAAAGAATGATAGCAATGAAAAATTTGAAGATATGTGATATGTGTGAACTAGAAAAATACATATGTAAATTCAAAGAAATATATTATATATTAAATCAAGAGGATTATCAAGAAAATAAACCTATATTAAGGTCTTATTTTATAAAGTCACCATTCCCATGAGGAATAAAATTATTAAAAGAATATGAGAAACTATTACCTCTTGAAGAAGAAGATGGTGTGAATAAAGATAGTCTTAGATGTAGGATTGAATTTACAAAAAGAATGATAGGAATCTGGTGCAGAAAAGGCTTAAAAAATAAGAAAGTATACAAAATGAGAAGAAATTCTTTGTGTTGCTACAAAGATATAGGACAAATTCAACAATTTGGATGTCATAAAAGGAAATATAAGTTATATAAGAAATATAAGAGAAAATTCAAAAATTACAAGAAGTTTAAGAAAAGATTTTTTAAACCACATAAAAAATATTTCAAGAAAAGAAATTGGACTAAAAAGCCTAAACCAAAATATATTAAGTAATGTATATGTTTATCTGTAATGAAGAAAGACACATTGCCCACTCAATGTCCTAAAAAGAAAGATAAACAGAATATAAAAACTCTTAAAATCTATGAAGAATTCCAAAATGATAGTGATATAGAGCCAATCGAATATTTTGAAGATTTAAGTAGTGAATGTAGTAGCATTTATGAATTAGATACATCATCCTCAGAAGAAGATTCTGAAGAAATGGTATATATGAATCAAGAAATACAACAAATAGATCGGGAAATAGAAGTAGAAACAATTGAGTAAGTTGAAGACTCGGTAGAAGGCATAAACCAAGAAATTACTTTTGATGTTATAAAGTACAAAGGAATAACTGAGAAAATATTAGATTTGTAAGAAAAAAATGTATTCCATCAAAGATTCTTAGGAATACTACCAAGAGTAAATAAAACTATTGCAAGTATAAACTACAAAGAAATATGTATCAATATAGAAGACACAATAGGAAAAGCAAAGATCCTCATAATCACAAAAAAAATGGGTAAGACAAAATTTATCTAAAATTCCAGAAAATGTAAGAAGCAAGCTAAAGTGCATTGAGATAGGAGATCCTACAGATGCTCTATTAGGAACTAATCTAGTCTATCAGAAGATAATATTCACAGTAAAACCAAACTATGCGGTTTCACCAATTGATGAAAATATTGACCAAAGTTTCAATTTATATTATAGAATTGGAAATTTGAAAATGTTAGGAAAAGTAAAGCTATTAGTATTAGCATGAAATCAAATTTTTGCCTTTAGTACTAGCCATCACAATAATCTAAGAAAAGTAATTGATAATATTATCATACATAAAGATTTTGAAGAATTAACTCAATATATACCTCCCAGAAAATATCAAGAATATGAAGTCACAATACCAGAACAAATAATGCTTAATTTTCACAAACAAGCAAGAGAAATCAATTCTGAAGGAAAATTGATAAGAAGAAATAGTGTTAGTCTAAAAGAAGATAATCTTATTGCAAGATTTCCCTCCAAACAAGACTCTAGAGTAAGCCAACTTAGGAAACTAAGTATTGCTGAACCATCAAGTTCTCAATATTACATAAAGACAAGATATGTTAATCAAGAATGATACAAGAAGTATCTTCTTGTTCTTATAGATATTGGAGTAGATAAAAGTCATGTAAATGGTAAATTTGCTAGCTATTTATTAGATTTTGAGTTATCAAAACCATATATATTCAAAAATTATTTGGAAAATAATTTTGAAATAAGAAAATATGTAAAATTCTCTCTTATATTTGTATGAGAGGGTCAGAAAGAATATACTAAAAAAATAATACTATGAGCTTGTTTGGTAGGGATTTTTGGGAGAAGAATTGATTTTAAATAGTGATATGGAAAATATGTTGTTGAAAAAGAAAAAATTATTGATGTGATGAAAAATATTATTTTATTGAAAAATATGTGGTTGAAAATGAGAATTGATTTGAGAATCAATTCTCAAATAAAAAACAAACACCCCCTATATAAAGATGAATTATATGAAGTCAGTCGTTCACCTATATTATTAGGAATGAACTTTCTTGAAACTTTTAGCCGTTATAAAATTTCTCAAGGATATTTGAAAATAACAGTTGATGATAATCCAATCATCATATCAAAAATAGATGAAAATATGAAACCATTGTTATCATGAAAAGAATAATTAATACTAATCACATGAGTCCATATATTGAAATTACACTCAATATAAGAAGTCGTTGCAGAATTAAATTTCATGCTTATGTAGATACGGGAAGTACAATAAGCTTATGCTTACCAAATGGACTAACAAATGAATACTGGAAATATGATTCAAAGAAGGTTGTCACTGGTATAACAGCAGGTGGAAACAAGGTAATATATAGCAAATATGCCATACAAGTACATTTTCTAATATCCTTTAGAGAAATATTTGTTGATACAATATACATGTCAACCACAATTGGATGTGATATTTTACTAGGACAAAATTTCCTACTAAAATATGCATCATTTACATAATATGTCGACAGATATATGTTCACAACTCCTTGTGCACATAAGATATTTACACATAAGATAACTAAAGTTGTTAGTATAGCATATATAGAAATTAATCATCAGAATTCCTCAACCCAGCGTGGTGGATGGTGGAATACAAAAAAATTAAACCAATTACAGTTTTGAAAATGACAACAGAAAATAAGTTAGAAAAATTGAAAAAAGAAATTTCTGAAACCTATTCAGAAAACCCATTAGAAAAATGGAACACAGACAAAGTAAATGCAAAAATAGAACTAATTAATCCAGACACTATAGTAAGAGTCAAACTAATGAGATATAGTATGGAAGACCAAAAAGAATTTAAGGACCAAATCAAAAAAAACTAGAGGCTAAATTGATTAGACCTAGTAAAAGCCCACATAGTAGCCCAACCTTTATGGTTAGAAAATATAGTGAGATAAAAAGAGGAAAAACCAGAATGGTGATAAACTATAAGAAATTAAATGAAGTTACTAACTTTGATGAATATTACTTGCCTAATATGGACACCCTTATTAAACAAGTAAATAACAAGAAAATATTTTCAAAATTCGATTGTAAGACAGGGTTTTGGCAAATCATACTTACAGAAGAAAGTAAACAACTAACTACATTTAGTACCCCCAGTCCTTTAGGACAATATGAATGGAATGTAATGCCATTTGGGTTGAAAAATGCACCACAGATATTTCAAAGAAGAATGGATGAGGTAATCAAACCAATAACTCATTTCTACATTATTTTTGTAGATGATTGACTTATTCATTCAAATAATATAAATGAACATATTGAACATTTTGAGAAATTTTCTTATATCATGAGAAAACATGGAATTACTCTTTCTCAAAAGAAAGTTGAAATAACTAAAACAGAAATAGAATTTTTAGGATTATTCATAAAAGAAGGAGAATTGTAATTGCAATCACATATTGGTGAAAAATTTCAAGAATTTTTTGAATAAATTAAAGATAAAAAGCGGTTACAAAGTTTCCTTGGTATATTAAATTATGCTGAAAGATTTATTGAAAATTGTACTAAGTTAAAAAACTATTTTCTTCCAAAATTAAGAAATAATGTAATATGGTCTTAAGAAGAACAAGATTGTGAAAATATAAGAAAAGTAAAAAATGAATTAAGGGTTTTGCCTAAACTTGTAATTCCGTAAGAAGAAAATTTCTTTATCCTTGAAACTGTTGCATCAGATAATTATTGGGGTGCAGTATTTAATGTTAAAAAGAATCATAAAAAATATAAATGTGAAAAGAAGTGTTTTTATCCTGAGATACTTGCAAGTTACACATCAGGAACATTTAAAGAAGTTGAAACAAGATATGAAATGAACAGGAAAAAACTCATTTATGTAAAGCGAGAAGTACAAAAATATGAAGATTATTTACTGCCCAAAAAGTTCTTAATTAGAACTGATAACACTGAAGTTAAAGAAATAACGTTGATCCATCTATTGCCAATTGATATATTATTAGAATTCAAATTTGGTTTTCTTATTTCAAATTTGATATTGAGCATATAAAAGGAGAAACTACTTTCTTCCTGATTACCTTAGCCAAGAACAATTAAGGACGAAAGTCCAGATACTTGAGATAAAATTTTCCTACTTGAAAATGCAAATTCAAAATATACAAGATAGTCTTCGAGATAGAATGAATGTAGCTTTTGAGACAGAAGTTACTTGTACCAAGCCTAGTATCCCTTCACAGGGACCAGTGAATACTAGCTCTCTTCCCGATGATAAAGGGAAAGAAAATAAAGTGATAGGAATCCCTTCACTGGAATAATTAAGCCTATTACTGGTAAAGAAGATACTCAAGCTATCAAAAATAGCGAAGGTAGCTCTTCATCGAGCCAAACTTTACCTAAGCTAAATATTGAAAAAAATTGATCCAAAGGATATTGTCAAGATATGCCATTCAACAAAAATACCCAAAAAGGAGAACTATGAAGAAGTAATATTCTTTATAGTTATCTTTAACATCCTATCTAATTGGTATTTTGAGATAGGAAAGTGGATAAAAACACTCTACTACGAAAAATACAACAAGATAAACTTTTATCTAGGAACACCAGCTAATTGGGTAAGAAATTGCTTTGAATTGGGAAATATACTTTGTATATATCCTAATAAAGATCTCAGAGAAATAGCTCAACTTCCAACTGATGTCAGGAAGGCAGTAAAAAGATATACTGAAGTCGTCAAAAGTACAAACATATATATGAGGTTCCATTTAACAACTATATAATGGGATCTTGTTCTTGAATATATGCAGCCATCGTTCCACGTCATTAAATTAGGACTTACAAATCAACATTTTTTACAAACTAGTCAAAAATTTGTTAAAAATGGTTACCAAGATATCATAAATATGATGCTCTACAGGAGAGCAAAAGGGTATAAAGAAATATTTGAACATACAACTCAATTAATTACCGAGAAAGAAAATATATGGATCTCTATCCGTCTGAAGATAATATAATTTATTCCAATGCAAGGATCCCGACAAAGGATGAAGATATGTATCTTCTTGACAATTTACTATCCACTATAATCTCAAATCAAGTTAGTGGATTAGAAGATATGGCAAAAGAATTATGCAAGATACTTTGGGATTACAGTGATCGCCATTGCGAGCACTATGTTGTAGAAGATATGAGCCAAGCATTTCTTAATAGTGAAGAATTTCTCGAGGAATTCTTTGATTCGGGAATGGAAAAGTAATTGAGCCAAGAAAGTGACCCTTTATCACCACTTTAATAAAGTCACTTTATTAAAGAAAAACTGTGGTCGCTAGGAGACACAAGATAATGAAGATATGTCACAATCCAACCAACCAACACTACCAACAAAAGATAGTGGGAGACAACCGTGAAGATAAAGTTGCTTTTACATAACACTACCTAACAAAGGATAGTGGGAGGATAGCTGTAAAGATAAGATTCCTTATCACCAAAGGAATGGCTGAGGACCTCTATAAAAAGGGAGGAGGCTCAAGTGATCAAGATATCCCCGGAAGAAACACCATCTCAAATTATCTACTCAGAAATTAATTTTTTGTAATTTGTATACACCACTTGTATTCAGAAATATTATTAAGAAGTCTGAAAATAGCAAAACTCGTAATAAGGTAATCACTTATGAAATTTTAAACTTCATAATGTGAGTACCAAAGGTATGTAAATATAGTGTGCAAACATGTACTATTTCAGTCTATGAATATTAAGATGAAGTTTGTTATGATCAACAAAGTTTTCACAAAAGAATTTCGTTAAGTTTTTCATGATTCCTCGACAGTGCAGATAGAGATTTTAAAAGATTTTCAAAAAATTGTTTTGAATGGATGTTAGCTATGCCAAAGTATCCGTCTTTGATGAATGTTTTAGGGGAAAATGTCAGTTTTCTAACAAAAAATTGTAGCACCTTGTGTGTGAGTTATTTTTTAAAATTTCGTTCTAAGTAAGAACTTGATTCTGAAAAGAGTTTGAACAGAGGTGAAAACAGAGACTCTGAATACTGTAAGATAGCGTTTGTGGTAACAGGCTAGTTCTCTATAGTGAGAAATGCAACCTTAATTGAAAAACCTTTTGCGGAAGCAGTTGTGGACCCAATGAACATTTTAAATATTCATCTGATTCAGAAGATTGATTAAGTACATGCAAAGCAACTATAAGAACATGATGGAGGAAAAGCCTAGTTATTTCCATCGATTACTGTAAGTTATTTACATGCTTTATACACTTATGCTTTAATTACTATTGATCTTTATGAATACTTCACAAGCATCCATATCCAATGATTATTGTCTTAAGTTATATTTAGATGAAAAAGATATTTCGTTTTTATTAAGTATAGTTGAAAAATCTGAAGATACACTTCCTGTTGGCCAAGAAAAACTTCAAGAAATATATTTTGATATAGAATATGCTTGTAAACATAATATAAGATTTGACTCTATAGAAACTGGTAAAGAAATAAAAAAGATTGAAGATGTTATAACTAAATACGAAAATATAGAAGAGGAAGTTTCAGAAGGAATTGATTTTGGATATATAACTAAAGAACATCAACCTAGAGCTTTTGAAAAATTAACAAAATATAGAGAATATTTAGAACAAATAGAAAGGTTAAAGGAATATCGTATAAATAGTAATTCTATTTAATGAATCGAGAGGAAAGAGAAGATATTGAAAGATTTGAAAAAATCTAAGATAATACCAGTGAATTAAGATCTAGAGAAATTAGGAAACTCCTTGAAGAACTTAGAAGATAAAATAATACAGAAAGGTGGGATAAGATTCTGAAAACTATAAGATATCACCAATACGAACAACAACAATACTTGATTTGGTTACAAGAAAATACTGAACTAAGATTTCAGGATTAACTCTAAGAACTTCGATCCAAACGGAAGAATTGTAAGATACCCTGAACAACCTAACAGCTAAAAGATACAGGATATATTTTACAAATACAGAAAGTAAGGGAAAAATAGTATTTTTAACAATAGAGGCCACTTTACCAAAAACTATTATTGACTAGGCTTTTTAAGCAAATCCCCTTTTGAGCAATAAAATTATGCTTTTGTTCAAACTTGATATTTGTAACTTTGTGGTTATAAAAAGTTCATGATTGAAAATAAGTAGGAAAATATAAAATCGAATTGATCGATTAGTTCAACCGTCGATTTGATGGTTCAACCAGTAACCTAAAATTCACTTCATTTCCCGGGTTAATGTCAAGGTCAATTTTTCATTGCCCGGCTCCTATCTTTGGCGATTATATTGTTATTATACTTTCCTTTTGCTACTCCACTTATTAATTGCAATAGAAGTTCTCAATATTTTCTTTCGAATGTGACTTGCAATGAAATATTTGTCTTTTACCTAACTAAAAGAGTTCAAATAACAATTGTTAATTAAGTTAAAACATAAATAATAAATCAAGATGCAAATAAACGAAATAAAAACACTCTTCAACTAAAAATTTAAGGGAGCAACACAAATTCGAACAAAACAATACAACTACGAATAAAATATAGCAAATAATTATAAAAAAAAAAAAATCAGGTAAACTAAATTTAAAATTGAACCGAGATCCAATAAATTGTTAGTAGAAAGAAAAGAAATGGATGAGTCTGAATTAAAATCTAGATTTAACTGTTTGCTCAATTGTGATGGCGATCGATGAATATAGTTCAACTTTAATTTTTCAACATTTCAGCAAAATTGAGATTTTTGCATTCTCAATTGTGATCACGAATGGGTAATTGAATATGATTTAGTTAATTAATTGGGATAAATAATAGTCTAATTAGGTTGTAGATTTAATTTTAGGGCTGTCCATGGGTCGGTTCGGTTCGGTTCGGTTCTGAAGATACCCGAACCGACCCAAAATTTTCGGGTATTTAATAAATGGACCCGTCGGGTTCAAATATAATTATGGAACCGTTCGGGTTCGGTTCCGTTCGGTTCGGGTCGGTTCGGTTCCATTCGGTTCCGTACCATAATTAAATTTTTTAATATTTTCAGCAACACTACATAAATACAATTAATAACATTTCATTCGTAACTTTTACAAATTAACGTAGCCCAATTCAAAAAAATATACAAAACTAGCCGTCCAATAAGATTAATTCAATGCATACAAATACCAAAAAGTAGATATTAATATTACAGCAAAATTACATAAAGTATATTCATTTGCTTCAAATTAAAATGGGCTAATGGATTTTAAAATGATTTGGGCTTAAAAATTAAAATTATGAAATAATCTAATTTATTCAATTAATTTGCTAATTTGTATAGGAAAAAAATAAAATAATTTAATTAATTCAATATAAAAAATAAAAAAATTATTTAGTTTCGGTTCTTGTTCGGTTCTTCGGTTCTTGGTCTAGACCCGAGACCCGACCCAAACCCATCGGTTCTCGATTCGGGTACCCGTTCGGGTATTTAATTTATGAAGAACCGCTCGATTCGGTTCGGGTTCGGTTCGGTCCGGTTCGGTTCGGGACTTTTGGACACCCCTATTTAATTTGGTTGAGTATTAGTTTAATTGGGTTGGGTCTATTATGTATGTAGCTTTTTAATTGTATGTGATTAGTTTTAATGGGTGGTTGTATAAAATTTAAATTAATTTAACTTCATATTTAATTTTTGTTAAATAGTTTGCAAAAAAATGAAATCTAAACCAAAACATTTTGAAGCAGTTTTGTTCGGTTCAAAATCAAAACATTGACAGATCTACGTGGACTCAAATCAATGATTTCGAGAAAACGATTTCGATTTGATTATGTGGTTTGATGATTTCATTGTTTAGTGCTAAGAGAAACTATAACAAAAAGTGAGTCGAAGAGGATACTATAAATTGCAAAATATTATTTTTAGATTGTCAAAAATATGAATCATGATTGTAGTTATTGGAGATAATTATATTGAAATGCTAATTGCCTCACTAAATTGTTGACTTTCGATCGGATTTGACCAACTCTTATAAACACGTGTTTGATGGAATGCAATTTCTGGCTTCTAGTTTGGTGCAATCTGGCCTTACATGTGTCGTGTTTATGGGACCTGGATTTGTGATTTTTTGGTCCATATAAATAGCCTATTTGACTCATTTTACACATTTTGTGTGTAGTGCCGTTTTAGGATTTTCGTCCCTCGTTTTCTTTCAAATCTATTCTCCATTCTCTGTAGTTTTGAGTAGATTTCTTGATGCACTGAGTATATATTTGTGAGATTGGAGTGTGGTTTACTGTGGTAAACTTTTCTGTGTGAGGCAAGAGAGAAACACTTTGATTTATTCGTACATTTGTACAAAGTGATCTTGACTTGATTTTAGTGATCTCGCGGATATCTACGTATTAGATGTCGACCTATGGTTGACTTTTCATGTTTTGATTATAAATTATTTTTATTTTTAACAATTGAATTCGAGTCTTCATAGCTATTGTTTGCAAAATTGGTCGATTGGAACAAAAAGATCACTACCAAAAAAATTTCATTGGACGATCAACAAAAATCAAGATGGAAGTCAAGTATTCAAGACAAATCACTCGAGACAAATGTCGAAGATTTTAGACAAAGATATTTTGGATTAATGTGTAAAGGTAAAATGTTTCAATTCTTAGCAATGAATCATTAAAAGCTCAAATGAATGAATCTTTATGCAAGAGAAAATTATTTCATAAAAACGCTTGTATAAAAATTATTTTTCAAAGATAAGTATTTCAACTTTATATTTACTCTTTACAATATCACTTACCTTGAAAAATAAAGTGAAAACGTTCTTCAAAAGCCTACACTTTTCAAAACAATTAAGAAATAATTTTTTTTGAAAAAACTGTTCAAGCGGATGTCCGGTTCGCCCAACAGTCATTTTTTAACCATTTTGAATTCAACGCACAACAGCTAGTTTGGTTATCTGGTTCGAGATACGGACATCCGGATGGGTCATCCAGTTATTCAGAATTTTTGGCGTTTTAACTGCTATAAATACCATTTCAATTTGCATTCAATATAACATTTTTGAGAGCATTAAAGTGAGATATTCTTGAGCTAAATTATACTGATTATACATTTTATTTATCTTTATTAAATCATTTACTTTAAAAAACTTTTGATTGAATCTACTTTTGAAAATCATTCTTCCCATCAAAGTTTTTCTCACCTAGCACTTAAATTTCATTCATTGCTATTAATTGAAGTATTAGTATATTTCTCTCTTTGTACTTAATTAAATTATATCATTTATTAACAGAGAAATTTCAAATTGTAAAATAAACTTCGTTTAAATTTGTGGGTCATATTGAAGTGTCGTAAAGTTCAATATTGTATAAGGATTGGTGCTTCTTGTTTGTAAGTCACCGAAAGTATTGTAAGGGTTTGAATTGCATTATAAGTCAATCAAATATAGTGAAAAGGCATTGCTCGTGATGGAAAGCTTGGTAACGGAGGACGTAGATTATTGTTTGGATCGAACCTCCACAATTACATCGTTTGCACACTCCATTCCATTTCATTTATTGCTTTCGTATTTGTATATTTTTGTTTGATTGACTTATTCATCCTCAAATTGCTTAAACTTTCGAAAGTGTTTTAATAACCAATTCACCCATTGATTAGTTATTTTTGGGTTATCAATTGGTATCAAAGCAAGATGTTCATTATTTTTAAAAGACTTCATAATCGTGAGTAATGGCAAACCACAATCTTCAAAATTTTGAGAGACATTCTACAATCGTCCTTTTTTCTTTGATGACACGCATTATAATTATTGAAAATTTAGGATGATGATTTACATTCAATCAATAGATTATAATATTTGGGAAGTTGTTGAATATGGTCTTTATGTGCTTACCAAGATTATTAAAGTTGATGGCAAACCTGATCAAAACATTCATGAACCTAGAAAGGAGTATCACGAAGATGATAAAATAAAATTATCATTGAATGCTAGAACCGAATATCTACTTTATTATGTCTTAGATATGAATGAATTTAATTGCATTAACACATGTGATTCTGCATATGATATTTGGCATTTATTAGAAATTACTCATGTTGGCACTAGTAAAGTAAAAGAAATCAAGATTAATTCTTGGTTAAAGAATTTGAAAACTTCTTCATGAAACAAGACGAATCTACTGTTGATATGATTACTTGCTTCACCGATATTTGTAATGGCCTCAAAGGTTTTGATCGCAAATTTACTAATGATAGGCTTGTAAGTGAAACACTTAGATCACTATCGGAAGATTGAAGCTCATTGTGAATGTTGATAGAGAATACCAAACATATCAACTCATGTCATTTGTAAGAACTTTATGGAACATTGATGACATATGCTCAACGTCGAAACTAAGGAGAAAACAAGAAAAAGCAAAGAGGAATCAAATGAGCCTCCTAAGCGCCAAAATGCTCTTAAATCGGTAATTGAATAAGGAACTACAAGTAAAAATATGAGTGACGAAGGCTTTATGATCTAATCCTTTTTGTCAAAAGATGGAGAGATTTTCTAAATAATCAGACATTCCAAAAGAAAGAAGAAAATGGTGAAAAAGAAACAAGAAATTCATTTGTTATGATTGTGACAAACCCAATTATAAGAGAATTGAGTACCCAAATAAGAAGAGGAGTATCAAGAAAAATACATTCCAAATAACATGGGATGAAATTGATGATGATGATCGCGATGAAAATGATAGTCAAGAAGAAATTGCCAACATGTGCTTCATAACAATCGAAGATAAGGTATTGAAGAAGATAAATAGCAAATGATTTTTGGATAGTGGATACTCAAAATACATGACGGGAGATAGAATGTTACAATCAAATTACAAAAAGAATGATGTAGAGATAATGCAAAATGAAAAATTATTGGAATTAGAAACATTGACAATCATTATTCTCATTCTATTTAAAATATGTTATTGGTAGATAATCTCGAACATAATTTGTTTAGTATTAGTCAATTATGTGATAAATATTATCGTATTAAATTCGATTATTCTAAATATTTAAAAGATGCTACATCAAAAGAGGTGATGTTATAGGAAGCCGAAGCAAATATATTTATATTAGAAATATTGAATTTGAAAATGATGAGAAATGTTTATCAAGTTTAATGGAGGACATTTGGTTGTGGCATAGGAGATTATGTTATGTTAGCATGGATCTTCTCTCAAAAATCTCCAAAAATTATTTTGTCAATGGTTTGCCAAATTTAAAGTTTGATAAAGATAAAATTTGTGATACTTGCCAATTTGGTAAACAAGTGAAAAACTCTTTTAAACCAAAACTATATTCTTCGACTACAAAATCACTTCAACTACGCCATCACTTATGCATATGGTTGTTTTTGATCTATGCATGGCATATGTAATTGGATCCCCACTTTCATGCTTTTTGCTTATGCAAAAAGGGGGAAAATATATACGATGATCAGATGATATGCATATATGTTTAACAACTATGATATACAAATGTGATATGCTTACCTTGTATAAGATAGGTGGAATATATGTTTAAAAGATAGGGCGAATACAAAAATCATACGTGATATCTAAATTTCTTCATTCCTTATCAATTTAATGCAAATCATCTTTATTTATCAAATCAAAAAGGGTGGAAATTGTTTGACCAATGGTTGACTTTTCATGTTTTGATTATAATAAAAAAAAATTATTTTTATTTCTAACAATTGAATTCGAGTCTTCATAACTATTGTTGTAAAGTTAATTGACCAAGACAAAAATATTACAACCAAAAGACTCGCATCAAATGATCAATACAAATTAAGATGGAAGCCGAGGATTCATGACAAATCACTCGAGACAAACATCGAAGAAATTAGACTAAGATGTTTTTGATTCATGCGTAAAGGTAAAATACTTCAATCCTTAGCAATGAATCATCAAAAGGTCAAATGAATAAATTTTTATGCACGAGAAAATTACTTCATAAAAATGCTTGCATAAAAAATATTTTTCAAAAAGTAAGTATTTTAACTTGGTATTTAAACTCTTTAAAATGTCACTTGCCCTGAAAAATAAAGCGAAAACGTCCTTCAAAAACCTACACTTAAACAATAAAGAAATAAAAAAATTTTGAAAAAACTATCCAAGCGGACGTCTGGTTTGCCCATCGATAATTTTTTAACCGTTATGAATTCTGACGCACAATGACTAGTTTTGTTGTCTAGTTCAGGATGCGGACATCCGGTTAATCAGAATTTTTGATGTTTTGACTACTCTAATATCATATCACTTTGCATTCAATAAAACACTTTTGAGAACATTAAAGTGAGATATTCTTGAGCTAAATTATATTGATTACACATCTTATTTATCTTTATCAAATCATTTAATTTGAAAAACTTTTGAATGAATTAATTTTTGAAAATCATTTTTCTCATCAAAGTTTTTTCACTTAACATTTGAGCTTCATTTATTTCTATTTATTGAAGTGTTAGCCTATATCTCTCTTTGTATTTAATTAGATCACATCATTTATTCAGATGAAAGTTTCAAATTGTAAAATCAACTTCCTTCAAATTTGTGGGACATATTAATGTCCCGTACAGCTCAATATTGTATAAGGATCGGTGTTTCTTATTTGTAAGCCATGGGAAGCGTTGTAAAAGTTTGAATTGTAATACAAGTCAATCAAATATAGTGAAGATGTCTTACTCGTGACGGAGAGCTTGCTAATGGAGGACGTAGATCATTTTTTGGATCGAACTTCCACAATTACGTCGTTTTGCACACTCTCTTCCATTTTACTTATTGCTTTCGTATTTGTGTATTTTTGTTAGATTGACTTTCATTTTCAAATTACTTAAATTTGAATTAATTTTTCAAAACATTTTTAATAACCAATTCACTCCCCTATTGGTTAATTATTCTTGAGCTATCACTAGATGCATAGTGGTGTGCCGTCGTAGGCACCCAAAAATAGTCCTTAAACTTCTAAAACTAATGTAGTAATGGAAATAAGGATCGATCCCACGAAGAGTGTGTAATTCAATATTTATACTTCGTACAATGATTGGGGGGATTTTGTATTCAAACAATTGTAAATAACCCAATTAATAATAATGCCAATTAAATTAACGAAAACAATCAAAAGACTAACATTGGTCTAAATCCACATCCACCATCGAAAATCCACAATTGATCATAGATACAACGATAATTCAATTCATATTTCGAATATTCATCGTTGGAATTGATTCCTATTTCTCTTTAATTTTAGTTAATTAGAAATCAGCGTTCTAATTAACCCTAATTATTAAATAATCCCAGACCAGCGCTCAAAATTCAATTTAACAACAGCTTTACACAATAGAGAAATCGATGAACTAGATAACACAAACACCAGCGGTTGCATTTAATCTATTTAAACATTTTTCTTAAAATTCAATAACCTCTATCGCAGAAAATAATCAAATCCTAGTACTTCACAAGTTAAAGGGATCAAACAATTACGGATTTGATGTTTAACTTAGCAGTAGATTGTTACAATCAATAAACTAGCGGGCCCTCTAGTAATTAAACGTAACAAATCATAGAAATAAATGCAGAAGAACATTCAATACTCAAAATATAAATCAAACAATAAAAAAAACTATTTAGATATCACAATATGTGGTTTCGAGGCTTCTGTTTCCTTCAACCAAGTGTAAAAGTTTAGTTACAATTCATGAATTTAAGAGAGAAATCGAGAAGAATGAAGTTGGAGGCGTTCTGGTGTGTTTTGGGGTGTTTTTAGGGTTGAAAAGTCGTGCAAGATATGTTACCAAAGGAGTTTGAGTCAATTTAGGAAACCTGAGATTCGGCATCAGGGAACAACCATGCAATCGCAAGGTATTAAGTCATGTGGCGTGCTGTCGCAAGCAACCAAAAATAGTCCTTAAACCTCTAAAACTAATGTAGTAGTGGAAGTAAGGGTCGATCCCACGAAGGGTGTGTAATTCAATATTTTATGCTTCGTACAATGATTGGGGGGATTTTGTATTCAACAATTGTAAATAACATAATCAATAACAATGAAAATTAAATTAACGAAATCAATCAAATAACTAACCTTGGTCTAAGTCCACATCCACCATCGGAAATCCACAATTGATCATAGATACAAGGATAATTCAATTCATATTTCGAATATTCATCGTTGGAATTGATTCCTATTTCTCCTTAATTTTAGTTAATTAGAAACCAGCGTTCTAATTAACCCTAATTATTAAATAACCCCAGACCAGCGCTCAAGATTCAATTTAATAACAGCTTTACACAATAGAGAAATCGATGAACTAGATAACACAAACACCAGCGGTTGCATTCAATCTATTTAAACATTCTTCTTAAGATTCAATAACCTCTATCGCAGACAATTATCAAATCCTAGTGCTTCACAAGTTAAAGAGATCAAACAATTACGGATTTGATGTTTAACTTAGCGGTAGATTGTTACAATCAATAAACTAGCGGGCCCTCTAGCAATTAAACGCAACAAATCATAGAAATAAATGCAGAAGAACATTCAATACGCAAAATATAAATCAAACAATAAGAAAACTATTTAGATCTCACAATATGTGGTTCCGAGGCTTCAATTTCCTTCAACCAAGCGTAGAAGTTTAGTTACACATGATAGATCTAAGAAAAATAGAGAGAAAATAGGTTGGAGGCGTTCTGGTATGTGTTGGGATGTTTTTAGGGTTGAAAAGTCGTGCAAGATATGTTGCCAAAGGAGTTTGAGTCAATTTAGGAAACTTGAGATTCGCATCGTGAAACAACCATGCGATCGCAAGGTATTAAGTCATGCCGTCGCAAGGAACAAATAAATTCAACCTTCGACTTCTCGGTAATGGTCTCATGATCGCGAGGAATTAAAGCCATGCGATCGCAAGGCTTTACAAAACTTCCTCCGGACAGCCTTCAGTATTTTGGTCGTAACTTTCTTGCCAGATGTCCGATTGAGGTGATTCAAGATGCATTGGAAAGCTAACTCAAAGGGCTACAACGTTTATTCAGATGACATCTTCTAATTCGATCGTTTGATATGTCAAAAACTGGTCTTAGTATAAGGCTGAAAACCGGTGCAAAACTTTTCAGCTTGAAAGTTGATATGTGATAATGTCTTGGCTATATTTCACCCCTTTGACTTCTTTCTTCATCCAATTGGCCACTAGCACGCTCAAGTATTCACCGTGAGGTTCGATATAACTTTTGAATATTTGCACTTTGGTTCCCGAACTTTCGCTTTCTTTCATTTTGGTCCTTTTCCCCTCATTTCTTCCAACTTATGCCATATCCATCGAATTGCCACCTAAACCAAAATATGAGAATACTAAGTACATTTAGGCATAAAATAGTCATATGAGCGCATTAAATAAAGATGTAAAATGTGTATTTTACATTCCTATCAAATTCCTCCACACTTAGCTTTTGTTCGTCCTCGGGCAAAAGTCAAATTTAATTCCCCAAAAACACTAGGTCATAATGCCAAGAACATAGAACCATCAAGCTTTTTCAAAACACATAAAATTTCATGAATAAACATTCCACACAACTCATATTCAATTAGCAAGCATTTTCATATAAAGATGGAGTAAACTAAACATGTAGACTCTCACGGATATAAGCACTCAACTCTCATGTGTTTAAAATGGTAAGTATTTCGCTCAAATTCATTCCAATGGAGATGTTCTACCATATGCTTGCATATCTTCTCATTCGCCACCACTTAGACCACATGCTTTACAAGAATCATAAGGACTTTTCAAAGGTTGTAATGTGGCTTATGGTCAAGGTGGGAAATATTTGGGTATGTGACTCAAGAGCCATCGAAACTGATGGAGTAAAGATAAATAGACTTAGCTCAAACATATACATAAGACATGTAAACCAACCACTCCACATAATAGCTTCATCATTTTATTTTATTTTTTTGCATCTATCCCACACAAATCGAACTCTTTCTTGAGATGTAGGAAGAGTTATGAATATAGATCTTTTTCAACATTAAAATCACTCTCCTCCACCACGTATTTTCTTTTTCTTTCTTTTCTTTTCTTTCAATCATTTTTTTTTCTTTTGTTTTTCTTGCACAATGTAAACTCCAAATGATACATCAATACTGGAACTCTCTGAATCGACATAGAAAATTTGTTCCAATTCACCAATAATAGCACTACCATAAATCTTGATATCCCCACACTTACTTTCTTGCACGCCCACACATATCATGATATTCAACAATACTCCACTAGCTCTAAGGCTTGGGTAAAGATTGTTTTCTGGGTTTAAAGCTTGTAACGTGGGTTTACAAAAGAAAAAACAATAAGGCTCAAAGAGGTTCACCAAAGGAAAATTCAATTACGGGGTAGGCTATTTGGCTAATGAAGCTCATTTATGTGACAAAGACGGCCTTAATCATGTTCATGTATACATGTGTCAATGTGATCTTGAAGAGAATCAAGGCAAGTTCTAGAGAAACAAAACCATGAAAGAATATCACACATGAAAAAAATAATGAGACCGTTATGGATGTGTTAGTCTAAAGGCTCAAAATCTCACCGGCTTTTGTCCACATAATTTAGTTACTACCATCCTCAAAGAAAATAACTCCACTAATTAACTCTAAGTTGAAGGATTATTCATTCAATCATGTTATGAGTTCTTCAAAAACCTAATTAATTCTAGCAAATAGCATACACAACTCCAAAACAATCATTTAACTCTCAATTCATTTTCATGAAAAATCATGCAAAAATTTGTGAAATTAAACTCGCTCAAAATTTAAACGCAATAAATCTAAATATCTAAATCCTCTCCCCCACACTTAAAACTTACATTGTCCCCAATGTAAGGTGAAATGCAAAGAAAAGACAAAGATAACTAAAATATGAATGCGAAAAACAAAAAAAATAAAAAGATAAAGGAACGAACTCCCCTTGGGTTGCCTCCCAAGCAGCGCCTTTGTTTATTGTCTTTGGCTAGACTTATTGCTTTCTTGTTTAGCCAGGGTCTATCATGGTTGGCTTCGATCTTCTTTGTGGTGCATCAAGTCCATTGGGAATGATAACTGGTAGTGTTCCTCCACCTCCATGGAATGTATACTTGTAGTGACTGGGGTGAAACTTCAAATCCGGAATGAAAATCTGCAAAACAAAGGATAAAGGTTTCTCATTAGAAATAGGCAATACAAAACAAGAATTATTACCTGACTTTGGAAGATCATTTAATGCTGCCACAGTTCTTTGTAACTCGGTGTTTAAGGTCAACTCCTCTTTTTCATTCCCAAGATGCTCATTAATGACAGATTCTCATTCATTTTTACCAGCAAATTTGAAAACATCCTGTGCTAATTGATCAATTACATCAATAAAATGAACATGATTATTAATACACGAATGTTTCATGGAATCATAGATATTAAGCTTAATGATCTTATCATCAAATTCCATGGTTAATGTACCATTATTAAAATCCATTTTAGTTTTGGATGTCCTTAAGAATGGTCTTCCTAACAAGATAGGGGTAGTATGATTACTATTGCCCATGTCAAGTACATAAAAATCAGCAGGAAAAAACAAATCATCAATTTTCACAAGAACATCTTCAACCACCCCCTTAGGATATGCATTAGATTTATCAGCTAGTTGAATTATCACGCCAGTGTTATTTAAGGGTCCAAGTTTCAAGGAATTGTATACAGAATATGGCATGACATTAATAGATGCTCCTGAATCTAGCATGCACTTTTCAAACTTAGTGTCGCCTATCATGCAAGTGATAGTGAACATACCTGGATCTGTGCACTTTGTTGGAAGTTTCTCTTGAATAATTGCAGATACGTGTTCTCCAACTTTTACATTTTCAATTCCCTTCAGTTTCTGTTTCCTCTTACTTGTGCACAATTGTTTTAAAAATTTAGCATAACGAGGCACTTGTTTAATAATATCTAAAAGTGGAATGTTTACCTCGCATTTACTAAAAATTTCATGCAACTCATCATGATCTCGTTCATATTTTCTACATCCTACTAGAGCTTGAGGAAAAGGAGGGACATGTTTATAATTCGAAAGAGGTGGAAACTTACGCTCAGTTACCTCATTATCGTTGGGAGCACTCTTTCTCGCGTGATATATTCCTCATTTTCTTCCTTCAATGATGTAGGGACTATCTTCACTGGAACTTCAACCTCCGTACCACTCCTCGACGTGATTGCAGTTACATTTTCCCTTGAATTTACTACCGTTTGAGAGGGTAGTTTCCCCGCATTCTGTGACTCCAACCGATTGACCGCGTTAGCCATTTGACAAATCTGCTTCTCCAAACATTGAATGCTAGCCCTTCTCTCCTGTTGAAATTGTAAAGTGTTAGTGGCTAGAGATTTAACAATATCTTCTAAAGACATACCAGAGTTAGAAGTTTGGCCATGTTGTTGTCTATGAGGGTATGGCTGATTATATTGCTGGAAATTTTGTCGATTTTGATTCATATGTTGATTCACTTGTCGATTCCCATAGCTAATATTTGGATGATCCCTCCATCCTTGGTTGTATGTGTTTGAATAGGGATCATAATTCCTCTGTGGTTGTCCAGGAAAGCTACCGGTTACATTTACGTGTTCAATGGATTCTTCTTGAAGTGTTTGGCACATATCAGTTGGATGGCCTACCAATGAACAAATTCCACATGCATTCGCTGTTTGCACATTACCTGCAACCATTCGACAAATAAGAGTAGTTAGACTCGCAAGTTGTTGTTCAATGGATGAGACATTTACCTCATTAACATATTTCGATGGCATATCGAGTCTAGTGCCGAATTGTTGAGAATTGGCGGCCATAGTTGCAATCAAGTTCCTTAAACTATCAAGGAAATTCAAAAAAAAAAAAAAAAAATATGACAAACAAGTTAAAGAAAAAAAAACTAGAATAAGAAAACAAATAAAATTCTATGCTAAAATTTCTAAAAACAATAAAATACCTAAAAACCTAGAAAATTGGGATTTTTGTGTTTTTTTTTAATAAAAATAAAATAAAATAAAAATAAAAAGTTAAAGAAGCATAAAAATAAATTAGCACCACTCCCCGGCAACGGCGCCAAAATTTGGCGTGCTGTCGCAAGCAACCAAAAATAGTCCTTAAACCTCTAAAACTAATGTAGTAGTGGAAGTAAGGGTCGATCCCACGAAGAGTGTGTAATTCAATATTTTATGCTTCGTACAATGATTGGGGGATTTTGTATTCAACAATTGCAAATAACATAATCAATAACAATGAAAATTAAATTAACGAAATCAATCAAATAACTAACCTTGGTCTAAGTCCACATCCACCATCGGAAATCCACAATTGATCATAGATACAAGGATAATTCAATTCATATTTCGAATATTCATCGTTGGAATTGATTCCTATTTCTCCTTAATTTTAGTTAATTAGAAACCAGCGTTCTAATTAACCCTAATTATTAAATAACCCCAGACCAGCGCTCAAGATTCAATTTAATAACAGCTTTACACAATAGAGAAATCGATGAACTAGATAACACAAACACCAACGGTTGCATTCAATCTATTTAAACATTCTTCTTAAGATTCAATAACCTCTATCGCAGACAATTATCAAATCCTAGTGCTTCACAAGTTAAAGAGATCAAACAATTACGGATTTGATGTTTAACTTAGCGGTAGATTGTTACAATCAATAAACTAGCGGGCCCTCTAGCAATTAAACGCAACAAATCATAGAAATAAATGCAGAAGAACATTCAATACGCAAAATATAAATCAAACAATAAGAAAACTATTTAGATCTCACAATATGTGGTTCCGAGGCTTCAATTTCCTTCAACCAAGCGTAGAAGTTTAGTTACACATGATAGATCTAAGAAAAATAGAGAGAAAATAGGTTGGAGGCGTTCTGGTATGTGTTGGGATGTTTTTAGGGTTGAAAAGTCGTGCAAGATATGTTGCCAAAGGAGTTTGAGTCAATTTAGGAAACTTGAGATTCGGCATCAGGAAACAACCATGCGATCGCAAGGTATTAAGTCATGCTGTCGCAAGGAACAAATAAATTCAACCTTCAGACTCTCGGTAATGGTCTGTGCGATCGCGAGGAATTAAAGCCATGCGATCGCAAGGCTTTACAAAACTTCCTCCGGATAGCCTTCAGTATTTTGGTCGTAACTTTCTCTCCAGATGTCCGATTGAGGTGATTCAAGATGCATTGGAAAGCTAACTCAAAGGGCTACAACTTTTATTCAGATGACATCTTCTAATTCGATCGTTTGATATGTCAAAAACTGGTCTTAGTATAAGGCTGAAAACCGGTGCAAAACTTTTCAGCTTGAAAGTTGATATGTGATAATGTCTTGGCTATATTTCACCCCTTTGACTTCTTTCTTCATCCAATTGGCCACTAGCACTCTCAAGTATTCACCGTGAGGTTCGATATAACTTTTGAATATTTGCACTTTGGTTCCCGAACTTTCGCTTTCTTTCATTTTGGTCCTTTTCCCCTCATTTCTTCCAACTTATGCCATATCCATCGAATTGCCACCTAAACCAAAATATGAGAATACTAAGTACATTTAAGCATAAAATAGTCATATGAGCGCATTAAATAAAGATGTAAAATGTTATTTTACATTCCTATCATCATGCTATCGCAAGGAACAAATGAATTCAACTCTCAGACTCTCGGTGATGGTATGTGCGATCTCGGGGAATTAAAGTCATGCGATCGCAAGGCTTTACAAAACTTCCTCCGGATAGCTTTCAGTATTTTAGCCTTAACTTTCTCTCCTGATATCCGATTGAGACGATTCAAGATGAATTAGAAAGCTAACTAAAAGGGCTACAACTTTACTTCAGATGACATCTTCTAGTTCGATGATTTGTTATATCAAAAACTGGTCTCAATATGAGGCATAAAAATATATGCAAAACTTTTCAGCTTGAAAGTTGATATGTGATAATGTCTTGCTATATTTCATCCTTTTGACTTCTTTTTTCATCCAATTGGCCTCTAGCATTCTCAAGTCTTTATCGTGAGGTTCGATACAACTTTTGAATATTTGTACTTTGGTTCCCGAACTTTCGCTTTCTTTCATTTTGGTCATTTTTCCCTCATTTCTTCCAACTTAAGCCATATCCATCGAATTGCCACCTAAACCAAAATATGAGAATACTAAGTACATTTCGGTATAAAATAGTCATATGAGCGCATTAAATAAAGATGTAAAATGTGTATTTTATATTCCTATCAAATTCCCCCACACTTAGCTTTTGTTCGTCCTCTGACAAAACTTAAATTTAATTCTCCAAAGACACCAAGTCGTAATGCCAAGAACATAGAACCATCAAATTTTTTCAAAACACATAAAATATCATGAATAAACATTCCACACAACTCATAATCAATTAGCAAGCATTTTCATATAAAGATGAAGTAAACTAACCATGTAAACTCTCACGGATATAAGCACTCAACTCTCATGTGTTTAAAAGGGTAAGTGTTTCGTTCAAATTCATTCCAATTGAGATATTCTACCATATGCTTGCATATCTTCTCATTCAACACCACTTAGATCACATGCTTTACAAGAATCATAAGGACTTTTCAAAGGTTGTAATGTGGCTTATGGTCAAGGTGAGAAATATTTGGGTATGTGACTTAAGAGCCATCGAAACTAGTGGAGTAAAGATAAATAGACTTAGCTCAAACATATACTTAAGACATGTAAACCAACCACTCCACATGATAGCTTCATCATTTTTGCATCTATCTCACACAAATCGAGCTCTTTCTTGAGATATAGGAAGAGTTATGAATATAGATCTTTTTTACATTAAAATCACTATCCTTCATCACTTATTTTCTTTTCTTTTTCTTCAAACATTCATTTTTTTTCTTCATCTTGTGTTTTTATTGCACAATGTAAACTTCAAATTATACACCAATAATGGAGCTTTCTGAATTGATATAGAAAATTTGTTCCGATTCATCAATAATAGCACTACTATAAATTTTGATATCTCCACACTTATTTTCTTGTATATTCACACTTCTCATGACATTCAACAATACTCCACTATCTCTAAGGTTTGGGTAATGACATTATTTTTCCAGTTTAAAGCTTGTAATGTGATTTTATACAAAGAAAATGTAATAAGGCTCAAATGGGCTCAACAATGGAAAATTCAATTACAGGGTAGGCTATTTGGCTAAGGTGGCTAATTTATGTAACAAAGATGGCCTTAATCATGTTCGTGCATGCATGTGTCAATGCGATCTTGAAGAGAATCAACGCAAGTTCTAGAGAGACAAAACCATGGAAGAATATCACACATGAAAAAAAATAATGAGATTGTTATAGATGTATCAGTCTAAAGGCTCAAACATCTCACCGGCTTTTGTCCACATAATTTAGTTACTACCATCCTCAAAAAAAATAATTGACTAATCAACTCTAAGTTGGAGGATTATTCATTCAATCATGTTATGAGTTCTTCAAAAGCCTAATTAATTCTAGCAAATAGCATACACAACCCAAAACAATAATTTAACTCTCAATTCATTTTCATGAAAAATCATGCAAAAATTTGTGAAATTAAACTCGCTCAAAGTTTAAATGCAATAAATCTAAATATCTAAATCCTTTCCCCCACACTTAATACTTACATTGTCTCCAATGTAAGGTGAAATGTAAAGAAAAAGACAAAAATAACACGAATTAGCAAAGGAATGTGAAAAAAAAAACAAAAACAAAAATAAAAAGATAAAAGAACGAACTCCCCTTGGATTGCCTCCCAAGCAGTGCCTTTGTTTATTATCTTTGGCTCGACTTATTGCTTTCTTATTTAGCCCGGGTCTATCATGGTTGGTTTCGATCTTCTTTGCGGTGCTCCAAGTCCATTGGAAATGATAACTGGTAGTGTTCCTCTACTTCCATGGAATATATACTTGTAGTGATGGGGTAAAGCTTCAAATCCAGAATGAAAATCTGCAAAACAAAGGATAAATGTTTCTCATTAGAAACTGACAATACAAAACAAGAACTAGTACCTGACTTTTGAAGATAATTATTGCTGCCACAGTTCTTTGTAACTCGGTGTTTAAGGTCAACTCCTCTTTTTCCTTCCCAAGATGCTCATTAATGACAGATTCCCATTCATTTTTAGCAGCAAATTTGAGAACATCTTGTGCTAATTGATCAATTACATCAACAAAATGAACATGATTATTAATACACAAATGTTTCATGGAATCATAGATATTAAGTTTAATGATCTTATCATCAAATTTCATGGTCAATGTACCATTATTAAAATCCATTTTAGTTTTGGATGTCCTTAAGAATGGTCTTCCTAACAAGATAGGAGTAGTATGATTACTATTGCCCATGTCAAGCACATAAAAATCAGCAGGAAAAAATAAATCATCAATTTTCACAAGAACATCTTCAACCTCCCCCTTAGGATATGCATTAAATTTATTAGCTAGTTGAATTATCACACTAGTGTTATTTAAGGGTCCAAGTTTCAAAGAATTGTATACAGAATATGGTATGACATTAATAGATGCTCCTGAATCTAGCATGGCCTTTTCAAACTTAGTGTCGCCTATCATGCAAGTGATAGTGAACATACCTGGATCCGTGCGCTTTGCTGGAAGTTTCTCTTAAATAATTACAGATACGTGTTCTCCAACTTCTACATTTTCAATTCCCTTCAGTTTCTGTTTCCTCTTACTTGTGAACAATTGTTTTAAAAATTTAGCATAACGAGGCACTTGTTTAATAATATCTAAAAGTGGTGTTTACCTCGCATTTATTAAAAATTTCATGCAACTCATCGTGATCTCGTTCATATTTTCTACATCCTACTAGAGCTTGAGGAAAAGGAGGTATAGGTTTATAATTCGAAAGAGGTGGAAACTTACGCTCAGTTACCTCATTATCGTTGGAAGCAGTCTTGTTTGCAACAACATTTTCTTCCTCTTTTTGCTCAGATGATGTAGGTGTTGCTTTTACCGAAATATCAACCTCTGTACCACTCCTCAACGTGATTGCACTTACATTTTTCCTTGGACTTACTACCGTTTGAGAGGGCAATTTTCCCGAATTCTGTGACTCCAATCGACTGATCGCGCTAACCATTTGACCCATTTGATTCTCCAAACATTGAATGCTAGCCTTGGTCTCCTATTGAAATTGTAAAGTGTTAGTTGCAAGAGATTTAACAATATCTTCTAAAGACATTTCAGAGTTAGAAGATTGGCCTTGTTGTTGTCTAGGCGGGTATGGCTGCATATATTGTTGAAAGTTTGGACGATTTTGAGCAACATGTTGATTTGATTGTGAACTTCCATAGCTAAGATTGTGATGATCTCTCCATCTTGGGTTGTATGTCTTCGAAAAAGGATCATAATTCCTTTGTGGTTGTCCAGGGAAGCTACCGGCTACATTTACGTGTTCAATGGATTCTTCTTAAAGTGTAAGCACATATCAGTTGGATGGCATACCAATGAACAAATTCCATATGCTTTTGCTGTTTGCATAGTACATGCAGCCATTTGGCGAACAAGAGTAGTTAGACTTGCTATTTGTTGTTCAATGGATGAGACATTTACCTCGTTAACTTGTCTAGAAGGGGGATCGAATCTAGTGCCAAATTGTTGAAAGTTGGCTGCCATGTTTGCAATTAGGTTCCCTGCTCCTTCGGGAGTTTTATCCACCAAAGTTCCTCCACTTGCAGCATCAATCATACTCCTTTATGTGGGTAGAAGACTTTCGTAAAAGTATTGAATAAGGAGTTGCTCACTGATTTGGTGATGGGGCAACTTGCGCACAATTTCTTGAACCGCTCCCAATATTCATGTAATGGCTCTCTGTTGTCCTGCCTTATGCCACAGATTTCCTTTCGGATGTTAGCTGCCCTTGAAGTTGGGAAATATTTCTCCAAAAATAATCTTCTCATCTCATCCCATGTAGTAATACTTCCCGATGGTAGATAATAGAGCCAATCCTTAGCCGAATCCTTCAGAGAAAATGGAAAGGCTCTCAACTTAATTTGTTCTTCAGTAATTTCCGTGGGTTTCATACTCGTGCAGATCACATGAAACTCCTTCAAATGTTTACGAGGATCTTCACCTGCAAGATCATGAAAAGTGGGCAGAAGGTGTATTAATCCCGATTTAAGCTCAAATGTAGTAGTAACATCTAAAATAGGAAAAGTTATGCATAACGGTTGTTGATTCAATGTAGGTGCTGCAAGTTCCTTCAAAGTCCTATTTTCGGCCATGGTTCATTCTCCTTTAAACTCAAAATCACTTGTAAATGGGATGTTGGGATGGAGATTACTTTCTTCAAGATTTTGTCGTATGCCACTCCTTAACCTGTGCAAAGTTTTCTCAATTTTTGGATCATACTGCAAATCACTTTGATTAGACGAACGAGTTGTGGACATAAACAAAAAGAACAAATGAAAAATAAATTAAAAGAAAGCTAGATTAAGGAAAACAAAATAAATTTTTATACTAAAATTCTTAAAAACAATAAAAGCCAAAATCCTAGAAAATTACAATTTTTTTTTTAAAAAACGAATCAAATAACTAAAGAAGCACAAAAATAAATTAGCACCACTCCCCGAAAACGACGTCAAAATTTGGTGTGATGTCGTAGGCACCCAAAAATAGTTCTTAAACCTCTAAAACTAATGTAGTAATGGGAGTAAGGGTCGATCCCACGAAGAGTGTGTAATTCAATATTTATGTTTCGTACAATGATTGGGGGATTTTGTATTCAAACAATTGTAAATAACTCAATTAATAACAATATCAATTAAATTAACGAAAACAATCAAAAAACCAACTTTGTTCTAAGTCCACATCTACCATCGGAAATCAACAATTGATCATAGATATAAGGATAATTCAATTCATATTTCGAATATTCATCGTTGGAATTGATTTCTATTTCTCTTTAATTTTAGTTAATTAGAAATCAGCGTTCTAATTAACCCTAATTATTAAATAATCCCAGACCAGCGCCCAAAATTCAATTTAACAACAGCTTTACACAATAGAGAAATCGATGAACTAGATAACACAAACACCAGCGGTTGCATTCAATCTATTTAAACATTTTTCTTAAGATTCAATAACCTCTATCGCAGAAAATAATCAAATCCTAGTACTTCACAAGTTAAAGGGATCAAACAATTACGGATTTGATGTTTAACTTAGCGGTAGATTGTTACAATCAATAAACTAGCGGGCCCTCTAGCAATTAAACGCAACAAATTATAGAAATAAATGCAGAAGAACATTCAATACTCAAAATATAAATCAAACAATAAGAAAAACTATTTAGATCTCACAATATGTGGTTCCGAGGCTTCCGTTTCCTTCAACTAAGTGTAAAAGTTTAGTTACAATTCATGAATCTAAGAGAAAAATCGAGAAGAATGAAGTTGGAGGTGTTCTGGTGTGTTTTGGGGTATTTTTAGGGTTGAAAAGTCGTGCAAGATATGTTGCCAAAGGAGTTTGAGTCAATTTAGGAAACCTGAGATTCGGCATCAGGGAACAACCATGCGATCGCAAGGTATTAAGTCATGCTGTCGCAAGGAACAAATGAATTCAACCCTCAGACTCTCGGTGATGGTCTGTGCGATCGCGCGGAATTAAAGCCATGCGATCGCAAGGCTTTACAAAACTTCCTCCGGACAGCTTTCAGTATTTTGGCTTTAACTTTCTCTCCTGATGTTCGATTGAGACGATTCAAGATGAATTGGAAAGCTAACTCAAAGGGATACAATTTTCTTTAAATGACATCTTCTAATTCGATTGTTTGACATGTCAAAAACTGGTCTCAATATGAGGCTGAAAATCGATGCAAAACTTTTCAACTTGAAAGTTGATATGTGATAATGTCTTGGCTATATTTCATCCCTTTGACTTCTTTCTTCATCCAATTGGCCTCTATCACTCTTAAGTCTTCATCATGAGGTTCGATACAACTTTTGAATATTTGCACTTTGGTTCCCGAACTTTCGCTTTCTTTCATTTTGGTCATTTTCCCCTCATTTCTTCCAATTTACGCCATATCTATCTAATTGCCACCTAAACCAAAATATGAGAATACTAAGTACATTTAGGCATAAAACAGTCATATGAATGCATTAAATAATGATGTAAAATGTGTATTTTATATTTCTATCACTTAGTAGGTAAGTATCGTTTAGAACATGTAGACATCCGGATCCATTAGTGAATGCAAATTTCTTTGGGTTTGATTTTCACATTTTGCAATTTTACTTTCTAAAATTACTGAATCACTATCACTTGCTGAGTTCTTGCATACTGTTTTGATTATGGTTTTCTTTTATCGCATGCTTTATTCTAAAACTTTAAATTTCAAATTTTTGTGTTCTTCTTTAAACCTTACTCTTTACCTTCTTTTTTCTTCAAAATTGCACATTGTCTCTTCTGATCTTGGTTATTAAGGTAATTGGCTTACCACGGTTTACCTTTGTCTAACATTTCCTACGAGGATTTGGGAATTTAAGGAAGTAGTGGATCCCTTGCCTTCAGCCCTTAAACATGTCAAATTGACAGTCCAGTTTGATAAACTGCACTTCTTGATCATCTGTATTTGTGATTATATAATATATTTATTTTTTTGTAAAATCATATGGTATAATATGCTTTGTTGTTTTCTACAAATTTTACGATAAGTAGAGGTTATCTATTTTATACTGCCACTCTTTACTTAAAAGTTTGGAAATACTGTGAATGTCTCATCCTATTTTATCCTGATATAGTATGTGCATGATATATACTTGTTTGTATAATTTTATATGTAAACATGAGTTCTGTACAAAAGTTTGAGGTTGAGTTGTAGAATGGCGCTGAAGACTTTAGTCTCGGTGCTAGAAAATGAGAGTTCTATTGTTACAGCAGAGATGTGCTGTTGTCCCTGATGGTACTTGGGCAATAGAAGTGAGTGCTTATAGGAGAATAGAATTAGATGAGAAAGCCTGAGCTCGATTTTCCTTCTCCTATCTGTTAGTGTGAATAGAAAAGTTGTATAGAAAACTTAAGATGAAGCATTGTAGAAGAAATTGGAAACTCTTTATATATCTAGGACAATGCCTAACAAATGCCATCTATTGAGACGATTCAATAACTTTAGGTTTGATTCTTCCTCTAGCCTAGGACAGAACTGTAGGATTTTCAAGGTCTAAGGTTCTTTTGAGAGAGCCCTTCAAAGTTTGTATGGAGGAGTGGATACCGGTTATTCAACATACCAGTTAATTAACATAAAACATATAAAAACATAACAAAATCTCTACTGTTCTACAATGAATAGATCAGAGGATGAAGGAGCTTTGAGGACTACATTTTGAGAATGTTTTATAATACATTTTCTTCATATTTTACATAACAACATAGTTGTATAAATAGCCAACTTGATAGACACTACAAGACATCCTACCAACTATTCTATCAACTCTTACACTACCATACTACTTCCTTACACAAAGTCATACTTGACAGCTCACAATACTTTGCTAGACTATACTTTATATCACTTCATTAGTTAGACATAAACCAAACATTGTCTAACGAAATGAAAACCAAAATACACTAGTTGAGTGACAACCAAAATCTCATAATTCCAACACTCACCCATGACGTTTTTGTTGGAACCATCAAAAAATTTCTCCCTTTTCTGATTTAGGTCGTTCTTCCTTTGTGTTTGAGCTACTGCTGATTTGCATCATATTGGATTTTGGTTTGGCCATAGTGGTTTTGTTTATTGCAAATGATATATAACTTGAGCTTACAGGGTTTCGAGCTTATCGACTTCTACCAAATTCGCTCCTACTTCACTAACCGGATTCACTCTTTTTTTTTTATCGAATTTTCTTAGTTTTTTCAGCCATTTCCATCACCATCTGAGATTTTCTAGGGCTGCTGCTAATTTTCTAAGCTTATCGGATTCATTTGCTGCATACAGTATATGGTTCTTTTTCTCTCAGCACTTTGCATCATCACATTTGTTGAAATGGGCCATTTACATTTCCAGATTTGATTTTTTGTTTTGTTGAGAAGAAGCTGCTGTTTAGTTTTTAAAGTTACCGGATTTAACACATTGATACCGTATTTCCAGGTTGTATACCGGATTTTCACAAGGCATACCGGTTTTACAAGAAGATACTTAAATACCGGATTTACACTCAACTTACCGAATTTACATCACACACACCGTATATGCTACTTGCTTATTGGATTTGCAAGGGTGTTACTGGTTTTTAAAAGAAAAATAGGGCACTTACCAGATTTTCATTCAACTCACTGTATTTGCATAATACTCGCGGGATTTGCCCAGAAACTCGATGTTTTTCTCTCCTTTTTTTAGCACCTTTTCAGCTGATTTCTTCCACTTTTTTGATGCTAAAGATTAGTTTTTCAGCCCTAATCTTCAAAGATTAGTTTTTCAACTCTAAATCCTTGCAAAAATGCATCATATTTAACCCTTTCTCAACTTCATTTTTTTCACCAGTTTCCTTTGTTTTTTCAGCTTTTGCCAGCTTCTTCTTGTTCTTGTTCTTGTTCTTCTTCTTCTTCTCAGCTCCCGGTCCCCTTTCCAAGATCATTGTAGCTCTGATACCACTGTTGGGATTTTCAAGGTCTAAGGCTCTTTTGAGAGAGCCTTTCAAAGTTTGTATGGAGGAGTGAATACCGGTTATTCAACATACCAGTTATTTAACATAAAACATATAAAAACATAACAAAATCTCTGTTGTTCTACAATGAATAGATCAGAGGATGAAGGAGCTTTGAGGACTAAATTTTGAGAACGTTTTACTAATACATTTTCTTCATATTTTACATAACAACATAGATGTATAAATAGCCAACTTGATAGACACTACAAGACGTCCTACCAACTATTCTATCAACTCTTACACTACCATACTACTTCCTTACACAAAGTCATACTTGACAGCCCACAATACTTTGCTAGACTATACTTTATATCACTTCATTAGTTAGATATAAACCAAACTATTGTTTAACGAAATGCAAACCAAAATACACTAGTTGAGTGACAAATAAAATGTCATAATTCCAACAAGAACACTGATAAGTTTACAAAATAGATTCAGGATATAGCTAATTGTATTGAGAAGTCATCTGTTGATTAGCAAGTTGTGGCCCTATTGAATTATTGAGGAGATTAATGTAGGGAGAGTAGAAATGCTTTAGAATATGGGAGAGAAGAACTCACTATGGACGTCATAACTTCAACTTTAAGAAATAGAGAACTTGAACTGAAATCTGATTTCAAAGATGCTAAGAGTAGTGAGGGGTCGAGTATAAAAGAAAATTTGAATAATATTAAGAGTAATAATTTTAGTAATTATAACTCTTATAGTAAAGGGAAAGGGAAAAATTGTAATGCCCCGAAAATTTTACAAAATAAAATTTATTTGTTCTATATACCATATATTAATATATTGAAAAGTTGAAGGATTAAATTAAAGTATGTTTTAAATTCTTTTTATTTTGACCAAATAATTAGATTTTGATTGAGGAAACATAAGTGTATTGATATTGGACTCTTTTTGTAACTTGTAATTAATTAGAAGTTTTTAATACGAGAAAAAGTTATTTTGAAATAGACTTCATCAGGTTAAGTCCGATTAAAAGAATAATAGGTTAATAGAGTTGGCGGGGGCATGCAATATTAATTGAGTAAAATTCTTTTCCTCTTTTAATTCCCACCCCACGTGATTTTTATTTGATATGAAAACAATAGTGTAGTACAATTAAAATGTCATTTTTTTTAAACCAAGTCCATGTTGCCACGTGTCCTATTTTAAAATGAAAAATTTAATTCTATGATTGCTGATTAATTAAACTTGGATTATGATTTAAATTTTTATGGTAGCCATGTGTAAGATGATAAATGTTGATTTGATAAAATATTTTTTTTGTGATTTGGATAGAGTTTAATTGTAATCTTAATTTGATAAATTTTAATAGTAATCATAATTCTATTATTTGAAATCAATTCTTATCCAAATTCCTTATATTACACCTTTTTTCAATTCTAGTTGCATACAAACTCACTTGAGAATTTGAACGATAAATACTGTAGGAATTCTCATTATATCACCACATAAAATAAAGAGATCCATGGTAGAGAGAGAGAGAGAGAGAGAGTGAGAGAGAGGAAAAAGTATAGAAAAATAAGAGAACTTTCACGTGCAAACATTACAAAATAAAGGTAAAATAATTTTGTACAAGTGGTTTGTTTCCTTATACTTCTATATTCAGTAATTTATGTATGAATTGTCAGTGGACTTTCGGGTTCTTTATTAAGAGATATGAAATCTTTCGAGAATTTAAGATGACCTAAGATGGGTGTGTCGCTTGATCACCGATATACTCTGTAAGAGAATAGTGGTACGAAGTGTTTATTTTATTGCTATATAATTGTGTATGGGAACTTATCTTACTGGATATTTTTTAAATACTCACTCTTACAAAATTTTACAGGTGAACCGGATCGATTGAAACTGTGGTGGGATGGTGATGCGGACTATCAAGAGGAAGTGAAGAAATAAAAATATTAATATTTTTTTATCTCCCAGTTTATTAGAATGTTTATTTGTTCATAGACAAGTTTATTAATTAGTTAACTAATTATTTTTAATGTTTTTTGAAATTTCAGATTTAACGTAAAGAAATTGATTTTTTGGTAACATTCCAATGTTTATGAAATTTTTCGGTGTTATAGTTTGGTATTAGAGTCAAGGTCTACTTTTCTGTAGATTAAAAAAAATAAAAAATCACGTGCATGGTTCACTTGAACAGTGTTTGTAACATCTTGGTATCAGAGTAAAGGTCTACTTTTTTGTAGATTAAATTTTGTCTTACGTGCATTGTTCATGTGAACAGTGTCGATACTGTTGATGTGAACATTGCCGAACAATGCACCTCAATGTTCACATGAACAGTGACCGCACTGTTATAAAAAGAAAAAAAATTTACGGATTTTTTTTAAATGATAGATATTAATGATTGTTTTAAATAATTAAATAATAATTCTAAACCTGACTTCAAATTATTATTCTACATTTTTGTGTGTTCAGTTCTAACTTTCAGGTGATGTTTTAAAATTTATCAATTAGAAAATTTACATTTTAAAGAGCTTTCAAGTTTTATTTATTGTTAGAGCTTTCTTGATTTGCGTATTCGGAACATTGAAAGGTTTTGTCAAAAAAATCTAAATTGTCTAAGAAGAGTTTGGAATTTAAGCAGTCCGCTTGTGACCCCTCCTTATCTGGAAGGCCTTTGGTTGCACGTTATTCAAATCAACAAGACGATAACTTTCCAAATTAAGAATATTTTATTTTTTAGAAACTTTCATTTTGTGAAAATCCGATTTTAGAGAATTTCAAAAAAAAAAAAAAAAGGGTCTGTTTTCAAAAAATTTAGGAGTTTAAAGATAATGTATAGTTTTTGAAGTTTTAAATATACAATGTTATAAATAATCATTGGCACGTCGTGCTTATTATTTGACACTCTTCAATCGATCCTAGGTTTGAAATGAAATGTCATTCTTTTAGCATGATTATCAGTTTCTTACTTCATGTTATATACTATATAAGTATGTTAAAGTCAAGTACCCAAAACTTTTTCTACTAAAAGAAGTAATTTCGAAGGCAAAATTCTTTTGAGAATGGGAGATTGTAATGCCCCGAAAATTTTACATATTAAAATTTATTTGTTCTATATGCTATATATTAATATATTGAAAAGTTGAAGGATTAAAGTAAAGTATATTTTAAATTCTTTTTATTTTGGCCAAATAATTAGATTTTGATAGACGAAAAATAAGTGTATAGATAATGAATTCTTTTTGTAGCTCGTAATTAATTAGAAGTTTTCAACACGAGAAAAAAAAGTTATTTTGGATTAGACTACATCAAGTTAAATCCGATTAAAAGAATAATAGGTTAATGGAGTTGGTGGGGGCTTGCAATATTAATTGAATAAAATTCTTTTCCTCTTTTAATTCCTACCATGGTGATTTTTATTTGATATGAAAATAACAGTGTAGTACAATTAAAATATCACTTTTTAAAACCAAGTTTATGTTGACCACGTGTCCTATTTTAAAATGAAAAAATTAATTATATGATTGGTAATTAATTAAACTTGATTTATGATTTAAATTTTTATTGTATTCACGTTTGAGATGATAAATGTTGATTTTACTAATGATATTCTTTTTGTGATTTGGATAGGGTTTAATTGTAATCTTAATTTGATCAAGTTTAATAGTAATTATAATTCTATTATTTGTAATCAATTCTTATCCAAATTCTTTATATTATATCGTTTTTCAATTCTAGTTGTATACAAATTTAATTGAGAATTTCAACTATAAATACTGTAGGAGTTGTCATTATATTACCACAGAAAATAAAGAGAGTCATGATAGAGAGAGAGAGAGAGAGAGAGAGAGAGAGGAGATGAAAAAGTATAGAAAAATAGGAGAACTTTTACGTGCAAGATTTTATTCTTTACAACATTTCAAATTGAAGGTAAGATACTTTTATTCAAGTGGTTTGTTTCCTTATACTTTTATATTCAGTAATTTATACATAAATTTTCATTAAACCTTCACGTTCTTTATTTGGAGATATGGAATCCTTCGATAAGATGACCTAAAATGGGTGTGTCGCTTGATTACCGATATACTCGATAAGAGAAGAGTTGTATGAAGTGTTTATTTTATTACTGTATAGTTGTATATGGAAACTGCACGTACCTTATTGGGTATATTTTTAAATACTCACTCTTACAAAATTTTGCAGGTTAGTTCGGGTCGATTAGAATTGTGGCAAGATTGTGATACAGACTGTCAGATGAATTGAAGAAATAAAAATATTAAGTTTTTTTTATCTCCCAGTTTATTAGATTGTTTATTTGTTCAAAGACACGTTTATTAATTAGTTAACTAATTATTTTTAATTTTTTTTTTGAAATTTCAAATTCCATATTTTAGTTGATATTTATTGTTGAAAATAAAGTTATATTTATATTTGTATTGTTTTTGCTTTTAACGTAAAGAAATTGAATTTTTGGTAGCGTTCCAAGGCTTATGAAATTTCGGGGTGTTACCAAAATGATAAGAGCAGAGACAAGAATAAGAACAAAGGAAAACCTAAAAATAAGGTCAAGAAATGTTACTATTGTGGAAAGACTGGATATTTCATACAAGATTGTTTTCAAGAAAGCTTCTAACATGAAAGATACGTCAAACTTTGATGGGTCAACGACCATTGCTTATAACAATCTCTGAAATGCAAGGACTTATGTAATTCTCCGAATTCTTATAATCTAATGCATTATCAAACCTGAATTCTTTAACGTAAATATTTCAAATACGAGATTAAGAAAGGTTTTTAAAATTTGAATTTACTAATGATTATTATAAAATCTTAACCATTTTTAACATATGGACTTAGAAAATTATTGAACAAAATGATTTGGAATGATTTTTTTTTTCTTTTTTAAAAAGCAAAGGGAAACAATTTTCTTCGATTGTGCAGTGAATTTGCAAAAATTATTTGAATTAACAAATCTTAGCGAACATTTATGAAAATAGCAGAGTATATAACTTATATAAGTACAATATATAAAAAATTGGGATCTCAATGACGATGTTTGAAGCACGAAATTATTTTTCAAACAGGCTAGACTGTGTTTCTCAAATCCGACCATCGCAGTTTACTAAAAATGCTATAATAAATTCCATGGGACTCCGATCAACTTGTTTTCAGTTGCATATGATAGATACCTCATAAATGGTCGTTTTCCAATTAAAAACATGCTGAAATTCTAAATATAAATACCATAGTATATTTTTAAAAACAAAGAATGTTAGAAATTTATGAAAACATATGTCCGAACGTTAAACTTTAATGTCTTGAAATATAAACTTAAACTACAAATCTTTGGACACCACAAGAGTTATTAAACATAAAAAGTGACAATCTAAAACATAAGGAATCAATTTCTCTAAAATAAATATGTTATTCATGTCGAGTCACTTGAGGATCTCTTATTTAATCTAAAAATATTAAATAGGAATGAGCTTATCAAAGAAATACTCAATATGCTACAATGTTATATGAACATAATAATTATGCATCTAATCGTGTATTCTTATAGATTGCCTTTATAAATAAGCAAATTCGATGATCAAATGATTTATTTAAAGTTCTAATGAGTCTCTGCGACTATCAGTTAAACATATATATACTTAATGTTTTGATGAGCCTCTACGACCATCAGTTAACATATAATGTTTTGACATTAACATTGAAGAAGAACAATTAAAGGCGCTTCACATACTTTCATAAGCAAACATAAAGAATAACGTGTCAATGACAATTAAATTTATATAACAATCAACTTAGCATAGTAATCCTACCTTAATCTGTGGGTGATGTGGAAGTGTGAACCGAAATCCTTTCCAATTTGAATGTTAAAAACGACTAAAACAAAAGTATCTATTGGTCTATGATCTTTTGTAAAATAATGTGATGAATTTGTTATACGGCGTGAACAGGGAGCCTTTGATAACCCAGCCTCCTCTTCAAAATGGAAACTAAAATCCCACTAAACAAGATTTGATTTCCAATTGGATTAGGACTCCTATTAATCCCTATCAACCCAACATCATAAATTAACTTTAACTTCATAAATAGTAGCCTCCTGATTTATTGAAATATGCACTTGGACATTAAGTCATACGGTTCCTAGAAAAAAATGAAGTCTTACACGGTGGATGCATATGGTTCCCAGAAAAAAAAATTGAAGTCTTAACACAAGAAACTAATTGGTGGATAAAGGTTGATTTCAAATAATACAACTTCGGGATAAATTAAATGAATGGTTTCCTAGTCAAGCAATGAAACCATATGTAACTTGGCTGAGAAGTGATCAAAATACAATTATCTAGTGGCTGCCAAAACTTAACTAAATTAAATGTAGCTTCTTCGAACTACAATACCATGGGCTTAACTTATTCAAAACAACTTTTTCTTGAGTCCGAAATGCATTATTTAATATGAGCTTCAAAACAAACCCAATATTGATATGGAACTCTCATTAAATGAATACTTGGTATTTGACCGAATAAAAAAATAATGCATCAAAACTTATTTTCATATTAATCCCTCAACATCTCAAAATTAACAAAACGTACCAAAATGAGATAAACGAAATTCTATTTTCGGTCACTACAGTTTTTTTATAGCAACCCAACTTTGTATTCAAACTGTTAACTTACGTACTGTCCACTAAAGGAGAGCCTAAACTCATCTTACCCCCTCACGAATTTTTATCGCATCCTTAAAATTCAAATCTTTAACCATTCCCTT
Organism: Fraxinus americana; assembly: GCA_035079005.1. NCBI lineage: Eukaryota > Viridiplantae > Streptophyta > Magnoliopsida > Lamiales > Oleaceae > Fraxinus > Fraxinus americana. The sequence goes on from CM068714.1 coordinate 19,463,105, forward strand.
AAAAATGACTTAAGTTGAATCTTGGTACCAAGTCAACAAGTTGCTCACTTGATACAAGGATTGAACTAAGTCATTCTTATGGAAAAAGTCAAGTATACGAATCATGAGGACACAATAGAAATTCGTGAGAGGTTAGAAATGCTTGGACTCTCCTAGGATGGACAATAAATAAACTAACGACTTGGATATAGAGGTCGGGTCGTTACATATTATCCTTCTGAAGAAACTCAAATGAATGAGTTCTTGATTTGTTGTACTTTCCACATGTGTCCCATAATAGAACGGTTCACTGAATTTATTGACTTAAATGGTGGACAAGTACAAATGAAAAATAATATGAGTTATCAAATAAAAGGGATTGGGAGATTTAACCTTTTACTGGAAATAATCATGTTCTTGAATTGACAAAAATAAGATATGTTCTTGACTAGAAATCTGATTTCCTTACGTAAATTAGATAATGAATAAGATATAAGGATTCCTGAAGGTTTTACTAAAATCCAATTGAATGGTAAGAAAATTATTTCTATTTCCAAAGTGAATTTGATTTACACTTTGCATGCTAAACCATTGGTTGGTAATAGCTCTGCTATTGTAAATCAGTATTCTGATAATTCTTTAATCTTACACAAAAGGATTGTCCGTATAAGTGAAAAGGGACTTTTAATATTTAAGAAATTTGGATGTTTTGGAAATTATAAAATTGAAAGATTGAAGTTTTGTGAATAATGTGTTATTAGAAAACAAAATAGAATGCCTTTTAAAACTGGGATTCACAAATCTACATCCATTCTTGAATATTTACATGCTGATCTTTGGGGACTAGTATCTGTAAAATTCTTAGTGAGTTCAGGTTTTATGTACTTATAGAAGAGTATTTTTAATGAAAATATGGACTTTTTTTTTTAATTAAAGGCTCAATCTGATAGTTTTCAAAACTTTAAGCAATGAAAATTGTTGATTAAAAATCAAATAAGTAATAAAGTTAAAGCACTTAGAACAAATAATGATCTTGAATTTGTAATTTTGAATTTGACTATTTTTGTAAAGATTGGAATTCCAAAATATAGAACTATCATATATATATATATATATATATATATATATATATATATATATATATATATATATATATATATATATATATATATATCTTAGTCGAATAATATAGTTGAGAGGATGAATAGAACCTTATTAGAGAAGGTTAGATGTATGCTTTTAAGTTCTAGTTTTTCTAGACTGTCGCGACGGGGGGAGGGGGGGGGGGGGTTAAAATTGCTACATATCTCATTAACAGAATTCCTTCTAATACTAAACAGATATGGTCCGATAAACTTTCATATTATTCTATACTTAAGGTATTTGGTTGTGCAACCTACTCTTATCGACGTGAAGTTAAACTTGAACCAACGTCCTTAAAATGTGTCTTTCTGGGTTATGGAGAAGAAAGTAAGGGTTATGGACTCTGGGTTAGAAAACATAATGGCTTCAAAGTAATTATAAGTAAATATGTCATCTTTAATCAAAATGACATGCCTTGTGCTGTTTTTTCCAAACTGAAATAAGATGAAACTCTATTGATTATGAAAAAAGTTTTAGAAAATCAAAATATTGAGGTGGAAACATCTCACTCTGAATCAGATCAAGCTCAGTTTGAGATTGAAATTGAGAATTAGTCTCAAGATCTCACTCTAGTTGACTATCAGCTAACAAGAGATAGAAAAATAGGTTTCCTTCTACTAGAATTAGCAGTGACGATTTTGTGGCCTTTTTCTCTGTTTTGGACTCTCTTGGTCCTGTACCTACCACTTATGAAAAAAATGTTAACCATAAAGAAATTATATTTTGGAAATAAGCTATGAAAGATGAAATTAACTCTTTGATTAAGAATAAAACTTGGATTCTTGTTAAGAAGCCTAAAAATCAGAAAATAGTTAATTGTAATTGGGTTTATAAAATTAAAAAAGCTGAGTCTAATATTAAAAATAAGAGATACAACTGCCAGGATTTACATAGACGGAGGACATTGATTATAATGAAGTATTTTCAACTGTTGCAAATATATACTTCTATCATTTTGATTGGGAATCAGATTAACTTGATGCAAAAACTAATTTTATAAATGATGATCTAGATGATATTATATATACATGCCAGCCTAAAGGTTTTGAGATTAAGTCAAAATATGAAAGTGTGTCTGTTGAAAAAAATATATTAATGGTTTGAAACAAGTAACTAGGCAATTGTATAAGAAATTTAACTTAAATGTTCAAACTTTGGAATTTGTTAAAGTAATTTTGATTCATGTTTCTTCTATAAGGGTGGATGTAGTTTTAAATCTGTTTAGAACTGAGATAAAACAATATTAAATCAAAATTAAAATCTGACTTTGAAATGAAAGATCTAGGTCAAGTTTAGAGAATTTTAGGTATGTAAATTAAAAAAAGATAGAAAGAATTATTCTCTTTATGTAAATCAATTTTCATAAGTCAATAAAGTGTTGGGAAAATTCCCTATGATTGAATGCAAACCTATAACACTGCCTCTTGCTTATCACTATTAAACTGTCAAGTGAATAATTACTAAAATAGATGAAGAGTTTGAAAGAACGAATAAAATACCTTATGTTAACATGTTAGATCTATTATGTAATTAATGGTATGGACTAGACCTGATTTGGCTCTTGACATAAGTATTTTAAGCAGATTTATGAATAATCTAGGTAACACATTGAATTGTTATAAGCTGGATGCTAAGATATTTAAAAGGTTCATATGATTTAGTTTTGAAATTTAAAAGTTGTAATGAAGGAATAATTTTGAAGGGCTACACAAATACTGATTTTGCAGGTGATTTAGATAAGAAAAGATCTACATCCTCTTATATTTTTACACTTTGTGATAGGTGCATTAGTTGAAAATCCCAACTACAAAAGATTGTTGCTCTATCTTCTATTGAGGCATAATATATAGCAGCATGTGATGCTGTTAAAGAATGAATGTGGTTATGGGGATTATTAAAAGAAATTGGTTTTATGGATGAAGTTATTAGATTATATATTGATAATCAAAGTGCAACTCATCTTAATGAAAAATCTCATGTATCTTGATAGAACTAAACATGTTGATATAAAATTTCATTTTGTAAGAGACATGATAGAAAAATATATGATCACATTCGTAAAGACTCATACTGAGTTTATTTCTTCTAATCTTGGTACCAAAGTTTTCTTTTGAATAAATTTTGAAACTACTTTAGGATTCTAAATATTACTTGAAAGGTAGTATATTTAGAATATCAAGCTTTATTAGCTTTTTGAACTAACTCTAAATTTTTAATGTTTTACAGGTTAGCCAGAGCATATGAAACTAGGTTGTCATTGTTCCAGATACTTGAATTAAAGGAAAAATTAGTTCAACAAGTTGGAGATTATTGAAATGTTGACTACCTCTCTAAATTGTTGACCTTTAATTAAATTTAACCAATTTTATGAAAGCGTGCTTGATGAAATGCGATTTCTAGCTTATGGTTTGGTGCAATATGGCTTTACGTGTGACAAGTTTATGGGTATTGGATCTGAAGTTTTCTGGGCCATATAAATCTTTTAGTCATTTTACACATAGTTTGTGTCTGGTTCTGTTTTAGGGTTTACTATCTTTTGTGTTTTCTTTCGAATTTGTTCTTCATTCTCTGTAATCTTGGTGGACTTCTTGATATATTTGTTAGATTGGAGTGTGATTTACAGTGGTAACTTTTTTGTGTGTGAGGCTAGAGATAAACATTTAAAAAAATCTAGATTAACTTCTGTACTTCCTCCTTAAGCGCTTCATACCTTTTTGGGTTAAGGGCTCTTCTTCTTTGTTTGTGCGGGGTTATCTTTGGATCAATTTTCAGGTGGTGGCAGCTGACCTTCGGGTCAATGCCTATCATATCATCGTGCCTCCAAGCAAAAACATCAATGTTCTTACATAAAAAATCCTTCAGTTCCTCCTTGGCCTCAGGTGACAGGTTCTTTCCCACTTGTAATTTTTTGTTGGGATCTTGGGGGTCTACTGAGAAACTTTCAAGCTCTTCCATCAGTGCGGTCTGGGATTTAGACTCAATGATACGTGGATCCAATTCATCAGGCATGGTTGGTCATTCGGCGATATCTGTCATCTCGACATCTTCCTACCTTGGATTTTGTTCTTGAGCGTCTACCATGTGGACATCTACAAGTACCATGTCGATGTTCCTTGGTTCGACCTTTCTTATAGAATTTAGATAGCATTCTCGGGCTCCCATTTGATCACCATTCACAATGGAAATCCCTTGCCTTGTGGGAAACTTCATACATGGTGGTGAATAAAGGTGACATCCCATAAGTCTTTCAGAGCAGGCCTCCCCAGCACCTTGTGATAGGCTGACCTTCTATCCATTTTCAGGAATTCCATGAAATTTAAAGTTGTTTGAGTTGGCTCTCCCATCTCCACGAAAATGGTGATCGTCCCCCGTAGGATGATGTTATCCCCGATAAAACCATATAAGGGTTGTGATGGAGGTTACCTCGTGATCGACAACCATTTTGTAGAAGGTAGCTCCGAATAGGATATTGAAGAGCTGCCATTATCGACCAACATTCGTTTTAACCCATTTCGGGCCAATACTGCCCTTACCACTGAGCATCGTAGTGGGGATACTATATTCCCTTAGTATTTGCCTAAGTGAAAGATATGGGAGGCAATGGTTTCCTTTGTGAATTGTTATCCACTATGTAACTCGCTATCGGGATACCATAGCCTCTCTTGTATAGTTCATTTGTGAGTTTCACGTATCACCTCCAACATAAGGCCCTCTAAAAATAGTATCAATCTCATGGATTGGAGCATCTCTTTCATTAACCGGGGGATTCTAACATTGCCGCTGCCCATCTCTAGGTCTTCTCTATCGCGATTCCTTCTCCATCGTGGAGATGACTCCCAACGACGAGGTGCCTCTTTGTGCCTAGGCCTATGATCTTACCTTGGCGAAGGCATGTCTCTATGTGGACGAACATTTCTTTGATCAGTTTGCACGTTCATTTGTCTTTGATGTAGAGCAATTTCTCTGCAAGCTGCAGTGTCGTGGCTGTAAAAATGATGGTAAGAGCAATATTGAGGGACGTTTGGCCTATTTCTAGGCATCGGGTCTCCCATCCTTTTCCTCTTTGACGGGCCCTTTGTCCAGATTCATTCTGTTATGCTTAGGTCCCAGGCACATATTTGTTCGTCAATGTGGGTACGTCATTCAGTGTTGTTGTGGAAAGTGATTGTCCAGCGTTGGGGGCAATTTTATTTCTAGCCTGGATCCATTGATGATCCATTAGGTGGGAGGTTGGGCCTTTCCCACGTTGTCTCTATGGAGGTGGGAGAGCCCTGCTAACTCGATTCCAGTGGTCAATTAACTATTCATTAATGATTTCTCGCCTCATCATTTCGAGCAAAGTGTCATAGCTAGCAGGGTCTTGATTTTGCATATCTCTCCAGAATATGGTGTTTATGTTCAAACAGCCTCGCAATGCAAATAACGCTTCCCGATCTATAACCTGAACACAGTATGTCATTTGGACAGTGAAGCTGGCCATGAAGTTTTTCAATGTTTCTCCAGACTACTACCTCATGTCCTGAAGGCGTTGGATGAGAGCTTCTCCCTCTTTGCTTACAGAAAATCTCTTCAGGAATGTAGTCTTAAATTGTGGACAGCTCCGAATACTTCTTGGGGGTAGCCTATTGTACAAAATCTTGACCGCTCTACTCAAAGTGAGGTAGAAGTCTCTGCATTTGACGGCGGGAGAGACATCTCTCAGGCTCATGTGTGTTTTATAACTATTTAGATGTTTGGACAGGTCACCTCTTCCGTTATACTTTTCTATTTTCGGTGGCACATAATGGCGTGGGATAGATGCATTCCATAATTCTTGTGAAAAGGCAAGTTTTCATCATCATCATCTAAGTCGCATGATCTTTAGGGATCTGAATCCTCCTCATCGAACTGATATCTTTGGAGATGTGATGGGCCTGCCTGGTCTCTCGCTTCCTTCCTCCCATGCTGCCTATTTCTAGGCATTGTGACCTGTGGAGCATATTCTTGCCTTTCCTCTGGCTGCTAAGTTTCAGGAGGGGGTGGCTGAGGCCTATTTCTAGGCTCAAGCGATGGTTGGGAGACCTATGCATAGGTCCTACAAGGCTGATCCTGTCAATGCACTTACGGACCTTTGTGGCATATGCTCTGGTTCATATTTGGGGAGGGGGGAGGAGGGGAATGTCTTCCATGTCTGCCTGGGCTTCGGTAGGTTGGCCGGAGGCGTGGTATGAGGAAACGTCCACCCCTACTTCCCTTTCATAGAGGGATACTTCTCCGATTCGCCTAGGGGATAAGACCCTTTGACTTTGGACTTATCCTCTTGAGGATAATGTGGCGCATAAGGGGGAATATGAGTACTTCTCCGGCCTTGCATTTGTGTTTAAAGTTCCTGCATGGCCATGTTTTGGTGGGTGATATTCCTCATATTGGTAGCCATGGTTGCTACCTCTCGGGCAAGTTGGTTAACTAATCTCTCCACGCCTGTAATGGTGGTGAGGTCAGCGCTGGACAGCTGGGGTGGCCACAGGCGGAACCTATTCAGTATGATTCTCTCTTACCCTCCTGAGAGGGATTTCACGATCTGAACTCATCTCCTTTCAAAGATGTTGCCTTAAAATTTTGGGGGATTCATCTTGTTCTTTTTCAAGAACGAATCATTTTCCAAAGGGGGATACACAACTCGTTCCCAGCAAACTTTTTCCATGGGGACGTTCGTGATTTTTAGTTGTTATTCCCATAGACGGCGCCAATCTGTTAACCACAAAAAATGCGCCAACAGATACCGGGCCCACTCGTGTTTTGACAAGCTAATTCTGTCATGTGTTGACAAATTACTAGTCGAAAATGTTGAGTTAAAACGTGGGAAAAGCTTTTGACAAGAGATAAATATGTTAAGGATCCGGTAAATAAAATAACGAAAAGATACGATAATGAACGATAAAGCAGGAAACTAAATAAATTCCGATATTACACATCGTTCTTCTTCGAAATTACAGTATCAAAAAGAGAGAGTATTTGTGTTCTTGATCTCACCTTTTTTCCAACCCTCTCTATGACACTAAGAGGGTTTATTTATAGTATTACATGTACAATAATGACCGTTGGATGGGGGGACACGTGGCTTCATCTCCTCAACTGAAACATCATGTCATAGGCATCATTTCAAACTGTTTTAGCTTAGGGAGCCTTAAATGCTTCTGAAAAGGGCTGCCAACCCATGCCCTGTATTAACATGACTGGCCCTTTTTATTAATTGCGGTTGCCCAATCAATCATTCCAAGAAGATCTTTGGTACTTTAAGATCTTCAATCGTAGGTCATCATTTGTCATGGTTGAACTTCGGGTTCTACGTTATTGAGCCTCGATTTGAGGTATGGGCTTCGGTTTGAACAAGTAATGCTTCAGCGTTGGAAATCTATCAATTTGTTCAGTGCTTCCGCCTTTCCTTGAGCCTCGACATTGAGGTGCTTCGGTAATGGTGGGCTTCGGAGATACGTTGGGCTTCGGCAATGGCGCCTCGGCATGGCACACGAGCTTCGACAAATGGGCTTCAGTCCTTTACTTTTTAGGCCATTGGGCCTTGGCCAGTGTGGGTGCAACAATTTTCATAAAGTGAAAAAACATGAAATTCACAAATATAAGTTACTTAACTATACATCAAGAAGCAGAGGCACAAAAGAACAACAATCAAATGAAGCTTCCAAAAACCCAATGAAAAACGTCACAATTTATAACTTAGTGAACTAATCAAACCATACCCTTTACAGAAACTAAATTATTATTTAACTAAATGACATTAATTCCAAAAAGAAAATGAAAAGTAAAAAAAACAATGAATCCAACATATATAGAAACTTAATAGACAGAAATCTAGTAACAATTCACTAAGAACTATGCAGCACAAAAATCTGAAATATGAAAGTAGATTGAGAAAGGACTTTACCCTAAATAAAATTTTGATTGAATCATTGTAACCTGTAATTTAATAATTTAAATAGGTAAAAGAGTGCAAAAATAAAAGCTCCGCTATGATATTAAAAACAAATGAACATAAATTAGGACCCTCCAATACCCAAATCATTAAACATTATGCCTTGAATAATAGGTTATAGAATGTGAATTAATATTTTTTTTTTCTATATCAATTGAACGTAAATTAGAAAGATTTAGGGTACTTGTGGCAAAAGAAAAAATATACAAGTGTAAAAAATAATTTTGTAAAAATGAAAAATTTCCTTTTCCTGTCAATTATTACGCACTTTCCTTTCTATCCACAACATTGAGATTAATAAAAATAGAAGTGTATCTCTGAGCCAGGACCACTTAAAATATAAGAATTGAATGTGATAATGACACTTATTTATGAATATATAAGATTATAATCACTCCAACAGTTTAAACATTTAAAAGAACTATTTTAAATTTTTTAATTAGTTCCTCAATTTGATATGGAAATAGAATGTTTCCGAATCAATTTTCATTCAAATATCTATATATTTTGCATGTTATATGCATTCTATAGAAATATAAATCCTGCTTGTATGTGAGTGGTCTGTTGCGAGTCAATGTAAATAAAAAAATAAAAAATAAAAAAATTCTTTTTAATAGTTTCTTTTTAAAATGAGGTGGTTCAACTATGTTATGTTCGAATCTTTCAGTGTAAAAATGTTACTTGCAATTGAGCTTGATAAATAATTGCAAATTGAGCGGATTCCTAAAATAGATGCCAAGGGAACAAATTTTTACCTAATTTAGATTAAATATAATAATTGCATATAAAACTTGGACTTGAAGGATTTTGGAGCAAAAAAGTAGGGTATTAGCTAGGGATGGCAAAAAAATCTGTTCAACCCAATACCTGTGGAGCCCCGCCCCATTCGATGCAAGGATTATCTGCCTAACCGAATAAATGGGGCGAGGGTCATTACCCTCGAAGTGGGTATAGTCCTCGCCCCACTTCCTGCTCCATTTAAAATTAATTTCAAATTTAAATTTTTTATCAAGCAAAATAATAAATTTATCATCATTTTTAAAGAGAATATAAGTTAGTTTTAACAAATTAGTAAAAGATTAATAATATTTAGTAAATAAAAGCAAAAAATAAAATAAATAAAAAGAAAAAAAATAAATGGAGCAGGGGACCTGCCCCGCCCCGAACATGCCCCATCCCGCTTTAACCAAGTATAGGGTGGGGGGGGGGGGGGGGCAATGTAACAAAAATCCTCGACGGGACAGGGTGGGGAACGGTCGACCCGTCCCATACCTGTCTCGTTGTCATTTCTAGTGTTAGCCTAATAGGAGAGGGTTCAATGAGCAATTAAAGAGTAACCAAATTGCATTGAACTAATAAGAAGTATGAAAGAAAATCGCAAGTTTTAGAAGTGAAAATCAACTTAATGAAAGTTTGGGAAAAAACTTTACAATTTCAAAACTTGAGAAAGGATCGATTTTGGATTTTAATGGTGGTTAGAGGATAGAAATGGAATCTTTTGAATTAACAAAAGTAATAAGCCGATGTTTGTCTCTCAATCTTTAAAATCTATTTTTTACACTCATTTTAAACTATACATTCATACAATAAAATATTGTGCACATAAACCTAAAACTTTCATACTTTTCAACTACACATTCTCCAAAATTCACAATTCAAAATAATTTTTTTTCCAAAAAATGGCCACCAAACATGGGCTAAATTGGACAAGCGATTTTAATCATCTAATCCTAAAATCAAGAAAATGATTTTATCCTACTACTTTATATCTCCTGTTTGGTTCATTTAAAATCTTGAATTAAATTTAAATCAAAATTAACAATTTTTAATAATACATTTTATGGGACTTACAACTTTTTACAATTACACATTCTATCACCTTTTATCAAAATCTAATGAAAATCTCATTTTATCTAAACCAAACATGTGCTTAATCTCTTCTATATAATGATCTCAAGGCAAGTAATTTGAAACACACTTCTGATTTTACTTGCATTCCCTTTGAATCTCTGCAACACTAAACAATGTTAAAACTGTAAGTGTTATGCCTAGATCCAATCAACTTTGGATATAAATACTTTGAATATATATAATCAATGCATATGCATGGCAATATCTATTATTTAATTGAATTAATATTCTAATAAATTAAATAATAGAATCCGTAGATTCAAATCTTGGTGATTTGTTAATCACAAGAAGTTGTGATTGTGAGATACAAATTACATATGACTGAATCTTAAATCGTCCGTGGTCGAAGTAATAACGAGATACGGATATCGTCATTACGGATACACTATCGCGTGTGGCATTCTTACTTGAGAAGTAACTGATCTCACAAGCTAAAGTGTGGTGAAACTTGAATAAACACGTGGATGTTTTGTTATAGAACAAAACATTGGAGACCCGCTGAGAGATTTCACATGGATAACTATCTGAGTGTTAGTGGTTAATCTCTAACGTTCGGTAGTGGAATTGGTCATTTGACTTGAGGTCATCATGGTAACTTATATAAAGACAGTCATACTTTGGTGGTGTTGTATGTTGCTCTGCCAAGGGTCACTAATACAACATTGTTCGGGTATGTCAAGAATCATATGAAGGTTGTGAATGACCAATAGAGGATTCGTCACTCTTAGATAGTAAGAGATTATGATCTACATTTTTTCCAGTTAAGTTGATAATGAAATCCTTGGCCAAGGTGAACTCATAAGTCGGAAAAGAGTTTTCGACGTACATTGACTTAACAGTGGGATAAAAGATATGATCGATAATTGAGATTGACACATATCCATATCTCATAATTGATCGGATTATATTGACGAAAGGATTATAGTTTCACGGTAAACGAACAAGTTTGATTTTGTCATACTACGTGATATTTCCCGTCATATGTATTGCCCTGACACATTGCTAGATGTCAATCTGGGACAACGAAAGTGAATTAGTGATAAATTAAAAGGGGCGTTTTAATTAATTGATTTTGATTAGATCAAAATAATAATTTACGTCGTTAGGCATCGTGATCGAGAACCTAATGGGTCACACACAAAAGAGAATCAGAAGAATGAGATTTACCAATTAATTAATTGACAAGTGTTGGATAATTAATTAATTGGGTTGTTTATTAATAGGCTCGAATTAATTAATTGGATTAATTAATTCATGGACCAGATTTAATTAATTTGATTAATTAAATATTGGATCGAGTTAAGTTTAACAGATGGGCCGAACCCATTTGGACTTATATTAATAGGCTACTAGGGTTTGAAAACAGTATGAAATTTTCATTATTCTTGCTAGCACAAGAAAAGAAAACCCTAACCGTCATTCTTGTTCTCTGTGTGGATCACCATTGGAGGCTGGACAATTGGACAGTTTGGATTGCAGATCGTGATCATTGGAGTTCAAGAAAAAGCAAAAGAGTTTGTGAAATTCATCAAAGGTATAATTCTAATCACGGTTTCTATCTAAACACATTGCAGATTCTCGTTTAGGAATTGAAAATTGTTTTATTTCCGCTGTGCATGATTAAGTAAATTCCCAACAGTGGTATCAGAGCCTACTTTGTGTTTGTTAGAAATTGTTTTGCATCATATAACAATCAAAAGTTGATTGTTATTATTTTTTCTCGTTTCTAGGTTTTAAAGAAAATTAATTTCTGGTTCTAAATTTGATTTGGAAACGAAAATTAATTTAGATATTTAATAAAAAAAACTGGGAGGTTACGCCGGCAGCAACCGTTGCCGCCGGCTAGGCGGCATGGCGAACACGCCGCACGCGGGGAAGCGATGGCGTCGCTATCGGTAGCGACGCCGTCGCCGGGTGGTGCTGCTGTTGCTAAAAAAATAGCAGCAGCTGCTGCGGGTTAGCGGTGCCGCTGCTGTTTGACAGCGGCGGCCCTCCACCAGATATAGCCCCAGTTGCGGCGTCGGGTTCAGCCGGCCCCGCCTTTAAAAAAAAAAGGGGTAAGTTTTTAGGGTTTTCAGAAAAACGGGGTGGAGGCGGGGGCCTCTATTGCAATTTCTGAAATTGCAAGCCCCCTCTTGCAATTATGGAAAAGGGGTCAAGTTTGCAATATTTTGATTAAGGACCTGTCATACAATTAAGTTAATTGAAGGACTTGTTTTTAATTTTAAACTTGAGTCAATTTACAATTTTCAAAATAGTTTTGAATTTAAATATTAAAATGGTTTTAATTTGTTTTTCAAATGGTTTGACCTAAAATTCAATTTTGACCCGTTTAAAATTTTATTCAAAATTGACGACTTTTTATATTTTCGTTAAAATTGGATTTTAACTTAAATTTTAAACTTTGACCCTAAATTGAATTTTATTTTATTTAGGAGTTTTATCCTAAATTAAAATTTTAATTCAATTAAATTAGAGTTGGACTCTAATATAATATTTAATTAAAATTTGATTTTAATTAAATTCTCCACCCTAATATATTCTTGAAATTAGAGTCGGACTCTAATTTGACATTTAATTCAAATTTGATTTTAATTAAATTGTCTCACCCTAAAATCTTTCTTGAAATCAGAGTTGGACTCTAATTTTTTATTTAATTAAAATTTGATTTTAATTAAATAAGTCCACCCTAATATCTTGGAATTAGAGTTTGACTCTTATTTTGTATTTAATTAAAATTTGATTTTAATTAAATTCAACCGTATTAATTTGATTATAATTAGAGTTGGACTTTAATTTGACATTTAATTAAAATTTGATTTTAATTAAATTGTCTTGCCCTAAAATTTTATTGGAATTAGAGTTGGACTCTAATTTGGTATTTAATTAAAATTTGATTTTAATGAAATAGTCCCGCCCTATAATTGTAGAATTAGAGTTGGACTCTAATTTGATATTTAATTGAAATTTGATTTTAATTAAATTAAGTCCGCTGAATAAATTAATTAATTAATTTGATTAATTAATTATTTAATTGTTCTGATCCATTTGTCTAAATTAGTTTAGACAACTTTAATTGTTAGAAATTTGAAATATGTTTGCATATAATATTAGATATTATATAGGAATCCATTTATATGATGAATATTTTATTAGTGGATGATTATGGACTCGACCATGTGGATGTGTTGAATTGTTAGTTTTATTCTTATTGTTTTATGAGGCCTGCGAACTCTAATTTATTTTGGACCTGCGAGTCCGTTACTGTTGTTATTATTATGGGCCCGTATGTCCAATATTTTTTAGGCCTGCGTGCCGACTAATATAGGATACAAGTTGTAGCTGGATTAATTGGAGATACAAGAAGAGGATGAGATCATAGAGATGGAACATTGTATGAATCAATGCTATACCCTCTAGGAACTGACCGACTAGTTTTCCTTATGGCTCGGGAAGATTAGATAGTATAAGTCCATAATCGTCCACACTATTATATGTATATTTATTTGCATGTTAAATGTATAATAAAATATATATAATTATTACGATGAGACATTTTGCATGAAAACCCCTCGGTAAAAATATTAAGTCAATTTGTTATTTGCCTTCCATCATTATAGTGAAAAACGAGAATTCTAAATCGATCTTAGCTTGTTGAGTACACTCAAGGCTAGTCCATTAGGGATATGTTTGACACTATGAAATATTAGATATTTCTGAATGATGGGTTTGACTTAACTAATATTTATCTTTTGTTGAGTACACGCAAGAAGATAAATTTTAGAGGCATGTTAAAATATTAAGTCATATTTATATTCGCCTTCCTTCATTATAGTGAAAAACGAGAGTTCTAAACAGATCTTAGCTTGTTGAGTATAGTGGTGTCAATGGGCCGAGCCGAGCCGGCTCGGCCCATTGTCTCACGAGCTCGGCTCGTTACTATTTGGGCGAGCTCAGCTCGTGCCCGAGCTCGCCCAAAACGAGCGGCTCGGCGAGCTGGCTCGCGTAAATTTTTTTTTTCTTTTAATAATAATAAATAACGCTACTAGTACTACAAGTCTATTTTTTTTAAATATATATTTTTCAAAACATTTATCGGGGCTCTTCAAAAGTCAAAACATTTATAATTTTTAAAATAGTAAATATACATTTATTTAAAAAAAAAAAGAGAAACCCTCCTCCTTTATCCGAGTTTGGGATCGGCTACTTCAATTTCGTGTAGGCGGAGTTAAAATTGTACACGAAAATTTTTTTACGTGTACAATTTTTTTAAAAAATTATAAATGTATGAAAATAAAATTTTGTAATGAATGTATTGAAATTAAATATCACTTACTTGATTACATGCAATTTCGGCATATTTATGTTGTATTCGATAATTAGTGTCTTCCCAATCCTTCACGCACATTAACGCTTCCAAAATATCTTCTTTTAGTCAACTTCGAATATCAGAGAGAACCCTCTTCCATTGCACAGAGACTGCGAAGCTACAGTGCTAACCGGAGGTATTAGTAGATCTTTTACAATTGCAGAAAAAATTGGCCATCGACGTTCATTATTTAGACAGAATTCTATTACATCTTCTGAAATTTTCTTAACTGATTTGTTACTAGGCATAGTATAACGAAAGTAATCAATTAATTCAGATGGCAACGCATTTGGACTACTACTCGAAGTTTGAGTACATGCAATGGAAGACATACTACTACTAGAGGAACCATATGCATATGTAGTTGAATCATATCTAATTGAGTCTATGTTTTCTAATAAATTAATTACTTCAGCGTCGTCATCGTTTATATTAGTGGGAGGAGGAGTAGGTACACGAGTAACTTGTGTACCTATTCTTGAAGCATATAATTCATACATCTCAGTTAACGTTTGTTCCAAATTCCTATAAGTAATAGGCATATTAAAAGTTAAAGCATTTGAAATTTGGTCAATTATAAATTTAGTACCCGATAAATTATATCGGGGGTCTATGACGCATGCTAAAGGAAATAACATAGGTAATTCTTCCCAATATTTTCTAAATTTTAATTCCATAGCATATATAACCGCATGAAAATCAGGTCATTTTGATATCTATTAAAAGCCTAGCGGTTATATAAAGACGTTCAAAGAACCATGCAACTAGTTGGATAATAAACACCAGACAAATATATTCGTAGATGTATAAAAACTTTCCAAAACTTTTTAATTTTAAAAGCTGTATTCAATCGAGATTCATTTAAGATATCATAAGTCGTCGTCTCTAATATGCCTATTGTTATAAAATTCGATGATAAATGGTTCAAAACCTTCACGGATTTTAATAATAAGTAAGTTGAATTCCACCTATGACCTACGTACGATAATAAAAGTTTCGTATTAGAGTTCCCGACTTGTTCACAAAATTCTTCAAATGCTTGTTTTTTCTACTAGGTGTAATCGTAATATACATAAGTGCATTTCTAATTCGACTAATTTCGTCCTTCACATGTTTTAAACCGTCTTGTACAATTAAATTAAAAATATGGCACACACCTCGAATATGGAATAAATAACCACCAAAATCGGGTTGAAGTACTCTATGCAATTTATCGATAACTACTTTATTTACAGAAGCATTGTCAAAAGTAAAAGAACGAATTTTACTCTCGCATTTATATTCTTTAATTATTAACATAATTGCATTAAATATAGTGTTAGCATTATGAGGATACTCGACAATTTTAAAAGCAATAATTTTTTTATGCATAACCCAAAGTGGGTCTATATAGTGCGATTGCAGCTATATAACCTCTCTTATTAATCCCTTCCCATAAATCCGAAGTTAAAGATATGACACCCTCGTATTTTTCTAAATCCCCAATCAATAATTGCTTTGCATTAAGAAAATATTCAATTGTATTAGAACGAAGAGTATTTCGACTTACCCCAACGTACCTTGGTTGAAGATATTGTTTGACGTAGTTTACGAAATGTTCGTTGTCCACTATTGCTAGTGGCGGCTCGCCGCGACAGCAGAACTTCACCATTCCCTTTCGTGCTTCCTCCTCCGAATACATCCACGTAGAAAGTGGCGTAGTAGTAGCACCGGTTCTACTAGTACCAAACTGTAGTTGCGTTTGTCCACGTTCAAGAAGCCCATGTTTGGCCGCACATGCTTTGTAATGACGGTTGAGGTGAGTGGTTCCAATGCTTTTTTGCCATGCCAGTCGTTGTTGACAGTATTTACATACTGCTTTCGTTTCTGGAAGTCCATCGATCACACGACCAGTGTTAACCAATTTGAAATGGTCCCAACATTTTGCCTGCTTCTTCCCCTTTCTCTTCCCTCTTGCATCGGGAATATTTAGTGCAGGTTCTTCATCTTGTTCCAAATCAATAGGAACACTAGGATCAACATCAACGTCATCCAAATCAATCGTATCGGCTTCACGAACGTCGAAATCGTCAATGTCTTCTGGAATTGGTAGTTGGTTGAGACCGGCAAATTCATTCCCAAATTGATTTTGGACAGGTGTTTCGCCTTCCATACCGAACAAGTTGTCAACAAATGCTCGTGGATCCATTTGTGAATTGTTGAAATAGAATGTAGAAATGTAGAAATGAGAAGTGAATGAAAATTATGTACTAGTGGCTAGTGTATAAAATGAGTTGTAAAATGAAAATAATAATGTAAAAAAATGTAGAAGAGAATTATAGAATAAATGAATGATATTGTTGATAATGATTTGTAAATTGTAGAGTAGAGAGTATAGAATGAAAGTTTGGTGGGAAAAAAATGTTGTAATGGATTGAGTATTTATAGGAGAAGAATTGGAAAAAAGTAGAAAAAAAAATAAATAAATAAAAAATAAAATTAAGTGACCAAACGGTCACTGAAAATCAGTGACCGTTTAGTCACTTGTTGACCAGAACGGTCACTGAAATCAGTGACCGTTCTGGTCACTGAAATTTCTGTTTTTATTTATTTATTTATTTTTTTTTTTTATTGGGCTCGTCTTAGACGAGCCCACGTGCCTGGCTCGTGGGCTCGTCTCACGAGCGGCTCGGTGAGCCGCTCGCCGAGCCGCTCGTGAATAGTAACGAGCCGAGCGGGCTCGGCTCGTCTAGCCCACCAGCCCGCTCGGCTCGTGCTCGGGCTCGTTTTTTTACGAGCCCGAGAGGCTTGTGGGCGTGAACAGTACGAGCCGAGCGGGCGAGCCGACGAGCCGCTCGGCTCATTTGACACCACTAGTTGAGTACACTAAAGGTTGGTCTATTAGGGATATGTTTGACACTATGAAATATTAGATATTTCTGAATAATGGGTTTGACTTAACTAATATTTATCTCTTGTTGAGTACACTCAAGGAGATAAATCTTAGAGGCATATTAAGTTAATACATAAGATGTGTGAAGACAAAGAGTTGTCAGTTTAATGATCTGGGAGTTGTATGGAGATACAATTGATAATAGTATCTACCCAAATATTTTATTAGAGCTTGTTGAGTACACTCAAGGTTTTAATATAACAAATGGGATCCCAACCCAATGGGAACCAAGTACGGATTCTATAAATTTATGTAAGAGGATCATAAATTTGAGTTAAACAGTGGGAGCGAAATTAATTTAATAAAAGGCCATGTTAAATTAATTCATGCATTATATATATTATTTCTTTACTTTTCGTCGTTTACATTTATTGAATCATGAGTGACCACATAAATTTGAGATGCATATTGTATGCCAACAACCAAAGCAAATTTTCTTGATTGACACCGCAATCTGAGAATTGTTTTCAGGCATGAAAAATAGGTTGTGTCCTTGAGTAGCCCTTTCTAGAGACACCTGTTGATGACTCGATAAAAGAAGAGGTGACTGCTATAATAAACACAGTGATGACGATAGTACTGCAACATATGTGATGTTTGTGACTATGTTACCTGAGTTATAAAGTAACATAAGAGTCTAGATGCTAACACATGATTTTCATTTCAATATGTTGAATGATGAATAATCATATGAGAAAATATATGATATGTCCCAGCAACTATACCGGTGCATAATGGCAGAAGAATCTTCAATTGGTGCTCGTGAGCTGAAGATGCAGACTACTTTGAGAAGTGTCTTGATTGCGTTCAGTCATGAACAATGAACTAAGTATAGACTTGGTTCTGCAATCTCTGTCAGAGGGTTATTCATAACTAATTATGAATTTAGCATGAATAAACTCGACGCACGCTCATTGAGTTGTTGAACATGCTTAAAACCGTTAAGTCCAACATCTATGTTTGTAGTGGACAAATCTTAGTCATAGACTTTGATAGGAAAGTCTAAAGGATGCTTTAGGAAAGCAACGAAGATGACTAAGACAGTTAAAGCGAATAAGGACGATACCAAATCTGATAATCCCTATTATCATTTTGGAATGGTAGATCATTGGAAATGAAATTGCAAGGCTTATATATACTTCCTTAATTTCATGGGTATCAGATACTAGATATGGATCTCATATTTGTATAAATATGTAAAAACCAAATAAAAATAGATCGCTGCAAAAGGGAGAAGTTGACCTACACGTTGAAAATAAGCAAAAGTTGTTGCATTGCCGTAGAAGCATATTTCTTGCCATTGCCTTTATGTTTAATATTAGAATTAGAGAAATGTGAATTTTGTTTTCACCATTACCAAGAGTATTAAATAAATTTCATATTTTGACATGAATTATTCTAATGTTAAGGACAATTGTTGTTCCTTTTTATCTTGATAAGATCTTAATGGTTATGGTAAATTACAAAATAACATTTATATTCTAAATATTGAGTATTCTATAATGAGTATAGAAATTGAAAGGCATAAAAATGATAATCTGAATAACACATATATCTGACATTGCGGATTTGGTCACATAAATGAGAATGCAATTCCAAACTTACATGGAGATGTATATTTGGGTCAAATGATTTTGAACCATTTGACAAATGCGAATCATGTCTGTAAGACACAGTGACCAAATCTCCTTTTATTTGAAAAGGAAAAATATTTGCACAATTATTAAGTCTAATACATAGTGATGTATGTAGACCCATATCAGTTAATGTCAGGTGAAGTTTATCTTATCTCATCACATTTACTAATGATCATTTCAGAAATGATCATGTATATTTGATGAAATTCAAGCATGAAACTCTTGAAATGTTCAAGGGATTCAAGCTAGAAATAGAGAAACAAATAGGTAAATATATTCTTATACTAAGACTTGTTCGAGGTAAAGAATATCTAAAATGAAGAATTTTAGATTATCTAAAAGAGAATTAGATTCTCACGCAGTGGATTCCTCCACATACATTGCAACATAATGGTGCATTTGAAATGAGGAATCGTACACTATCAGATATAGTGTAATTAAGAACAAGCCATGCAAACATTCAAAAATCGTTTTGAGATCATACACTGATTGCCACGTGCTGCACACTAAATCGTGTCTCATCTACATCGGTTGACAAAACTTCATACGAGTTATGGAAATACCCAACTTAT
Source organism: Fraxinus americana (assembly GCA_035079005.1). Lineage (NCBI taxonomy): Eukaryota > Viridiplantae > Streptophyta > Magnoliopsida > Lamiales > Oleaceae > Fraxinus > Fraxinus americana. The sequence goes on from CM068714.1 coordinate 19,482,618, forward strand.
CTCATATGAAAGTTTAGGCTATGATGCTTATGTGAAGCATATTGGATCGGATAAGTTTGAGACTAGATCCGATAAATATATATTTGTGGATATACAAGAGATAATTGGATATCAATTTTATAATCTCGTTGAAAAGAAGATGTTCATCTCAAGACATGTCATACTCTTAGATGAAGTGTTTATTTTAAAAGAGACGGTGGGAGTAGAATAAATCTTGAAGGAGTTCAAGATTTCACGGATATAATTGATCGAATAGATGAACCTGAGTCTTATCCCACACCTACTAAGGGAAATACTCTTGATCAGGAAGTGGAGACTTCTGAGGACACGTTAGCTCCATGTAAATCTTGTAGGATCATTTCACCTCCTAGAAGGTACGAATCCATGATTACTAATCAAGGATAATGAACCTACTAATTACGTAGAAATAAAGTCAAGTGTTGATTTAAAGAGATGGACTTGTTGTTTGTAACCAAGGTTTGACCTTGGTCGACTTGCCTAATGGATTAGAACTCATAGATTGTAAATGAGTTTACAAGAAAATGTCAATATTGATTGAAACAAGCCTCTTGGAGCTAGACTCTTCGATTTGATGCAAAAAGTCAAAATGTTTGATTTTATCAAAAATGAAGACGAATTGTGCGTTTACAAAAAGATAGTGGGAGCATTGTCGCATTCCTGATATTATATGTATGAGACATATTATAGGAAACAACGTCTCTATATTTCAATTGTTGAAATTATGGTTGTCAAATAATTTCTCTGTGATAGATATGATAGAAGCAAGTTGATCTATAAAGATAGATCTAGAAGATTACTTAACTCATCCCAATTTATACAGATAAAATCTCGAGAAGATTTTATATGGAGAAAATGAACTGATAGTTTATGGATACACTAATGCTAACTTCTAGTCAGACTAGAATAATAGTATATCTCAAATAAGACAATGCTTTACTCTTAAGGGGTGTGTTGGAAATGTTCCAAATATAAAATAACCGTTGATTCAATAATAGAAGTCTTATACATCATTACTTTAGAAAGCAACAAAAGTTGTAATTTGGATCAAGAAGTTCATTAATGAACTTGGAGTAGTTCCTAACATTGTTGATCATACGCTTATGCATTGTGATAACAATGGAGCCATCGTGCAAGCGAAGGAACTAAGGTCTCATCAATGATCCAAACATATATTAAGGCAGTGTTATCTCATTGGAAAGATAATACAATGAAATGACGTAAATAAAGAACGAATTCCCACAAGTTATTAAATTGCAGATCCACTGACAAAGAGTTGTCGCAGCATAAATATGATCGTCTGTAGAATCTTATGGTATAAGATACATAAGTGATTGGATCTAGTGCAAGTGGGAGTTTGTAAGTGTTATGCTCTAGGTCCAATCAACTTTGGACATAAACACTTTGAATATATATAATCAATGCATATGTATGGCAATATCTATTATTTAATTGAATTAATATTCTAATAAATTAAATAATAGAATCCGTAGATTCAAATCTTGGTGATTTGTTAATCACAAGAAGTTGTGATTGTGAGATACAAATTACATATGACTGAATCTTAAATCGTCCGTGGTCGAAGTAATAACGAGATACGGATATCGTCATTACGGATAGACTATCGCGTGTGGCATTCTTACTTGAGAAGTAAGTAACTGATCTCACAAGCTAAAGTGTGGTGACACTTGAATGAACACGTGGATGTTTTGTTATAGAACAAAACATTAGAGACCCGCTGAGAGATTCCACATGGATAACTATTTGAGTGTTAGTGGTTAATCTCTAACGTTCGGTAGTGGAATTTGTCATTTGACTTGAGGTCATCATGGTAACTTATATGAAGACAGACATACTTTGGTGGTGTTGGATGTTGCTCTGCCAAGGGTCGCTAATACAATATCGTTCGGGTATGTCAAGAATCATATGAAGGTCGTGAATGACCAATAGAGGATTCGTCACTCTTAGATAGTAAGAGATTATGATCTACATTTTTTCCAGTTAAGTTGATAATGAAATCCTTGGCCAAGGTGAACTCATAAGTTGGAAAAGAGTTTTCGACGTACATTGACTTAACAGTGGGATAAAAGATATGATCAATAATTGAGATTGACACATATCCATATCTCATAATTGATCGGATCATATTGACGAAAGGATTATAGTTTCACGGTAAACGAACAAATTTGGTTTTGTCATACTACGTGATATTTCCCGTCACATGTATTGCCCTGACACATTACTAGATGTCAATCTGGGACAACGAAAGTGAATTAGTAATAAATTAAAAGTGGCGTTTTAGTTTATCGATTTTGATTAGATCAAAATAATAATTTACGTCGTTAGGCATCGTGATCGAGAACCTAATGGGTCACACACAAAAGAGAATCAGAAGAATGAGATTTACCAATTAATTAATTGACAAGTATTGGATAATTAATTAATTGTGTTGTTTATTAATATGCCCGAATTAATTAATTGGATTAATTAATTCATGGACCAGATTTAATTAATTTGATTAATTAAATATTGGACCGGGTTAAGTTTAACAGATATGCTGAACCCATTTGGACTTATATTAATAGGCTACTAGGGTTTGAAAACAGTATGAAATTTTCATTATTCTTGCTAGCAGAAGAAAATAAAACCCTAGCCGTCATTCTTATTCTCTGTGTGGATCATCATTGGAGGCTGGACAATTGAAAAACTTGGATTGCAGATCGTGATCATTGGCGTTTAAGAAAAAGCAAAAGAGTTTGTGGAATTCATCAAAAATATAATTCTAATCATGGTTTCTATCTAAACACATTGCAGATCCTCGTTTAGGAATTGAAAATTGTTTTATTTTCGCTGTGCGTGATTAAGTAAATTTCCCAAAAAAACAACATTGCCTGCAACAGCCAACATCATGGCATGCTGTGGCAGTATTCTTCTTGGGTTTCTGTCAGTCATGGCAAACAATCATGGCTGATTCAAAGGAAATTGAATCCCATACTTGGAAAGAAGTATTTCTAGTCCTTGGATTCAATTGGAAGGTAACCAGAGAAATCATATCACCCATGGTGAACGCTACCCCATTTTTGGATCCAAATCAGCCTAATCAGGTTGCCTTCTCCAAGGACGTACCTCTAAAAGTTCCAGGCAGCAACTTCAAATCCTTCGTACGCCTCTATATTCCTACTGAACTCCCACGAAAAACCAAGCTTCCGGTTATTATCTACATACACGGAGGAGGTTTTGTGCAGTATAGCGGTGCAACTGCAGCCTTTCATTACCACCTCAATAACTTATGAATACCGGCTGGCACCCGAAAACCCTCTCCCGGCAGCTTATGAAGATGCCTTGCATGCTATACTTTGGTTGAAGTCCCAGGCACAACATTGTCTTCACCGCGATCCATGGTTAGATGAGTTTGCTGATTTTTCAGAGGTTTTCATAATGGGTGAAAGCGCAGGTGGCAACATAGCTTACCACGCAGCCCTTCGAGCAACAAAGTTTAATCTTCGACCAATGAGAATCCAAGGGGTGATATTGGATCAGGCATTTTTTGGTGGAGTTGAAAGGACATCATCAGAGCTTAGACTTGTTGAAGATGCTCGCCTTCCTTTGTACGTAAATGATGCCTATTGGTCGTTGGCATTGCCATTCCAAGCAAATTGAGATCACGAATTCTCCAATCCATTTATTGATGGGTTCGAGAGAGTCAAACGTGTGCCAAGATGGTTTGTGAAAGATGACGACGTAGACCCATTGATTGATCGGGCAAAGAAGTTTGTACGCATGTTAGAGTTAAATGAAGTGCCAGTATTTTATCGATTTAATCCAGGAGGTTTTCATGGTGTAGAGTTGCAAAACGTGACAGCCGCTCTTGCCTTCTTTCATGTTGTGAAAAATTTCATCTACTAAATGTGACAGCCCCTCTTGCCTTTTTTCATGATGTGAAAATTTTCATCTACTGTTGAAGATTAATAATGAAGGCTGTGTTTCATCTCGAAATGATAATGTGCGGCTAGGAAAATTTGACAAAATAAATTTGGGATTTGCTTAGTTAATCTTGTGCAGCTTTTGATGATTTAGGAATTACTATAGGGATAAATTTATTTTTGAGAATTTGGGTAAATTTCCGGATTTACCACTTGATCCTCCTTCGAGAAAATACGAAATTCTACTGTATGAAAAGTTGTTACAATCTCATATTAAACTTGTGAGAGACCAAATGTCCAAGTATAACGCAAAAATATTTATATTAGGTTAGACTAGAAAGATCTTTGAGATCTCACCCTATGACATGTCATGACTTTCTTAGTGATAAATAAAATAATAAGAGGGATCCTCTATTTTATAATTATATTTAAACCAGGGAAGCTTCTATTTGTAGGGACCTAATATGAGATCCTTGCAGTAACTTATTTTACAAATCTAGTGATTTACAAATCTCAAAAAACAACAAATTGAAAAACCCTCAAGATGTATTTCTATGTTCCAACCGCACTGGGATCATGAATCTCTCTCAAAACCTTACCACCATATCCAAAAACTAACAAGAGTTGCTTCAACGGACCAAATAACAAACCGGAACTACATATTAATAATCTCACTTGAAAAAAACACATGATATGTGTTTATCTCATAGAGTGAACAAGAAATCTCCCTACAAGAAGTTGGAGATTGAAGAACACTGGTAAGTGTATTTTATACACTTATCTAGGCAATTAAATTGAAGTATTTTTAAGTGATTTTGATGAATTATAGTTTAATTATGTGTGTTAGATTCAACTCAATGTAAATTGGTGGAATTAGAAGAAATGAATGAAAAATTGGTGAAAACAAAAGAAATTCAAAGTTCAGAAGCCAAAGTGTAAACATTTAATAGTTGATTCGGACAACAAAACAATAATTGAAGATTACATACGATCAATCGGATGCAACTAGAGGTCAAATGAGTGAAATATAGTCAAAATATTTTCACCAATCAATTTTCAACCGAAAAAGTAATGCTCCAAATTTTCAGCCTCATACTGAGACCAATTTTTAGAATGGCAAACGTTCAAATTGGACATATTATATTTGAGCAGAAGTTGTCCATCTGAGGTAGCTTTCCAACACACATTGAATTACATCAATTGGATATCAGAAGAGAAACTCATGACAAAACGACGCATGCGAGACCCAGCCGGAGGATTGACCTCAAAAGAAAATTGAAGAGCAATGGCAATAAGTGATTGAAAGTAAATCTTCCAAGCTATAGTTGGGATAGAGACCCAAGTCATTCTTAAACTTGCTTTCTTGTAGCAATATTCTCAGTCCGAGAGTTTTGGAGAGAAAAGAAAGCTTCAGAGCCACTTTGAGGTTCCCTCTGAAATGAGACATGGAAGGGCCACTACGAAGAAGTTCCGAAAGTTGCTGGTGTGGGAGAGGGACTGACACTGGCGCATCCACACTGTTATAGTGTGAGAACTTCTAGTACAATTTTTGGATTTAATCAGAATTTAATTCTATTGAAATTATACACACGTTTGCCCTATTTTTTTTGACTCATAAATACAAAACTTAGCCAAAACATTGAAAAACTCTCTCTTGCCTCTTTTTACACAATAATATCATCAAATTCATTAAAAAAAAAATTAAGAGGCCAATTTATCACTTTTGAGAGAAAAGATTAAGCCCCTAGAAAGAATTGAAGGTCAATTACATCTAGATTTTGAAGAATTCAACCCTAGAATTGAAGAACAAGATTTTTGCATTATTTCATGATTCTGGTGATTTTTTTTTATTATTCTTCTTGTAATTTATTTAAAAGAATGATAGGCTAGATCCATTTTTGTATTGGATAAGACAAACCTTATTGTTTATTTATTTTAATTCAAAACTAGTAATTTAATTTATTTCTTATGTTTCTTGATTAATTTTGCATAACCATTACATTATTCATTTGCTTGATTACCAATTAGATAATTAGTTGCTTGTTGTAGTGTTGGAAAACAAACAATACATTTAGAACGCAACAAAATTCACGCATGTGCAACAGATGTTAGTAGTAGTAACATTTATCATGTTTGAAATCATATCGATAATTCAAAATTTCTAATCATTTGAATTTGGGTTAAGAATGAATTAGGGTCATGGTTAAAATATATTTAGAGTCTGTTTGGTAAAACTTCTCATTTTCTACAGTAAATCAATTCTCATTTTCAACCACATATTCTTCAATAAAATAATATTTTCCATCACATCAATACTTTTTTTTTTCTTTTTCAACCACACATTTCCCATCATATCACTATTCAAAAATCAATTCTTCCCTCAAAAATCCCTACCAAACACACTCTTAATTTGTTTTGGAAAAGAAACTTCTATACATTAGCTTTATCGATTGTCGATAACACATAAATATGACTAAATTACAAATCAAGAATTGAAATAGATAAACAATGTGAGAACTCTAAATCCAATATAGTCATTCATAATTTGATAAAATCAAACTTTTACAGCTTTTTTAGATTATTTTAAGATAAATCAAATTGATGAGAACTCTAAATCCAATACAGTCATTCATAATTTGATAAAATCAAACTTTTACAGCTTTTTTAGATTATTTTAAGATAAATCAAATTGATTTGAAATTTATTCATTGTGGGGTGATAGTCTTAACTCACTGACCTGTAAACTTGCAGGATTTTACTGAACAAATACAGTAATAGAGAAAAGTCTAAGAAATGATTTATCTGCATGGAATGAAGATTTGGGTAACGAAAAGTTGTATTTATACTCTTGCTGCCAACCATTGATCATCCATCTAATGCATCTGTCCAGAGTAACTAACGATTAAGCTACCGTTGATAAACAACTTATGAAGAAAGTCACATTTCACCAAACATCGCCAATTTTTATAGTTGTTATCAGGAAAGTTTGTTATTATTATTGATTTTATTATTTGATTCTCTTTCTATTTATTTTTCTCTTTTTATCGTTCCATTGTCCTATGTAAGACATGGTCCAACCATTCGAATTTAATTCCTTAAGAGTTTATAATAAAGGGAAAAGAACACCACAAAGCAACAAATTAGAATGGACCTCCATCAAATACTTAGGCTAGAGTGGTCAATCCAAAGAATATACATTTTTAAATCGGTAAATGTAAATTACTATAGATCAAAAACTCATGTACATATATTCCGAGTATTCCTGAGCGAAATAACAATCATGTGGAACATACAACTACTATGGGCAAACCCAAGCAAACAAAAGAAAAACGATATATAAACGAAATGGATTAGTAACCCATAGCTAACGACTCATAATGAATCAAAACATTTGGATACAAATACAACATAACTTTGTATGCATATGTTTTAATTCGTCTTGGAGTGCACTCGACTTGTGAACTTAGATTCTCAAAAATCCTCCTATTCTGTGCCATCCATATGTGGTAAACGGTAGTAGCAAGCGCAATTTTCTTAACTTTACTTTGCCAAGTCATGCCTCGGGCTTCCTTTTTAATCCATTTCAATGAGCTTGACAGAGTAGGCATGTTACGTGTGATGGCCACCCAAGCGCGAATCTGTCCCCAAACTGAGTTGCTAAATGAACAGGAAAAAAATAAGTATTGTGCAATTTCTTCGTCTTTCCTCAAAATATGCAATTCGTGTCCAATTCCATGTATTGTAGCTTGTCTTTAGTTAGCAATCTAGACTGAACTCCTAGCCAAAGAATGAAAGCATGCTTCGGGGTGATGGAGGCGTTCCAAACTGTGGATACCCCTTGGTACCCTTATGCCTGAAAAATTCATAAGCTACCTTGATGCTGAATCTGTCCGCCACAGTCTACTCAGTCAGTTTGTGAATTCCAGCCTGAATGCTTCGTTCAGGTCCTATGATGTCGTCCCTGATTTCCAGAACTGTTTTAAGTAGAGAGAGTTATCTTTTTTCACCATGCATTCCCAAATGTTAGTCCTACGAAGGTGCACCTGATTGACCCATTGAATCCAAAGGGTATCCTTTTTACTATGGATATTCCAAAGTGTTTTCGAGAGTAGTGCAACATTCCAACTTTTGGTATCTCTAAATCCAAGTCCTCCATCTTGCTTTGGTAAGCAAATAGTATTCCTAGCCACCAATGGGTTTTTGCATCCCCATAGGAAATTCCGACACATACTAATGACTTTGCAGGCAACCGCAGCCGGTATAGGAAATATGGATAACCAAAAACATTCCACACCATGAAGAACGGCTCTCACAAACTTCGTTCTCCCCACATTTGTCGATGAATATAATTCAAATTAGAGTATATTCCTTGTGGGAACTATACTCTAAATTCACTCAAAACTATTACTTGTCAATGATCTCTAGTGGTTGCAAGATTTTATTGAATAAGTTTTTGGCGCTGTTGTGAAAGAATAGATTTAAGTTTGAATTTATTAGTTCTTAACTTGATTTGAAATTTTATTTTTTTCTTTTGGTTACACTACTATCATCTTGTTTACTCTTATCTTATTTTCTTTGATCTTTTCAGGTGCTTGCACAGTGATATATGCAATATTTGAAAGATCTTGACCTCCTACTAGTAGGTCCAGAGATCGAGAGAACTTCAAATAGTAAAAAAGAAACACAGAGAAGCAAGGGAGATATAACAAGAAGAAGAGATGGTAGTAAATCGAATTCTAGCTACTCAACCAGTTGTAGAAGTAGTTGATAAATAAGCATGTTACTTGGGGATTTCATGATCCCACCCTGTGGTGCACAGCCATTCTAGCATCACATATCCTCCAAATGGGTAGGAAAAATTTGAATTTCGACAAGATATAATCAATTTATTTAAAAATCACATTCAGTTGCGATTTTATGGCAAAGATAATGAAAATCCATACGAGCATGTATCTCAATTTCAGGAGTTGTTAGGAAAATTGTTGTCAAACGACCTCCATGGACGATGATGTAAGTATTGTTTATTTCAGTCGACCAAATGACTGAATATATATCGACACCACAATTGTCAAAACCTATCATGTAATCCACTTGGGCCATTTGAAGCAACCTAATTAAATTAGTGTTGTTTATGGCCCAACCCAAGACTTGGATGGCTTTTTCTATTGATAGCCTACTTACATTTTTCTTAGGCCTTACTCTTTCTAACCTAAAGCTCATACCTAACTCTCCCTTTATATTGGCAGGTCTATTACTGTTGTAAAGTGGTGTGTGAAAATTTGGGCAGCCGTTTTAGAGAGAAAACAACGTCCCTTACTTGGCTTTGTGCTTCCAGTTTTGCTTTGTGTTTATTGTGCTTATTTTCACCCTCTACCTTAGCCTTTGTGGCTAACCTGTGTGCTTCCATAACCTATTCACGTTTAGCCCTTTGTGGGCAGCCAAAAAGCGACCGTTTGGATGGTGTTTGGTTTGTGTTTTGGTTAGATATTTGTGGTGATCAATACAACATACTGAGCCCGGTTTTCTTGGTGTTTGAAGTCCCTCTTTCAACACTTGGTATCAGAGCTTGTGAAATCCGGTGAGAAATTGACGGAGAAGACGACTGATTCACGATTTCTCAAAAGGTGACCTAATCTGCTTCTCTCGATTTTGGCTAAACCAGTAACCGAATTGAATAATTGAGGCCATATCCGTGTTCTGCAGATCGAGGCCTGCTAACAGTGCAGCGCGTGTGGCTCTTGAGGCGGCGCGTGGAGCTCGGCACGTGGGCGGTTGATTTCGGCAAGCTCTCTTCAAGCAGTTTGCTTATTTTAATTTTCTGAACGTACTGATATTATTGTTTTCATGTTCCGGGTTACGCAAGAAAAGTTGGACGATTCTACCCTTGGTGGGTTGACGGTCGAAACTGCAATACATTTACTAAATTACTTTATGCCATAAATTGAGGTCCTAAAGCAGTAAATTCGCATTTCTCGTAATTTACGGACTCAGACATGTTCGCTCTGGTAAATTGGCTAATCCTGTTTAAATTTCAACACTAGCGTGTCATCGTGTGGGGTGATAATAGGATTGGGGTTACCGTGTGGGATAACAATTGCTTGTGCTAGAAATTATGAATTACTCGCTCTTCGCTACTATGTGATTGAATTTGTTCATTTGATAAATTGCAACCTATTATCTTTTGTGATATATCATGAGTGAAACTGTTTTAGTTGACATATCTCTTGTTGCACTATTAAATTGTTAGAATACCTAGACCTTACCCGTTTGAAAATTCTGTTGATCTAAGATCGTGAATCTTACTAAACTCTAGGAATCTAAAATGGTGTATATTTACGAACCTCGGTCTTCTTTGTGTGGCTTAATTGTGACTTTGTATTTTTGATTGACTAATTAAAAATGACAACGCACAATTTTGATTTGGGAACTTTAACGGAAAATGTGTTTTTTCTATCTGGCAATAAAAAATGAGAGGCATTTTGGTTCAACAAAATGTTTCAAAAGCCATTGATGGCAACTTTTCCGCTGATTTTTCAAAAGAACAAAAAGAAGAAGCTGATGAGCTTGCTTATACCTCAATTATTTTACACTTGGCTGACGTAGTTTTGAGAAAAGTGGGTAAACTGAAAACCACTAAAGAACTTTGGAAAAAATTGGAAGACTTGTATTTGCTCAAATCTACTCCAAACAATCTTTACTTACTTAAGCGTTTTTTCAATTTCAAAATGGATTCTTCAAAAGATATTGTTGACAATTTAGACGTGTTTAACAAACTTGTTCAAGATATTGTTAATTGTGGGAACACGGGGGATTTTATAAAAGATTTATATAAAGAGAAGAATAAGCAAAAGGGTAAAGATAGAGATTAGGTAAATGTGTTGTCTTCTATTTCTGATAATTGTGATGGTGGGATCTATATGATTACAAGTCATGTTGCTTATCCTGCTGAATTGAATTTAACTGTCAATTCTCATTTACATGAATCAATATTTGATTCTGGTGTATCTTTTCATGTAACATCACAAAAAGATTAGTTTAAAAATTTTCATAAATCAAATGATGGGCATGTTTGTTGTGTGATAATTTTGCTTATAATGTCATTGGCATTGGTGATATTACTTTAAAGTTTGATACTGGCTTTGTGCATACTTTAAAAGATGTTAACTGAATTGTCTAGAAACTTAATTTCAGTAGGAAGACTTGAGAAAGCTGATTTCATCGATAAAATTGGAAATTGAATTTTGAAATTGATTAAGGGTGCACTTGTCTCTATTAAGGGAATTAGGAAAAACGATATTTATGTAACTATTAGCAAAGTGATGAGAGGTTTAAACTCCTCTATCTCTTCCGCTAAGGCTGATCACAAAAAAAAATGACACAATAGACTTGCACATATGGGTATTAAGGAGATTAAACTTCTTAATAAAAAAGGTGCTTTTGAAAATGACTGTGTCTGATTTATCTTTTTGTGACCATTGTGTGCTTTGTAAACATCATAGAACTACTTTTTTCACGACTGTTCATAAAACTAAGTACATGCTTGAATATGTGTATTTGGACTTGTGGAAGTCCATCTAGCAGTCCCACCTCGAGTAGAAATAAGTATTTTGTCTATTATTAATAACTACACTAGGAAAGTGTGGGTTTATCTTTTAAAGGATAAATCCGACACTTTCATAGTTTTAATAATTGGAAAAGACAAGTTGAAAACTAAACTAGTAAGAAGATCAAGTTTTTGTTGACCTATGGTTGACTTCTCGTTTTGATTATTACAAACAAATTATATTTATTACTAACAAATTGATCCTAAGTATCCATAGTAATTATTGCACACGAAATATTTGATGGCACAAAGTTCGAGGTCAAGTTATTTGCATAAGTAGGCCAACATAGAAACAAAATCAATCAAGGCAATGAAATATGTTATTGCAAAAAGATGCCTCAACGAAATTTGAGACAAAAGTCGAAGTACCGACAAGAAGCGCAAGCCAAGATGTTTCAAAACAAAGTACTTAGACTTTTCATATGTAAAGGTAAAACATTTCAATAGTTGGTAATAAATCGTGATGAGCTCAAAGTTTTGAATTTACGATCGAAAAATCACGACAAATGTTTTACTCAAGAATTATGTTTTCAAAAATCAAAACATGTATAGCATATACCTTGAAAAACATTTTAAAACATCCTTAGAATACCTACATTTGATAAAAACAAGAAACGAGGACGTTCTGAGCCAAAACTGGTGTACCGGACGTCCGGTATACCAGATTTTGGCTCCAACGGTCATTTTTCTAACGTTCAAATTTTCTGACAAAAATTGACGGATACTTGACCATCCGGTATAATTCGTCTGGTAAGATAGATTTTTTGACCGTTCGTTTGCTATAAATACGTCACCATTCCCTTACATACATCTACCTCTTTCAAAAGCATTAAGTGAGGCTTTTTGTTGTTTACGACCACCTTATTATCCATCCTTAAGAAGATTAAATAGCATCAAACTCTTGGAAAACTTTTGAGTGATTCAACTTTGTCAAAATCTTTTGGTTCTCCAAGAAGTTTTTCTTGTTATCAATCTTGATTTTATCATTCAAAAAGAAGAGAAGATTTCACTTGTAAATTCATTTTGAATTGTGGGTCGTGTTGAGGTCCCGAAAATGCTCAACATTGTAAAAGGATCGGTGCTCTTTAGTTGTAAGTCACCGGAAGCATTGTATAGGGTTGGATTGCACCACAAGTCAATTAATATATTGAAAAAGGCCTTACTCGTGACGGAGAGCTTGGTAATGGGGGACGTAGATCATTGTGTTGAATCGAACCTCCATAACATATCTTTTGTACTCTCTAACTCCCTTTTACTTATCGCTTTTATATTCGTGCTTATTATTTGAATTAATCTACTTAGTCTTTACTTGCTTGAATTTAGATTAATTATTCGAAAAAGTTTAAAAATCAATTCACCCCCTCTTGGTTAGCCTATCTTGGGCTTACAATTAGTGTCAGAGCCCGGTACTCACCTCTTCAAAGATTTCACAATCTTGAGTTATGGCTAATATCGGTTTTCAAAATCTCGAGGGGCATTCTACCAACCGTCCTCCCTTATTTGATGACACACATTATAATTATTGGAAAGCTAGAATGATGATTTATGTTCAATCTATTGATTATAATATTTGGAAAATTACTGAATATGGTCCCTATCTGCCTACTAAGACTATTAAAATTGATGGCAAACCTGATCAATGTATTCCCAAGCCTAGAGAGGACTACGATGAAGACTATAGGAGAAAATTGTCATTAAATGCTAAAACCAAGAATTTACTTTATTGTGCACTAGATAAAAATGAACTCAATAGAATTAGCACATGTGATTCGGCTCATGAAATTTGGCATGTTCTAGAAGTCACTCATGTTGGAACAAATAAAGTTAAGGAAACTACGATAAATATGCTAGTCAAAGAATTTAAATTTTTTTTTATGAAACAAGATGAGCCCATTGCTAATATGATTACTCATTTCACCGATATTGTTAATGGCTTAAAAGGTTTTGATCAAAAATATACTAACGGTAAACTTGTGAGCAAAATGCTTAGGTCACTCTCGGAGGAATGAAGTCCCATACAAATGCTTATAGAAAACACAAAGGATGTGAATACATATCTGTGGGAAGAATTATATGGAACGTTGATGACCTATGGGCTCAACAATACCGAGATCAAGGAAAATACAAAGAAAAGTAAAGAGGAATCAAAAGAAACTCCTAAAAGTCAAATTGCTCTAAAATCGACAATTGATGAGGAGGCATCAACAAGTAACATGAGTGATGAAGAGCTCGATGATCTTGTACTTCTCGTCAAAAAATGGAGAGGCTTTCGAAACAACAAAAAGTTTCAAAGAAAAGACAACAAAGGAGAAGAAAAGAGCAAAAAGATTATTTGCTACGAATGTGACAAACCCTGTCACAAGAGAACCGAGTGCCCGAACAAGAAAAGTAGTTTCAAGAAATAGGCATTTCAAGTTATTTGGGATGATAGTGACGATGAAGATCAAAATGAAAGCAATGATCAACATGAAATCACAAACATGTGCTTCATGGCCTTCGAAGATGAGGTAAGTACAAAAGAAAAATTCTCTTATGATGAATTACTCGATTCTTATGATGAATTACTTGAAATCTTTGAAAAACTTGCCTTAAGTCATTCTATTTTTAAAAAGAAAAATTCTGTATTAAAAGATGAATTAAAGAAGACTTTGGAAAAATCAAAAGAAAATATTGACCATGATTTATCTATTAAGGAAAATAGTTCCCTAAAATAAAAAGTTGATGATTTGACAAAAATAGTTTATAAATTTACCGAAGGAAAGAAAAATTTTGATTTAATGCTCGGAAATCAAAAATGTATTTTTGGCAAAGGAGGAATCGGATTCAAACCATTTTTAAAACAAAAATCTCTTAAAAACATGTTTGTCAAATCTTCAAACACCACTTGCACTTTTTGTAATAAAATTGGACATGTCCCTTTTAATTGCTTAGTTAAAAAGAAACTATATTTTGAAAACAAAAATAAGTAGATTAAAGAATCCTCACAAACTAACTATCAAGTACCTAAGTTTGTATGGGTACCAAAAATCAAAAATCAAATTGTTTTTGTAGATATCAAAGAAAACCAATAGCAAGTGGTTCTTGGATAGTGGATGTTCAAAGCATATGACCGGAGATCGATCACTACTTTCAAACTTCAAAACAAAGGATGGAGGTCATTTGACTTTTGGAGACAATTTAAAAGGGAAGATAATCAGAATTGGCAACATCGGTAATTACCTATCCCTCTCTATTGAAAATATTTTGTTAGTCGATAACCTCAAACATAATTTGCTAAATATTAGTCAATTATGCGATAAAGGTTACAATATAAAATTCGATTATTCCAAATGCCTAATTAAGGATGCTATATCAAAAGAGCCGATTTTCATAGGGAGCCTAAACAAGGATATTTATATCATTAATATTGAATATGAAAATAATGAACATTGCTTGCTTGGATTTAAAGACGAAACTTGGCTTTGGCATAGAAGACTTGGTCATGTAAACATGGAACTTATTTCGAAAATTTCTAAAAATTGTCTTGTGAAAGGATTGCCAAACTTGAAATTTGAAAATGAAAAAATTTGTGATGCATGTCAACTTGGGAAGCAAGTCAAAAGTTCCTTTAAATCAAAAACATTTTCGTCAACAATAAAATCATTGCAACTTCTCCACATGGATCTCTTTGGACCATAAAGAAAGGCTAGTTTAGGTGGAAAACACTATGCTTTTGTTATCGTTGATGGATTTTCTAGATTTACATGGGTAATTTTTTAAGTGTAAAAGATGAAGCCTTAAAAGCCTTCAAATATTTTTGTAAGAAAGTTGAAAATGAAAAGGGTCACATTATTACTACGATTAGAAGTGACCACGGTGGAGAATTTGACAATCTTGCATTTGATGATTTTTGCAACAATAATGGATATGAACACAACTTTTCGGCTCCTAGAACTTTTAAACAAAATGGTGTAGTAGAAAGGAAGAATTGCACATTACAAGAAATGGATCAAACCAAGCCAAATGAAAATAATTCACCAAAATATTTTTGGGCCGAAGCCGTTAATACCGCATGCTATATCATAAATAGAGTTTTAGTTAGTCGCAAGAAAGCCAAAACTTCGTACGAGCTTTGGAAAAATAGAATACCCAACATTAGTTATTTCAAAGTGTTTGGTTGCAAATGTTTTGTCTTAAAGACAAAAAACAATTTGGGAAGTTTGACTCAAAATCCGATATGAGAATTTTTCTTGGTTATTCATTGACTAGCAAAGCATATAGTCTTCAAAAAAAGAACTCTAGTCGTTGAAGAATCAATACACGTTACTTTTGATGAAACTAATATACTTGATCGAGAGAAGGGTATTGATGATGATGTAGGTTTAGAGACTTATTTTGAACAAATGAATGTGCAAGATAAAGGAGTGCCTAATGAAGAAAAACCAAAGGAGCCCAACGATCAAGAAAGAGAAGAAGTACAAACCAAAGCTCAAGATGACTCCACCTTACCAAAGGAATGGAAATTTGTCTCATCTCACCCAAAGGAGCTAATAATCGGCGATCCATCAAAAGGTATTACTACTAGAACTTCTCTTAAAAATCATCTTGATAGTTGTGCATTCATTTCACAAATCGAACCCAAAAACTTTAAAGAAGCGAAATTTGATGAGTTTTGGATTCTAAAAATGCAAGATGAACTTAATCAATTTGAAAGAAATCATGTTTGGGACTTGGTTGCTAGACCAACAAATCAAACCGTTATTGGCACTAAATGGGTTTTTCGAAACAAAAGAGATGAAAATGGAATCATTATGCGTAACAAGGCTAGATTAGTGGCCTAAGGTTACAATCAAGAAGAAGGAATTGACTATGAAGAAACTTTTTCACCCGTAGCTCGACTAGAATCCATTCGCATGCTTCTTGCATTTGCATGTCACAAAAACTTCACGCTTTATTAAATGGATGCTAAAAGTGCACTTTTGAATGTATTTATTCAAAAAGAAGTCTATGTTGAGCAACCACCCGATTTTACTAATCATAAGTTTCCAAATCATGTGTTCAAACTTAGAAAAGCTCTTTACGGCCTCAAACAAGCTCGTAGAGCGTGTTATGAACATTTGAGCAAATTTCTACTTTCAAATGGTTTTTCTATTGGAAAAGTGGACACTACTCTTTTTATCAAAACCCAAAAACAAGACATACTCATTGTTCAAATTTATGTTGATGACATCATTTTTGGTGCAACAAATATTTAACTTTGTGAAGAATTTTCTAAAAACATGAGCATGGAATTTGAAATGAGTATGATGGGTGAACTCAAATTCTTTCTCAGACTTCAAATTAAACAAGCATGTGATAACATTTTCACAAATCAAAGTAAGTACATCTTAGACATGCGAAAGAGATTCGGGATGAATGATCTAATCCGATGAGCACTTCCGCAAAGCTTGATAAAGATGATCAAGGCACTTCTATCAACATCACCAAATATCGAGGTATGATCGGATTACTTCTTTATTTAACCGCAAGTAGACCGGATATCATGTTTAGTGTATGCTTATGTGCTCGATTTCAATCAAATCCTAAGGAATCCCACCTTAAAACTGTAAAAAGAATTTTTAGATATCTTTGTTGGACTCAAAACTTAGGACTTTGGTATTCGAAATGTACTCACTTTGACTTACTTAGTTACTCGGATGCCGATTGTGCCGGTTGTCAAGTTGATCGGAAAAGCACTAGTGGTACTTGTCACTTTCTCGATTTTGCTTTGGTTTCATGGTTTAGTAAAAACAAAACTCCGTAACCCTATCTACGGCCGAGGCCGAAGACATTTCTGCCGCGAGTTGTTGTGCTCAAGTGCTATGGATGAAACAAACCTTTATCGACTATCACCTTTCCTATGATCATATTCCTATCATGTGCAACAATACAAGCTATAAATTTATCCAAAAATCCCTCCCGTTTTACACTCTTGAACGAAGCACATTGAGATACGACATCACTTTCTAAGAGATCATGTTCAACACGGTGATATTTCACTTGAATTTGTAGACACCGAATATCAATTAGCCGATATTTTCACAAAACCCCTTGCTCTCGATCGTTTCTCAACTATTCGACGAAGCTTAGGACTTATCGAATTAAAATAATTTTCAAAATTATATTTTCCATGTGATTATTTATCCATATCTTATTTTTATTAAAAAAAAATACCGGACGTCCGGTAAAATACCGGATCATCCGG
This sequence comes from Fraxinus americana, assembly GCA_035079005.1. Classification (NCBI taxonomy): domain Eukaryota; kingdom Viridiplantae; phylum Streptophyta; class Magnoliopsida; order Lamiales; family Oleaceae; genus Fraxinus; species Fraxinus americana. The sequence continues at coordinate 19,500,385 of CM068714.1, forward strand.
TAAGGCAGAAACTTTTCTGCCTCTTTGTGTGACTTTTTAGTGGACGTCCGGTATACTGGTTCTCCAGTTTTTTTAATCACGTTTTCTTCCATTTTCTTCTTCATTTCCTCTTTCCCTCTTCACTCCCCTCTCTACAAATACCAAATCACACTTCCCTCTCCCATATTATTCTCTCATAATCGATTTAAAATCACATTCAAATCCACAAATTCAAACTTTAAATCCACTACTCCTCAAAACCGAGCCCTAGTTTTTCGAATCTCACCTCTTACCTTAAGGTTGTTCAAAATCCCACTACTAAACACAAATTCTCCTATTTTTCTAGGTTTTCTAACACTCTAGGTTATCTATTCAAAGTCTATCATCCATAATTTTCGAAATCCCCATCTTCAAGTCAATTTTTTCTCGAAAATTCCAAATATTTGTGGAAATGTCGACTTCACATGGGAAAGGGAAGAGGCTCAAGCAAACCGTTCATCTTTCTCCACCTTCATCATCCGACAAAGAAATGGAATCTGAAACCGAGACAATGTCGACAAATCCCTTCGACAAGACATCCATTTTACTAGGTAAAAATGTCGATATTCCCTCTTTTACATTCGATGCCCCCGCATTTAGAGTAGAAGAATATCTAATGACCATGGGTTGGGGATCAGTTTGCACATTAGAAGAAAATGCATATCCACGGCTTATGAAGGAATTTTATAAAAATATGACTTTTGCTTCTCGTTCAAATGACATCACTTGTTTTATTAAAAAATGTCTGCATCACCGTTTCAAAACCTATCCGTTCTCTTCTTGAACTTGAACCATGCAACGTTCAAACTTATGTACACAAAATTCACCCTCAAGTGGAAGGTTATAGCCCGCTCGACGCTTGTCGTCGTGTGACGAGTAAAAACTTTGAAAATATCACGAATATTTCTTCACACCAACTGACTCTTCAATGTAAGGTTTTACAAAATATTATTGCAAATGTCATCCTACCTAGGAAAGGGCATCGAGATGAAGTGAACAATTTTGATCTTTTTCTTCTCGATTCCTTTCTTGTCGGTCGACGAGTTGATTTCCTGACCATTGCTATGGGCTTATGAAGCTCATACACTCTTCACGTATTGCCAAGGCCCTTCCTTATGGAATGCTTTTGACTAAGATTTTTAAACATTTTGACATTCCTCTTCATGATGAAGCCTTCATTAAACCACGACCCACCAACACAATTAGTTCCACTACTCTTAAACGATTGAAATTCATTAAGAAAAAGGTCAATGGGTGTCTGAAATGAAGGGGTTCGACCCAGCTTCTGGACCTTCTACGCTACCACTCCAAGAAGAGGATGAGGATGAGGAGGGAACCCCTCCTACCATTGCCTCGGGATCGAGAGCTACGCGACCTCTTAGACAGGGTCTCTGATGAGTGCATTTTGTGCACTTATTTAAGTCATTTTACTTGGGTTTCATGTCGTCAATTTATTAATTTTTACTTAACTTGGATTAATTTTCGTTTGTTTTAGTTATGGACTCATTTGAAGCAATTGGAAGTTAATGAAGGATTAATCGGCTATTGGATGCAATGTTGAGATCAAACTCTACGTTTTTGAAATTGAAGGACTGGAATTGAAACAAAGAGAACATGGGCTGGACTTGCAAATTGATTAGGAATTCAATTACACTTGGTTGGTAATTAGATTAAGCCCAAATTGGTGGATTAATTGGACTAGGACTTCAACAATTGGAATTCTAATTATACTAGGCGGCTAGGGGATTCCTAATTACATTGGAATTGATTGGCGGCGGCTAAGGCTATTTAATATATATATATATATATATATATATATATATATATATATATATATATATATATATATATATATATATATGTACACACGGCAATGGAAGGAGGAGAGGTTCCTGGGGGCTGAATTAAATTATACACACAAGACACTCCCTGCCGTAGGAAAGAAAGAAGAAAAAAAAAAGGGGTTTTAGGGGCTGAACATATAATAGATGCCGTAACTGGACCCCGCCGTGGGATAGAAAAAAGAAGGGTTTGGGGGCTGAATAGTACGCACAGAAACCGGAGTTGCAGCAGAGGAGAAAAGTCATGCGCAGAAAGGAAATTCAAGAAACAGTGGACGAAGCGCTTCTATTTTGCCGAACTTAATAACGTTTGGTCAATTTTTGGTGATGTCGTTCCACTTTTATTTATTCAATTTCAATATCATGTTAAGCTAGATTTTTATGTACTAGGTGAACGATGAACCTCGCATTGTGATCTCTTTAATTCTATTTTGCAATTTGACAATTAAACACGTTTGATGGTTTTGAATGATTTATATACGCTTATTGTCTCCGTGATTATAGTGCACGATAATTGTGTGAGTTTAGGTGGTTTATTTCATACATTCGAAAGAAGGGAAATAAATTCAACAAGGTATAAATCGTCGTTTTGTTCATAGAGGATAGAAATATACCGATGTGCATTACGTGAATCTCTAAGTGTTTACAAAACTACATGCATTCTTATATATTGCATTTGTCATAGAAATATAGTCAAATGGTATACTAGGATAGGTTCAATTCTACTCGAAAGAGATTGTTGGATAGGTTAGAAACATTGATTCTTCAAACGATTCATCGTGTTGTCAAGTTGTGAGATAGGGGTTAAGAGTGAACTTTGTTTGGTGATTCGGGATCCTAGTGCACTTTTTCACACATTACTTTCTCCAAATTTTTGCATTTAGTTTAATTAATTCATTCATTATTGTTTGCATTTAGTTTAGTTATTTAGTCATAAAAATCAATCATATTTCATGCTTCGGTTAAGGTTGGAATATCTAAAATCGAACTAGTAAATCTCTGTGGGAACGATACTTGGACTCTAAAATCCATTTTATTACTTGAACGATCCGTACACTTGCGGTAATCAAAGTCGAACGCAATTTCGACGTGTCAAGTTTTTGGCGCCATTGCCGGGGATTTAACTTAGTTTGATTTTAGTTACTTTGACACTAATTCGAACTTTTATTTTATTATTATTATTATTATTATTATTATTATTATTATTATTATTATTATTATTATTATTATTATTATTATTATTTTATTGTTATTATTTTTGGCTAACCCCGTACTATTAATCTATCTCGTATTTGCACTCTCACCCTATTCTTTTTTTTAGATAATTACATGATTCTGACTTGGTAAGGTAATGAAACTTTTGCAATGGATAATCTTTACACAGATGATGAAGATATGTTTGGAGAATACCCGAGTTGTTATAATTGCTACGCGATGGATTGTACTGGAAAATGTTTGCCCTCGCACTTTGGTTTCTGGACGACGAAACTTATAATATTTAGAGAATATTTAAAGTGTTGAAAGCGAGCAATTGACGAAAACCATGAAGGGCACATGCTGTTCGATGGAGTTGTTTGGCCTGACAATTGGGATGAGGATTTCAAACTAGTAGGAGATGGTCCTCCTCTATTTCATGACAAAGTAATTGCAAAGTATTTTGAAAAATTGGTCAAGTTGGATGAAGACAAAATGCTTTTGGGAGATTGCACGTACTGGGACGAATTTCGTTATTGGGGGTACAATCCACTTGACAAGGTCGTCAGGACCGACTTTTCGTTGCCCATGGATTTAGATTGCGGACCAATCATTCCATCCAATGAGAATTCAATAATTGAAGAAGAGCCAAAAATGAGTGAAAATTTAATCACGATGGAGCTAAACGAGGATGAGACGATCAATAAGGAGGAAATCAACTCACATTTTTCCGACTTTATTGATTGTCCAAAAATTGATTTTGTGATTAAACCTGATGAGGAGATACAAATCTACATAGTTGAAGTTGAGTCAGATGGAATAGACAAGTCCTATTATTTTGAAAATGGCAAGGAAGAGGTGTGGAGATCAAATGAAAAGTGGATCAAAGATAAAAGAAGAAAGATGGACAAGGCATCAAAAGCCTTCTTTAGGTGTCCATGATCAACTGTCATATAGTCGAGCTATAGACTATAAACAAGCGCTTGTTGGGAGGCAACCCAACAGTTCTTTTCATTTTCATTTTTATTTATTTATTCTATTTATGATATTAACTTAGGAACTATGTTTAATTTCTTTAATTTTGATAATTACAGGTCATCGATCATCTAGTTAGAGCACAAAGACGTCTCTTGAGTGAAAGTTACATCAATTTCCAGCCAATGACACTTCAACTTCAATTTCTACCATCATCTGCATCACCAATATCTCCATATTTATCAGGGGAGTATTCGTTAACCACTTATGTGCTCAGTCTATTTTGTCACTCTACTTTACACTGTACAATTTTCATTGAGGGCAATGTTTTATCTAAATTTGGGGGTGGCTAACAGGGTATTCTCGAATAATTATGGATTGTTTATCATTTTTTTTCCTGTGTGATTGTGTGACTAAAATAAAATAAAAAAAAATTTCAGTGTTTTGTTCGTCAATTGTTTATCATTTTTTATTATTATTATTTTCTGTGTGACTGTGTGTAAAAAAAAAATATAAAAAAAAAATCCAATGTTTTGTTTATTGCTTCATGTGCTTGTGTGCGTTTGATAATTTTGCCGATCATGGTGTTAAATATTGGACTATGTATGAACTGCGAATGATGAAAATAGTGCATTATTAGATTAATCAATACATGTTTGTGTGAGACTTGACATAATTCGCGCACGACACTCATGTTTACATATTGAGTTGATTGTTTAGTTCATTACTTAGGAATAGTTGAACATAGAAAAAGAAAAACCAGAATAAACTCTTTTGAACTAAACAATGACCAATTTTTAGAATAGTTTGGAGGTGATTGAACTGTTGCAAGGGAGCATTGAGATTGGTAGGGATTCCGTGCATGATATTCTGTGTGGATTTTCTTAGACCAATGAGATGAAGACAAGGTGAAAGTTTTAAGTTAGAGATTAGTTTTAGAAACTGGATGGCTAAAAGAATAGGGGCATTACACTAATCATTGAATAAATCAAGACATCTGTTCGAGCCTATATAACTCGAGTGATTAAGCCTGCAAGGGTTTAAAACCTGGTGCCTTATGGTCTTCTGACTTGGGAGTCATCGGCCTAAAACTCGCTACATGGGTTATATAGAAAGCAAATGGAAGATGTCATATATATGAAAAAAAAAAGGAAGAAAAAATTATATCCATTGATGAATAATATACATGCTTCTATGTATGAAATGCATTGATTAGCCCCAGACATCCGGTTGATAGAACTATATCTCTAGTACGAGACAAGTAACTTAGTTTAATCTCAAAGGTCGAAGTAATCAAAAATAGGAGAGTCTCTACTTGTTGAAGTGGGAACTTGTGATAGTACGATACATCCAAATGAAGAGAGGGTATGTGATAGTGATAAATAAGTTCAACTTAGAACACACCCCGGGGAATTTGAGTGAAAAGAATAAGTTTGGGGGATGTGTATCTTTCGAGCGATGTAAGGAAAAATTTGACTACTTTGGGTTGGGTATGAGCTAATTATGATCTTAATATGTTGGCATGAGTTTTCACACACATACACGTCAAGTTATGCACGACACATGTGGAGATTGATTTGATTTTGCACTATTGAAGTTGTTCATTTTGTTTAATACTAAGTTCCAATCCTAAGATACGGCAAGTTATTAAACATTTTTTTATGTGGAGTTAAGTTACAATTTTGTTTGAGGACAAACAATAGCTCAAGTTTGGGGGTATTTGATGAGTGCATTTTGTGCACTTATTTAAGTCATTTTACTTGGGTTTCATGTCGTCAATTTATTAATTTTTACTTAACTTGGATTAATTTTCGTTTGTTTTAGTTATGGACTCATTTGAAGCAATTGGAAGTTAATGAAGGATTAATCGGCTATTGGATGCAATGTTGAGATCAAACTCTACGTTTTTGAAATTGAAGGACTGGAATTGAAACAAAGAGAACATGGGCTGGACTTGCAAATTGATTAGGAATTCAATTACACTTGGTTGGTAATTAGATTAAGCCCAAATTGGTGGATTAATTGGACTAGGACTTCAACAATTGGAATTCTAATTATACTAGGCGGCTAGGGGATTCCTAATTACATTGGAATTGATTGGCGGCGGCTAAGGCTATTTTATATATATATATATATATATATATATATATATACACACACACACACACACGGCAATGGAAGGAGGAGGGGTTCCTGGGGGCTGAATTAAATTATACACATAGGACACTCCCTGCCGTAGGAAAGAAAGAAGAAAAAAAAAAGGGGGTTTTAGGGGCTGAACATATAATAGATGCCGTAACTGGACCCCGCCGTGGGATAGAAAAAAGAAGGGTTTTGGGGCTGAATAGTACGCACAGAAACCGGAGCCGCAGCAGAGGAGAAAAGTCATGCGCAGAAAGGAAATTCAAGAAACAGTGGACGAAGCGCTTCTATTTTGCCGAACTTAATCACGTTTGGTCAATTTTTGGTGATGTCGTTCCACTTTTATTTATTCAATTTCAATATCATGTTAAGCTAGATTTTTATGTACTAGGTGAACGATGAACCTCGCATTGTGATCTCTTTAATTCTATTTTGCAATTTGACAATTAAACACGTTTGATGGTTTTGAATGATTTATATACGCTTATTGTCTCCGTGATTATAGTGCACGATAATTGTGTGAGTTTAGGTGGTTTATTTCATGCATTCGAAAGAAGGGAAATAAATTCAACAAGGTATAAATCGTCGTTTTGTTCATAGAGGATAGAAATATACCGATGTGCATTACGTGAATCTCTAAGTGTTTACAAAACTACATGCATTCTTATATATTGCATTTGTCATAGAAATATAGTCAAATGGTATACTAGGATAGGTTCAATTCTACTCGAAAGAAATTGTTGGATAGGTTAGAAACATTGATTCTTCAAACGATTCATCGTGTTGTCAAGTTGTGAGATAGGGGTTAAGAGTGAACTTTGTTTGGTGATTCGGGATCCTAGTGCACTTTTTCACACATTACTTTCTCCAAATTTTTGCATTTAGTTTAATTAATTAATTCATTGTTATTTGCATTTAGTTTAGTTATTTAGTCATAAAAATCAATCATATTTCATGCTTCGGTTAAGGTTGGAATATCTAAAATTGAACTAGTAAATCTCTGTGGGAACGATACTTGGACTCTAAAATCCATTTTATTACTTGAACGATCCGTACACTTGCGGTAATCAAAGTCGAACGCAATTTCGACGTGTCAGTCTCGATGATGATCAGCTTGCACTTTTGAGCGGTTGGATTGACTCTCTTACTACGACTGTTGACAGGATGAGCGGTGAGCTTCGTCACATATGAGCTCATTAGCAGACGATCCTCGCACGACAGACTACTATGCAGGAGTAGATGACTGCCTTCTTTACCGACTTCCATGCTCGATTTCTGCATCCTCCTCCTCTAGCACCGTAGTTAGTTTATTGTTGTCTTAAAACTGCTTTAAACTATGGTTAAACTTTTGATCATGTATTATTATATAATGCTTATCCGTTATGTTTATTATCATTGCTTATTGCATGGTTATTAACTTTTTGCTTATGCTAAAAGGGGGAAGAAATAGAGATTTGCATGATTATATTTAAACATGGGGAATACATGCTAAATAGATAGGGAGAATGTGTATATTAACTATCAATTTGTTTTGAATCATACATTACAAATCATTGTGTTTGTCATAATCAAAAATGGGAAAATTGTTGACCTATGGTTGACTTCTCATTTTGATTATTACTAGCAAATTGATCCTTAGTGTCCATAGTAATTATTGCACACGAAATATTTGATGGCACAAAGTTCAAGGCCAAGTTATTTGCATAAACAGGCCAACGTGGAAACAAATCAATCAAAGCAATGAAATATGTTATTGCAAAAGGATGCCTCCAGACAAAAGTCGAAGTACCAACAAGAAGCGCAAGCCAAGATGTTTCAAAACAAAGTACTTAGACTTTTCATATATAAATGTAAAACATTTCAATACTTGGTAATAGATCGTGATGAGCTCAAAGTTTTGAATTTACGATCGAAAAATCACGACAAATGTTTTACTCAATAATTATGCTTTCAAAGATCAAAACATGTATAGCATATACATTGAAAAACATTTTAAAACTCCCTTAGAATACCTACATTTGATAATAACAAGAAACGAGGATGTTTTGAGCCAAAACTGGTGTACCGAACGTTCGGTACGCATACCGGACTTCCGGTATCCCAGATCTTGGCTCCAACGGTTATTTTTCTAATATTCAAATTTTCTGACAAAAATTAACGGATACTTGATCGTCCGGTATAGTGCATCCGATAAGATAGATATTTTGACCGTTTGTTTGGTATAAATACCTCACTATTCCCTCACATACATCCAAGTCTTTGAAAATCATTGAGGTTTTTTGTTGTTTACAACCACCTTATTATCCATCCTTAAGAAGATCAAATAGCATCAAACTCTTGGAAAACTTTTGAGTGATTCAACTTTGTCAAAATCTTTAGGTTCTTCAAGAAGTTTTTCATCTCAACACTTTGAGTTAAATTTATTACCATTCTTGTTATTAATCTTGATTCTATCAATAAAAAAGAAGAGAAGATTTCACTTGTAAATTCATTTTGAATTATGGGTCATGTTGAGGTCCAGAAAAAGCTCAACATTGTAAAATGATCGGTACTCCTTGGTTGTAAGTCACCAGAAGTGTTGTAAAGGGTTGGATTGCACCAAAAGTCAATCAACATAGTGAAAAAAGCCTTGCTAGTGACGGAAAGCTTGGTAACGGGAGACATGGATCGTTGTGTTGGATCGAACCTCCATAACATATTGTTTGCACTCTCTAACTCCCTTTTACTTATAACTTTCATATTCGTACTTATTATTTGAATTAATCTACTTAATATTTACTTGCTTGAATTTAGATTAATTTTTCGAAAAGGTTTAAAAATCAATTCACCCCCTCTTGGTTAGACTATCTTGAGCTTATAGTTTTTGAGAACTGATAATGACCTAGAGTTTTGTAACACTGAATTTGATAATGTGTGCAAGGAAAATGGAATAACAAGAAATAAAATGGTTCCCTACACTCCTTAACAAAATGGGGGTAGTGGAAAGGATGAATAGAACCATTGTTGATAAAGTGTGTTGCATGATGTTAAGTTCTGGAGTCCCAAACTCTTTTTGGGACGAAACTGTTATGAATGCTTGTTATTGATTAATTTGACTCCATCTGTTGCATTGAATAGTGATACTCCGCATGAAAAATGGTCGGTAAACTAAGTGATTATTCTATGTTTAGAACTTTTGCCTGAACTGCATTTTCTCATTAGAGTGAGGGAAAACTTGAATCTAGAGCTAGAAAATCTATTTTTCTAGGTTACCCCGAGAGTATCAAGGGGTACAGGTTGTGGGATAGGAGCTAAAATGGAGTTAAGATCATTGTGAGTATAAATGTTACATTCAATGAGAGCAAAATGCTATGCCTTAAATCTGAATCTAAACCTGCGAGTGATTAGAATCATAGTCTCTATAGAATTATGATAGAAAGGTATCCATTAACCCTAGTCTAAAAAATCTAGACCTGTAATCAGTTGAATGTAGAATTAGGAAAACTTAGGAAATCCATCCATGTTACACAGAGTGGGGTGGAGACTCAGGAACAACAACCTGATATCGAGAATAAAGATGAAGTAGTAATAGAAGAACACCTTGAAGAAGAGAATCCTCTACCTGATTATAACTTAGATAGGGATAGAGAGAGGAGACAGTCTAGAGCACCCACAAGATTTGGTTATGAATCTGAGCTAGCTTTTGCTCATGCAAGTTATAAGTGGTTTTAGGTAATGAAACATGAGATGAGCTCTTTAGAAATGAATCAAACTTGGGAGCCAGTACCTAAAGCTAAGAATAAATCTACTGTTGACTGTAAGTGGGTTTCTAAGGTTAAAGAGAGTACTATCACATCTGAACCCTTAAGGTTTAAGGTTAGGATAGTGGCCAAGGGGTACACTCAGAAGGAGGGGGTTGATTTGTCACACCCCATTCATATAGATAACAATATACTAATCCGTGTAGGAATATAATTTCTTACCTGACCTAGACGTCCAAATTCAACCATACATTTTTGTTGTTAATAAGATGAAAAGATCTCCAAAAGCATATCCGAAAATAAGGATCATAAGACCATAGTCCAACATATTTATCCTGAGGTTGTAAAAGTATTTACATGACATTTCAAAAGTCATACATGATCCCTAAATTATAATATAATTGGATTCCACAAAATAACCCTACAGGTCGTCATCCATGTACTTCAAACTTCGGAATCCCGTAAGAGCTCCACAGCCAGTCATGTCTCCTAGGAGGTTACATGTTCACCTACAATGCAAGAATTACATAAGCCAATGCTCAGTAAGCAAAGATCATGCAGGTTTTGAGTATGAATAATAATGGTATATGACACCATGCCATTTTTTTAAACATCAAGCTAAATATGTATCATGCTCAGATATTCGTCAAAGTCGACTCGAAATAATTTCATTTGAAATTTTTCATTGGGTCCTTGACCCATCTACTATGCACCGGATAGAGCTCTGCACAATATCAATACCCATAGTCAATAATCAAATGGCCAATTGGACATCGACATTGACGAGTGGACCATCCTTTTGTGACCACCAGAGACCCATCCCCCAACTGCCCCTATAATCACCCAAGAAGTATCCCACCCGACAGCGCCAATAATCAGAGTATCACAAAGGCATAGTCGAGTGATCCACCCTCCTGTGATAACCAAAGGTCCATCCCCTATCCACCTTTAAACACATTTATATAACATATATATGAAGATAACCATGTCATGAATTCAGCACAAGTACAGAGTTTTCAGCCTCAAGTTGAGTCCTTTTTATAGCACAATGAATCAGGCAGTTTCCGGTGATGATCTTAGGTTTCCATTACTTATTATGCCACAAATCAGTTTCTAACCTATTAATGATCATTTCTATACCTTACCACTCTTATGTCCAAATGTTCAAAATGATAAATATGTGTTCCATTCAATATATTATATAAAAATAAAGGGAAAACAAGTAAAATCCAACAATTATGCAGTTTCTGTCCTTAGTTGTTTCACTCCATATATCTCTAACAATTTTCTTTCATTTTACCATAATAACATACCCAACATGACCTTAATTAAGTTCAAAGGTTCAAGAGATTGTAACACTTTCAAAAATAATGAAAATAACCTTCAAAACTGTGAACTAAACTCTCACCTATCTAGAACTTCAATTCCCAGCTTCTTATTTCTGCTCCTCTTTGCTTCCTTTGTCCTCTCTTTCACTTGGGGTTCACTTGAAGGGAGAAAATATCTTAATATAGGGTATTTATGGAATCCTAAATGGGTTGGGGTCGTGAATCTTGCTTAAGGATTAAGAAAATATTTCATGCAACCATGTTGACATGTGTTAAACAAGAGGTGGCTTCATGCAAAAATATTTGGATCCATATGTGACTTATAAGATATAAATATCTATCCTATATGAAGTATCAAGGGGGCGGAAGATGTGGTGGAAGCCTTAAAGTTGAAGAAATTGGATGGTAAAATGACAAATCTCCCAAGCATGAGGTGTTCAAGCATGATGTGGCTTCTTGTGGTTAAATTCTGATTTTGTACCTATCCTTGGAGGATTTGTGTGAAACTTATGGATGATAAGACACTGAATATATGAAGACTTAAAGAGATTTGTAAACGTGACTAATGCTTAATGGTGAAGAAATTGACCATTACAAGGACAAATCGACAAATATGAGGAGTCCCTTGTAGTAGAAATCTGATTTCACCTCTATCCTTTCAAGTACAAATCAAGTGTCCTTAGATTGTTTTAATATCTTTACAATCCATCTTACCTATTTTAAGATCCCAAAATATTTTATAGCGTTAATTCCTTAACCGTTCATTTAATTACTTACCCGATTGACACCCAATTTTCGACCTATTTCAACAATTCGCACCTCAATATTTCTAATGTCATATCATATTATTGTGTAGTGATCATGTCAATTCATGTCTTATGTCCTAAATATGTCAATTACCTATCTAGGATTTACAGTGACCTTGATCAACCGAATGGAAATCTAGAACATTTATTGATACTAATTCCGGCCTTTTTAAGATTCCAATTGCTTAACAAGTCAATCTCCAACATCTAAATTGACATAATTTCTCTATCATAGCTCAATGTAGAATTCACTACCTAGGTCAAGGAGTAAATGACTAACACCATACCAAGGGTTTAAAACCTTAATAATCGAATGCATATTTTAAGAGAAAGCAATTAAGAAAATTGATGCAAATGACATTATGAATATAATGGAATGTATGAATCATATTGGCCAAATGTGATATGAAGTTCAGGGTATTACATCCTCCCCTATTTTTAAAATTTCGTCCACGAAATTGGCTTACCCAAAAAGTTCGGATATTTAACCCACATTTCATCTTCACTTTCCCAAGTGGCCTCTTCTGTTGACTGATTCCGCCACAATACCTTAACCAATGGAATTTTCTTGCTTCTAAGTTGTTTTACCTCTTACTGAAGAATATCTACCAGTTTTTCTTCATAAGTCAAATCTGGTTTTATCTCCATCGGTTCGTTCTTCAATATATGAGAGTTATTTCCAATGTATTTTCTTAGCATGGATACATGAAACACATTGTGCACCTGAGACATTAATGAAAATAGATCAAGTTTGTAGGCAACATTTCCAATTCTTTCGACAATAGGAAATGGACCAATATATCTTGGGCTTAGCTTTCTTTTCTTTCTAAATAGCATAACTCCTTTTAGCGGGATTACCTTCAAAAATACTTGGTCTCCGACTATAAATTTCAACAGTCTTCTTCTTTGATCCGTATAACTTTTCTATTGGTCTTGAGTCGTTTGCATCCGCTGACGTATTTGTGTCACAACTTCAGCAATTTCGTGAACCATATCTTGTCCCAATAGTTTCCTTTCTCCAACCTCATCCCAATAAACCGGAGATCTACATCTCCTACTGTACAATGCTTCATAAGGAGCCATTCCAATCGTAGCCTGATAACTGTAATTGTATGCAAATTCCACCAAGGCACAAATTTACTTCACTGGCCTTGAAAATCTAATACACAAGACCTCAACATATCTTCCAATATTTGTACTGTTCTTTTTTATTGTCTGTCGGTCTGAGGATGATAAGGCGTGCTAAAAGATAACTTTGTTCCCAAGGCCTTATGTAAGCTTCTCCAAAATAGAGGTACAAACTTAGAATCTCTGTCTGAAACAATAGACAGTGGAACTCCATGCAGTCTAACTGTTTCATGTACATAAAGCTGAGCATAGCGGTCCATGGAATAAGTAGAACAAACTAAAATGAAATGAGCTGATTTAGTCAACCTATCCACAATAACCAAATACTATCGTATCCTTTAGTTGTTTTGGTAATTTTACCACAAAGTCCATTGTGATTCTTTCCCATTTCCACTCTGGGTTGGGTAATGGTTGTAAGGTTCCTGCCGGCTTTTGATGTTTTGTTTTTATCTGTTGACACGTTAAATATTGTCCCACATATTTCGCTATGTTACCTTTCATGTTTGGCCACCAATAATGCATCTTTAAATCTCTATACATTTTAGAAGCTGTCATGTGTGCTTCAGATAGAATATCACCTCGGATACTCTCTGCATCAAGTACATAAAATCGTCCTCTAAACTGTAAGATACCATTTTTTGATATCTCAAAATCTGAAGCTTTTCAATCATGTATATCATTCTTCACCTTGGAACAATAATCATCTTCCTGTTGTCCTTGTTGGATTCTATTTAATAAAGTTGGCTGAAGTGTCAATACTGCAAGTTTAGCCTCCATAGATCCTAACGATACAATTTCAATATCAATTTTATGTAAGTCCACCTACTTTGGTTTTTGAGTCAGACTCATATTTGCAATGTTAGATATCGATTTTCTACTCAACGTATCAGCTACAATGTTAGCTTTACTAGGGTGATAATTGATAACACAATCATAATCTTTTACCAACTCTAGCCACATTCTTTGTCTCATATTCAATTCTTTTTGTGTAAACAAATATTTCAAACTTTTGTGGTCAGTATACATCTCGCTCCTTTCTCTGTACAAATAATGCCTTCATATTTTAAGTGCAAATACAACGGCGGCAAGCTCCAAGTCATGTGTAAGATAATTCTTTTCGTATTCTTTAAGTTGCCTAGATGCTTATACAATAAATTTACCATTTTGTATCAATACACATCCTAAACCATTCTTGGAAGCATCACTGTAAACCAAAAAGTTCTCAGTACCAGATGGAATTTAAAGGATAGCGGCCGAAATCAATCTTTTCTTCAATTCCTAAAAACTTTGCTCACAAGCATCTGTCCATTCAAACTTCATACAATTTCTAGTTAATTTTGTTAAAGAAGAAGCTATCTTGGAAAATTCTTCCACAAATCTACGATAATATCCAGCTAAACTCATAAAACTCCGAACTTCTAAAGGGTTCGTAGGCTAGGGCCAATTATTAATAGCCTCTACTTTACTTGGGTCAACTGATATGCCCTTACCTGATATTACATGTCCCAAAAATACGACTCTGTCTAACCAAAATTCACATTTCTTAACTTACCATATAATTGCTTGTCCTTTAACACCTAAAGTTCTATCCTCAAATGTTCAATATGTTCCTCCATAGTACGAGAAGAAATAAGGATGTCATCAATAAATACAATGACAAACTTATCGAGAAAATCCTTAAATACCTGATTCATCAAATCCATAAAAGCTATCGGGGCATTTGTCAACCCAAATGGCATCACTAAAAACTCATAATGACCATATCTCGTACTAGATGATGTCTTAGAAATGTCATCTTCCTTTATCTTTAGTTGATGGTATCTGGATTGCAAATCAATCATCAAGAATATAGCCGCACCCTGGAGTTTGTCAAACAAGTCATCAATCCTCGGTAGTGGATATTTATTCTTAATTGTTACCTTATTCAATTCTCGATAATCTACTCACAATTTCATTGTACCATCCTTCTTCCAAACAAATAATACTGGTACACCCCACGATGAAAAGCTAGGTTTAATAAAACCTTTGTCCAAGAACTCTTGTAATTGTAACTTCAACTCTTTCAATTCGGTTGGGGCCATTCTATATGGGGCTTTGGAAATTGGAGATGTTCCTAAAATTAAATCAATTACAAACTCTATTTCACGATCTGGTGGTATCCCAGGTAAATCATCGGGAAATACGTCTGGAAACTCTTGGGCTATTGGTACATCACTAATATTTGGATTATGTTGTGCTTCAATAACCATGACACCAACCAAGTAACTTATACACCCGCCGTCTAGTAACCTTTGTGCTTTCAATGCTGATACAATTGGGTATAAACCTCTTCCAATCCCATTGAATGTGAATGGTTCATCCTCCAAAGGTTGAAAGGTTACTGACTTCTTCTTACAATCTATAGTAGCTTGATATTTTGACAACCAATCCATTCCCAAAATAATATCATAATCTGTCATATCCAACACATTTAAATCTGCATAGAGTTCTCAATTTTCTATAAGGATAATTACATGCTGTTAAAATCATATTGGTTTGTTGTACATCTCGAGATGGAATAGTCATACAATAATTAACCTTTTGTATATCAGGTATCCTACCGATCTCCTCACATACTCAGTAGATACAAATGAATGCGTAGCTCTAGAGTAAAAAAAGTACAAGTGCTGAACTACCAAAGGTAGAAAATTTACCTGTCACAACTGATGGATTTATCTCAGCATCTGCTCTGGTGATAGTAAACACCCTATTTGGCACCTTCTTCTGCTCTATGGGATTTAGATTACCTGGGTAAGCTCTAACAAGGTGTCCCACTTTTCCACGGCATAACATGTCCAAGTCTATGTAGGACATGCTCTCGTATGCCGTCTACCAAATCTGGGACAAGATGCTTGTGCTGTTGGGGCTTTGCCTTGATCTATCTTTGGACGCTTACTCTGCTCCCACTGTTGATGTCCTTGCTTCAGTGGAAACTTGGGTTTCTGACTCTATCTCTGTAATACTCTTTTCTTATCATTTTTAGGCCAACGCTGTTCCTAACCTTGTCTAAAATGTCGTCGAGCCTCCTGAGCACGACTAATTCTTTGTTCAGATTGTTCTACAACTAATGCCCTATCTGATATTTGTGAATATAACATCCCTTGGACTCATGCCATGTTTACATCTCTATATAATTCTGGCTTTAAACCTTCAAGAAATCTTTCTACTTTAAACGCGTCAGTATTAACCACACGGGTTGCAAATCTAGATAATTGTTCAAATTTACGAATATACGCTCCCACTGTTATTCCTCTTTGTCTCAACTGTATAAATTCGTTCATCTTCATGGCTCGAACTGGGGCTATAAAATATTTATTACGAAATAACTCCTTAAATCTATCCCCCAAGTCATGGCATTCACATCTTCAATGCTAGTCATCGTTTCCCACCATTGTCTCGCACTACCCTATAACATAAAGGATGCACAAACTACTTTTTCCATTTTTGAGACTCTACTGTATCTTAACATGTTTTTTAGAGTTCTTAACCAATCCTCTGCTATTGTTGGATCTAATGCATCCTCAAATATTGGAGGGTTAAATTTTCTAAATCTTTCCCCAACTGTCTCAATTTGTTCAGCTCTTTGTGGTGGTTGCACGAATTCAACCCTTTTTTTGTTCTCCAATTTCTCTTTGTTGCATTAATTGCTGAATTTGCTGTGTTTGACGCTCCACCAGCTTCGTAAGTCTATCGATAACCACATCCCTATTATTTTCTGTGACATTTGCTTCTTGCCTTGGAGTTTTAGTTTCTCCACTGTATTCACTTCTAGTTCTTACCATGATTACGATCTGGTTACAAAACAATCGTAATAAAGGTTGGCCAATATCATTCACAAAGCATGCAACAAAATAAACTTACTGGCTTAGCTGTACTCTTTCGTACTCCGAGAACATGTACATGGACAGTCTACAGAATTATAACTTTGCTCTAATACCACTCGTCACACCCCATTCATATAGATAACAATATACTAACCCGTATAATAATAGAATTACTAACTTGACCTAGGCATCCAAATTTACCCACACATTTTTTTTTTGTTAATAAGATGAAAGGATCTCCAAAAGTATATCTGAAAATAAGGATCATAAGACCATAGTCCAACATATTCATCCTGAGATTGTAAAAGTATTTACATGACATTTCAAAAGTCATACATGATACATAAATTATAATACAACTGAATTCCACAAAATAATCCTACAGGTCGTCATCTATGTATATCAAGCTTTGAAATCCCGTAAGAGCTCCATAACCAACCATGTCTCCTAGGAGGATACATGCTCACCTACAATGCAAGAACTATATAAGCCAATGCTAAGTAAGCAAAGATCATGCATGTTATGAGTATGAGTGATAATGGTATATGACACCATGCCATTTACTTAAAACATCAAGCTAAAGATGTATCATGCTCAGATATTCGTCAAAGTTGACTCAAAATAATTTCATTTGAAATCTTTCATTGGGCCCTTCACCCACCTACTATGCACCGGATAGAGCTCTGCACAATATCAATGTCCATAGTCGATAATCAAATGACCAATCTGACATCAACACTAACGAGTGGACCATCCTCTTGTGACCACTAAATGCCCATCCCCTAACTGTCCCTATAATTACCCAAGAAGTATCCCACCCAATAGCGCCAATAATCAAAGTATCACAAAGGCACAGTCGAGTGGTCCACCCTCTTGTGATCACCAAATGTCCATCCCCTATCCACCTTTTGCAATCAACCTGGAAGTATCACCCGCGGTGCCAAAACATATCACATAAGCATGCCTCACATGCCTCGGTGCCCTAGTAGTGGCCATTAAAACATTTTATGAGGAAAACTCAATTTTGCAATCATGTTGTGCATGCTAGATTTTTAACCGTGGACGTATGTTGTGCATGCAGATGAAAATACTCGGGAATGACATACTTAATCAAAACCGATGTCAATATATTCCGAGACCACATACTCAATAATCATAACCCTTATATGAAAAACACTATTTTCTTGCATGGTAGTTGCAAATAGATTTTTACTTACCTTTTTGCACTTGTGTGTGCACGCGCTTCTACAGAGTGTAAATCAGAATCTCTTTTTCACTTAAAGTCAGAAAATTACTTGTATTACCATCTAATATTAACCTAGCACTCCTTAAAATGTATTTTCCATGCCTAAGAGGTAATTAATGGACATGTAAAGGTTGAACTATACAAACTACCAAATTGGACAGAAGCTGTTTTTTTGCATTTTAGTTGCTGCCACGTCCCATTTCATCCATCTTTTCGCACCCTTAATCACATTTATATAACATATATGTGAAGATAACTATGTCATGAATTCACCACTAGCACAGAGTTTTCAGCCTCAATTTGAGTCATTTTTATAGCACAATGAATCAGGCAGTTTTCGGTGATAGTCTTAGGTTTCCATTACTTATTATGCCACCAAACAGTTTCTAACCTATTAAGGATCGTTTTTATATCTTACCACTCATATATCCAAACATTCAAAGTGATAAATATGTGTTCCATTCAACATATTTTATAGCAATAAAAGCAAAACAAGTAAAATTCGGCAACTATGCAGTTTCTGTCCTTAGTTGTTTCACTCCATATATCTCCAACAATTTTCTTTCTTTTTACCATAATAACATCCCCAACCTGACCTTAATTAAGTTCAAAGGTTCAAGAGACTGTAACACTTTCAAAAACAATGAAAACAACCTTAAAAACTGTGAACTAAACTCACTTATCTTGAACTTCAATTCTCAACTTCTTCTTTCTGCTTCTCTTTGCTTCCTTTGCCCTCTCTTTCACTTGGGGATCACTTGAAGGGATAAAATATCTTAATATAGGGTATTTATAGAGTACTAAAGGGGTTAGATCGTGAATCTTACTTAAGGATTAAGAAAATACTTCATGCAACCATGTTGACATGTGTTAAACAATATGTAGCTTCATGCAACAATATTTGAACTTTCCCTCATCATATTTGGATCCATATGTGACTTATAAGATATATATCTATTCTATATGAATATCAAGGGGTGGAAGACATGGTGGAAGCCTTAATGTTTAAGAAATTGGATGGTAAAATGACAAGTCTCCCAAGCATGAGGTGCTCAAGCATGAGGTGGCTTCTTGTGATTAAATTCTGATTTTGTACCTATCCTTGGAGGATTTGTATGAAACTTATGGATAAGATACTAAATATATGAAGCCTTAAGAGAGTTGTAAACATGACTACTGCTTGATGGTGAAGGAATTGACCATTACAAGGACAAATCGACAAACATGAGGTGCCCCTTGTAGTAGAAATCTGATTTCACCTCTATCCTTGTAAGTACAAATCAAGTGTCCTTAGCTTATTTTAATATCTGTACAATCCATCTTACCTACCCTAAGATCCCAAAATATTTTATAGCATTAATTCCTTAACCGTTCATTTAATTACTTACCTGATTGATACCCGATTTTCGACCGATTTCAACAATTCGCACCTCAATATTTATAATGTCATATAAAACCCATATTATTGAATTGTGATCATGTCAATTTCTTGCCTCATTTCCTAAATATGTCAATTACCTATCTAGAATTTACGGCGACCTTGATCAATCGAATGGAAAGCTAAATCATTTATCGATACTAATTCCAATATTTTCAAGATTCCAATTGCTTTTTCACATGTTGTTAAGTACACTACTATTAGGGTCATACTTGCATTGGTTGCAAATTTTGACTGGGAACTTGAACAACACTATGTAAAAACTGTTTTTTTACATGGTAAACTTAATAAGGTACTGTTAGATCCAGAGATCAAGAGAACTTCAAACAGTAAAAAAGAAACACGGAGAAACAAGGGAGGAAAAAAAAGAAGAAGAGATGGCAGTAATAGAATTCTAACTACTCAACCAGTTGTCGAAGTAGTAGATAAAGAAGCATGTTACTTGGGGATTTCATAATCCCACCCTGTGGTGCACAGTCATTCCAGCATCACATATCCTCGAAATGGGCAAGAAAACTTCATATTTCCATAGGATGTAATCTTTAAAAATCACATTCAGTTGCGATTTTATGGCAAAGATAATGAAAATCCACACGAGCATGTATCTCTATTTCTGGAGTTTGTGAGATTTTCGTTTATAAGAGAGTTGCAGTGAAAGCCATTCATTGTATGTATTCTCACACACTTAGGGATAGCACAAGAGAATGTCTATATTATTTACAATCAGAGTTCCAACAACATTATGAGAAGAAGTCATCACTGAAGGAGCTGATCACTCTATCACAAAGATTGATAGCACATTGCAGTACCAACAGGTTTTTATAAAGAACTTAGAAAATTAGGTGGGGTAGCTAACAATTGCATTATTTGCCAGAACTCGAGGTACCTTACCAAGTAACACGGGAATAAATTCGAAAGAATAGGTAAAAGGCCATCGATACAAGAAGTAGAGTTCAAATACTAGAGATTCATGTCAAGAGTCATACTACTGCAAGTAAAAACAATACCTACCACGGATGAAAAGCAAATGGATCGATCTTGGGCAATCAAAGAAGTCATTACAAAAAAGAATTCAGACAATCCAAAAGTTGAGGTAATCATTCCTGTCAAAACATATGTTTCTCCAGTCCTATTTCCTCAAAGACTACAAAAATACAAACTTGATAAAAAAAAATTTCACAAATTGTTTAGATGTGTTCAAGAAGTTGCATATCAACATGTCGTTATCCGATGCATTAGCTCAAATGCATAGTTATCTGTAACGACCCGGGTCCCACTTAAAGGGCTGTCCTGACCGTTAGATCGACGACGTACTGTCCTCACTGTACCAACATGGGTCTTTTCAGCATGCTTTATCCTCACTCGCACGCTCCCCGAGAAAACTTCCCAGAGGGGTCACCCATCATAGAATTGCTCCAAGCCAAGCACGCTTAACTGTAGAGTTTCCAACGATGGACTTCCGGAAAAGAAGGTGCACCTTGTTGGTATGAGTAGTACCTATCAAATCTCTTAAACTTTCTTGGTCTGGGGTATTACAATCACCCCCCGTTAGACTCGCGACGTCCTCGTCGCGCTTGATCCATCTGAGGATCCGTTGCCAGGCGTTGGGATTCTAGAGGTGGCTCCTACGAGTTCAAGATGTGGCTCCCGTCCTATGGCGTAGCACTTTGTCCCGCATAGCACTTAGTTCCCGATTTCCGACTGGCAAACTGCTCTGATACCATTTGTAACGACCCGAGTCCCACTTAACGGGCTGTCCTGGCCGTTAGATCGACGACGTACTATCCTCACTGTACCAACATGAGTTTTTTCAGCATGCTTTGTCCTCACTCGCACGCTCCCCGAGAAAACTTCCCAGAGGGGTCACCCATCATAGAATTGCTCCAAGCCAAGGACGTTTAACTGTGGAGTTTCCAACGATGGACTTCCAGAAAACAAGGTGCACCTTCTTTTCCGGAAGTCCATCATTGGAAACTCCACAGTTAAGCGTGCTTGGCTTGAAGCAATTCTATGATGGGTGACCCTCTGGGAAGTTTTCTCGGGGAGCGTGCGAGTGAGGACAAAGCATGCTGAAAAGACCCATGTTGGTACAATGAGGACAGTACGTCGTCGATCTAACTGCCAGGACAGCCCGTTAAGTGGGACCCGGGTCGTTACATTATCCAAAGTTTATAAAGGATATATTTTCAAACTAGTGGAAGCTAGAGGATAATGAAAAAATAATGTTAACAAAATAATTGATCTAGGGAGTTTTTCTATCCTCTATATTATTGGTAATAAAAATTTTGATACAACTTTATGTGATCTAGGTTTCAATATTAAGTTGATGCCAAAACTATGTATAGAAAATTAGGTTTGGGAAAAGCTAAAGCTATAATTATCTTCTAGCAGCTAGCTGGTTGTTTGATCAAACACTCAAGGAATAATCGAGGACATCTTAGTACAAGTTGACAAGTTCATATTTCCAGTTGATTTCATTATCTTGAACATTGAAAAAGATAAAGACCACTTATCTTCGGACATCCATTTGTCCAATTGGTACCGGAATTCAACTTAAGTTTCCCATATGATGGAGGTCTTGGGTTCAAATATTGGGGGATGCGTCAGAAAGTCGTGAGGGGTAAGATGGGCCTAGTCTCTCCCGAAGCGGAAAGTACGTAAGATAACGACTCCGGTGAGAGGCCGGTCGTTACAAGGCTACTAGATGAGCATTGTTAAGTGTGCAAGGATGGAGGTTAACAAAGCAAAGATACTAGTGATGGAAAAACTGTAGCCATCGAGTTTAGTTAAGGGGATTATAAGTTTTTTAAGATATACATGCTTTTACAGGAGGTTCATCAATGATTTTTATAGATTAAAAAGCCATTATGCAGCTAATTGGAGAATGATGTTCCATTTCAATTTTCTGGTGAATGTCTTGAGCTTTTAACAATTTCAAAGAACACCAGTTATAGCTACACTAAATTGGAAATTTCCATTTGAACTCATGTTTGATGTTAGTACTTATGCAATAGGCGTGGTTCTTAAACAACATAGGGAAAAAAATCATACATTTCATATATTAAATTAGCAAAACATTGACAGATGCTCACATCAATTATGCCACGACTAAAAAGGAGATGCTTGCAGTAGTCATTGCAATGGGTAATCTAACTGCTTCGTCTACCTTTTGAGTTTCCTATTTTTGTTTGTATTCTTTGAGTCTTCGTCTCAATGTACAATCTATTTTCGGATCAAACAGTTCAAGGTCGTTGCCTTATGATTGGAGTGTACAACGAACACCCTTTTCACATATAAGAGAACAAAACAAAGATGATAAAATCATAGTGAAAAATAAAACAAATTAAGATTAAATATAAATAGTTCACGACAATGGCGTAAAAAACTTGTTGCGTGTTCTCTATCACAAGTATATGATATCGTGACTAAGCATTAAAGTGGACCTATGAGTTTGGATAATCGTTCACACAAATATTATTATTTAATACTTAATTTACTATTCATAACTCCTATTGATAATAAGACATTCTTGTAGGAAATGCCGACCACTAGATAAGTTGCCATCAGTCCACGAGAGAAGCAATCTACCATTTTTTTTATCCACCTTCCTAGATAGGAAAGATAAGGAAAATGGACCACTGATGGTGATCATAGTAAATTTCTGGACAATTAGACATCCAATCCAAAGTCGCAACGACCCAATTGCAAGAGCGAAGCTCTACGAGTCTAGAAATCGTTTACACTAAGATTATTATTTAGTTCTTAATTTATTATTTCTAACTTTAATTGATGGTAAATAAATATAATTTTTTTATTACACAATTGACTTATATTAGGGTTTAACTTATGGATGTGAATGTTAATATTTACGATTTCACATAGTGATCACCTCCAATTCACATTTCAAGA
This sequence comes from Fraxinus americana, assembly GCA_035079005.1. Lineage (NCBI taxonomy): Eukaryota > Viridiplantae > Streptophyta > Magnoliopsida > Lamiales > Oleaceae > Fraxinus > Fraxinus americana. The sequence continues at coordinate 19,524,013 of CM068714.1, forward strand.
CTCATTACTATTGTAGTATTCGATTGAATTCTTCTTAATTAATCAATTACCGCTCTTGTGCTCAAATCGATCCCATTTAACTAAGTCAATGCACTATATGTCTATATGAATCTAAATAAACCTTAACCAAATGCATTCATGTTCTAAGAATCCTACTAACGACAATGGTAATTATAAAACATATCTCTATCATTTGATCAAAATTACAAGATTTTACTATGTGATCTAAATTTCTAACTTACTTTCGTTTCGCTACAAATTTACAATTCATTGAATTAGTAAGCAATTAATTCAAAACATTAAAAAACATATATAAAATCAACACACGAATTAAACTACTACAATCTTGAAAATTGAAATAAAGGGTCACACTAGATTATATCATTTGCCCTAACTATAGATTTAGCTACTCATACTAACGAAAATAAAAATAAAAAGGATAGAGTTCATTAAAGGATTTTGAAATAAAGACAAAGAGACTAGGATCATGCACTTAGAATCTTCATCTTTAATCCCAAATATTTAAAACCTAGTTTTTACTTATTGAATCTTGATTTGCAATGTATTTTTTCTCTCACAAATTATATTTCTAAAATAAAAGAATGGCTAAAACTATTTGTAAGAGTCAAAAATGTCTTAAAAACGATTCCTAAAATGTAAAGAATAAGTGTTTGAATCAAATTGGAAAATTGGATTTCGGCCTCGCTTTATCCTACACGATCGCACATGGCTATTTCGTGCAATCACATGGAGAAGCATTTTTGTGTACAGCCTCATTATTTTTTCCTCAAGCCATCGCATGTGTTTAGATTGTTGCAGTTGCAATGGCCATTCATCATTTAGATTGTGCATTTCGGTCCTAAACTTCAATTGCTATTTCATTCCACGTCTCTATTAATTGCATGGAAAGTCTTTGTTGTGAATTCATTTAATGCAAGTCATAAGAAGGAAGCAATTATCCCTCACCATTTGGTGTAAACTTAACCCAAGTAGTATCAGTTAAGCTTGACAAAAACAATTTCCTTCTATGGCAGAATATGATCCTTCCCATAATCAGAGGACACGGCCTTGAAAGATATGTTCTGGGGACAAAGCTGTGTCCACCAGAATTCATTGGCACTCAGATTACTGATGAAGCTGTTACCAGCATTGAAATGACGAAGAACCCAGAATATAATCAGTGGATGTCAACAGACCAGTTGCTAATGGATTGGCTCTACTCCTCCATGACCTTTGATATAGCCATGAGAGTTATGGAAACCAGGAACTCAAATGATTTGTGGATAGCTGTGAAGGAAAGCTATGGAGTTCAGAACAGATCTAGGATAACGTTCCTTATTGGTGAGCTTCAAAAATCAAGAATAGGAGCCCTGAGCATTGACCAATACCTCAACAAAGTTAAACTACTGGCAGACAACCTAGAAATTGCTGGAAAGCCCATCCCTCACTCTGACTTGGTGACTCAGGTTCTGGCAGGCCACGATGAAGATTACACCCCAATTGTTGTTCAGATCAATAGTAGAGACAACATTACTTGGGGAGAACTGCAGTCAACATTAATGACGTTTGAAAGCAGATTGGAGCATCTTAACACAGTTAGAAATGAAATGGCAGGAATTAACCTTAATCACCAAACCTCAGTAAATTTCTCCCAGAGATCTGGTTCAAACCACCACCACTTTAGATCCAACAGGACACTTGCTAATGGTAGATTCTCTGGTTTTAGCAATTTCAGAGGTGGTAGAAGATGAAGATACAGAGGAGGAACCTCCTTTGGTGAAGATAGGCCTACATGTCAAGTTTGTGGAAAGGTTGGCCATAAGGCCAACATCTGCAATTTCAGGTTTGATGAAAGGTATATTGGAGCTCCACCAACTCAGAGGCCAACTTATAATCATTCACCTGCACCATCAGCCTACGTTGCAACTCCCAGCACGTTGAATGACCCAGCCTGGTTTGCTGATACTGGAGCCAGGATCATATCACTTCGGACAAAAAAAAACCTTACTATAGCAAATGAATACACTAGTAAAGAAGAAGTCATGGTTGGAAATTGAAATAAACTACAGATTTCACACTTTGGCAAAAGCAATCTTCCAACCATGAATGATAAATCTCTTGTATTAAATAAACTACTCATTGTGCCTTAAATTAAGAAAAACCTCATTAGCGTTTCTCAGTTGACTTCGACAATAAAGTTTATATGTAATTCTATTTTGACCACTGTTTTGTTAAGGATCAGCTAACGAGGGAAGTGATGCTGCAAGGGAAGCTTAAGGAAGGGCTATACCAACTGGACTTGCCTCACCAAAACACCAAAAGTCATCTTCTGTTTCCTGATCACTCAGATAACTAATGCTGTAGTGCTCTATCTTTTAATCCTAGTCTAGAGTCTAGTCAGAAGTATTTAAATTCCCAAGCTCATGTATGGCACAAAAGGCTTGGACACCCATCTGGCCAAGTCGTGTCTCAAGTCCTCAAAATCTGTACTCAAAAGTTAAAAGAGAATGAAAGCAACTCCTTCTGTGATGCTTGCAAATTTGGCAAATCCCATATATTGCCTTTCTCCTTTCAACTTCACATGCCAAATCACCTCTTGAACTCATGCATACTGACCTGTGGAGACCAGCACCTATCTAATCCATATGTGGTTACAAATACTACATAACCTTCCTTGATGATTTCAGTAGATTCATTTGGATCTATCCCCTAAAACAAAAGTCTGAAGCTCTAGGTGTGTTCATTCAATTCAAGAACCTAGTAGAAAATAAACTTGGAAAGAAAATAAAAATCCTTCAATCTGATTGGGGAGGGGAATACAGAGCTTTCACAAAATTTCTAAGTTAAGAGGGTGTTGAATTTAGACATCCTAGCCCTCACACCTTAGCTTAAAATGGTAGGATTGAAAGGAAGCATAGACATATTACAGAGACAGGCCTAACACTCATAGCACAAGCCAAAATGCCATTAAAGTACTGGTGGGAATCTTTTCAAGCAGCTACCTACCTCATTAATAGATTACCTACACTTGTGCTAAAAATGAAATCACCTTCTATGACACTCTATGTGTAACGACCCGAGTCCCACTTAACGGGTTGTCGCGGCTGTTAAATCGATGATGTACTGTCCCCACTGTACCACATTGGTCTTTTCAGCATGCTTTATTCTCACTCGCACGCTCCCCGAGAAAACTTCTCAGAAGGTCACCCATCATAGAATTTCTCAAAGCCAAGCACGCTTAACCGTGGAATTTCTAAAGATGGACTTTCGAAAAAGAAGGTGCACTTATTGGTATGAGTAGTACCTATCAAATATTTTGAGCTTTCCTGGTGTGTGCTTGGCTTGTAGAAATTCTATGATGGGTGACCCTCTGGGAAGTTTTCTCGGGGAGCGTACGAGTCAGGACAAAAGCATGCTGAAAAGACCCATATTGGTACAGTGGGGACAGTACGTCGTCGATCTAACGGCCGAAACAGCCCGTTAAGTGAGACCCGGGTCGTTACACTATGGTAAAGAACCAGACTACAAGCTGCTGAAAAGATTTGGTTGCACCTGCTACCCCTATCTCGGGCTTTACCAAAACCATAAGTTCAGCTTCCACTCAACTAAATGTGTGTTCATTGGTTACAGTGACTCTCACAAATGATACAAGTGCTTGACCACAACAAGAAAAATCTATATCTCTAGGCATGTCATTTTTAATGAGCTTGAATTCCCCTTTGAATCAGTGTTCTCAAATTAAAGTCACCTGAACTCTGTGAAACAAGAAACCATAGTGTCTTACTTTCAATTTCTACCTTAGCCACATCACTTTGAATCTCTGCCAAGCCTTGCTGATATAGCTCTTCTAGAAGCAGACAATGCAATGCATTACACACCTCATAGCTCAAGTAACAATCAGTGTGAAGGTATAAATGGTGATGGGAATGAAAATGGGAGTATTAGCCTGACCAGAGGTACGAACAATCAAGGATTGAACTAAGGTGTGGAGATAGAAACTGAACTGTCTCAGAATGATGAAGTAGCTGAAACAGAATTCACAACCAACCAACAGCAAGCCAGATCTCAACAGAGAACAAGAAACGTGTTAGAACATCCTATGATCACAAGGGCAAGAGCAGGAATTTTCAAACCTAAAGTACTCCTGGGAAAATCAGCTGACAACCTCTATGAAGTATCAGAACCAAAAAATATCAATGAAGCTATGAAAAGCAAGGAATGGAAAAGAACCATGGAAGAAGAGTTCAATGCTCTGATCCATCACCAAACTACAATATAGTGGGAAACAAATGGGTTTTTAGAGTAAAAAGAAACTCATATGGTTCTGTTCAGAGGCTGAAGGCAAGACTAGTGGCAAAGGGCTTCCATCAAGAACCTGGAATAGATTTTCTTGAAACCTTCAGTCATGTGATTAAAGCTTCAACACTAAGAATCATACTCTCCATGGCAGTATCAAAGGGCTAGAAAAACAGGCAAGTAGACATTAACAATGCTTTTCTAAATGGTGAGCTTGAAGATGTTTACATGAACCAACCTGAGGGCTTTGAAGATTAATCAAAACTTGGTTATGTTTGCAAGTTAGAAAATGCACTCTATGGGTTAAAGTAAGTACCTAGGGCCTGGAATGATAAGTTAAAGTCAACATTGTTAAGCTAGAATTTCAAACAGTCAGTTGCAGATACATCTTTATTCTACTTCAAAAATGAAAAGCAAATCATTTTGGCACTCATTTATGTGGATGCCATTGTGGTGACAGGGAATGACTTTGAGCTGTTGCAGAAATTCATAGATGAGTTAAATAAGAGCTTTGCACTCTAGGATATGGGACAGCTATATCATTTTCTAGGAATTGAAGTGCATTGGCATGAATTGGGACTTCATCTCACTCAGACAAGATACATTGGTGAACAACTCAGAAAATATGAACTGGAGAATGTAAAACCTTGTCCAACTTCTATTCTTGCAGGTAAAACTATTTCTAAGGCTGATGGAGATGCACTGAAAAACCCATATGCTTATAGAAGTGCTGTAGGATGCCTGCAATACCTCACTCACACCAGACCTGCTATCACCTTCGCTGTAAACAAATTGAGCTAGTTTTTACAATCTCCAACCTCAACTCGCTGGCAAGCGTTAAAGAGAGTATTCAGATATCTTAAAGGAACCATAAATCAGGGGCTTTAGATACAAAAGGGTGATAGAATGGACATAAGTGGATATTCATATGCTGATTGGGCGTCCTGCCCTGATGATAGAAGGTCGACAGCTGGGTATTGTATTTATTTGGGAGAAAATCTAGTTGCTTGGTCATCAAAGAAGCAACATGTTGTTACTTGATCAAGTACCGAATCTGAGTATATCTCACTTGCTTCAGCAGCCTCTGAAATAACTTGGATTCAATCACTTTTCAAGGAACTTGAATTGCCTTTAGGATCAACTCCAATTCTTTGGTGTGATAACATGAGTGCTGTTGCCCTTGCGGCCAATCTGGTATATCATGCGAGGACTAAACATATTGAGTTAGACATTCACTTCATCAGAGATAAAGTACTAAGGAAGGAATTGGAAGTAAAGTACGTGCCCTTTTCAAATCAGATCGCAGACTTGCTAACAAAGGGTCTCACTCATTCCAGATTTCACTTTCTGAAGGACAAGCTTGGAGTCACACCTCTTCCGTCTAGCTTGCATGGGGGGTGTTAAAAATTAGCTAAAACACCATCCTCCAACTCAGTAGCTGTTCCACATCAACTGCCACATCATCAGCATTCTCGGTTGATAGAATCCCTGCTGTGTATTTTTTGTTTTACTCTTATGCTACCACTACCAATCTATAAATATATTCTAACAACTTCCTTTATTCTAGGAACTAATCACACCTGCATAATCTAGAACATTCTCATGTAATTACTTATACCAGCTCAAGGCTGATTGAATTGAATTGAGTTTAGCGGAATTGTTATCTATTTTACTTGGATTTCCAACTTGGTATTAGAGTCCATTAAACTCCAACGAGCAATTCGATCTGATTAAGACTCAAAAAAATTTGAGCACACGGATTTCAAGATTGGTCTGCTCAAACGAGCCACCATCTTGCGGGGGCATGTTAAGGGATAAAATCTCACATCGAATAAAGATGAAAAACATAGACCAACTTATAAAGGATTGTGCTACTCCTCTTAATAAGGTTGACATTTTAAGATGGAACCCCAAATCTTAACAGAGGCTAATGCCTCTTCTTAAATTGATGGAAACCATGACCTCTTTTTCAATGTAGTTTAACCCTTAATAACTATGGGTCAAACAATTGCCTCAATTGATGCAGAATTGATTTGAATTTTGGGCTTCAAAGTTGCGATAGACACAATTCCAAATGTAGGTAATTTAGGCAATTTGAGTGGGACCCACCCCGTTGGACAAACACCAATGAATTCTGAGTCATCTGAAATTCCTATGTTGGTCTCAAAGTTGACTAATTTCATCGAAAATCTCACCTCAAATTTTGTTTCTGGACATCTTGCGTCCCATATTCATGACCAGAAAGTCAAACAGAGTCAACATACTGGTTGACCACCTGCATCGATAGCCTAGAGCCACACATGCACCAACGCGTGTTTCACAGATACCACCACCTCCTACTCCACATGGTTAACCTATTGCTCTGGGGTTATCTAGACTTCTAGCTACTATATCTGATGCTTTGGGTGCACAAAGTCAGGTTAAAAGATCATATGATTCTACAGTTAATAATAAGCCAATTATTTCTCAGTCTGAGAGCCTTTATCCCAATTTTTCAGGCTCCATAGGATTCTCTTGACCACAAGTTTATTGCTAAGGAGCCATTTTTACATATAGGAGAGTCAGCTGTTGCTTTTATCGAAAAGGAGAAGGTACCTTTCTCTGAGCCATACAAGTTTACACTTGTTGGCAAATTCTCACACCACAAGCCCTCGATGATTAAGGTACGTAAGAGCTTTCAAATATTTAGTTTTAGCAATGATTTTATGGTTGGATAGATAGATGCTAGCTACATACTCATACACTTAACACATGAAGATGATTATTTACGAATATTTCTTAAACCTTCTTGCTACATTGACGGTGTCCCAAGCATGTAATCAAATGGACACCCAGTTTTGCCCCTAACATAAGATCCCTATTGTGCCTATTTGGGTTTCGTTTCCATTATTGCCCATTTATTTTTGAGCCAAGAGTTGTCTATTCACCTTAGTTAAGACTATTGGTGTCTCACTTGACATTGATGAGATGACATTACAGAAAAGTTCATTTTTTACGGCATGCATTATATGCCTTAAATAACTCTTTACGGCATACAACAAAATGTCGTATAAAGCAATTCCGTAAAAAGTGGTTTACTTTTTACGGTGTGGAGAGTACGCCGTCTAGAGAACGTCATTATTAATTCTATGGCGTTCAGTTGCACGCCATAAAAGTATCTCACTGTTATGACGTGTTAAAGTGCAAGCTAAAATGCAAGCCTATATTTAACACCTTTTATGGCATTCAGTGAATGCATGCCGTAAAATGTGGTATACTTTTTATGGCATGCCTTTGAACGCCTAAGGTACTAAATTTATGACTTACATATGAACACGAGGTAAAAAGTTATCAAATTTACAGCATGCTTAGTAGCACACCGTGAAAAGTTTGTTTAATTTACAACATGCCTAAACACGCCGTAAACATCAATTTAATTTTTTAAAAACTGTTTATTTATTTGATTACAAGCAAAACTATAATAATTACAAAACAAATTTAATCCATAAATAATCAAATTTTCCATTGTTTCGATAAATAGAAATATTGAATACAATTCAATACAATATGTCAATGTAAAATTCACCTCAACAATTCTCAAAAGATTACTATTTAAAAAAAAATGATTAAATCATATCAAAGTTAACTTCTTTGACCGACAATTTAGCTATTTCACAAAATATCAACTCCCCGCACTCCACAGAAATAATAAGGGTATAATTAATAAATTTAGAGTGAGCATATAAATCAAAAGTATATCAAGAATTATATTAGTTTTTATCTAATCAACATAGTACATATGACAATTACTTGAGTATATTGTTAGTACAACTATAAAAAGAATTTGATTATCATAAGAGCTCTAACAGAAATACATCTATAAATGCCATACCTTCCAAAAATGATTAAGGGTATGGCTTGAATACTAACATATAGAGCCAAAAACATCAACACATAAAGACAACCCCTTGGAAAACTTCATCATGACACGTGTGAAGAAATTCATACGAAATACATAACAACAAATAGCAGGAGAACTCTATGAAAAAGAAGATAGAACTATAAAGATAAACATCAATCACTGAGGTAATTTCCTTCAAATGCTGTCATTATCTTAAGTCATTTTATATAAATAATCATTTTGGCAACCAAATAAAAACCCGATGTTCAATTCAAATAAACCACCCATCAACTTCTTGATTTTAGACAATTGATACTGAATGCAAATGGAATTAAAATAGAGAAGAAGTTAAGTGTACCTTTGCTGTGATTACAGCGAATCCACTTCGATGTACCTAATTGGCCGTGCAATTATACTTCCTAATGCATCTTCAAGAAAAAACTCACGCGTGGGATGATATAAGCTGACATTATCAATCACTTCATTTACCTAAACTCTCCAACATTCATTACCAAGGGGTACATGATGCACTAGATCACTTGAATTTGTTGATGTGATTTCACATTTTGTAACAATATCAACTTTCCCAAACCAAGATAACAATTTGCATTTCTTATTTTGAAGATCATCTAAACCATTCAAGCTTCTATCTCTAGGCTGTAAAATTTATATCCAATTGTACAATTTATTATTTTGAATATAGAAAGTATATGTAATTTTGAATAACATTCATTAATTCTAGTTTTCCACTTACATTATCTTCTTATTGAACACTTTTACTCTTTACTAGAAACAAAGCTTTTAGTTCTTTAATTTCATCTCTCAACTTTTAGACTTGAGTTTGCAAGTTATGATTGTGCATCAAATCATTCAACTTTGAAGGAGTCGAGCCAAAACCAAGACCTCTTACCCGTTCTCAACGTTCTAGACCAATTATTTTTGCAACTCCCATCATCTTTGAGAGAGTGTTTGCTCGAAGAGATAACCGTCTCTGAACATGCTTTTATTTTGTTCTAATATGAAGAAATACATTAATGGGCTAAAATTACAAATATAACCTTTGAATGACCAAAAATTACTAAAATCAATATTGTTACAAATATTTCCCCAGCTAATCATTAATATGTTCACCATTTTTTCGTGTATGTCCTCGAATATAAACATCATCCCTCGTTATGGAATTAGGGTCTTCACTTTTAGCACACTGCATTTTACATATTTCATATACATGATAGTTTGTAAACGTTTATAATTTTCAAGCAAATTTAACAAATTTTTTACCATTTCAGCTTCTAAGCGAGCAAAACCCATTTTACTTATTGTATGCGTTTTGGTTTAACTCTCTCTCATCTTTTTGAATCTTTTAATCTTTATCCATGATAATATACCAACACTATTAAGTTATAAATTATTGAAATCATCATAGAAAACATGTTCCAATTATGTAAATTATTTTGACAATAAAGTTTCAAACAAACTGAAATTACAAAAAATTAATTCAAACCAGAATTAAAATAGGTGAAATTGGAGCAAACACAAACTCCTTCAACACTACTACAATCAGTTGAGAAATTGGTTAAGAATATGACCATAAAGAGAAATATTTAAGGAGGGAGGGAAGGAAGCAATAATTTCCATTGTGATGATGGAGTGAAGATTCATAATTACAAAGGAAAACAAGCAGCAAATTCATTCTAACAATGGAATCATGCGTTTACATAATTACTTTTGATACCAATCCAAGATATTGACTGCATTGCCTTGTAAGCCAAGGTGAGCACACATGCAATATGGTATTTAAGTCTAACAAAATTTCAAGGTAAGAATTTTTTGTGTAGAGATCAAATGAATGATATGATTAAGGTTGAATCAATATTTAATGGCCTCGAATCTAACATATGGTTCAGGTCCTAAAAGGTTAACTAATCATTTGTATGACTTGAGCCATAAAACTTTTTGCTGTTGTCGACACCTAATAATAATGGCATTGTCCACATTTCAACATCAGCTAAAAAATGTTCAGAAGACTACTAAAATGTTTAAAACGGGTTTTCTCATTACATATCAGATAATAAGTACAAAGGAGACCTATCATCTGCATACTTAAGTTACATAACATTGACAAAAATGTGAACACAGGGAAATCAAGGTGCAGGAAAGAAAATAATATGGAGTTACGCACACTAATTTCTGGGGTGAATTTTACTCACATAGGCCAGATAGTTCATTTTTGAAGAAGTTTGGTTGCACTTTCTCTTTAATTAATTTAATTAAGACGATGGTGTTGCATTTACTTCCTGATCTCTAGATCACAAATATAGAGATGTAAAACCTTATTCCATAAATTATGAATTTTTAAGCAGATGTGGCCAACACTCCCTTCATTTTCATATAACAGAGACAAATAATAAATTTTCAGGGGATTAATAGACTAGAAAAAATAAAAGAAACCACCAATTTGACAAGTAAAAAGTCTTAAATTATCACAATTTCCCATATCTACATGGTTAAATTCAAAGAATGTCATTGTAAATCAATATGCAGAGTTCTAATGTCAAAAGGTTTCTCAAATTTTGAGATGTCAACCTTTTTCAATGTTTAGCTCACTGAATGGAAAAACATTATCCTGTATAGTATGAATAATACCTACAAGCTCTCATCCCAATGCCAAGTGCCTGACTTCTTTGAGAAAGAGAATAATTGTAGCTTAAGATTAACACTCCCTAATTGCATGTTTGGCATGCAATATAAATTGAACAAGATGGCAGGGAACGGGCAGGGCATGAAAAGACAGTATAATATATAAAACTTTAGCTACTTTTTTTATTTAAAGTCGTAGAGTACTCTAAAAATTGCCTCATCAAACAAGACATATATCGACATTATCAATGAGTAAGAGGGAAGTTGTCAACTTCATCATATGAAGCCAAGTGAGAAATTCTCTATTTGAATGCTCAAATTGGTCCTTACCAATTTACCATCCGACAACATACCTAGGTTATTAGCCAAACTTCAATTAGCTTGAAAATAGAACAGGCAAGTGAATGAACAAAGGGCTATAGAAGACCAGAAGTCATTCAACACAAGAATTTTTTTTTATTAATCATAATATTACAAAACAAAAGTCAAGTCTTGTGATGGATAACTCAAAACTGTTGAATTATAGCCAAAGAACCCATAAAGTTCAAGGAAAACATAAAATTTATAATTACATGTTTAAAAAATCTACAGTACCCACCTTCAAAACCGCTGCAAGATTATCTTGCACCAAAATCAAAAGATTGATGATATGTAATATGATTTCAAGAAAACCATAAGATTTATTTGGGTAAATTTTAATGAGCTTGTAAAGGGAAAAGGGTTTGGGTGGGAAGGGGAAAAAGGTTTGGGTTGGCTAATGAGATTGCAATAAACGGGTGATTGATGAAGACGCCACCTCCGATGAAAAATCTGAAAACGAGTTGAAGATGTAGGCAAAGAGAAGAAAGATTAGTGGAAAGGAAGAAGAAAGAAGAAACTAGGAAGAAAGCATGGGAGTTTGGGGAGGAAAAAAACGTGGAAGGAAAAAAAAAATATACTCCCTCCGTCCCATATATATAGGCTGGGTTTCCTTTTTTTCTTGTCCCAAATATATAGGCTTGTTTCTTAATTGGGAATGTTATGTTTTGTTCTTTTACTAATTTACCCTTATTTAATTTGCCTAATTACTAATTCCAACAATAATTTACTTCTAGTTGTTGAAAATTAAATAGGGATAAACTTGGAAAGTTCTTGATAAAAATTGCTTTTCCAATAACATTAAATAAGATTTCTTAATTTGTGTGAAAAATGAAACAAGCCTATATATATGGGACGGAGGGAGTAATAAATAAAGAAGGAAAATGAAAAGAAAAATCGGGTTGCCTGCGAAAAAAGGAAAAATCCCACCGACAATCTTTATAACCTTTTATAGCGCATATTTAGAGCTTGTTTGGGATGGATTTTAATCCAATTAAAATTGAAAATATAGTCGTTATTGGGTCCCACCCGTCTAATAAAAGTTAACAATAACGGCTAGTTTTTCAATTTTAATCCAATTTTAATCCCTCCCAAATAAGTTCTTATTACGGCGTACAATAAGCACACCATAAATTTTTTTTTTTTTTAAAATAAAAAATAAAAAATTTACGGCATGCTCGAACATTACACCATAATATTAGATCATTTATGGCGTGCCCTAAATGCATGTTGTAAATATTTTAAATAATTGAATTATTACGGCACGCTTTTATGACATGCCGTCAAAAACAGGGGTTTTACGGCATGCCTGAAATGCACGTCGTAAATAAATGTCATAAAAAGCCACTTTTGTTACAGTGTGACCTTAGATTTGCACCAACCTAGTGAGACATGTGTATGTATTGAGGTGAATTTAGAATATGTGCTCCCTAATAGAGTCTGGAATGAGATAGAGAAGCTTTGTTGTTACTTGCACATAGTCTTATATGACAAGAAGCCAGAGTATTGTTTTCTGATTCAAACACTTAAGCATGTTGATGAACACTGATTGGTTTGGACACACATTGTACCACAACCTGCTGCCCTTGTACCTGTTGTTGACCATACCTCTAGGCCCATTATTGACCTGGTCAAGGACAAAGGTAAGAGGAATAAAGTATTAGTGGAGCCTCCTAAGAGGTCGTTACCAGTTCCCCGAGCTCAGAGAAGATAGCACTTAGCTAGCACATCGGGAGTACAAATATCTTCTTCTTTTATTGTTGATCTCCTGTGGTTACTAGTATACATTGTAACACCCCGAAAATTTTAGAATAAAAATATTTGTTTTATAAATTTTATTCTATGGTTTTTGAAAGTAGAAGGGCTAAAATAAAGTATCTTTTAAATTCTTATGTTTTAAATGGGCCAAATATTTAACTTCCTATAGAGTGATCAAAAGTATATTAATATTGTGCTCATTTTGTAGCCCGCATTAAATAGAGTTTATTGGGCTCAAGAAAATTTAAGTTCAGATGAGTTAAGCCCAAAATATTTCAATTCGAAGAAGTATGATTTATATGCAATATTTTATTATTTAATTATGGTCCTTTTAGGATAATTAGCAATATATTATAATATTTAAGTAGATAATCATGAATTAACCATTCCTTATTCTTTTCAATTGCACGTGTACACACATATATTTTTTGGAAGATAATATTGTGTTATTTTAGCCATGTTTATCTTTAATATATATTGACCTATCGAAATTCTAGTTCTAACCAACCATTTTAACAAACTCTTATCTATTAGAATAAATATGATTTATATTAGAGTTATATTATGACTCAACTACTGTACTTTTTACCTATAAATAGTGAGCTCATATTTCACAATTCACCACACAGAATTTTACACAGCAGTTTTCATATAGAGAACAGCTGTAAATTCTAAGTATATTTTTATTTTCAAAAGCTCGTTTGATCAATTGAGGTAAGATACTTTTGTGTAAAGTTGTTTGTTTCCTTATGCTTTTATGTTCAGTAATTTTATGCATGAATTGTCAATGGGCTTTCGGGTTCCTTAGAAAGAGATAAGAGATCCTTCGGAAATTTAAGATGACCTAGATGGGTGTTTCGCTTGGTCACCGAGATACTCCATAAGAGAATAGTGGTATGAAGTGTTATTTTATTGCATATAATTGTATAATGGAAACTGCACGTATCTTACTGAGTGTTTTCAAAATACTCACTCTTACAATTTTTTCAGACTAATTCGGGTCGATTGAGCCGTAGGGACGGTGATGCGGGCTGCCAAAGGATTTCGACCGATGAGAATAACATTAGGTTTTACTGTTTTTATTTAAAATTTTTAGTTTGTTTTGTTCCAATAATATTTTTAGCAAATTTGTTAGTTAAGAATATTTAAATCGTTTCAAAGACACGATATTATGATTCTTATTTAAAGTTATGAATGTTCTATTTATTTAGAAAAATATAATTTTACGCCCGCATTTAAGTACATGAAAATTTTGTTTGGTAACACCTCAAGATGCTTGAATTTTTGGGGCGTTACAGTTTGGTATCAGAGCAAAGGTTTAATTTCCTGTAGACCCATATGCATTTTTTTTTTTTTTTTTGCGTTTTGGAAAAAAAAAAAAAAAACGCACGTGAACAGTAACACTGTTCACGTGTACGGTGAAAAAAAAAATTTTTTTTTTGTTTTTGTTCAATTTATTGTTGGAGTTTTATTAATTTGCAAAATTGAATGGCTTTGTCAAAAAGACCTAAACTGTCTAAGAAGAGTTTGGGATTTAAGCGGTCCATTGTGACCCCCCTCCTCATCTGGAAGCCTTTTGATTGCGCGTTATTCAATTTGATGAAATGAAATACAATATTTCAAACCTTACATACAGTATTTTTAAAAAAAAAAAAATATATATATATATTCTTTTTAGAAATTTCTATTGTGAGAAAATCATATTTTTAGATATTATAAAAATGCACCATTTTCATAAATATTAGGAGTTTACGGACAATGTCAGAGTTAAAATCTTAAACATGTAATGAGATGAAAAAAATCCTTGGCATGTAGCGCTCACTACTCGATCACTCTCCAATTGATCCAAGGTATGGAAAGAAATGTTATTCCTTTAGCATGTTTATGGGTCATTTTGCCATATATTATGAGATATATAATCACGTTTACTTCGTATATTTTAGTAGTTGTTTAAATTTTCACAAATGATATGTGCATTATTGATGCAAAGGAATGAAATGATATGATCACTGAAAGATGAAGCATAATTGAAGTTATATGTGTCACATGATTAGGACTTGGAAAGTAACTAGGATGACGTGAAATAGCCCAACATACTTACAACGTGCTCAAATTGCTATCGAGAGATACATGGATTACGAAGTAAGATGGGAGCGAACATTTGTTGAACATGTTGAAGACTTCCTTCTTAAGTGGGAACATGCAAGATCGTTCGGATATAATGAGGGGACAATCCTCTCAATATACCATCTTATAACCACCATGCGTCCACAATGGAGAAACGTGGCTTACTTCGTGAGAGAGATATGGATTATGGGCTATATTTGGAAGAAGATTGGGACATGATTGATTTTAAGGGATACTCATGAGGACATCATAATCTTGTGGAACCAATGTGACAACAAGAGCTAGCACTAGAACCCGAGCCTCGAGCCGTAACCTCGAAGAGGACCCGTGAGGAAGAGCCTCGAAGAAGACCTGCAGAGGAAGAGCCCGAAGAAGACCCTGGAGGAAGACCCCGAAGAAGACCCCGAGGAGGACCCCCCAAGAAGACCCAGAAGAGGAAGTGGAGCCAGAAGACCCTATCATCGATTTGGTTATAGATTCTGAGCCCGAGTCATGCATTACTTCGGATGACGAGACCCTATAAAGAATATTGTTAGGACTCATAGAGATTAACAATAGTTTTATTCCTTTAGCAAAAGTTTATTCGCTTATCTATTGATTTTTATATTATATTAGAAATTTTTAAATGTTTCACCATCAATATTATAATTAATTTTTGTGTTATCAGAATTTGCCTAAATTAGAATTTTAATTGTGTTAAGAAAATGCCGAGACAACAACAAAATCAAGCTACAGTCATCAAGGATTTGCTGAGGGCTGTACAAGATTTAGGTAGGCAAGCACTGTGCTAGTCCCCGTAATGCAAATGCCAACAACATCGCTCAATTGTGGAACAATTCCGCCGCTACAAACCTCCAACCTTCGACATGGCAAGGCAGACCCATTAGCACCGAGGAATGGATAAGAGGAATGGAGCAAATCTTCAAACATCTTTCTTGCACCGATGCTCAAAAGGTATTATGTGCGTAATTCATGTTGGTTGACGCTGCGGGCCACTGGTGGGAATCAACATCGCGCACTAGAACAGAAGCTCAACAACGTGCTCAGACATGGACACAATTCAAGGACGAAGTGATGGGAAAATATTTCCCACAAGCCCTTAGAGATCGAAAAGAGGCAGAATTTCTTCAACTTAGACAGGGGAAGATGAAGCTCGAGGAATATGAGAGAAAATTCGAACAACTCTCTAGGTATGCACCACACCTAGTGGACACGGAAGCAAAGAAAGCAAGGAGGTTCGAACTGGGATTGCGTCCTGAGATTGGTGGCATAATGGCGTCTCATCAATTCACCAATTACAGTCGGGTACTGCAAACTGCCCAAGCAATCTCAAACAGATTAGAGATTGACCAAGTTTTTCAGCAAGGGGCCGAGCCCTTAGGAAAGCGGAAGTGGAGTGGGTCCAATGAAGAAAAAGGGGAAGGACAGAATAAAAAATTTAACACCGGATCGAGTTTTGGACAAGTCGTTTCACCATGTCCAAAGTGCAACAGGATGCATTGGGGGGAGTGTCTCTTCGGGAAACACCCCGAAAATTTTAGAATAAAAATATTTGTTTTATAAATTTTATTCTATGGTTTTTGAAAGTAGAAGGGCTAAAATAAAGTATCTTTTAAATCCTTATGTTTTAAATGGGCCAAATATTTAACTTCCTATAGAGTGATCAAAAGTATATTAATATTGTGCTCATTTTGTAGCCCGCATTAAATAGTGTTTATTGGGCTCAAGAAAATTTAAGTTCAGATGAGTTAAGCCCAAAATATTTCAATTCGAAGAAGTATGATTTATATGCAATATTTTATTATTTAATTATGGTCCTTTTAGGATAATTAGCAATATATTATAATATTTAAGTAGATAATCATGAATTAACCATTCCTTATTCTTTTCAATTGCACGTGTACACACATATATTTTTTGGAAGATAATATTGTGTTATTTTAGCCATGTTTATCTTTAATATATATTGACCTATCGTAAATTCTAGTTCTAACCAACCATTTTAACAAACTCTTATCTATTAGAATAAATATGATTTATATTAGAGTTATATTATGACTCAACCACTGTACTTTTTCCCTATAAATAGTGAGCTCATATTTCACAATTCACCACACAATTTTACACAGCAGCTTTTCATATAGAGAACAAATTGTAAATTCTAAGTATATTTTTATTTTCAAAAACTCGTTTGATCAATTGAGGTAAGATACTTTTGTGTAAAGTTGTTTGTTTCCTTATGCTTTTATGTTCAAGAATTTTATGAATGAATTGTCAATGGGCCTTTGGGTTCCTTAGAAAGAGATAAGATCCTTCGGAAATTTAAGATGACCTAGATGGGTGTTTCGCTTGATCACCGAGAAGCTCCATAAGAGAAGAGTGGTATGAAGTGTTATTTTATTGCATATGATTGTATAATGGAAAATGCACGTATCTTACTCAGTGTTTTTTTCAAAATACCCACTCTTACAATTTTTTCGTACTAATTCGGGTCGATTGAGCACATGTGGACGGTGATGCGGGCTGCCAAAGGATTTCGACCGATGAGAATAACATTAGGTTTTACTGCTTTTATTTAAAATTTTTAGTTTGTTTTGTTCCAATAATATTTTTAGCAAATTTGTTAGTTAAGAATATTTAAATCGTTTCAAAGACACGATATTATGATTCTTATTTAAAGTTATGAATGTTCTATTTATTTAGAAAAATATAATTTTACAGTTCCGCATTTAAGTACATGAAAATTTTGTTTGGTAACACCTCAAGATGCTTGAATTTTTGGGGCGTTACATACATACTCAGGCTATTTCAGCGACTCCTGTTGTGACTCTTCCACTTACTATATCTCCCATAGTTACCATCTTATTTCTCTTCAAACCAGTCCAATGCAGCTTCCGTTGGTTTCTTCGCAGGCTGTCACACCAGCTTCCACTTCATATTTTGATCCGTTGTCAAATGATTTGCTTCAAAGGCCACAATACAAGTTAACTCCGAGGGTACAAATATTGTGACTACACATATTTAAAGTCTAGCACTAGGTACGGTCCAAGCCGTTATTACTTGGGGCCCAGACCTTTCTGATTCATCACCTTACAGACCGAGCACCATGATTTTTCAACATTCGTTTCTCAGAAATCGTCTCTCCCTACTCATCTCATGAGAATGGCTATTCTCCGGGAAAAGTTCTTTAGAATGAAACAGGGCCTACATTGGTAAAATTGTCATGATTTTGGTGATATGTTATAGCAGGTAAGGAAAGCATGTAGTAGTCATCCAATGTCGTAACCAATACTATTATAAAAGTCTTGCTCTCTCGCATAAGTATGTTATACTCACGGCTCTGATACCATGAAGAGAAAAATAGAATATTTCTTCTTATTGATTTATAACTTAAAACATTAATTTATAGTAAAATGAAGGGAAGGATAAAAGGAAAGAAATAAATCTACATCCTAAAAGATTACAATATTACATATATGGAAAATAAATCTTCAATCATTCCTAAATTAAGTCCCAATCAATCTCGGGATTTCAACACTCCCCCTCAAGTTGGATCGTAAATATTGATCATATCCAACTTGAAGATGAACTCATCGAATCTTTGTTTTGGTAATCCTTTGGTGAAGATATCTGCAGTTTGTCCTTGTGTGGGAACATATGTCATACAGATAGTCCCTTTCTCAACATTCTCTTTAATAAAGTGTATGTCTACCTCTACATGTTTAGTTCGATCATGCTGAACTGGATTAAGAGAAATGTTGATTGCAGCTTTATTATCACAATAAAGTTTGAGTGGTAACTTTATGGTGATGTGTAACTCTTCCAGAAGTTTCTTTAACCACAGCCCTTCACATATTCCTTGTGCAACTGCTCTGAACTCAGCTTCAGCACTACTCCTGGCCACTACATTCTGTTTCTTGCTCCTCCAAGTTACCAGATTTCCCCATACAAAGGTGCAGTAACCTGAAGTAGACCTCCTATCGTCCTTTGATCCTGCCCAATCAGCGTCTGTGAAAACCTCAATTTCTTTTCTTTCACTCCTTTTGAAGAATAATCCCTTACCAGGTGAGCCTTTGAGATACCTAAGTATCTTATAGACGGCTTCTAGGTGACTTTCTTTTGGAGAATGCATATGCTGACTTGCCAGACTAACTGCAAATGCTATGTCAGGTCTAGTATGTGACAGGTAGATTAATTTCCCAACCAGTCTTTGATATCTATCAACCTCTACCGGATTGCCTTCATCTTCAGTTTTCTTTCCCACATCAACTGAAGTATCACTTGGTTTGCATCCTAGCATTCCAGTCTCGGTGAGGAGATCAATGACATATTTTCTTTGTGATATACTGATGCCTTTTTTCGATCTAGCAATTTCCATTCCTAGGAAGTATCGCATTGGCCCCAGATCCTTTACTTCAAATTCGGTGGCCAGACTCTTCTTCAACCTCTCCATCTCCACTATATTGTCTCCTGTTAGAATAATGTCATCAACATATACAATTAGAATCGTTTTAGTACCGTCTTCAAATAGTCGAAGAAACATAGTGTGATCTGATTGTCCCTGACCATACCCTTGTTTTTTCAACACTTTAGCAAATCTGTCAAACCATGCTCTCGGTGACTGTTTGAGTCCATATAGTGACTTCTTTAGTTTGCATACCCATTTTTCTTCATTTTCCTTGCAAAACCCTGGTGGTAACGTCATGAATACTTCTTCCTCCAATTCCCCATTTAAGAATGCATTTTTAATATCCAGTTGCTGAAGCTGCCAATCCAAATTTGCTGCTAGTGATATAATGACTCGAACTGTATTCAGCTTAGCTACTGGTGCAAATGTTTCTGTATAATCAATGCCATATGTTTGAGTGTAGCCTTTCGCAACCAATCGAGCTTTATACCGTTCTATAGTCCCATCGGCATTGTATTTCAAATTGAAAACCCATTTGCATCCAACGGGCTTCTTTCCTCTTGGTAGGTCCATCACTACCCAAGTTTCATTTTTCTCCAATGCCCTCATTTCCTCCAGTACTGCTTCTTTCCAATGTGATATCTCCAGGGCTTCCTGAACAGTTCTTGGAACAGATGTACGGTCTAGGTGAGTGGTAAATGCACGATATTTTGTAGATAAAGAATTGTAGGACATGAATTTAGAAATAGGGTGTAGAGTACATGGCCTTGTTGGTTTTCTGAGAGCAATGGGTAAGTCAGTTTCAGAAATTTCTACAGATTTTTGGGGTTCTGGACTTACCATCGGTTCTGACTCTCTTGGTGCCTCGGAAGTGAGATTCTCCATGTACTTTGATTTCGACTTTCTAGAGTAAACTAGTATCTCCTTATCATGTTTTTTTGCATCTCCCCATGAATTCGAGTTCCCTTCTGTTAATGGCATAGTAGGATCGGGTGGAAGAATGGGATCGGATGAAAGAGTAGGTGGAAAACTGAGCTCAAAGAACCGATCTTCGTGTACGGTCTCCCCCTGAAGAGAGGTGGTCCCAAAGTATGGAGTATTTTCAAAGAATGTGATGCCAAGGCTAACAAAAACTCTTTTCGTGGAAGGGTCATAGCACCTATAGCCCTTTTGGGTCGGAGAATATCCGATCATAATACATTTAATGGCCCGGGGTTCAAGTTTACTCCTGTGTGGAGAGTGAACGTGAAGGAAAGCGGTACACCCAAATACTTGTAGGTTTAGATTGGAAGTGAGATGGGAAGCTGGGAAGCATTTTTGAAATTGTTGAAGTGGTGTTTCGAAATTAAGACCCCGACTTGGCAGTCGGTTGATTAAATAGGTGGATGTAAGAATTGCATCTCCCCAGAATAAGTTATGCATTTTTGTGGTAAACATGAGAGCTCGAACAACTTCTAGGATATGTCTATTCTTACTTTCGGCTATCCCATTTTGTTGGGGAGTATCGACACAAGAACTTTGATGAATTATCCCATGTGTTCGGAGAAAGTCTCCTAGGATGTGATTGAAGTATTCTGTGCCATTATCAGTGCGTAGAATTTGAATTGGTGTTTGGAATTGTGTTTGAATCATTGAATGAAAGTTGATGAATATGGTACGGACTTCAGATTTGTCTTTTAGTAGATAGACCCAACAGATTCGAGTGTGGTCGTCTATAAATGTGACAAACCACTTTGTATGGGTACGATTTAGGGTTCGTGAAGGGCCCCATACATCACTGTGAATCATGGTGAATGGCTTTGATGATTTATACATAGAGTTGTGAAAGGATGTACGTTGATGTTTTGCAAACTCACATATTTCACACTGAAAATTAACTGAACTTTTATTCAAGAAAATGGAAGGGAGTACATGTTTCATGTATTGTATGTTAGGGTGTCCCATCCTAAAATGCCATAACATAATTTCACTATCCCTAGGAACAGACGCAGAATCACAAATTTTAACTTGACACTGTTTACTCACATCAGTCTTATCAAAGTAGTAAAGTCCTTCACTTTCCTCAGCACTGCCAATCGTCTTCCCCGATGATAGGTCCTGAAAGATACAATAAGATGGAAAAAATTTAGCCGAACAATTTGAAGTTTTCGTTAACTGGCTTATAGATAATAAGTTGCATGACAAATTTGGGACATGAAGAACTGATTTTAAAGTGATAGATTCAGAAATTTTAATACTCCATTTGCCTGCTACAGACAACAAGGAACCATCAGCAATTTTTACTTTGAGGTTACCGGCACATGTAGCATATGAAGAAAATAGATTATGAGAGCCCGTCATGTGATCTGAAGCTCCAGAGTCAATGATCCAAGGTGTGCTAAACAGTGTGGTGGAATTTAAGGCTCTTAAGAAATTACCTCTATGAGCAAGTGAACCTGATGAATTATTTGTGGCTAGGCGGTTGAAGGCTGGAGAATAATTTGTAAAGTTATTCCATCTGTTCTAGATTGAAAGCGCCACTTGGCTCCTTGAATTTGTCTCCTTGATAATCCACCGAAGCCTGATATCCCCGATTTTTGTTTTGTCTTGGTTTCCAATTTCTCGGCTTTCCATGCAACTCCCATGTGTCTTCTTTATGCCCAGGTTTACGACAATGGTTGCACCAGGGCCGTCCTTTTTGTTGGCTTGTGTCTAGCCCATTTGCAGCTCCCCTTGAGTATAGGCCCATAATGTCAGGCCCAACTACCATGTTTTTCCCTAATTCATTAGAGGTCTGTAAGCCACTCTTTTTAAGCCCAGGCCCAACATTTAAAGGCTTAGGATCAGAAGACCCATGCCATTTTAGCCCAATATCAGGAGACCCATGCCATTTCGTCATTAGAGCAGATCGTTCGGTCCCAGTCGATGCTCCACCGCCAGCGTCCAGCATGATTTTCGCGTCTGACCTCCAAAAAAACTTCCCTCGTCGATGGTAAGGGTTTTCTACCCAGTATCCTGCCCCTTACATCATCAAGATCTCGATGCAGCCCAGCCAAAAATTCAAAGACCCGCTCATTTTCGAGCTTCTTCTTGAATCGCGCGATGTCTCCCGCGCACTCTCATTCTTCTTCGGAGCACAGGTCAAGTTCTTGCCACATAGCTGTCATCTCCAAGTAATATTCTGTGACATCTCGTTCACCCTGTCGAGTTTACCAAAGCCTAGTTTTGATTTCAAAAATCTGGGACGCATTTTCAGAGTCTGAGTAAGTCTCCTTCACTGCATCCCACACGTCCGTCGCCATCGGTAGAAACAGGTATGTCTTACCAATTGATGGTTTCATCAAGTTTACAAGCCAAGCAATCACCAAAGAATTCTCTGACTTCCATTTTTGAAGGGAGGATGCGTTGGTTGAGGCGGGCTTCGTTGTTTCACCCGTGAGGTAACCTAATTTTCCTTTCCCATCAATTATTAATTTAATTGACTGAGCCCATTCACGAAAATTTTTCCCGTTCAATCTTTCGACTGTTAATTGAAACGAGGAATTTTCCCTTGCACTTATGGCTGAGGCTATTTCAGACTCGCCATTAAGGGAATCAGAGGTTGTGAATCCTCTGCTGTTGGCGGTGGTTTCTGACATGGTGTTGCTAGGTTAGGAACTCACGGCTCTGATACCATGAAGAGAAAAATAGAATATTTCTTCTTATTGATTTACAACTTAAAACATTAATTTATAGTACAATGAAAGGAAGGATAAAAGGAAAGAAATAAATCTACATCCTAAAGATTACAATATTACATATATGGAAAATAAATCTTCAATCATTCCTAAATTAAGTCCCAATCAATCTCGGGATTTCAATATCTTTCATTCGCAATAGTTCTCCATTCAGTCTCTCCTGTGTGGAAGAGGCTGAAGTTGGTTAAGCTAGGGATCGAGCCACACATTGCGTGGCACCTTGGAACATGTAAGATATTCTTCTGGAATGATTGTTTGATGGGCGATACTACTCTAGCATCCTTATTCCCACATAAGCAACACACTTATGCGAGAGAGCAAGACTTTACGACATTGGATGACTACTACATGCTTTTCCATCACATATAGGGGAACATATTGTTATGTGTTGATGCACTAGATCAGATTGTTTGGAAAGACACACCTGGTGGTAGCTTTGCTACTAAATCTACTTGTAAGTTAGTCCAACCGAGAAGACAGATTCAGGACTCATACCGACTATTGTGGAGTACTATCATACCTATCAAAATATACTTCTTTTGTTGGAGAATTGATAGGAATTGATTTCAGTTGCTGTGGTTGTCCAGAGGAGGATTGGCTACTACATAGCTTCTCAATGCTAGTGCCATTTAGAGATTGAGACTATTACACACATATTTACAGGCAGTACAATTGCTAACCAAGTATGGCAGACTTTGGTAATATATTTCAAATGCATATTCGGTCAAGTTAAGGAGTCAGACATTGGTGCTAGAGATAAAAATACTTTGTTCTGTACACTCGTTATGGTCACTTTCACACTATCATTCCTCTATTGATTCTCTGGTTTCTATAGATCGAGAGGAATGATGTGAAATACGGAAAGATTCACATGGTTCCTAGACGGATTATCTTGAGGGTCTATAGCATGACATCATTTCTACTTACAGGTCGATTGTTTCGACCTATACATTGACGGGGAAATTTAGCTCTTGTTCCCCTATTTGGTATCTCTATGGCCATCCATTCTCTATCATCCCTATATTGGTTCTTGGCGCATTGGACTAATGCGATTTTATAAGATCAACACTTTTAATACACAGAACTTCACTTTATACACTTGGCCAATATGATTCATGTATTACTTTCTATTAACTTTCCCATTACATTTGCATCAATAGTTCGAAATTATTTTCTCTTATTATGGTGCATTTGATCATTGAGGGTTCAAGATCTCTATATGGTGTTAGTCTTCGAACCCCGACATAGGTGGTGAATCTTACATTGAGATATGGTAGGAATTTAGGTTAATCTAGATGTTGGATATTGATGTTTTAATCACTTGTAATCTTGAAAGTGTCGGAATCATCATCGGTAAAGTTACACACTTTTAATTCGGTTAATCATGGTTACCCTAAGCCCGAACTAAGTCCTTAACATATATGAGACATGAGGCATGAAGTGACATGATCACAATACAATAATATAATGTTCATGTGATGTTATAAATATTGAGGTGCAAATTGTTGAAGTCTGTTGAGAATCGGGAGCCAATCAGTTATGGAATCGAACTAACGTTTAAGGAATTAACTCTTTAAATTATTTTAGGATCCTATGGAAATTAAATTAGGTTGTAGACACACTAAGATAGGTCAAAGACACTTGATTTTCTACTGCAAGGATGGGTATAAAATCAGATTTTTACTACAAAACCGCCTCATGCTTGGGCTACATGTCTTTTCAATAGCAGGTTTCTTCAGTCATAGGCATACTCACGAATCAAGCCCCTTAAAGACCTCTTATTTACATCCTAAATAAGAGATTAACTCCTTCAACTCATCCCCAATTGATTCCAAGTGAAAAGGAAAGCAAAAGAGCCAAAGAGAGGTGAAAAACAAAAAAGCTGGAATTGGAAATTCTGGGTTGCTGAGTTAGTTCACTATTTTGAAGTTTGTCTTTATTATTTTGAGGGTTTTATACCCTCTTGAATCTCTGGACTTACTTTATGTCATGTTGGGATGATGTTGGTGATTTTATGTCGCCAAAAAGAAGGGAAATTGATTACAGGAACTTGAATGAACTCAACATAGACGGAGATTTGATGGTTGTTGGATTTTGAGGAATTAACCTTTGTTTTTGAATAAGACTTTGAAGGAAACTTATACATATCACCTTGAATGTTTTTATATCATAATTATAAGTGTGGAAACAAGTTTAGATAGGTTAGATCTTGATTTATGGCCTGATGATGCAATAGAAACCAAAGACAGTCAAAGTAAGTTGCCTGATTCGATGTCCTGCAAAGAGGACTTAACTTGAGGCTGAAAAACCTATACTTGTGAGGAATTCATCACGTGTTTACCTTCACATATATGTTATATAAGTGTGGTAAAAATTTGGGAATGAATAAATGTGAGAAAGGGTGTGAAAAGATGGATGATTAAAACAGATTCTGTCCAATTTGGTAGTTTCCATAGTTTCAACCTTTACATGTGTACTAACCATCTCTAAATATTGGAAAATTAATTTTAATAAGTTTTTGGTCGTTAGAGAAAATTAGATGATGTTGACATTCAAAATTAGACTAGGAAAATAATGGAAGGATTGTTTTGGAGTACAATTGGTAACTTGAAGTAATAGCATTATCTGAACTATTTTGGCATTAATGTTCATAGTAAGGGATTGTGTATGTTAGGGTTATTGAATTGAAGATCATGTTTAATATTAGATGGTCATACAGGTTGTCTTCCGACGTTAGGTAAAAAAAGGATTAGACCTAGATCCCGTAAAAAGATCACATACAAAGGCAAAAAAGCAAGTAAAAGAACATAGTATTCGTGAAACATTTTCAATAGAGTATTGTTGTAACATTTATATGACCTTGATAAAGAAATGATATCATATCATATGATGGTTAAGATGATTGAGCACGTGGCTCCGAAATATATTGATTGAGCATGTGGCTCCGAAATATATTAATTGAGCATGCCATTCACGAGCATTTGCACGTGTATGCATGACATATGTCTATCATTAAAAATTGATCACTACTAGGGCATTGAGGCATGTGAGATATACTTATATGATATGTTTTTGCATTACGGGTGATACTTCTTGGGTGATCGCAAGGGTTGATAGGGAATGTACCTTTGGTGATTACAGGAGGGTGGACCACTTGACTATGCATTTGTGATATTATGAATATTGACACTGCGGGTGAGATACTTCTTGGGTGAACATAGCAGCAATTAGGGAATGTACTTCTATTGGTCACAAGAGGATGGTCCAACCGACTGTATCGATATCATATTAGCCATTTGATTATTGATTATTGATTATTGGTATTTATATTGCTCAGACCTCTATCCGGTGCATAGTAAGTGGGTCAATGGTCCAATGAAAGGAAACGATTTAAAATGAAACTATTTTGAATTGAATTTGATGAATATTTGAATATGATGCATTTTAATAAAATGTTTTAAAGAAATAACATGGTGGCATATACTCATATTACTTATACTCATAATAGCATACATGATTTTTACTTATTGAGCATTAGTTTATATAGTTCTTGCATTGTAGGTGAGTATGGAACTTCATAGAGGGCATGGCTAGATGTGAAGCTCTTACGAGATTCCGAAGTTCGATGTACATAGATAATGACATGTAGGGTTACGTCGTGGGCTATTTTTTGGCCTTACAATCTGTTGTATAATATTTTTGGGTGTCCTGTATTGTATATGTATAACTTTTGAAATTGTATGGTAGATACTTTTGTAACCTCAATGTAAATATGTTGAAATTGGTTATATGGTATTTTATTTTAATAGCTATATGAACATCATAGTGATTAGATGAGGATAAACATGGACCTTATTATGAAAATGCTTATTTCATCTTATCTTTGAAAAAAAATTATAATGTGCAATCATATGCTTGCGTCCAGTTGTCAAAATTTTTAATGTGCAATCCTATGCCCTAAACCCCTAACTAAGTCTTTAATATATTTGGGACGTGAGTATGAAATGACATGATCACAATACGATAATATAAGATTCATGTGCCATTATAAATATTGAAGCGCAAATTGTTGAAGTCGGTTGAGAATCGGGCGCCAATCGGGGTAAGGAATCGAATGAACGGGTAAGGAATTAACTCTATAAATTATTTTAGGATCCTATGGAAATTAAATTAGGTAGTAGACACACTAAGATAGGCCAGATACACTTGGTTTTCTACTACAATGATGGGTGTAAAATCGTATTTTTACTACAAATGACACCTCGTGCTTTGAAATACCTCATGATTGGTGACTTGTCATTTTAACCTTCAATTCCTTTGACCTTAAGGCTTCCATCATATCTCCTAACCCCTTAGTACTTCATAAAGGAAAGATATATATCTTATAAGCCAATATGTATTCAAATAGGGAAAGAAAAAAGTCAAATATTGATGGAAGAAGCCACCTCCTTCTTAACACATGTCATAATTGGCTGCCTACAACATTTTCTTAATTCCTAAGCAAGAGTCACGACCCCAACCCCTTTCAAGACTCTAGATATACCTCCTACTATGGTGTTTATCCTTTTAAGTTATCTCCATGTGATCCCAAGTGAAAGAGGAAGCAAAGGAAACAAAGCGAAGCAGAAACAAGAAGCTGAAAACCGAACTTTTAAATATGTGAGTTTAGCTCACGGTTTTGAAGGTTATTTTCAATGTTTTTGAAGGTGTTACAATCTCTTGTACCCCTGAAATTGCTTGATATTTTTGGGGTTAGTGTTTAGGATGTTATTATGGCAAAAAGAGAGAAAAATTGTTGGAGATATATTGAATAAAACAAGTGTGGACATGAATTGCATAGTTACTGGATTCTACCTATTCAACCTTTGATTTGGGATAAGACATAGGAGATAATTTGTATATATATATATATATATGAATGTCTTTATATGAAAGTTAGAAGGATAGAAAGGATTTCTAATATCCTAGAATTTGATTGGTGGCATGCTAATACAATGGAAATTGAAAACAGTCATAGGGAAATTGCCGGATTTGGTGTTCGGCAAAAAGGGATTGATTTTTCAAGTTGTAAACCTTCTACTTGTTGTAACTTAATAACATATCTACCTTCATGTACATGTTATATAAGTGTGTTAAAAGTTTGGTAAGGAATGAATGTGATTGAGGGTGTAAAAAGATCAATGAAACGGAACATGGTAGCAACTAAAACCTGAAAACAGGTTCTATCCATTTGTGTGTTTAACGCAGTTTCAACCTTTACATATACATTAATTATCTCTTAGGCCTAGAAAAAGGATTTTAATGTATGCTAGGTTGTTGACAACAATTGGATGACGTTGATATTCATAATTGGACTCGAGAAATAGTGAGATTTATGGGACAAGTTTGCAATACAATCGGTAACTTGAAATGATAATGTTATCTAAATCAGTGTCGCATGCTTGGACGTAGTACAGTACAGGATTGTGTGTGTTAAGGTTATCAATTTGAGGATTGTGTTTAATATTAAATGGTAATACAAGTGGTTTTCCGACGTAAGTGAGAAAGAAAATCGATCTACACCCCGTGGTAGTGCACACACAAGGACATAAAGGTAAGTAAAAATTAATTTGCAACTACGATGCAAGAACACGGTATTTGAGATATAGTAATGTTGGAATCTTTACATAACTTTGATAAGGAGCTCATTGTATATCATATGATGGTTATGATCATTGAGTATGTGGTTTCGAAATATACTGACATCGGTTTTGATTAAGTATGTCATTCACGAGCGTTTTCATCGTCATGCACCCCATAGTCTATGGTTGAAAATCTAGCATGCACAACATAATTGTAAAATTGAGTTTTCCTCATAAAATATTTTATTGACCACTATTAGGACATCGAGTCATGTGAGGCATGCTTATGTGATATATTTTGGCACCACGTGTGATACTTCTTGGTTGATTGCAAAGATAGATAGGGGATGGACTTTTGGTAATCACAACAGGGTGGACCACTCGATTGTGCCTTGTGATATTATGATTATTGACACTGCCGGGTGGGATACTTCTGGGGTGATCATAGGGGTAGTTATGGGATGAGCCTCTAGTGGTCACAAAAGGAAGGTCCATTCACAGGTGTCGATTTCATATTGGCCATTTGATTATTGATATTGATAAGGTGTAGAGCCCTGCCCAGTGCATAGTAGGTAGGTAAAGGGCCTAATGAATGATTTCAATGAAATTATTTCGAGTTGATTTTGACGAATATTTGAGCATATTACATCCTTAGCATAAGGTTTAAAGTAAATTGCGTGGGGTCAGATACTATTATGACTCATACCCATGACATGCATGGTTTTTACTTACTGAGCATTAGCTTATGTAGTTCTTGCATTGTAGGTGAGCACGGAACCTCATAGAAGGCATGGCTGGCTGTGAAGCTCTTATTCCAAATTTCAATGTACATAGATGACTACCTATAGAGTTATTTTGTGGACTCTAGTTGTATTATATTTTGGGGATCCTGTATAACTTTTGAAATGGCATGTAGATACTTTTACAACCTCAGGATAAATATGTTGGACTATGACTTTATGATATTTGGTTTCGGGATATACTTGTGGAGATGCTTTCATTTATCAACAAAAAGATAATGTCTAGATCAAATCATCAACTGTATATTGTTATCTGTATGAATGGGATGTTACATTACACTCACAATCGTATTATTTAATCATTCCGCCACAGCACTATTTTATCATTTTGATCATTATATCGTCGTCAGGGGCGGAGCCCAAGCAAGTCCAATGCAGGCACAGGCCTGCACTGAACTTCTAGGCTCAATTTGAAGGCCAATTTTTTTTTTTTCAAATAATGCCCTGAAGCTCATTAGCATTTCGCTCAATACCATTCAATTCAACCCTTCACCATTTACAATGATTTCGCCCCTGCCTCCTTCACGTCCTCCGCCTTCTTTTTCTCCCAGTCCCGGTGGTCGGCTCCACTCAGTTTCTGTCGCTTCCGCAATCCTCCCGCCACTCAGTTTTCGTTGCCTCATCCACTTCCGCCATTCGAGTTTGGTTCGTAGCTCGCCTAGTCGCCTGCTCCGTCATACCTCAACTGCCATCGATTCTTCGGCAGCAGTAAAAGAAGAAGGTATTAGGAATTAGGATTTAGGTGAAGACGTGAAGCCTTACGGCCATCGCCTGCTCCGTCGCGCCTCATTTTCCCTTTCTTATTTTTTATTTTGATTTGTGTAAATTGTAATAATGTTGGATTTTGTTTCTTTTTAACACAATGCTCTTCAATTGATTTTGCCAGACTTCAATTTCCAGTCTTCCAGTTCTAGTCTCTAGACCTCTTGTTTTCCTGCCTCTGTGACTGTGAGTTTAACACATTGATTTTCAATTGATTTGTGAAGTGTGAATTACACGATTTCTGGTGGTTAGTCATTAGTGATTTGATATTGCCCTATGATTATTGAATTGCACTGTGAAACGTGAATTGAATATAGTGTTGCCTTTGACTCTGTGAAGTGTGAATTGGAGTTAGTATTGCCATGTGAAGAGATTTGCTTTGACTTCTTAATTTGAGTTTATGCTAAAATTTTGTTGGTTTACATGGCAGTAATTGTTAGAATGTAATCTGTAAAATTCATGTTTAGATTTTTTACATGAATTGGATTAAGTAGTAATTGGATATCTAATGTTTTAATTCATATATGAAATGAAGAGATTCTTTCAAAGAAAAATTAATGTAGACAATGTAAATGTTGATGGGGAATGTCGAATAACCAAAAACTCATCGTTCAGCATTGATAAATTGTGCCCGCACTGAGTTAATTTCCTGGCTCCGCCCCTGATTGTCGTGCCACCTTTTCAAATCAATTGTAGATTTAGGTTTCCACAGTTTGGCAAACACCGTAAGGTGTCAAAGATTTTTAGCACGACGAAACATTCCACTAATATCGAACATTTTTATTAAAATGGTGGAAACCCCATCATCATTGGAGCTAGCAGCTATGCTCGCTCAATTTACTTCTCAAAAGGGCCTAAACGAACCAGAGGTTCCAACAGCTAGAAGCAGAAAATTCAAAACTTAAGCAGAGGATCAGGGTGAGCTCTCTACGCTTTCGACGTCAAGAGGGGCTGAGGCTACATTCAATTTTGCACTCCGGTAAGAACCATGCAGTCACTCGACATGCCGAAGCGTGACACGCCAAATTACACGAAGATTTGATGTCAATACTAACAATGTCAATAAAGGAAATTAAACAGACATTGAGGATGAAGTACCATTTGACGACATATCAACCATGAAGGAGGTGGAACCACAGGTCGTAAATACGAATGACCAAAATATAGACTCTCTGTAAAATAAAGAACGCGGGCCTAAATCCTACATCGCTTAATATATTACCATGATAGAGGTCATGAACAATTGAATCTCGAGTGTACCTACACCAATCAAGAAAAGCTCAGCCAACAGCTTCGCGAACTCATCATTTGTCAATTTGATAGATCTCTTTGAAATGATGAAGAAATTCAGCTTTTCCAATAGAAAGATGTATGATGGTACTGCCGACCAAGACGACCATATTGCCCAATATAAACAAAGAATATTCACAGTAGCAATCTGCGTGATCTTCAAGAAGCATACATGTGCAAAGGATTCAGCTCTAGCCTGATAAGGCCAACTTTATAGTGGTACACCAATTTAACTAACAACTCAATATCATCTTTCACACAATTAAATGATATGTTTGTAGAGCAATTCACAAGTAGCAGAAAACTCAAAAAGTATTTAGACAAACTCTATATGGCAGTACAACAAACAAGAAGAAGACTTCGCAATTTTGTGGGACAATTCAATGAGGAGAAAGTTTCAATTCCAAACTGCAACACACATACAACAATCTCCGCATTTAGGAAAGGATTAAAACCTGACTCAGACATCTACAAGGATTGACTAAGTACCTTGTAAAATGATGGAATATGTTTGACAAAAGCTTGGGCTCAAATCAAGTAGGAAGAGGATGAAGCCAATGCAATTTGCTGCCTACCTGTCGAGCATAGAGAACCCAGAGGTATTCAGAGGACGGAAAGATGGCGAACCGACCCATAACCAAGAATCGATCATAGAATCTTGGGAAGATTGGAAAATCAAAAGCAATTGGAGTGCCCTAACCATTCTTACGACAGGCCAAGGATACTAGTAAGTGTGAAATTTACACTTATCTAAGCCACCAAAAGTGGCTTTCGTTAGCTTTATTGTGAAGTCGATACTTAATTATTTTTATTTTTGGATTATTTAGAGAGAAAACCCACGATATTAATCAAGGGCAAAATAGATTAAAAACTACAATTTCGGGAATCAAATTCTATACTTTAGAAATTGAAGTTCTTGAATTGAATTAAAGAGAGCATGGGCTCAACAAATAAATTTGTATCAAAGACTAAATTGTATTATTTGGAAGATTTGAAACTTGGAGGGAAATAATACATTAATTGGGCCTGCATAGTTGATAAAGTGGAAGGAAGTTTAAATGGAGTAGGACTCTTTTGGAATAAGGAAAATGGATGGCAAAAACATATAGGGGAATCAAATTAAAAGCAATTGGAATCCTTTTTGAATAAAAGAAGAGAAAATAGACTAACGGGCAAAAAAAGGACGACATAGGTATCAAGAGAGAAAGGATTATTCCAGATTTTTGTACAATAATTCATCAATAATTGTGCATGAAATTTGGGAATTAATCACGTTTCATCAATTTATCGGTGATATCTTTTAAACTTTATTTGTTTAATCCCAATATTATGAATAGCTAAACGATTTTTGTGTTAGGATTTCGATAAATCTTGTATTATGAAACTTTAACTTTAAAATCTTATTTTTGAAATTAAAGCATGTTTTCAATTCTTGAATGGATGTCATGGATTTATGTTTCTCTACAATTATATGCGCAATCGTTGTATGAGTTTTGTGTCTTGTTTTTCCTTTGGAAGATTGAAAATAAGTTAGACATAGTATCAATCCTCGTAAGGTTCGATAGGGAATATAAATATAACGCTATGCTCTACATGATCTTTAAATTTTATAAATCCTTAATGCATTCTTGTATGTTCGCGTCCGTCATAGAAATATAGTCATGTCACGTGTGATAATAAGTTTAATTCTACTTGGAGAAATTATTAAACAAATTAGGAATATTGAAATTGATAATTGAATTGTGTTGTCAAATTGTAAAGTTCGGGGTTAAAGGGAATATAAGGAAATTCGAAATCTTAGTGCATTGTTCATCATTATACTTTCCTCAAACTTGCATTAATCACAGTCTTAAGTCCATTTTAGTTAAGTTCAATCTTGCATTTTTAATTATAATAATTAATGACTATTTAGTCTTAGAAAAATGATATGTTCTCATTGTTTCGAGTAAGACGAAGTTAATTTGAAGTTAAACTTGTACAATTTATGTGGATACGATATATGGACTCAAAATCCATTTTACTACTTGTTAATGGACAATGCATTTGCGGTATTCAAAACGAAAGAGATTTCACGACACATACCCGAGCAGAACCTCGGTATTTCGCCAATGGAATTCGTAGCCCTAGTGAAAAGCATGGGGAATACCATCAAATGGCCAGGAAAAATGAGCAGTCTACACGAGATGTGACATGTCCAAATGGTACAAATGGAAATACCATCATCGTTATACAGTGTTGACTGACTTTCAAAAAGGATTCTTATCGACAATGGGAATTCTGTTAATATTCTTTTCCTTAAGACATAGAGAGAGATGCATGTCTCAAAGTCCATCATCGTACACAACATAACCAGACTCATGGGATTCAGCGGAGAACACAAAAACAAACTAGGAGAGCTGATGCCCCCGGTCTACGCCAAAGGAGTAAATCTTCAGACCAAGTTCTTGTCATGGTGTGCCCATCGGCCTACAATGTAATCCTAGAAAGACCTTAGATACATAAGATGAAAGTTCACCCTTCAACCTATCACCAACTCATCCGCTTTCCCACTCTCTGGGAGTTAGAAAAGTTTGAGGAGAACAAAGAGTCTCACACTAATGCTATAGGAATGCTCTCAAGCATCAATCGAAACAAGTATACCTGATGAGTAAGGAGTAAGCAAATTACTTAAGCTAGAGATGGAGTACCTCGATGAAGTCTGTTGGAAAATAAACCAAATTAGTGATCATGGAAAATTCAAGTAATTTGGTATCTCTTATTCCTCGTTTCAATGGGGAAGATTTTGACTATTGGAGTCAGAATATGAAAGCGTTGCTAAAATCTATGAAGCTCTAGAATATTGTTGATGAAGGTTTTGAAGAGCCGGAGACAGAAGATGGAATGATTCAAGCACAAAGAAATGCCTTAAATGAAAGGCAAGAAAATGATAGTAAAGCTCTTTTCCAGATTTACCAGGCAATTGAAAGACCAGTGTTTGAACGAATTACAAAGGCTAAAACTTCAAAGGAAGCTTAGGAAATTTTGTAGACAGCATACCATGGAGAAGATAGAGTAAAAATGTACGCTTACAGTCCTTGAGATTAGAGTTTGAAAAATTGGAAATAAAAGAAGATGAAAGTATTTCTGATTACTTTACAAGGTTTACCACAATTATAAATCAAATGGCATTCAATGGTGAACGTTTAGAAGATCAGAAAGTTGTTGAAAAAGTTCTTCAAAGTCTACCATCAAGGTTTGATTTCATTGCTGCCATAATTGAAGAATTTAAAGACTTGGAAACACTTCATTAGATGATTTACTTGCATCGTTAAAATCTCATGAATTACGAGTAAAGTACACGAGTTCTTCACTCCCTGATCAAGCACTCAAATCTCAAAATTTAGGAAGCTTTACTTCTAATACTTTTAGAGGAAGAGGACGATTTGGAGGTCGAGGGAGAAGCCACCATTCTAGCAGAAGAGGAAGAGGATTTCAAAGTGGTGGAGAGCTCAAAGAAGAAGTAAAGGATGATCACAGAAGCAATTTTCGAAGAGGTCGAGGACGAGGATATCAACAAAGAGGTAGAAAAGAATTCCCTGAATGCTATTACTGTCATAAGACTAATCATAAAAGTAGTGATTGCTGGTATAAAGGAAAATAATATGTTGAATGCTATCATTGCCACAAACTTGTCCATAAAAGCAATGGGTGTTCGAACAAGAAAAATGAGGATAAAGTGGGAACTAGTTTCATTCATAAAAATGATAGTGATGAGAAGTACACTTCTGAAACTTTGTTATTAGCATGTGAAAATAATTAAAATGATGAAGTTTGGTATCTTGATAGCGGTGCTAGTAAGCATATGACTGGAAATAAAAACTTGTTTTCTAAGCTAGTGGAATCAGAATTAGGGCAAGTCAAAGTTGGTGATGCTAGAGCCTTTGCAATTAAAGGGATTAGAGATATAACAATTGAAACTAAGACAGGAAAGCATGAAAAGATGTTAGATGTTTATTATGTTCCTGGTTTGCGAAGCAATCTATTAAGTGTTGGCCACCTTTTAAGAAAGGGTTATGAGATCAATTTACATGATAAATTGTGCATTTTGACTAGAGAAAATCAAATTGTCACAAAGATCCCATTGGCATCAAATAATCTGTTTCCTATTCAGCTAAAAGTTACTAATATTGTTTCTCATTTTACTAGCACGAATGGAGAAATTTCAAAACTATGGCATGACAGGTGTGGTCATTTAAATTATGGAGCTTTGAAATTATTATCAGAAAAGAAAATAGTGGATGTTCTTCCTTAGATTGATCAATTGAATGAAGTTTGTGAGGCCTGGCAACTTGGAAAGTAACATAGAAGTCCATTTCCACACAAGTAATCTTGGAGAGCCAGACAACCACTACAACTTATACATTCAGACTTGTGCGGGTCAATTCCAGTTTTATCTCTTGGAGGTAGCACATATTTTATCTCTTTCATTGATGACTTTAGTAAAAAGTCTGGACATATTTTCTTAAAGAAAAATCTGATTGCTTTCAAGCTTTCAAAGATTTTATAGCTGAAGTTGAGAAGTTTTCTGGATTTTCTATTGAGATATTAAGAATTGATCTTGGGATCGAGTATCTTTCAAGGGACTTTGAAAAGTTGTGCAGAAATCTTGGAATGAGACATGAACTAACTGTACGGTATTCGCCACAACAAAATGGGGTTTGTGAAAGAAAAAATCGAACCATTATGGAAATGGCAAGATGCATGCTTAAAAGAAAGCAACTACTACGAGAACTTTAGGTAGAGGCAGTTGCCTGTGTAGTACATTTGATCAACAGGTCACCCTCAAAAAGCTTGAATAACATGACTCCTCATGAAACTTGGTATTGTTCTAAACCAACAGTTTCACATCTTAAGATCTTCGGTAGTCTTGCTTTTGCCCATATATCAGATGCTATAAGGAATAAATTGGATGATAAAGCTCAGAAATGCATTTTTGTTGGTTATAGTGAAAAGTCTAAAGGCTATAAATTATATAATGCATTGACAAAGAAAAATGTGATAAGTCGGAATGTAAAGTTCGATGAAAATGCAACCGTTGAAAGTAATGAGAGCAGTCAATCAATAATTTTTAAAGAAGGAGATAACACCTCAAATGAAAACTGTGACAATTCTTCAAGTTGTGGATCCCTTTCACCTCCAAGTTCTTCTAAAGGAGAAGAATCTAATGAAGAGCCACCAAGAACAAAAATAAGAAGATTGCAAGAAATTTATGAGTCTACGGATCCTACTCGTGAAGAAGGTACTATTTTGTTTACATTTTTTGCAGGTGATGATCCAATTTTACTTGATGCAACAGTAAAAGAATAAAAATGGAGAAAGGCCATGAAGGAAGAAATTGATGCCATTGAGAAGAACAATACGTGGGAGCTCACAAATCTGCAGCCAAACAAGAAGCCTATCGGAGTAAAGTGGGTATTCAAAACTAAACTAAATCCTGACAATTCAATCAACAAATACAAAGACAGGATTGTAGCAAAGGGGTATGTGCAAAGAAAATGAGAATACTACAATGAGGTATTCGCCCCGGTCTCTAGACTTGACACTATTCGGCTTATAATTTCTCTAGCTACTCAAAATAACTAGAAACTCTTACAAATGGATGTTAAATCTACATTTTTAAATGGTTTTATCAAAGAAGATATTTACGTTGAACAACCACATGGTTTTGTGAAGGAAAGAGAAGAGCATAATGTTTACAAGTTGAAAAAGGCCTTATACGGTTTAAAACAATCGCCAAAGGCTTGGTATAGTAGAATCAATGCATTTTTTGAAACACATGATTTTCATAGAAGTCCACATGAACATACTCTCTATACCAAAAATGGTTTGGATGGAAGTTTCATTAGAGTGAGTCTTTATGTTGATGATCTAGTCTTCACTGGAAATAATCTGACTATGTTGGATGGTTTTAGTGACTTGATGTTGAAAGAGTTTGATATGACAGATTTGGGAAAATTGCTTCATTTTTTGGGTATTGAAGTACACCAATCAGAAAATTGAATTTTTATTACTCAAGAGCGGTATGCTAGAGAAATTATAAAAAGATTTAAGATGGAATTTGCAAACCTTATTTCAACTCCATGCATTTTGGGCCAGAAAATCCGAAAAGAAAGAGAATGAAAGCTTGTGAATACCACCATGTTCAGGAGCTTAGTGGAAAATCTGATGTATCTCACAGCCACAAGACCTGATATCATGTTTGCTATGAGTTTAATAAGTAGGTTCATGGAAGCACCATATTCAGAATATTGGGAAGTTGCTAGAAGAATTTTACAATATGTTAAGGGGACAATTAATTATGGCATTTTTTATCAAGCAAATGTTCCAATTACACTCTTTAGATACACTGACAGTGATCTTGCAGGAAGTGTTGATGATAATAAAAGTATGTCTGGGTATGCCTTTAGCTTTCGAAGTGAAAGTAATTTGTTGGAGTTCAAAGAAACAACCAATTGTTGTTCTTTCAACAACGGAAGCTGAATATATTGCGGCACATTTTGCCGACTGCCAAATTGCATGGTTACGAGGCATTTTGGAGAATGTAAACCATAAGCAGGATGTTCCTACAACTCTTTTATGTAACAATAAGTAAGCAATTTCTATTGCAAAGGAACCTGTTCTATATGGGAGGACTAAACACATTCGTATGAGGTATCACTTCTTGAGAGAGCTTGTTCACGATGGAACAATTCAAGTCAAATACTGTAAAACAGAAGATCAAGTAGCAGATGTATTTACAAAATCAGTTGGAGGTCAAAACTTCAAGAAACAACTTGAAACTTGGAATGAAAAGCAAATTTGGTTTACGAGAGGCAATGTTGGAAAATAAACCAAATTAGTGATAACTAATGAATTCAATAATCATTTACTAAACTTTATTTTAGTGTCTACAGGTATTCCAAATACTGATTGAGTAAGTTGAAGAGTCTTTTGTATCCTATAAATTAGAATGTAATCTGTAATAATTTTTTAAGGTAATAGAATTGAGCAGTTCTGATAATATACTTCCCAACTTTTCTTCCCTTCAAAGTCCAAAATCATCCAGACTTTTCGGGGCACATGGTATAGATTGTCATAATCCAAATAATCGGGAAAATGGCTTTCATAATGGAGAGATGGACGTTTTGTTACAAAGTTATGTCTTTTGTCCTAAAAAACATATAAGCAATGTAACGACCCGGGTCCCACTTAACGGGCTGTCCTGACCGTTAGATCGACGACGTACTGTCCTCACTGTACCAACATGGGTCTTTTCAGCATGCTTTGTCCTCACTCGCACACTCCCCTAGAAAACTTCCCGGGGGGGTCACCCATCATAGAATTGTTCCAAGCCAAGCACGCTTAACTGTGGAGTTTTCGACGATGGACTTTCGGAAAAGAAGGTGCACCTTGTTGG
Source organism: Fraxinus americana (assembly GCA_035079005.1). Lineage (NCBI taxonomy): Eukaryota > Viridiplantae > Streptophyta > Magnoliopsida > Lamiales > Oleaceae > Fraxinus > Fraxinus americana. The sequence continues at coordinate 19,563,103 of CM068714.1, forward strand.
TATGAGTAGTACCTATCAAATCTTTTAAACTTTCCTGGTCTGGGTATTACATCGTCCAATCAATTTCTGAACATCTTTAGTTCACTTAGGAAACAAGATATTGATAAGTCATTGAATATGGTTTGAATTCACTTTTATTCATTGCTGATGATTAAGTACCTTAGAAAACTTTCCAAAAAAGACACCAAATGAACATTAGAAGGATTGAGCTTTACGTTATATCTTTTAAGGACTTCGAATGATTGCTTGAGGTGCTTGATGTGATCAATTACTACAAGTGGTTTGACGAGCATATAATCTATGCAGACTTCCATCATTTTCTTGAGAATTGAATTGACGAGCCATTTGTATGTTGCTTGTAATACCCAGACCAGGAAAGTTTAAAAGATTTGATACGTACTACTCATACCAACAAGGTGCACCTTCTTTTCCGGAAGTCCATCGTTGGAAACTCCACAGTTAAGCGTGCTTGGCTTGAAGCAATTCTATGATGGGTGACCCCCCTGGAAAGTTTTCTCGGGGAGCGTGCGAGTGAGGACAAAGCATGCTGAAAAGACCCATGTTGGTACAATGAGGACAGTATGTCGTCGATCTAACGGTCAGGACAGCCCGTTAAGTGGGACCCAGGTCGTTACAAATGGTATCAGAGCCATTTGCCAGTCGGAAATCGGGAACTAAGTGTTATGTGGGACAAAGTGCTACGCCATAGGACGGGAGCCACCTCTAGAATCCCAATGCCTGGCAACAGATCCTTAGATGGATCAAGCGCGACGAGGACGTCGCGAGTCTAGCAGGGGGTGATTGTAATACCCAGACCAGGAAAGTTTAAAAGATTTGATAGGTACTACTCATACCAACAAGGTGCACCTTCTTTTTCGGAAGTCCATCGTTGGAAACTCCACAGTTAAGCGTGCTTGGCTTGGAGCAATTCTATGATGGGTGACCCCCCCTGTGAAGTTTTCTCGGGGAGCGTGCGTGTGAGGACAAAGCATGCTGAAAAGACCCATGTTGGTACAGTGAGGACAGTACGTCGTCGATCTAACGGCCAGGACAGCCTGTTAAGTGGGACCCGGGTCGTTACAGACGATTAGTTTTGCTTAGCCGGTTCATATCAAAATACTTGAAGAAAAGTCATTTTTTCTTTAACACACTGTGAAAGAACAAAGAGTTCATTTGGACTCCTAAATACAGGGAAGCTCTACAACAACTAAAGAGATATTTGACAAGTCCACTGCTCATATCCAAGCTAAAAGATGACGATATGCTATACATCTACTAAGTAGTATTTTCATATGCAATAAGCATCATACTTACTAGGAAAGAGGATATGATACAGCATACGGTGCATTATGTGAGTAGATCCTTGCTTGATGTTGAATCAAGGTATAGCAAGAAGGAAAAGCTTGCACTTGCCCTCGTAATCGCGAGAAGAAAGCTAATGTCATACTTTCAGGCATACCCCTTAACGTTTTCTAGACCTTTCCATTAAAGACAATCCTCCATAAACCAAAATTTTCAAGCCAACTTGATAAAATGGCAGTAGAACTTAACGAATACGACTTGACGTACCAACCATGGACCGCTAACAAATCACAAGTAATCACTGACTTTATTGCTTATTTTCTAGCTCACGAACATGTTCTGGCCGAGAGAGAACTTGTAATAATAGAAGGCTCAACTTCGAAAGAATAGACCCTAATAGTAGATGGATCAAGCAACTAGAGCGAAAGTAGACTAGGCATAGTCTTAACCTCTCCTAAAGGCAACACAATCGAACGAGCAATATTATACGGATTCAAAACAACAAATAATAAAGCTAAATATGAAGCACTAATCAGGCTGTGATTCAAATAGTAGTGTACCAACTACAAGTCGACATTCTAACAAAAATATTCACACTTGAATGTTCAAGGTTGGCGACTGGGTCCTTAAGAGGGTCTTTCATAACACGAAAGAAATGGGGCTTGGTAAGTTGGCTCCAACTTGGGAAGTTCCATACACTACTGATAAGTGTATTTTATACACTTATTAGGGACCTAGAATAGCGATATTTGGTGGTTCCTTTCAGTAAATATAGCCCAATTTATTATATATTTTGCTTATTTGGTGAAATTCGATGATTGGAAATGGAATTGAAAGAAAGAAGCAAAAATTGTGAAAAATGGTGAAGCCTAAAGATAATCGATAGTTGATTTGAACCACAATACGATAGTTTGAAGATTTTTAGGAGGCAACTGAATGCAATTCATAGTAAAAAAAGGAATGGAATATGATCAAAATATTATCAAAATCAATTTCCAATAGCACAAGTTATATTCCAGATTTTTAGCTGAACATTGAGACCCATTTTGGCATAATAAACGTCCGAATTAGAAAGTTTCTATATCTAGAATTTGTATTCCTTTAAGTTAGCTTTCCAACGCACTTTGAATTGTTTGAATCAGATATCGGAAGAGAAAGTTATGACCAAAATACTAATTGCTGTGTAGAAACAAAAACATGCGCACGCGAAGACAACTTTCCTTATTCGATTGAAAAAATTTTGGAAACCGATTTGAACATGATATTCAACCAATTTTCTACTCCTACAAATACCTAACAATAGAATACATATTAGACACCTCTCATTCCACAACATTCCATCAATTTTCATCATAAAAGTGGGGCAAAATCATATATTGTGAGAATATTTCAAAAGAAAAGTTAGATAATTGATCAATTGGAGATTAAACCTAGATTTTGTAGGCAAAGAAGTGAAATAATTATTGAAAATTTATCAAGATTACTCTGAGGAAATTTAAGAAAATCAAGATTCATCTTGTTTCATTCATTAATTCACAATTCCGGGTGATGTTCTATACATTTAACATAATTTCTTGTAATTTCAATATGCGAGGCTAATTTTATGCATTTGCTTAGATGAGTTAATTTGGTTTAATTTGTGTATGTTTATAATCACTTTTATCATCCTTCTCAATTGTTTGATCACCAATTGATTTGTTAGTGAATTTTATTGTTATTGAGAAAGACAATAGAGTTTAAGCACATTATAATAAACATTTTAAGGTTCGATAAAGGCAGAAAATATACCTCTATACTTTATATAATTCAATAGGTGTTCTAGCACTTGTTAATGCATTATAATGTTTGCATCTTTCATTGAGAGATAGAAGGGTCACATGAGGGGAATAAATTAGATCGCTATCGAGAGAGGCTTTCAATAAAATTATGAGCATTGACTAACATGAATGATTTCAAATTTTCACTTTAATTGTTACGCTAAAACGGATAACAAGGGGAATTCGATATCTTAACAATGCATCTCACATATTTTAAAAACACATTTACTTGTTTTCACTAGTTTAATTGATAACTTAGGAAATAGTATAGAAACATGAGAACAACTTATTTGTTATTCGATTAAATTTGCAATTAATCTTAACTTGGTAAACACATAGTTCTCGTGGGTTCGACACTTTATTCATCATTATATTACTTGATCACAATCTCATGCACTTGTGGGTTTTCAAATGGTCAAGTTTTTGTACTATTGTTTTTTATAAGTTTTAGTTAATTTTAGCTTTAATCTAAATTTATTACTTTATTAGTTAGTTTATTTCATTAGAAAATTTTTATAGTGCTTCTTGATTACTTTTTTCCAAATTTTGTATGCAAAGTTCGAGACCTAGTGATCTTGCTCAAGTTGACCCGGAAATCGAATGAACATTCAGGTTTCAAAGAAGAGAATGGTTGGAAGCGCAACAAAAATAGAAAGATGAACAAATGGCAGGGGATAATCTAAATCCTATCGCCATCGAGGCAAATATGGGACAGAACCTCCTAATATGGCTGTAGTAGATGAAAATACAAAGCTAATGGAGGAGTACATGGTTCCACCAGTTGTAAAAAGCCAATTTAGCATAGTATATCTAGCATTTGGTCAGACAAACTTCCACTTGAGTACTGATATTATCAACATTTCCAAAACACGCTACAATTCTTTAGGAGAGCTATAGATAATCCCAATACTGAATGGTTAGATACTTTCCCACGTCAAAGGCATCATTTCTTGGAACAGCTTGAGTCAGAAGTTCCTTAGCAAATATTTCCTGCTGAAAAGGATTGCAAAGCTCAGGGACTAGATTACCACATTCCAACAGTTGGAATCCAAATCTTATTCGGAAGTTGGGAGAAATATAACAAAAGCCTACTCCGACAATGCCTACAACATACATTACAGAATTGGCTCCAGGTGCAATACTTTTACATTGGTTTGAATCTAATAAACAAGGCTATTGTAGACTCCACATGTGATGGTTCTATCATAAAAAGAACTACAGATCAAGTCTACCAAATCATGGAAGATTTGGCATTCACTAGTGCACTTTGGTCTACTGATAGGAAGAGTGGAAAGAAAGTTGTTAAGGTATTCAAAGTTGATTCTTTGACAGCAATATGTTCACATTTGGTATCATTGGCACAGAAGGTATATCAGATGAATGCAACTTAAACAACCAGACATAAATGAAAGCATTGTGGAGGGAATCATGAGAGTGTTGACTGCATTGTAGGAGTCATTTTGCTCAATTGGTAGAGGATTTAAATTATGCTCAAAATTTTCAAAGGCATGAACACAATAAAAATCCTAACACTTACTACCTCTGTTGGAGAAATCACTCAAGTTTCCAATTGAGCAACAATCAAGGATCTCAGATTGCGGTACATCAGACTATACCGTCAGGTTTTTAGTAGACTGAAAATAAATTTTCGTTAGAAGATCTTGTTACTAAATTGGCGGAGATATCTACCCAACATATTTCAAAGAACAGATAAAATCTTGCAAGTTCAGGGAGCTGCCATTAAGAACTTGGAAAATCAGATGGGACAAATAGGGAAAGCACTTTCAAATAGACTACTAGGAGAATTGCCTAGTAACACTGAGATAAATCTCAAATAGCGGATAATGGAAGTGAAGGTTGTGGAAGAAGAGCATATTGAGGCAATAACTACCCGTAGTAGAGTTTAACTATCAGGATTAATGTAAATAGACCAGTTACCACAAAAGAAAATGTATATACCATGGTTGGGGAGCAATTGGAGGAATCTGAGTAGACCAAAGAAGTTGAAACGTAAAGAGCGTCAGAGGATCCAAAGGTTAAGGAAATCACTCTTACTAAAGAATTTGTACCACCACTACCTTTTCTACAAAGACTGGAAAAGAAAAAGCTCGATGATCAATTCGAGAAGATCTTGGCTATATTGAAAAAGCTCCATATCAACTCTCATTCATCGATACAATATGACAGATCTCGATGTATTCAAAGTTCGGAAAGGGCATGATATCTAAGAAAAGAAACATTCTAGACTGGGAAGAAATGGTATTGACCGAGGAGAGAAGTGCAAAGCTGCAAAATAAATTGCCACCAAATCTCAAAACCCATGGAGTTTCACCTATTTCACTATGTAAAGAATTTTATTTTAATGTTTTAATGTGATAAATGTGCAAGTGTAAATTTAATGCATTTGCCTACTTTCAGGAAACTAGTAGTTAGGAAAGTCAAAGGATCGAATGTAACGCTTCAGCTACCAGATATGAGGATTAGATAATCATAGGGAAAGTTTGAAGATGTGCTCATCAAAGTTAGGAAGTTGATATTCCTAACGGGCTTCCTTGTTATGAACCTCGAAGAAGACAAGATATGCTAATAATCTTATGTCGACCCATTTTAGCAACAAGTCAAATCTTCATTGACATGGAGAATGATGAGCTAACCATGAGGGTAGTGGACGTACATGAAATTTTTAAACTACATAATCCACCCAAGCAACCATTAGTTATGGATGAGGCTAAATATGTTGACGAAGAAGTTCAACAAGGATCGAAGGAGATAAAATCTAAGCGTCTAAAAAGCCTTGCTCTAGAGGAGGATTGAGTGCTCAAGGTTTGGATAGCAAAAAAAGGATGTAAAGCTAGAATTTGCAAGGAGTTTAAGGCTGTAAGACTCTAGCGTGAACCACCATGATCAGTTCCTCCATACGGTCTAGCTAAAGACTATAAATTAAGCGCTTGTTGGGAGGCAGCCCAATTTTCTAACCCTTTTATTTATTTTGTTTTTCGTATTGTATTGCATGTAGTGTTATTCTTGATTTATAGGTTGCATTAGTGATAGGCACGTTTCAATTAAATTTGGGGGGTTATCTTCGTCATCGACACTTATCTTAGTTAAGGAAAATATTAATTGAGTCAAAAGGAGTTTTTTTTATTATTATTCTTTTGATTGTTTTCTTCCCCTATTGATAGATACCATGGATATTGACATTGGAAAGAGTTTACTAAAGTATAAGTTGGGATAAATTGACAAATAGTTCCTCACACATTCAACAGAAAAATTCGGGGAGTACTTTCTTCATTTTTTTTCTCATCCCCTTATATTTTTACTTTTGCTTTATGACATTAAGGACAATGTCGGTTTTAAGTTTGGGAGTGTGAAAAACTGAGTACTTTGAATTTTTACTTTTCGTATGTTTTTTGAGTGTTTCTGTGTTCATTTTTCATTATTTCTTCATATAAAATTGAAAAATAAAAAATTGAAAATTTTCAAAATAAAATAAAAATAAAAATATTTTCCTTTATTAGGTTGTGTGCTTGTGTGAGTTAGATAGTTTGGTCGGCAATAATGATTTATGAACTATGTATAGATTAAATGCTTAGATTGATTTATGTTTAACCTTGTAAAACTTGATATTATTTGCACACTAGAATTGATTTTTACATTGTGATGAAATGAGTTGACTCATAAGCTTGATGGGTTGATTTAGTCAAACAAAGATACTATACCCAAATCATACTAAATTATTTATCCTTAAGACCAAATTTAGCATGTTTAAGGGTGATTTTATGGTTAAATGGGTCATATAGAAAGTTTAAGGGAGAGAGTGCAAAAAAATAGAAAATCTGGAAGAGAAAAAAAAAACATGTGCATGAAACAGAAGACACACTAAATACCCTGGTTAAGCTCCAAATACTTATTTGAGAAGACTTGATTTTTGATAAAGGATTATTAGTCTGGTCTAATCCTAGAGGTCGAATCAATCAAATAAATGGAAAATCATAATTTATTGATTTGTTGACTTCCAATTAGTACGGTCCACCTGATTTAGAGATGGTCATGATAGAAATAAAAATTCAACATTAGATTGCAAACTGAGAAAAGAGTAGAAAGAATAAGTTGGAGGTGCACAAATCATACAAAAGATGAAATGATATATTTGACCATGGAAGCAACTTATAAATTCTTGATTGTCTACTTAATTCTTCACACACATACGACAATTTTATATTGGAAGAGTGGATATTTGCTTGGTATTGTGACTTTGAAGTAGTTTGTAGATTTAATACGACGACTTCAAATCCTGAGGTAAAAGTTAGATTGTCTGACCAAATTTTTTTTGCGTGCTTGTGTATTTGTTGTTATTTAGGTTATAGTTTTGTTTGAGGACAAACAAATGTTTAAGTTTTGAGGTGTTTGATAAGTGTATTATATACACTCATTCTGGGTCTAAAATAGAAATATTTGGTGATTTTTTTAAGCAAATATAGCCTAATTTATTGTATATTTCGTTTATTAAGTAAAATTCGATGATTGGAAGTTAAATTGAAAGAAATAAGCGAAAATAGTGAAATAGGATGAAATCCAAAGATATTCATATGTTTGATGGATATTATTGAGGAAAGAATGTATTTTAAATAGTGATATAATGAAAAATATATATTTAAAAATTAAGGAAAAGTTATTGATATGATAGAAAATATTATTTTATTGAAAAATATGATTGAAAATGAGTTTTGAAAAAATGTATTTTGAGAAAATGTGTACCAAACAGGGGCTCAATAATTGATTCGGACTACAAGACTATACTTTAAAGATTGCTAGGAGACAATTGAATGCAATTAGAAGTTAAAAAAAAAGGAATGAAATATCATCAAAATATTATCAAAATCAATTTTCAATTTCACAAATTATATTCTAGATTTTTAGCCAAAATTGAGACCCATTTTTGGTATAGTAAACGTCCCGATTGGAAAATCTTCACCTCTAAAAAGTTGTAACCATTTGAGTTAGCTTTTCAATGCACTTTGAATGACCTTAATCGAATATTGGGAGAAAACATTATTATCAAAACATTATTAACACTTTGGTTTTATTTGCTCGGGTACCTGCAAAAAAATTAGTTAGAAATAACATTTAGGAGATTTAAACAATCCCTAAATTTTTGTAAAGGAAGTATTTTAGTTCCCATATCTACTGGATTAAACTTAGTAGAGATCTTTTCAATTTTTATAATTTCATTTTCTATAATATCTCTATAAAATGAAATTTAACATCTATATATTTTATCATACCATGAAAAACTGGATTTCTACTAAGATGTATAGTGGATTGGCTATCAGAATATACAATAGCATTATTACTAGAGAAGCCAATTTCATCCAATAAATTTTGTACCCATATACCTTCCTTCAAAGCATCTGTGGCTGCAATATACTCAGCCTCTGTGAAAGACAAAGTAACTATTTTTGCAGCTGTAATTTTCAGCTTATACATGTATTATTAACAGTAAAAACATATGCAGATGTAGATTTTCTATTGTCACAATTACCAGCAAAATCTGAATCAACAAAGTCTTTAAGTTGAATTCCAGTTTTACTATTACAAAACATCAAACCTAAATCTGAAGTTCCTTTTAAATTTCTTACCAGCCATTTCAATGTTTCCCAATGATATTCACCTGGATTACTCATATATCTACTTAAGGCAAAGGTGAGATCAGGTCTAGTACAGACCATTACATACATAATTGAACCAATGGCATTTGCATAAGGAACCTTATCCATTCTACTTCTTTCAATTTCAGATTTGGGGCATTGTTCCATAGAAAATTTAAAGTGACTGCCAAAAGGTAATGTTACATCTTTAGCCTCATTCATAGAAAATCTAGTCCATATTTTTAAAATATATGCCTGTTGAGTGAGGAACAGAGTGTGATCAGATATGTTTCTCCTAATTTCTATTCCTAAAATTCTTTTTGCAGTACCTAGGTCTTTCATATCAAATTCTTGCTTCAATTTTGGCTTAATGTTATTAATTTCAGTTACATCACAACCATCAAGCAACATATCATCAACATAAAGCAAGAGATAATAAGAATTTGGACCTCATTTCCCTTTATAGTAAAAACATGGATCATATTCACTTCTATTAAAATCAAGACCTTTTATAAAAGTATCAAATCTAATGTACCATGGTCGAGGTGCTTATTTTAAACCATAAAGTGATTTTTTCAGAAAACATATACATCTTTCTTTACCTTTTTGTTCAAAACCTTTAGGTTGGGCCATATAATTTCTTCATCTAAATTTCCATGCAAGAAAGTAGTTTTCATATCTAGTTGTTCCAATTCAAAATCAAATTGAGAAACAATAGATAGCAAAATTCTTATGGAGGTATACTTGACTATTGGAGAAAAAATTTCATTATTGTCAATTCATTTCCTTTGGTTAAACCCTTAGCAACTATCCTGGCCTTGAACCTAACATTTCCATCCTTTGGGTCACCTTCCTTAATCTTATAGATCCATTTACAGTCAATAACCTTTTATCCTTTAGGTTTATTGACTAAGACCCAAGTCTTATTTTTCTCCAAAGATTGCATTTCATCTTTCATCGCTTCAATCCACATGTCAGCATTTTTTCCTTTATTAGCCTCTTCACATGAGCTAGGCTCATTATCCAAAAAAAATTGAATGTTAAGTGCAGTGATAAAATCAGGTTCACTGTATCTTAAAGGTGGCCTAATTTCCCTTCTAATTCTATCCCTAGCCAAATGATAGTCTTCTAAGGGATTTAAATGCTGACCAGGTACAGTTTCAAAGTCAGGTTCAATAACATGTTCATGTTCTTGCTCCACCTCAAACTGATCTTCATTTCCAGTATTGAAATCAGCTGGAAGGGTTTCAGTTTAAATTATGTTTTTATTTTGATCAGTTTCAGTGGAAGCAACCTCTTTTTTCCTTTTTGCAGGGCATGTCTAACTCATTGAAGACAACATTTCTACTTATAGTGACTTTATATCCTCCCTGGTCCCTCAACCAGACCCTATAGCCTTTGACACCTTCACCACATCCTAAGAAAACCCCTTTTATAGACCTTGGCTCCATTTTACCTTCATTTTGATGTACATAGGCATCACAGCCAATAATTTTAAGTTTAGAATAATCAGCAGGCTGACCATTCCAAAAATGGCCATGAGTGTTATAATTCAGGGATTTTGTAGGACATTTATTTATAAGATATGATACATCTTGTCCCCAAAATAATTTTGGAAGGCTTGAGCTTATTAACATGCACCTAACTCTTTCTAAAAGGGTCATATTCATTCTTTCAGCAAGACCATTCTGTTGAGGGGTATAGGTGACAGTCTTATGTCTAAGCATCCCATTGTCTTTACAAAAATTGTCAAACTTTTCATTGCAAAAATTCAAGGTCATTGTCGGTTCTAAGAGCTTTAACATTCTTATTTACTTGATTTTCAACAAGAGTTTTCCAAGCATTAAAATTTTGAAAAGTATCAAATTTATTTTTCAAAAGTATGATCCAACTTTTTCTAAACAAATCATCAACAATCAGGAGGTAATATTTAAAGTCAGAATAAGTATTCACAGAAGCTGGTCCCCACAAATCAGCATGCAAGTAATCAAGTATAGATTTTGATTTATGTGTACCGTAGCAAAAGGCAATTTCTTTTGCTTCCCATATATGCAGTGTTCACAAAAATATACTATTTCAATATTTCATTTTCTGAAAGTCCTTGTTTCTTAAGAATATATCGATTCTTATCACTGATGTGTCCTAGCCTTTTATACCATATTTCAGATTTATCAGACCGTGTGACAGTGCCAGCAATGGACTGATTCTTTTGATGTAAAACTTTCAAAATATAAATCCCATTTGATTTTTCAACCTTAACAACTTTTGCAAAATTCTTTTGGAGTATCAAAGTACCTTTATTAATGATTGTGTTAAAATGTTCATCATCAAGTGCACCTAAAGAGATTAAATTTCTCTTTAAGCTGGGAATGTATCTGGTCTTGTTCAGAACCTATTCATTCCCATTGTTTAGTTTCAAAACAATCTTACCAATTCCTTCAATTTTGCAAGAAAAATCATTTCCCATTCTTACTTGTCTCCTCCATTGATCTCTAAGAATTTTGTAAAGTGCTTTTTACATAGGGTCATATGAAAAGTACACCTTGAATCTAAGATCTATTCATCTTCAATAGATGATTGACATGTCACATAGACTTGTCCATTTGTAACTGCAGCTTCTTCATAAGCTATTGCAGCTCCACCCTTAACTTTATTACAGTTTTTCAGTTCATCCATTCTCTTGATACAGTCTTTTATATAATGACTCATTTTACCACAAAAATAACGTCTTTTTCCTTTAGCCTTACTATCAAACTTATTGAATTTAACTTTACTCTTTGAGAAATTTCCAGAATAATCTTTTGGTTTTCCAAAATTTTAATTTGAGAATTGATTATTCTGGAGGTTTTTGATTCACTTTACAAAAATAACTCTTTGATTATAACCTACTCTAGATATGGAGGTTTTTGATTCACTTTTAAACTCAAGTTCTTTATTCCTTAAAGAAGACACAATATCATCAACTGTAATAAAGGTTCTTCTATATTCAAGAGCATTTTTCAGTTCCTTGTACTTATCAGGTAAGGATGATAGTAGGGCTACATATTTTTGGTCATCAGATAGATTCTCACCACTGTTGGTGAGAACTTGAGACAGTTTATTAAATCTATCCAGATTTGTTTCAAGATCACAATTGGAGTCAAACTTAAAAAACTTTTTCCACAATAAACATTTATTGGGAAGAGTTTTGGATTTATATAAAGATTCAAGTTTAGTCCAGATTTCTGGTGTAATAGTAGTGTCACCTACTTGTCAGATAAATGTAGGAATATGGTACTCCAAGAAATTTCAGCTTGTTCAATCCTTTTGGTTTGAGTGGTTTCTGTACCCTAAGACTCATTTAAGGCTTTAGCACATTTTTGTTGCATTAGCAGTGTCTTCATCTTTTTACTCCAGAGACTGAAGTCTCCTTTAGCATTCCAAATTTCAATATCAATTTTTGTACTTGCCATAATTTTTACAAAGTGATGCAAATAGAAGTAACAAGAATAAAGAAAGTATATATTCACAACAGAACACACACCAAGTCTTAAAGTACAAATAATATTCACATAGAAGCACTTATAAACGTGAAAAAAGTAAGTAAGTTGTCTCAAGTAACAAAACACAATGTCTGATATTTCGAATAATAGAACTAGAGGATAATCTTGAAGAAACCGTTAAACCTTGTCCCATCAGATTCTAAGGTTCTCACATGAAACCCTAGACAAAGGAAGATTAAAGTGGGTTTCAACCAAAAAAGCTCAGATATATTACAGATTTGAAAAATAACAACCAAGATAGGGTTTAAAAACTCGTTACTGGATGCGTCTCAGTGCAACAGTGTAAAATAGTGAAAACCAGACTATTTTACTTCCACCAAAAATTGAAGATCAAGCCTCCACGGTACAGATCCGTGGAGGTCAACTACCAGTTAGTCAAGAATGCTAGAAATTTTCAGATCGAAGGCTTCTAGACACAGATCAAGTGCTCTGATACCACTGTTGGTATTAAAACAGTCCTAAAATAACCAAATCAACAAGAACAAAATGAACACGAGAGATTTTTTGCCCGTAGGCCCGGATGTTCACCAAGAATTTGGCTACTCACTCTTTGAGCATACACCGAAGTGATAATCACTCTAATCCACTAGAAAAGATCAAAGTTTATCAAATACAAGAATTAGAGACCCAAGAATCACTCGACTCAAACCCTCGGCTTTAAACTCTCCTTTATCTCCCTTTTACAGATTACACCAAGTAACCAGACTTTTGCTCAACAAGAATCAGAAGAATCACAACCAGAACTGTAATCTACACTAGACATCACCAAGATTATCTAACCTCACGATTACAGAATAAAAACCAAGAGTGTTTGCAAGAGAGAAAAACCAGAAATATCTCGAGAGAGAAAACCCTAGAAGAATGAACGATTACAAGGCAAATGGAAGAGTCTGGATAATAAAGAGTCATCGTGCATCCAACGGTTGTTCCAACACCACGTGTTACAATCTCAACCATCTTGTTTCAACAACCAAATTGGTGTTTTAGTAAAGTACGAGAATGTGCAGAAGTGGGCTACCATGTCACATTCATCAAAGGCAATTGGGCTGCACATATTTGGGCTGCTACACTTAGATGTTAAGCACATTGTTAACAGACTCATTGTTTGATTTTTCTTGAATAGACATTAATAGTTCAGAAGTAATACTTAGCATAATTTGGAGAAAGTTTCAAAACTTAACATCTGATATTAGATAATCGCCAAGCATGATATAGCGAACTATTGATACTACATGGCTTGCAAAAACCCAAAAAGTCACATTTAAAACATCAAGGTCTCATGGCTCATCTAACGACTTTTCCATGGAAACACCATCAATCGTGGCTGGATCAGTTGGCAATTTGACGTTCAGGAGATCAATTGTCAAATAAAGACCGACTTCATCAATACCTTTTCCAAGCAAAACTTAAAGTTTTTCGTACTATACAATCACAGCTTCTGGACTCCATTCCTCTCCACGATGATCAAGAAATTTACACATCAATTGAGTTTTTTTTTTCAGCGACTGCATCAAGAGCTATGTTCTAGCAAGCGTCGTGCAATTCTTCATTCTCTCTCTTCAAAGAACTAACTTCCATCTCTTTCTTCTTTATAGATTTAAGAAGTTTCTTATTGAGTAATTTGATCTTCAACAAGTTTTTCGTCTTCTCACTCACCATACTATAGCATCTTAATCAATTGAAAATTGCATAGACGACTCGGTGATCAACACTTTAAATTAGTTTCTAATTTAAAAAGTGGGGGGCAAATTGTGGTGGTCCAAAATTGTCCATTGGTCTCTCGGCCCAACCCATGTTATTGGGTGTTCTCTAGCCCCAATTTATGTCTGCATATCATCCGCATCCTTGATCCACTTATCGGTCTTGCTTTGCACCTTACCTATCACACGGTACCACGTGGAGTCTAAAGGTTAAGCTTCTCAATATGTAAGTCAGTCTAACTCCTCCATCTTTTTCAAAGGTGCTGTGAGTAGGGCTGTCAATGGATCGGATTTTGATCCAAATCCGATCCAAATCCGATGAAATTAATGGGAGATGGATTTAGAGTTTCAATCCGATAACCCGATTAAAATTTGAATCCGATAATCCGTTAACTAAATGGATCAAATATGGATATAGGTCAATTCGATCCGATAAAAATCCGATCCGATTTTTTTTATGACAATAATATATTTTATAAAATCATGCTTTTTATTTTATTTTTTTTACATTTTTTAACTACTAAATGATTTATTAAAAAAAAAAAAGGAATACAAAGAGACACTTTGGAAATTGAGAAAAACCTTTCATACACGTTAATCCCAGGCTCCCAGTTCAAACATGTTAATCCCTGTCTACCGGCATATGAACAGACATTTGAAGAATAAAAAAAAATCTCAAAACTTTATTTCTCCTCCAAAATTTACAGTAAGCCAGTAACAGTAACCTCTCTGGCCTACGTATTTTCTGGTGATTTTAGCAGGTTAGTGTTTTTGCAGCTTTGCTTCATGCTTATTACATGGTTCTTTTTTGTTTTATCAACAATTTTGTGGTTATATAAATATTGCAGTTAACACAAGACATCATTTATAATTTCTTTGCAATGTGTTCCTCTTCGAAAGAGCGATGGAGGCTATGAGAATCAATGGCCGAGTTGAAGATTCACCGGGGGGGGTTGCAGAAAAAACCAATAGAAGGCAAGCCCATAGATTTGGCATGTGTTGCACATAGATTCTGCCCTATTTTGAAAAGTTTCTTTTTTATTTGGCATATGCTTTTGCAATTTTTTATTCAATATTCTGGGGAAAATATGACTTATTTATTTGTCTTGTAGATGATTTCCTATTAAGTCTGTATTTGATTTTCACTTCTTTCCATTTCAAGGAAATTGTGACATCTTTTAAGTTGGTATGCAAGTTAGCAGTTAGCACCCCATTTTCCTTGACAATCACTTTGTTCAATCTTTAAATCGCTGCAATTCAAACATTAGCTAAGGTTCTTGATAATTCAGAAATGTTGGGTATGATTTGTTAGTATATTATTTGAACTCCAAAACCCAGTGGATTTTCCTGGAATGTGAAATTTTGACATGATTTACTGTGTTTATGTCGGGTATTTTCTCTTTGTAATTTTGACATGACAATTTTGTAAAATTTACCCTTGTTATAGATCACCACGTGCTGTTAATTTTGATTTTTGGAATTTTCAGATACGTACAATGGCCGACACTGAATTGGAGACAAAAGATGATGCTTTGAATGTTATACACGTTGAAGATTCACCTCCACCTTATCATAAGAGTCAAAGATTGACATCGAAGGTATGGGATGATTTTGTAAAATGTAAAGGGCCAAAAGGAAATGAAATTGCACAGTGCAAGCATTGTCGTAAAGAATTTGTAGGGAAGAGTGTTAAAGGAACTAGTCACTTAAAGAATCACTTGAAAAGGTGTAATGGGAAAGGTAGTAGGGACATTGGTCAACAAATGCTATCCATTTCCAAAAATTCCTCGGATGCTGCGCCATAGTTAAAAATCATAAGTTTGACCAATGAAAGTAGGATGAATTTTACTAAGATGGTTATCATGCATAATTATCCTTTTAATATGGCCGAACATGAATATTTTGAGATCTTTTGTAATTGTTTGCAACCAATATTTAAGCTTGTGACAAGAAATATAGTGAGGTCTGATGTATTTGAATTTTACAAAAGTGAGAAGGAGAAGTTATACAAACACTTGGAGAAACTTCCAGGTATAATTACTTTAACTACTGATCTTTGGACATCTGATCATCAAGATATTGGTTATATATGCTTGACATCTCATTTTATTGATGATGATGGGAATTGGACAAAAAAAAAATTGGTTATAGATGTATTGAATATCCTCATGATGCAGAAACACTTTTCAGATACATCACTGATATGATTTTGGAATGGAATTTGGAGAAAAAATTGTTCGCCATGGTGGTTGACAATGCTAGTGTTAATGATGCGATGGTAAGAAGCTTGAAAAGTTGGCTTTGTGACAAGTCTGCGATACATTTGGAAGGTGAGTTATTTCATGTGCCTTGTAGTGCTCATATTCTTAATTTGATTGTGCAAGATGGGTTAAAAGTAATTGGAGAGTTTATTCATACGGTTAGAGAAACTATGAAGTATTTGAAAAGGTCTCCATATGCAACCCAGAAATTTACTTATGCAAAAAATCAACTTAAGTTGAAAGATAAGAATAAGGTGAAGATGGATTGTTCTACTAGGTGGAATTCTACTTTTCAAATGATTGAAAGTGCAATAGAGATGAAAGAGGTGCTTTGGCGCTTAGCACAAACAGATCGTAATTATAAACTCTATCCAAGTGATGAAGAATGGAAAATTGCTAAAGTTATATGTAATTGCTTGAGAATATTTTATGATGCAACAAATCATTTTTCTGGTTCTCATTTTCCCACATCAAATGTGTTTTTTCCTGATGTTTGTAATATTCAACTACATTTATCTAAGTGGGAAAGTAGTGAGCATAGCTTTTTGTGTGTTATGGCTGGCCTTATGAAATTGAAGTTTGTTAAATATTGGGAGGAATGTTGTTTGGTATTAGCAGTTGCTGTTGTTTTTCATCCAAGATTTAAAATGGATTTGGTTGAATATTATTATGTTAATCTCTACGGTGTTGGTGAGCATACATATGTTGAAAGAGTTCATAAGGAAATATTTGACATTTTCAATGAGTATGATGATAGTTCATCTCAATCTCAAGTGGAAGTAAGTCAAGAACTTGGTTCTAGTTGTGATCATGGAATGGGGGCTTCTCTAGAGGACCAGTTAAGTGGGTTTGATTCTTTGTCAACACAATCTCGAGCTTCTAATTTGTCATGTTCTTTTAAAAAGTCAGAGTTAGAGAAGTACTTGGAGGAGCCATTATTTCCAAGAACTGAAAATTTTAAAGTTTTGAATTGGTGGAAGGTTAATAGTGCTAAATTCCCTACTCTTGGAAAAATTGCTCGTGACATATTAGTTGTTCTAGCAACTACTGTTGCATCTGAGGCTGTATTTGGTGTGGGAGGAAGAGTAATTGATGATTTTCGTGCTTCATTGCTTTCGGAAACCGTAGAGGCTTTGGTGACTACACAAGATTGGCTTCTCTCGAAAAGAAGAGTAAGTATGCTGATTATTGAGTTTGGTTATATTTTTTTTCGAGTAAATATATATTATTATTTATTCCTTACAAGTAATTAATTTGTAACGTCCTTGTAGAACTTGACATGAATGCTACAAACAAGGCCCCACAAAACCAAAAATAATGTTCCTTAAAGATTGAAATTTATGTAAGTTTTACTTATAAATTTATGTTTTTAATTACTTGAAATGATATCTAGTTGGTACACCCTTTATTCTTAAACATCTTTTTTGTAGGTGCAGTGGAATGGTGGGTGACATGATATGGAGAAAGAGCCGAAACTTCTAAAGATGCACTTGACATTTTTCTTGTTTTCCTAGTTTTGACATTTTGCTGCTTACTTCTCTCTAGAACATTTGTTGGATATGTATTCATTGCAATATGCATATTTTGGTTCGTTTTAACTTGGTATTATCTTGTGGATTGTTCTCGTGTACATGCCAATTAGTCAATTACCAATACGTTAATATGGTTAATTCCTTATATTGTAATAAAAATGAATGTGTAAAATATTTCGGATCGGATATCCGATAATATAACAAATCAAATATGGATTTAACAATCAAATATCCATCGGATTATCGGATCAGATCGGATCCGTGAATCATTCTTATCGGATCGGATCAGATATGGGTAGATCCGGTCCATATCTGATCCATTGCTAGCCCTAGCTGTGAGCGAAGAGTAAGACCAAGTTTTACCACGTGTTACAAAAGTAGCACTCCTTCAAACAACTATGCTTACTCCATCCAAAGTTGGGCCTAGTCTTTCGAAACTCGGAAACTACCATCCCGATTAATGAGTGCATCTAGTGTCCATGTGTTCCACCATTTGAGGAACAAACACCTTCGCAAGTCCTGCTATAAATAGGATGGCAATCTGACTAGTTAAGGGGAGAAAAACTCATTATCGAGCCTACAACGCTTCCTCAATATTCACCCACTTTGGTTAGCTTATTGCCATTACCATCATTTTCCATTATCAGTCACAATCGTATCATCCATTCATTCTGCCACCATCACTATCAAAAATATTATCGGCGCCCACCTTTCGAATCAATTGTAGATTCAGGCTTCTACACTCACAAATGCCCACTTTTGGTGGCTCGAATAAGATCACACTTATCATGAATCCACACTTTTATCTTAATTTGGTATTAGAGTTCATTAAGCCCCCGTTTGAGCCCCATTAAATTAAATTTCATTACATTAATTTTTTATCTATCTTCATTTCAACCACACATTCATCAAATAAAATAATATTACAGACAAATCTAAAACTTTTCAACCACACATTCTCTCATCAATCACTATTCTAAAAATTTTCAGCCCCCAAAAATGGGGGCCAAACAGGGGCTAAGTTTCAATGAGCAATTCAATCCAACTAAAACTGAAAAATGAGAATATATATTTTAATATTGGTCTGCACAAATAAGATACTTTATTGGGGGAATGTTAAAGGATAGTCCTATATCGATTAAATATCGAAACATAAACCATCATATAGCCTACTTCTCTTTGTAAGGTTGACATTATAAAATGAAACTCAAATCTTGATACTAAGTAGTGAGCGAAGTGGAGTGTGATGCCTTGACGTTGTGTAATAGTTCAATTTAGGAGTCTCTCTTTCTCCTATGGTCTTTTTATTACTGTAAGACTTGCAAGAAGTAGGATTTTGTTCCTTTTGATTTTTCTCAGTGTTCTAAAAAACATGCTTAGCGCGAGACATGATCAAAACACTTTGTCTTTACCGTGTGCACGAATTATTCGGAGTTGACCGCTTAATGCTTAGACCTACTTTATTAATTTTTTTCATTTTTTAAAAACCTTTTTTGACTTTAATTTATTAATTTTTTTCCTTTTTTTAAAAGGCCTTTATTTTACTTTAGTTTCAAGTTTTAAAATGACTTTTTTTTTTTTTACAAAAGTAAAAAACAACTTTATCCAATAAAGGTTTAGATAAGATTCAAGCTACGATGCTATCTATATTTTGTAATTATGATTTTGAGACTTATCATATTGTTGAAAACTTCGAAATATATGAAGTTCTTATAAATCTGTTAAATGAGACTTGTCTAGTTGAAAATTAAAACTATAAAAAATAGTCTAGTTTTTACATTTCGAAAACTTGAAAATTGTATAATTGACTAATTGTAAAAATTATTAAGTAAATATAGTATTTTATAATTTTAGATGTTTAGTATGTATTATTTTTAATTATTAAATAATTTTTAAAATGATTTGAGTATTTAAAATAATAAAATAAATAAATAACATTTTTTGACACCTTGGCTTGCCAACTTGAAACTTGGCCAGCATGACTAACTACGCTTTATGCTTTTTAGAACGTTATTTTTTATTCGCATTGGGAATAGCCACGGTCTAGTTAATTTTGCTACTTCTACCACCAACTATTCAACGATGGGAAAATTTTATCAATCATGTTAAACAAGCAGGCTCAATGACGGGATTGAAAACAGGGGACACGTGATGCAACATCATGGGACAATTTGAAAAAAAAAAAAACTTAGGTTTGTGTGGTCTCATTGATATAATAATAATTATTATTATTATTATTATTATTATTAATATTATTATTATTATTATGCCACGAGTTACTTTCCTTGTAGACTAATTAAGTCGAGCATGAAGTTCAATATTTGAGTTTAGTCGAATGCTAGATTTCAATTCTTAACAAGAATAACGTTTTGTGATTCTTCTTAATCGTAATCGAGCCAAGGTCTTTTATTTTGTGTGATTAACTTTCTGTAGTCATTTTATATGTCTACTCGTTCGAAACGAGCTACTCAAGTACTCAACCCCCAATCCATGTTTATTCATTTATTTTTCTAGTTTCTGGCGTGCCCAGCCCACCATTACGGCTATACTCCAATCCAATAGTAAACTTCTAAAGGATTCTAATGTTATATGCATTGGGAGGGAATGCAAAAACTGCAAAATCCTGGAGATGAGAAAGCAAAAAATAAAAAATTATTTCTTCTTAACATTCTTTACAATCTTTCAACGTCATGTTAATTTAAATTAACAATAGATGTCAATATAACATGAAATTAGTCTATTAGCTACAATGTAAATATCGTTGTAAGTCGAAAACTTTGCTTTACAATTGCTATGAACAAAATCACAATTTCCTATTCACAACCAAGAAAAAATAACGAATACCCAAAAGTTCATTGCCTAATCGACGTTCCATTCTCAAATATCAATAAATGGAGGATTTAGATGGTCAGATTTTCTTGAATGGCAAGGAAGGATCCGACTATGCTACCTCCGACATCAGGAAAAGTTTCGTATCCTGGGAGGGCCCTCACCTTGCCGTACCTATCAACTTCAACCGGGTACTTCAGAAGGTGTCCCCTCATTTCTGATATCTCATCGGATGCATATTGCTTCCAGTTTGCCTCACCCATTTGTCTAACCCGTCGGACACATTCTACAGATTCCGGTCGAGTAAAGCAATCGTCTAGAATTCCAAGATGCTCAGCCCATAGAGACATTCTATATCCATAAATCTACAAAAATGCATACCAAGATACCGTCCAGGGTCAGATGACAGAAGGTTTTGATCTTTAAGTTGGGGATATTTAATAAGCAGCAGCATTTTCAAATGTTCATAAATTACCTGTCCATATGGTCTGGATTGTTTCCTCGCCCAGGTGTGATGGGGTTGATAGGCTCCCATAGCAATCTCTGTGTCTCTAGTACCCTCCATCGATCGTTGATTTATATTTGCAGACCCCAAAATAACATACTCATCGTCCACAATTATCCCTTTCGAATGAACATAAATCATGAATCTTCCGTTTTTCTGACTGAGTCCCTGAAACGTAAGGAAACTCGGGTATATTCGCAATAAAAATTACCTGAACTTAGAAGCATTGAGGAGTAGGTAACCGTACAAGGTTGGAATGAACCCAGAGTTCTGAAATTTGGTACTTAACTCAAAATAAAACTTAATTCAGAAAAACCTCTTACAAGTACCCGATGTCTCGTGGTCAATGGTTTACAACATTTCATAACAATCGAAAGCATATCTGAGAGTTGTTAATAATATGTTTAAATTATAAATAGATGAATGAATGGATAGTAGTTGTGTGTCTTACTAAATGTGAATAAAATGTGATTTGACCAAACATGGACCCAGTTATTAAGCGCATTTTGTGAGCAGAAATCCTATGAGGGTTGTTTGTACACCTCATCAAAAAAAACTTAAAGCTATTAGAAAGGGAGTACATTTACTTATTTTAATTCAGTTTTCAACAGCCTCCCCCCACCCCCATGTGTAGGCCGTATTCAAATTTTTTTATCAAAGACCCGACACATGCTCAATCTTCATAAATGGTAGTGGACACTCGAGAGACTTTGACTCAGAACCTCTCTGTTTGCTCTAATATCATATTGAACTATCTCATCTAAAAGTTTAAGATAAGTTACACCGTTATTGATTTAAATTTAGTCTTAAACAAGGGTATTTACTAATGAATATCATCAAAAAACATATATTAAAGGGAGATCAAACGATTACTTGAGGAGTGTTAGCCGCACTTTGATGCTCAGAGGGATAATCCGTGTCAAGAGCCTCACGATTGCCAAGACAGTAGAAGTTCAAGTAATCTTGTGGCGAGTACGCATCCTCGAGTCCAACCTCCATCAGAGCCTTGTAGATAGTCTCAAACATCATTTGCATGGTTTTATGCTAGAATAAAAGTTACAAGTCGAAAGACTACATCAATGAAACTCAATTATAAGAATTTAAAAGCTTTACACTGGTTAACAGATAGCTAATTATTTATACATATAATAATGAATTGATTAGAAATAAGAAAATCGCAACCATTCCGAACAGAAGCCTTTATCTTCTGCTTCCCGACATATGCTAGTACGTACTAGAAGTAAAGGACAGTTCGTGTAAACTTTGGAAAGCACAACTGCCAAAACAAAATCCTTTGAGTAGCAGCACCTGTTGGATTACCCTCTGGCCACATTGGAATGACAATATATGCTGCAAATCTCTCGTGTGCTCTTATTTTGTTGGCAATCTTGAGGGCAATTTCTATCGGAATCAAATTATTCGCACCTGCAAAATAGAAGTATGCTTCTAAATTTGCACCCGTAGAAAACTTGAAACAGACCAAGACAAAAAGCACTATATGTAAGGGGGCAGTCAAATTGTCGAGACTACTAAAGTATGACAAGTAACATACTTCACATGAAACTTCTTTGCATGTATGGTGCAATATAAGCTGATATCACTGAAAAAATGTTGCTTCTTTTTAAACTCGGCTGCCATTGTTGAGTCTTTTTTATTTATTTAGTGGGCTGTTGATTATTGTACACCTCTCCTGAGGTAAGTTTCTAGTGTTTGTGTTTGTTGTATGTATCAATGTGAAAAAAACATGGTCCAGCAGGTGTTGAATCATTTCAAAATGAGCAAAGAACCAATAGCACTTGGGCAAATGGCCAAATTATAAATACGAAGTACCAGGACATCAACTTGCATTGACAATCCCTCCCACCATAAACACAAAAGAGAAAAAACAGTACAAATAATAAAATGAACAAAAGATGGAAATTACTAAAGAAGATTTCATAACTTCTTCCAGATATGAACATTGAAAACAGTAAAAATATGGAATGATCAAGATGCATGTGACCTGACTCTTAACCCAATTTACAACAGGAAGCACGGGCAGGCCATGTGCTTTATAATATCAAGTAAGTGGAGGCTAATCTACAGCAAAGAAACTGGACTGCGAAATAAATCATGGTGAAAAAGCTGACCATCATAAATCTGCATTTGGACATGCAAAACTACACACTGGCTAAATTTTTCGTGAAGTGAAAAAATAAGAATCAAAAGAACAATGAAGCAAGAAGTTTTCTATACTTTTCTCGGGTACTAAAAATGGATATTAAACCTCTTTAATTCTCCCAAGCACTAGGGACTATGCTGAACATAAATTCCTGTGCTGATGAATCACAAAATATCCATAGCTTGTCTTGTGCGAAATTGTGGGAATCGCAATATAGCATTTTACTAAAAATGGAAAAAAAAAATGCAATTTCAGGAATATTCAAATTGTTCATTAATTTATTCTCTATGACATGCATCTCAAGCCATTTGCGCAAGTCTTCACAAGCCATGTAACAAATGACAAGAAAGCGAACCAATAAAATTCACTTTCGATGACATGCTGATGGAGGGTGGTGGGATGGGGCTACAAGACTTAATCTTCATAACCATGTGACTTTAAGTCGACAAATAGATTACCAAACTGTAGTCATATATACATACTTCGATAGAAAAATGGTCCGACAAAATAAATAACTTTAAGGCATCCAAATACTTCGGAATTAAAACACAATATGCAAAAAAAGAACAGTTCCTTACCAACATCCTTATATGAACTCCAGTTGTATGAGGATCCAATGAAGTACTGATTTTCAATATAAATAAAATGTTGAGCAGCACGAATGGCCTCTACATATGCTGTGTGTATGCTCATATCTATAAGTACGTTCTTCCCACATACCAGGTTCTGTTACAGAAACCCGATTTAATGCTTAAGGAGGAAAATTTCCAAACCAAAAAGTTCTTAAAATAAAAAAGTAAGTTTATTATAGTTCACCCTCATTGTAGCTTCTTTAGGATCCTTTGGGAAGCCTCTGACTGAGTTTGAATCAATTGAACGAAACACCTGGATAAGATGAATAGCAGAACAATGATTAGCAAACTTCACATAAATCTAGTGAAACCTTGCAGTTTGACAGCCATTGTTATTGGTACACCTGAATATGCCAACTTTGAGGATCATCATCACTAACACAAGGAGCATCAGATAGCCCCAATACATCTGGTATCCTTTCCAGTCGGAGCAAAGCATCATCATATGACGTCTTCAATTTTTTTTATTCCATGTGGCTTTGCAGCTTTCATCCACCGCTCTTCGAAATTGGTCAGAACGTCATATGCTGCTGGACCGTCAATTTTACAGTGCAAGTCATGCCATGGTTCTCTTGGACCACCAGTAACACTACCCTGTTCGGGGAGTAATACGAATCAACATATAAGCACATGTATCCAGATAATGCAGCTTCATTTTCTTATTAACAGGGAATTATGGTTTGATTAAATTCTGTTTCCTTTCACTTTTAAGAGCATCCACAATCATATGATAGGCAAACCAAAGTAGTTCTTAATAGCAGGGATTATGGTTTGATTAAATTCTGTTTCCTTTCACTTTTCAGAGCATCCACAATCATATAATAGGCAAACCAAAGTAGCTAAAGCTTCACATATCACTTAATGAGCTTAACAACAAATCTCAAATTAACAAGGGCATGGCCTTGGTTGATTATGTAGCCTTTTTTCTTCATTTTGAAGCTCATGTAACTTCTTCCTTTTGCACCGAATGGGGAATCAGTGGAGTTTTTTGGATTGCTAGAACTTCTCAAAAAAGATAATGAAGTTGAGCAGAGGGATTGAACCCCTCGTGTTGGCAAAGAAAAGGAAAGCAAAAAACAATAAACAAACGGTACATTGAGTAAAGATCAAGCTCAGGCCACACTAGAATCCAGGGTTTCTCATGAGCCATTGAACCCTCAGCTTGAGGGGCTTATTATCTCTATTGTTTTGCATATTTGGTAATGGGAGAAGGTAAAATAAAGCTGACAATTTTGACATGCTCAAGACATTAAAACTTCGGTATTTTACCATGTGAATACATCTCAAACAATCTCAGATTTCTTTAACATGATTGATAAAATATGCAATGCAAATAAAATATTATATAGTGCATCAACATTTCAATACGTACAGCCGCAAAATTTATTTAAGGTAAAATAATTACTGCATAAGTGGGGTTATGATAGTCATCAGTGTGCCAAGTTTTCAGTGTCCTAAATATATGATGCTGAGGAGTATCATATTGCCCATTACACAAGTCCAGTCCTCCAAGAAATGCAGTGATTCTTCTTCGATTATTTCCGGCATCAGCATCCACTATCACAGTCTTCTGATGATGCGTATAAATTACTCCAACTTCCTAATCATGAATATCAAACTTTGTTGTTAAATTCAGAATTTGAAGTAGGTTAATCAAACAATAAATGATCAGCACAATAGTGTAAAGCAAACTTCCGCTACGGTTTGAAAGTTAGACTGCCAAGCTTTCTGTTCTATTCGAAAGAGCTATTTACTATCATTGATATCATGGTATGCAATACTTTTTCAATGTTATCTTTAACTCATTGCCAACAGGGTATGCACAAAAAGAAAAAAATAATTAAAAAGAGAAAATACAGAGTCGATCAAGTCTAAGTTCTTTTTGGAAAAAGAAAAAAAGGACATATAAAAGAATGATTATAGATTGGAATATTCACCACAACCTTCAAGCTATGGAGATCTTAGCCAGAAAGTTAAGAATGTCAAGGAAAAATAAAAAAATGAGCAATATGTAAAAATAAACTCATTCCAACGACAAGCATAACAGTTACATTGATGAAAATCAAAAACCTTGACAACGAAAATGATAAAATAGGCATCATAAGAAACATAGATAAACTCAAAACTTACATATAACAGAAAAAAAAAATCTTTTAATTGCAAAGTTAAATAAATTTTAAGTAATAAGTGCAAAACTAGATAAGCCTGATTATTTTGTTGATTCTTGATTCTAGACTCTAACAGTATAAGTTTCCCTCCACAAAAATAAAACTTCGGGGCTGATGGCTTCATGCAGATGAGTGCATAATCCATTTTTCCCTTGGCCACAATATTATATGGGAGGGCTAAAGACTGCTTCTTGAAACAGAATATTCGTTCACATCCATCTCAAAACCTAGTAGTAGCATCTTTTGATGAGCTTCCAACAAGAAAAGTTCAAACCCATCTCCAACTAAGATTACATTACCGATGATCTTTATGCTCGCCTCAACCCCTTTCTATTAGTTAAATCCCTTTTGAAAGGAAGTGGTTGTCTTCGTTAGTTAAATGTTGGAACATGATCAATTGGCTATATCCCAGTGAGATTACATCAAATAGCATGAAAATTATTGAAGGGAAACAGATATCACCAGCCATCAGCAGCAGTTCAACATAAAGATGCATCATTTACGCCTTGAGACACAATAAGAACAAAAATGTCCTATGTTGCGCCTGTTAGTCAATATCACAGTTCAAGTGCTATATGATTTTTCAAGAATATATAATTTCATAGTACTGGAAAAAATGTATGAACTTTTTAAGAGAGTGTTTATGTAGATGAAACCTGAAAAAAAAAAAAAACGGAAATATTATTTACATCTGACATACCCTCTGCTTCACCCAACTGTGACGCTTCCCCGCCACTCGAGGACACAGCAACACTTGCACAGAAGAGTTTTTAAAGAAACGGCGAGTTTCTTCATCATGAGTTTGCATGACTCCATCCTGAATAGCTCACGTTTGTTATTCAAGAATAGGAGACAGTTAGAAATAAGAATATCATTTTGAAAACTTCAAGAGGAAATTAATCAAGAAAAAATAGTTTCAATTGCATAATAACGGAAACCTGATGTCTCTACTCTAGACATATTCAAGGGGGAAAGCCCCTAAAGCTGTTGGGAATTTACTTAACATGTATAGTGGAAATAAAATAATTTTCAATTCCCAAACGAGGATCTGCAATGTGTTTAGATAGAAACTGTGATGAGAATGATACCTTTGATGAATTCCACAAACTCTTTTGCTTTTTCTTGAACTCCAATGATCATGATCTGCAATCCAAGCTGTCCAATTGTCCAGCCTCCAATGGTGATCCACACAGAGAACAAGAATGACGGCTAGGGTTTTCTTTTCTTGTGCTAGCAAGAATAATGAAAATTTCATACAGTTTACAAACCCTAACAGCTTATTAATATAAGCCCAAGTGGGCTTGGCCCATCTCTAAACTTAACCCTGTCCGATATTTAACTAATCAAATTAATTAAATCCAGTCCACGAATTAATTAATCCAATTAATTAATTCGGGCATATTAATAAACAACCCAATTAATTAATTATCCAACACTTGTCAATTAATTAATTGGTAAATCTCATTCTTCTGATTCTCTTTTGTGTGTGACCCATTAGGTTCCCGATCACGATGCCGAACGACGTGAATTATTATTTTGATCTAATCAAAATCGATAAATTAAAACGCCCCCTTTAATTTATCACTAATTCATTTTCGTTGTCCCAAATTGACATCTAGCAATGTATCAGGGCAATACATGTGACGGGAAATATCACGTAGCATGACAAAACCAAACTTGTTCGTTTACCGTGAAACTATAATTCTTTCGTCAATATGATCCGATCAATTATGAGATATGGATATGTGTCAATCTCAATTATCGATCATATCTTTTATCCCACTGTTAAGTCAATGTACGTCGAAAACTCTTTTCCGACTTATGAGTTCACCTTGGCCAAGGATTTCATTATCAACTTAACTGGATAAAATGTAGATCATAATCTCTTACTATCTAAGAGTGACGAATCATCTATTGATCATTCACAACCTTCATATAATTCTTGACATACCCGAACGATGCTGTATTAGCGACCCTTGACAGAGCAACATCCAACATCACCAAAGTATGACTGCCCTCATATAAGGTACTATGATGACCTCAAGTCAAAGGACCAATTCCACTACCGAACGTTAGAGATTAACCACTAACACTTAGATAGTTATCCATGTGAAATCTCTCAGCGGGTCTCCAATGTTTTGTTCTATAACAAAACATTCACGTGTTCATTCAAGTGTCACCACACTTTAGCTTGTGAGATCAGCTACTTATTTCACAAGTAAGAATGCCACACGCGATAGTCTATCCGTAATAACGATATCCGTATCTCGTTATTACCTCGACCACGGATGATTTAAGATTCAGTCATATGTAATTTGTATCTCACAATCACAACTCCTTGTGATTAACAAATCACCAAGACTTGAATCTACGGATTCTATTATTTAATTTATTAGAATATTAATTCAATTAAATAATAGATATTGCCATACATATGCATTGATTATATATATTCAAAGTGTTTATGTCCAAAATTGATTGGATTTAGGGCATAATACTTACAAAAGCTACATAAACAATCTAAGCATGACCCATTAAGCAATAAGAAAATTTAGGAACAGAAGCATGTCATCAGTTTAGTTAGATGGAGAAAATTGAATATTGAAATGCATACTTCTAGAAATATAGAGGGAAAATTGCAAAAGCTCTCTCTCTCTCTCTCTCTCTCTCTCTCTAAATGGATAAATCACTTTGGGAGGTTTTAATATAATTTCAATATTATTATTTCTTTGGAATAAAAATTAAACTTTTATTCTTGACCATTTGAGTGAAAAAGAAAGCTGACTTCAAAGTGCTTTCTATAATTGCAAAATTAATATTTAATTGTATCACATATTAACAAGTAATATTTAACTGTACAGTCATGCTACATGTACATCATCATTCACATATTGGATAGTTTAAATTTTTTGACAATTTTTTCACCCAATCAACACTTGCCAACACTTAATGTCAAACAATAATGTCAACAAAAGAGTGTCCAAGTGGAATTTTCCTTAACTGTGTCACATCTATATGATTTGTGTTTGACTTCCAGAGGTGGAGGGTGAAGAAAGTACTATGTCAAAGTCTGCAGTGACATTTTAAGAGTGTGAGCAAAAGTTCTGTCACTCAAACATTGTACATAGTTTTTGTGACAGCAAAATACAACCTCAGTCATTTGGAGTACTGTGACAAACTTTGACACATGGATACATCATCCAATCACAGTCTCAAATGATATTAGAGTATGCCATTTGGAATGCAGAAAATCCACTTATGACTTATTAGGTGCAAGACAAGCACCTACCGTTTTGTAGCCCAGTATGCTTCCTGGTGTAGGGTCATCCCATACAAGCAGCAAAACTCTCACTCCTTCCTGTGACTTTGATCTCAGAAGCTCCCCCAGAGTGCTACATGACACAGAATTATCATCCCTAACCAGCCTAACTTTGTGCCACACTGACCACCCAGTAATATATATCAAACGGCGGGCCTGACGTATAGCATCAAATATGTCATGCCAACATTTTTCATGCTCATACTGCATCCCGTTCTCAAGTTTTAGAATTGGGAGACATCCATCAGGAACGTGAGCATCTTGATGAAGAGTGACCATTCCACCTCTCCTAAGAGGAAAGTATGTCCCAGGAACTCCACGATAATCAGGACCCGCTCCAATTCCATGATGGTAGATGCTTAAATTCTCTATTGGGGTATATTGAATGGAGATATACAAAATAGCCCCAGCCTTGCAGGGCTTCCCACTTGTGCTAAGGATTGGAAAGAACCCCTCAATTTTTGCTCCCCCATATAAATGTTCCACTGGAACAGTCACTGTCCCTATAAACTGTGATCCCACAACATCATTATCTTTCACTACAAAGTGCACTTCGGCAGCATAGTGAGCAACTGGAAGACTAAAATGTTGCGTCCAAACAGGATTCTCATTATTTCTTATCACAAAAGTCCTTCCAATTGTAGCACCTGTTACTGTGATGGAGACATATGGATCACTTGTGTTCTTGAGGTTGTTGAACATATCTCCTATAGTTTTATGGAACATATCCATGTTAGGAAGATTTCTTGCTTCATATACCCAAATATCCATATTCCCATGTAAGAGCAACACTTTCAAAGACCCTTTAGGAGATGGAGCTGCCATAATCTGCATATTCTGAGCATGTGATGTCTCCGCATTAGTGGCCGAATTTGATGAGGCAGGAACAGAAGGGTGCTCCATCTGACCTGTAGAAGAAGTCTCCCAGCGAGAAGAGGAATTAAGATGTCCATATATAGCCCCCACACTATTATACTTATTAGTCATTGGCAAGGATCCAGAGTGATATTTTGGAGGGGAACTAGGCAATGAGGCTGACGGAGAAGGAGGGGAGGCAGGAGCAGATGGTTTAATGCAATTATTAGACAAATGAACATTTTCCATGAGACCATCGATAGATGGATAAACTGGAGGGCGAGTTCTAGAACCATCATTGATGTGATCAGAATTTCCCGTAGGACCACTCACGGATGATGAACTATCTTGGTAATGGTAGTAACTGGAGTACTCACCACTAACTCTAGGCGGCACATTGGCTTGATTATCTGGACGCTGCAATGGCCTGGAGTTCTGACGTTGGAGATAATGGGAAGAACCATAATGGAAACTACCATATGATTGATGGGTCGACTGAGGAGGGGTTGACGTTGGTGGAGGAGGTGGGTATCCATGAAACTGGTGAGTGAGGGTGGTAACTATTCTCTAAAGGTCCAGATGTAGCAGGAGGTGCAGATGGTGGCATTGGACCTGAATATGGATAATTCAAAGGGCCGGAACCTGAAGTGTTGTAAAATGGAGGAGGCGGATAATGAGAGTACTGTGGATAAGGGTACGGGACAGAGCCAGGAGGAGGATGACCGGGGTATGAACCCGGGTTTTGTTGATTTGGAGGGGGTGGAACATGGGGTAACCATACGTGCTGTATTGATAGGGAGGCAGAGAATGGTAGTTGTTGTTTTCCATCAACACATACAAATCTTCTTAACTTCTGATTCTTTTCTAAATTGATAAATATTACAATTGAATCACAAAAAACTCGAAGATTGCAAAACTCAAAATGGGCTCTGCATTAGACCCAAGAAAGATCTATACTCAACCTCATCAAAAAATAATGAACAAACAATTTAGAAACTGACCACGACAAAGAAAAAAAGGGCAATTTCCAAGGGGATTTTGATTAAAAAGATGATAAATCTTTAGAGATTATGCAAAAAGATCAAATGGGTTCTTGCGAATTCTTTCAATGATTTAAGAATATGCTTCATATTCAACATTGTACCTTTAGACGAGGATTCCCACCATAAACAATCATAGGGTGTATTGACCGAAAGAGGAAAAAGAAAATTATGAAAATAACAGGTGAATTGTGACATGTTACAAACCCAATTTTTCTTGGAGAAATTTATCTGAAAATGACGAGGTTTCGGAATGTTATATATGCTTCGTAGATCCGTACAAGGTCAGATTTACCAGCTGATTGCTAGTTTAATCAAGATTACGTGGAGCCACCTGATTGGCTATCAGTAGTAAAATGCAAAATGTGTAATTTGCATTAGATTTCTACCCTCTCGTTAGCCCTTCTTTCATGGCTATTATTTTTTAAAAATATAGTTTTTTAATAGTAATTTTTTAAAGATTATCAAGTTAAAAAAATTTGGAAAAATTTTATATTTGCGTACAAAATATTTATTTTATAAATATAGTGTTGAAAATAAATTTGAAAATAAATATGAAAATTAAAGAGTTTTGATTCAAGAGAACAAAAATGCTTTCAACCTTGATATTTACAAGAAGAAATTAGAATTGTGTCAAAATGATTGCATTCATACTATATTGTAATAACCATACAGTCATTTGGTTCATAAGAATGTGGAATTTTTAAATTAATTTGAATGGTATATTTCAAAGGAATTAAATTGATTTTATAATTTAAAGTAATTTATACACTCTTAAATTCACATCCTCAATGAGGAAAAAAATATAGCCACGCTATTGCAATCTTAAACAAATATTTCTAAGCTCGTGTTTGATGAGGATTAAAATTAAATTTTTTGTAGATTTTGACAAAAGTTGATGAAATGTGTGGTTGAAAATTTTATAGGTCACTTAAAATATGTAGTTAAAATTAATTGTTGACTTTAATTTAGATTAACATTTAGATTTTAATTTGTAGCGAACAGGGGCTAAATCTGATTATTAGAGAATTACAATTATGAATAACTAATAATATAGAGAGGCTTTAAAGAGCACAAGTAAACACTTATTTTCATGGGTAGATTAAGAATCGAACTAAAAAAATTTCAAGTGGGCTTATGTATATTTCACAAAAAAATAGGGAAAATTATATAAATGCAGGTGTTTGAAGATAGCTTTTCAAAAATTAGGTCTAAATTTTACTTATTCAAAAATCGGGTAATAATTTTATATTTTAAAAAATATATTAATATTAAAACCCTAATAATTTTTTCACATGTACTCTCTCTACCCCCTCCCTTCTCTCTCTCCTCTCATTCTCTCTACTTTTTCCCTCGTTTAACGGCGCCACCGGAAGACGTCATCGTCCACTGAGTATGAAGCTGCTGTAGTTCCCAGTGGCATCGAACGCGACGCTGAGGCTGCTGTCGTTCCCGATGGTGCACCAGTCGCCGCCACATACAATCGCGCGTAGTGTAGCCGCCGTAGGACTTTATCAAATATGTCAGATCGCTAGTCAAAAATTGGAATCGAATGCCCAAATCAAACAAACCCTAGATGAGTTGGGCATCGACAATTGGTGTATTCGGCAGTAACGACATTTGGTGGTTGTGTTGTTTTCAGTTTGTAAATGATTGTGTTTTAGTGGTGGTTGTCGTGGTGAGGGGGGGTGGTGTTCAGTGGTGGTGGTGCGATGATAGTCGTGTAGGTTGTTTGTTGGTGGCGAAGGAAGTGATGGTGGTTGTGGCGGTGATGACAGTGGTGGTGTATCTCTCCGTTGGTGTGCATCTGGTGGCGGTGGTTGTGGTGTGATGTGGTGGTGTTGGCAAGAGGTGGTGGCAGGTTTGTGGTGGGTGGTGTGATGTGGTGTGGTGGAGGTGGTTGTCAGTGGCTTTGTTGGTGCTGTTGCGGCGATGGCAGCATGGTGAGGGTGTTCAAAAGTGGCCATAGTAGTAGTGGCGGTAGTTTGTGACCAGTGTTTGATAATTTGTAACCAAATGTTTGGTAATTTGTGACCAATTACTCAACTGTGACCTAAAAATTTAATAATATGTGACTTAAAAATAATATGTGACCAACTAATTTAAAAATATGTGATCTCAAAATAATCTGTGACGTACAAAATTTTTGATATGTGATCTCGAAATAATATGTGATCAATTAATTTTAAAATATGTAACTTGTGACCTATAATTATGTATATGTGACCATTAATTATATAAAAGTGATCTTATTATATTTAATTAATAAATATATTTAATTAATTAACTAAAACCTGATTTTTGCATTAATCAAACTTAAAACCTAATTTTTGAATTATGTATAGTTAATCCTTGACTTTTGAACTCTTCCCTAAAAAATATTTTTTACATAATTTGTTTTTACCCATCAAAATGAAATGGGCTTGGGCCGCCCCCCGTTTATTCTAACTTCTAAGAGTGAATGGTGAAACTGAATTTGTGATTGTGTTTGAGATCGGTGGTTTATGCTTTTGTTCTAAAATTTAATGTAAAAATAGCTTATGGTTGAAAATTTAGAATTGAGCATTGATTTTGCACTACAACTATGTTTTTAATTATACTCTACATAAAACATTTTGAACTTGTCGAGTTAAAAATAAATAAATTACCTCCATTGATGTGTAAATGTTAACATATTCTCAAATTAAATTAGTCACTCATCTTCGTCAATAAAAAGAAATTAGTCAAGCATCTTTGAACTAGAAGAGCACGTTTCTGTATAAAACTACATCACATGAAATTTCTTGAAGTAGAAGAAAGCAATCTATTAAAATGTAGTCTTCGGTAGTCGTTTTGCAAAACAATCAAGATATCAGAATTGCTCCGATACCAATTGTTGTGAAACAAACTATTGGATTGAGATGTTGAAATTATATGGCAAATAATAATAAAGTATTTGATCAAGCAAACGAATAAAGAAGACAAGAATATGGTGGGGGAATTAAGGGATTTTATTGACTCAAGAATAATGGAGAAGAGAGAAAATTACAGTGGATCTTATAATTCCAGTCATCTATTTTCTCACACTATAAAATTGTATAGAAGAACCTAATAGTTATAGGGAATAAGTAGGGGATGTCCAAACCCACCTAATAGAGTTGTTGATGAAATATGATACCATAAAATTGAGTCCAAAATAAATTACAACTCTCAATGGGCTTCCAAAATAGAACTTCAACATGACATAGGACTCGAGGGATATTCCAAATTTGAATTCTTCATAACGTGCACTTCAATTAGAATTCGTCAATTACTTCAACAAGAAATTCGAGTAACACCCAAATTCTAACAATCTCCACCTTCACACGAATTCCACTAAGGAATGAACTGGCTTCTTCAACAATAACCAAAAAATTAATTTTTCCAACAAAACACAAAATGCTCCACTTCTTCCAATGAATCCAAGCACTACTCTACAAAATTACCTCAAATTCTAAAAAATCATAATGATTTTATAATTTACCAAAATGAGTTGTAACACACCCCAAAACAGAATCAATACTAAATGCTTTTACAGAAGGCTCCTTGTTAGATTGTACACCTTCTACTCCACTTAAAGCATGCTCAACAAAATCAGCATTCACATACCATTTTCCATTGGGTCGTCCCTAGCAATTGAATACAATGGCACCGCAGGTGATGGTGGCAAAGAGGCATTATCCATATCTCCTGAACTCCACTAAACTGTATTCTTCAAATCCGACCATTTATGAGCTCCTAAAGGTATTGTACCAAACT
Source organism: Fraxinus americana (assembly GCA_035079005.1). Classification (NCBI taxonomy): domain Eukaryota; kingdom Viridiplantae; phylum Streptophyta; class Magnoliopsida; order Lamiales; family Oleaceae; genus Fraxinus; species Fraxinus americana. The sequence continues at coordinate 19,598,191 of CM068714.1, forward strand.
GAATGTCCACCACGGTCCTGAACTTGTGCTGATTGACTCTTCACGACCCTGCACGATGTATAACCGAGACCTTTTCTATCCCTCCAATACAACTTGGGCACCATTCCAAACCTTCAAACCTCCACCTCCACCAAAGAACTCGTAACCTTTTGAATCAAGGATAGACAACGAGATGAGATTTTTCTTTAAATCTGGAACATGTCGAACCTGGTCAAGTGTTCTAATTGTCTCATCCAAAAGCTTCAATCTGACTGTGCCAATTCCAACAACCCGACAAGATGCGTTGTTTCCCATAACTACGACACATTTGGAAACAGTTTCATATGTAGCAAACAAGTCCTTATTAGGACACATATGAAACACACATGCTGAATCAAAAATCCAATCATCTTCCAGTTTAGATTCAATGTTAGAAATAGTTAAGAGTTCCCCATCATTTACAACGTTCTCCACGAGGTCTGCTTCGCCTGAAGTATTTGAATATCTACTTGCAACCATCATTTTTTTATTTTGCAATTTGTAGCAATCCTTCTTTAAGTGCCCCTTCTTCTTGCAGTAGTTACAAATTTGATTACTGAATTCAGATTTCGATCTGATCCATCCAGAAATACCATGAGCACCTAGGCCTTCTCCATCTCTGACCTCAGAAACTAGATGCTTCATCTTCTCTTTTGAATACAAAACATCATACACTTTCTCTATGGTGAGAGTATCATGACTATAAAAAATCGTGTCTCTAAATGAAGAAAAAGAAGTGGGCAACGAATACAATAGGATCAATGCTAAATTTTCTTCATCATACTCTACTCCCAAAGTTTTCAAATCAGTGACGATCTCCTTAAATACAGTCGGGTGATCTTCCAATGATCCTCCTTTTGCCATTCAATGAGAGTATAAACGCTGCTTGAGATTCAACTTGCTCGTCAGACTGTTAGTCATGCACAATTGCTCCAACCTCAACCATAAAGTAGCTGCTGAATTCTCCTTCAAAATATCTTAAAGAATAGTATTTGATAGATGAAGATGAATACAAGAAACTGCCTTCTTATCCTTTCGTAATTTCTCCTACGCGGTCAAAGTTGCGGACATCTTGTCAATTTCCAACAACGCATCATCCAAATCTAGTTGTGTGAGTACTACATCTATCTTAACCTGCCATAGCAAAAATCTAGTGCTCCAATCCAAAAGTGGAATGTCATACTTCATGGAAATTATCACAAATAAAAAACCTCGAACAAATCAAACATTGTGCTCTTGCGAAACTGCTTACCCTGGCACTTTGATACCAATTGTTGCAAAACAATCAAGATACCAGAATTGCTCTGATACCAATTGTTGTGGAAGAAACCACCGGATTGAGATGTTGAAGTTATATGGCAAATAATAATAAAATATTTGATCAAGTAAAAGAATAAAGAACACAAGAATATGTTAGATGAATTAAGAGATTTTATTGACTCAAGAATAATGGAGAATAGAGAAAATTACAATGGATCCTATAATTCTAGTAATCTATTTTCTCACACTATAAAATTGTATAGAAGAGCCTAGTATTTACATGGAATAAGTAGAGGATGTCCAAACCCGCCTAGTAGATTGTTGATGAAGTAAGATACCATAAAATTAAGTCCAAAACAAATTCCAAAATAGAACTTCAGCATGACATAGGACTTCAATAATATTTCAAATTTGAATTCTTCATGAGGTACACTTTAATTAGAATTCTTCAATTACTTCAACAAGAAATTCGGATCACAGCCAAATTCAAATAATCCTTGTCCATATTTGAATCTCATTCTTTAAATTATTATTTTTAAATTCATTTTCAATTGCACGTTCCTTTAATAAAATAATATTACATGTAAATTCAAAACTTTTTAACCATACATTCTTGAAAAATCACTATCACAAAATATATTATCTGAAATATTGGGGGTCAAATAAACCCTTCATTTGCTTTCCTCTTCACGAATACCGGGATGAAGGCACTTTTTGCTTGAGAGAAATTTTTGTTTTCACTAAAGAACTCTAGAATAATGTCCTTGTGATTTTGAATACACATATAGATAGACTTTAGTTGGCCTTGAAATTCATGCTCTCAAATTACCCAAGTTGCCCCTTAATTTTCAATTTTTGCCTCATGGACAGATTGCAGATAACAAAACTTCACCACGGCGAGACATTGCTTGTGACTACTGTGAGAGAAAAAAGGTTTGGAGGTGAATTGGTCATCACTCACGACTGGCAAATGTGGCTAACGACAACCAGCAAGCGAACTAAGTCTATATTTGGCCCCTATTTTTCTAAAAACTCATTTTTTTTTGTTCAAAATTCAAGTGACTCACGCATTTTCTCATAAAATAATATTACACGTAAATCAAAAAAATTCTTTAATTTTTTAACCATACGTCCTCCAACAAACTATTATTTTCAAATGCATTTTTACCAAAAAAATGGGAGTCAAACAAAGACTAACCTCTTTTTCCATATTTTTTTTGCGATCCACGGTTAAGGCTAGCGACCAACAAAAAGTTTGTAATCAATTTGACTTCTCACCTTAATCATTGTCTCTAATCTTATTGTCACGGACCGCAACTTTACTTAAGCCCTGTGACCCTATCGCAGCTGTAGTTTGCCCAACTTCAGCCGCACATTATAAATATTTCATTTAATTGTAAAATAGTTGGAAATTAGAAAATTTTAGTATGATTCTAGAGACTTTAAACGTCTACTCCCATCAGATGAGTTTTTGTTACTAAGTCTATTATAGGGGGTATTAATCTTTCAAATAATTTCAAGCTTTCTAGTGTTCACCCCCTGCACTAGCAATTGTAATTTCCTGCTTTCGTCTATTGTAATGTTTAGCTTTCAAACAATTAATGATCAAGTTTATTTCAATGCATTTCAATTTCATATTGTAAGCTTTCTTTAAATTGTAATCAAATTTCCTTTCGTTCCGAAACGACCGAGAGAAAGCGAAAGGTAGTTTAGCGGAGTAGACTACTACCGCACGGTGTCCCTTTCTGTGCTAAGAAGAAAGGTAACCCGTGAAAGTTGGTATCAGAGTTGCGGCTCAAGACCTTTGATAAGAAAGCTATGGATCTAATGGAATCGAACACCATGGAGGTGGTAGATACTCAAAAGAGGAACACGAAACAGTGCGTGGATGCATTTGAGATGACAACTGCTAGGTTGTGCTATGCCGTGGAGAGTATCGACGAAAGAGTCGAGGTGGCAGAGGCGGAGATTCGTGAATTAAACACCCAACTGGGTGAAAGCCGAATGGCTTGCATAGCAATGACTGAAGTTGTTGCTATCATACCTGATCTGCAGGATGAGATGGGAGTGTTGAGAGCTCAGTTACTAGTGCTTCAACGTGCGATTGGAAATGGGCAAGCCACCACACAAGAGTCTATGCATATGCTCAGAATTCCAGAACCGTGTACCTACAGAGGGGCACGCGATGCTAAAGAAGTTGAGAACTTCTTGCTCGATATGGAACAATACTTTCTTGCGGCTTCGATTTAAGACGAAGTGAGAAAGGTTACAACAGCTGCCATGTATCTAGGTGGAGATGCAAAACTATGGTGGCGGATGAAGTATGCTGATATTCAGGCCAATAGGGTCCGAATAGATTCTTGGGATCTTCTCGAGGAAGCAATCAGATCTTAGTTTTTTTCCAGAGAATGTGGAATATGAGGCACGTTGGGTCTTACGAGAACTGAAACACACAAGCTCCATCAGGGAGTATGTGAAAGCCTTTTCAGGACATATGCTGAATATTCGAGATATGTCGAAAAAGGATAAGCTGTTCACCTTCATGGAAGGGTTGGAACCATGGACAAGCACTGAACTTCAGAGACAGAAGGTCACTGATTTAAGCGCAGCTATGGGAACTGTTGAATGCTTGAGTGACTATCAACCATAATCGAGAGAGGATCGACCTTAAGGAAATAGGGTGTCTATTGGAGGTAGAAATAGACCTCATAGACCCAGCTCGAGCTCAAATGGGGAAGAGCATTACTCTTAGAATCGGGAAGGAGCCTATCAAGGCAACTGTTAGATTAACAATTAGAACCAAAGAAAAGTAAAGAAGGGCATATCTGATGCTAGTCCTAAATTGAAGTGCTTTTTTTGTGAAGGACCACATCGGGTGGTAGAGTGTCCTCAAAAATTGATGGTGAATGCATATTGTCAACTAGCAGGTGGTGGAACCAATTCAAAGCAAGGTACCCCACAAGCTAGCTGTCATGAAGAGACCGACTCCGAAGAGGATGAGGATGTAGTTGGTGCATTCTCATATCGGTGTAATACACTATCGCACCGAGTTACTAAAAGAAAATATGGTCCCTCAAAAGAGCCGAAAGTGGAAGAATCGAAGGCTCACAATTGTAGGGCGAAAGGCCTAATATATATTGATGTGAAGATCAATGGGAAGCCAATCAGGGCTATGATAGATACCGGTGCTGAAGTAGAGCGGCTAGGACTTGCTCTGGAGATAGGTAAGGGGAAAGTTAAAGCAATCAACTCACCTGTTCAACCAATAGTAGGAATAGCGAAATCTGTATCGATCAAAGTAGGTCCCTTCAAAAGAAAGATGAACTTGTCGGCAGTTCAGATGGATGATTTCAAGCTCATTCTGGGATTGGAATTTCTTCGGGATACAAGAACAGTCATGTTGCCTCATTTCGACTCGTTAATAATGATGGGTAGTAAACCATGCATTATCCCCACACAAGTTTGGAAAATCGACGAGAATGGTATCTCAGCCATGCAATATAGTAAGGGTTTCAATAGGAATGAACCCTCGTTTTTGTGCAATCTTTGATTACCTAGGCTTGGAAAAGGCAACTGGTTAGATTCCAAAACTTGTCAGAAGGCTTGTTAAGGAATTTGAGGACATCAAGCCGAAGGAGTTACCAAAGAAATTGCCACCAAGGAGGGCAATTGATTGTGAGATTGAACTTGTTTCGGGTGCCAAACCTCCCACCAGGGTACCATACTGTAATAGTTGGGAGAAATGATGGGAAGTGAGACTACTGTGGAGCACACTTCCGCACTACTACAACGTGCATACTACTAGCCTCAAAGGCGGGGTGACAATTCAAGTTTTGTGAAAACTTGTCTTGGTTGTCCGCAAGATATGACGGATCATAAAAAAAGGCAGGCTTCCTAGAGCCCCTTTCCGTCCCAAACAGACCATTCGAGAGTGTGTCGATGGACTACATTAGTGGATTGCCAATAGTTGGAGACTTTGGCACTATTATCGTCATGATAGACGGCTTTATCTAAAGAGACAACTTTCACCACAGCGCCCAAGTATGTATCAGCTGAAAAGACAGCTCAACTCTTCTTCAAACATATTGTTAAATACTGGGGACTGCCCATGAACATCGTTAATGATCGGGATTCCCGGTTTACTAGTATACTTTGGATCGAGTTGTTCAAACTTCTTGGTTCAACTTTGAGCATGGGTTTAAGTTTTCATCCACAATCTAACGGACTGGAGCGTTTGCTATGCTGGAAGACTATTTTCGGCACCTTATTTGCTTCGCAGAAAATTTGGCTAAAACTCCTGGATGCTGCTCAGATGTGTTTCAATGCTCAAAAGAGCTCTTCACCCAATGAAAGTTCCTTCGAGATTACTATTGGCCAGCAACCGTTACTCCCTCATACTAAAGAGATTCTTGGCCATCGAACTATTCAAGCTTCTAGGAACTACCTTTAAGAGTACTTGGTCAAATGAAGCGGATGCAACAGCGAGGAAAATAATTGGACAAATGGAAAAGACCTTGAAGCCTTCAAACCATCAAGCATATCATTCATGAAGGGCCTCGAGGAAGTCGCCAAAATAAATGGGGGAGAATGTCACGGACCTACGTGACCCTATCGCAGCCGCAGTTTGCTCAACTTCGACCGCACATTGTAAATATTTCATTTAATTGTAAAATAGTTGGAAATGAGAAAATTTTAGTATGATTCTAGAGACTTTAAACGTCTACTCCCGTCAGATGAGTTTTTGTTGCTAAGTCTATTATAGGGGGTATTAATCTTTCAAACATTGTCAAGCTTCCTAGTATTCGCCCCCTGCACTAGCCATTGTAATTTTCTGCTTTCGTCTATTGTAATATTCAGCTTTCAAGCAATCAATGATCAAGTTCATTTCAATGCATTTCAATTTTATGTTGTAAGTTTTCTTTAAATTATGATCAAATTTTCTTTCGTCCCGAAACGATCGAGAGAAGGTAGAAGGTAGTTTAGCGGAGAAGACTACTGCCGCACGGTATCCCTTTCTGTACTAAGAAGAAAGGTAACCCGTGAAACTTATTGTCGTGGCTCTTGTTTGTCCTTATTCCAAGTCCCATGCATTATCATCGTATCAGAATCATCAACTCACATCATTTGCTCCTTTGTCGCCTCAAGTTCCTTTGTTCCCATTAAATTTGAGTTGTCCTTGATAAAATAAAGAATAATGTTACTAGTGATGCTAAAGTAACGGTCCAAATGACCACAATTGATATATTCAATTAAATGAAAAATAATACTACTTGTACATAAATAGATACACAATTATTTATACGCAGATGAGATGTCAAAAATAGAATGGGGATTTTTTTTTTATTTTGTTGAAAAAATTCTAACACGGTCATATATCATCATATCATGTGTGTGTAACTCATTATGTAAACTAATTATATACATGTAGCACAACCGTTAAATGAATCACGTTACATTTAAGTGAATCTATCATTTAATGTCATGGAATTGTCACTTAGAATGGTGATTGATACAAATTGTTCTCAATAGCATTACTCATAAATAAAACCTAGAAGAATGATTCAACACAAAATATTGTAAATTAAAGACCTAGAATGTGTAAAACTACACTTATCTAATACCCCTAGACTTACACATTTGTTACTCCAGATCAAAATAAAATAATGCGAAGACTTTAAACACACGAAGGACTGATAATATCATGTCAACCAATCTAGCCATATCACCATATTCGCCTCTAGATAGTTTCCAGGAATTTAGTTCTACAATAACATCCAATTGTTGCCAAAGAAAATTGTCAACTTATCTCATGCTCAACTTTTCAAATATGTTTCACTTCAATCGGATAATAATAATTAACCACCTTCTCAAACTTCAATTTTCTATGCAAAATGCGTTGGCCAATTTTATACCTCACTTTGCTCATGATTCGCCTTTTACTCGACTTTTTCAACTCAATTCCAAAATTATCCTCCAGTTAGATGGCTAAATATTGACTAATTCTACACCGAAATCCTTAACATATATGTCTCAAGCCTCCAATATGATCTAGATTCAATGTTCAAGAATTCACTTAGATACCTCAAATTCATCTTAAGAGGTAAGTTGATGGACCAAGTTGACACAACAAAATTCCTTTTGCATTTCGCAACCTTTTCATTTGGTTTTTTTTAAATGAAAATAAAGTAGAAAATACTAACTTAGGTTCGACTCGACACTTAATGACCCGATATAATACAAACAACCGAGTTTTTACACACTACCAAACTTCATACAACATTGTTGTATATGCTAAAACAAAAGATGAAGATAAAAGGAAGAGAACTTCCCAACGGATGTCGAGGATGACACGAGAATTTGTCTTCAAGGGTTTACGTTGGGGAAATCGTCTCAATGAAGCAAGCACTTTTGCCATTTGAACATTAAACATGTTTTGACTTCGTTTGAATTGTCGAATATTTGCTATCTCCCTTTGATGATAGATGTTGAAAAATATACACCACCAAGAAGCTTCACAATGTGCAAAATCAATATATTTGGTGACCATAAAGGTTTAGGACTCAGTTTAATCGATCCACACACCACAAGGTTACTCCAAACTTTTAAGCTCTACCAAACACACTACAAAGATTTCCAATGAAAAATCTAGCCCACGATGAACCTTCTCACATCCACAACGGAAATATCCCACGAAGGGAGGAAGGTGGAAGCTCACAAAGAAGAAGAAGAAAGGAAGAGCCGGCTTCTTGCACTCACATAAAGAGTCACAAAGAAAGGAAGAGAGACACACATGGCTGCCCCAAATCTTTAGAGGAGTCAATTTTAAAATTGAAAAAACTTTCAAGTGAAAAAAGCAAGTTTGGAGTGAATTTTAACAAATAAAAATCATTCAATTTTTTCCTAAGCTCTTGTTTACCAACCTTTTTCTCCAAACAACATGTGTAAAATAATAAAAGTATAAGCAAATTCATCATGTTTCTGTTTTCATCTTTAGTTAAACTTGAAGGAAATTTGACATCAATAGCTTTAGAAATTTTTTGTTGAACAATAATATTTTTCATCTTTTGTTTTTAAATCGGAAAATCACATTTCACTACAATACATAAAAGAGGAGAGTTGGTTACTATTTATAAGGCATCATCCTTATCTCATGCTAATGTCATATATATGTATATGAAATGAATTATTTAGTGTCATTTTCATTTTCATTTTCATTTCATCTATTTATATTTCATTTCACGTAAATTTAAACATTATTGCTTCATTTCACGTAAATTTTAACGCCGTTTACATTTTCATTTACATTTACATTTTATCTATTTACATTTCATTTCACGTAAATTTGAATATCATTTCCATTTCCATTTGTATTTGCATTTTCTTATTTATCACGAACACTCTCTCTCTCTCTCTCTCTCTCTCTCTCTCTCTCTCTCTCTCTCTCTCTCTCTCTCTCTCTCTCTCTACAACAGAAATCAAACATTATTTTTTGCTTTATCTCGATCTTTCTTCTCCCTCCTATACAGACATACGTTTATCTATATCTCTTGGTAATATAACTTTTTCTCTCTCTCTTTTTTTTTTATTATAATTGTTATTTGTATCATGATGATTTTTTTAGTGGGAACCGTTTTCACTACAATATATAAAAGGGGAGAGTTGGTTACTTTTCATAAGGCATCATCTTTATCTCATGCTGATGTCATATGTATATGAAATAAATTAATTAGTGTCATTTTCATTTACATTTCATTTCACGTAAATTTGAACATTATTGCTTTATTTCACGTAAATTTCAATGTCATTTTCATTTACATTTACATTTGATATTTAAATGAGATAGTAAGTCATAGTATTTGGTTCTCCAAAGATTCTAATGTAGATCTAGCAGGTTATTCCAATGCCGGTTGGGCTCATAATGTCGATGATATGAAACTTACTTTTGGAGTTGGTGTTTTTATGTTGGTACAAATCTTGTGACTTGGATGAGTAAGAAATAGAATTCTAAAATAGAATTTTATATCATTGTCTGCAGTTGAGGCTGAATATATTGATGCAGGAAGTTGTTATATTCAATTGCTTTGGGAGAAGTAAATATTAATGATTACAAAATTGAGCAGGGTACTATGATTGTATAAGGCTAATGCTATAAATACTATAATTACGGATTTTATTTTTTTTCTCGGACTTCTTTCCATTTTGTTGTGGATACATGAGCTCTAATTATGAATACCAAGTTAACTCAGAAACATGCTGAATGATGCATCTACATACTTAGTACCATTGTGAGATTAAAGAACACGAATTTGCTTTTGGTATTGAGTGCCAATCATTTTATAAAATTCCTGAAATGTTGTACATATATCACTTTTTGTGTGTTAATCAAAGACAAGTAGGTCATTCTCGTATATTCATCAATGAAAAGTAACAAAGTAGCAAAATTCAGAAATAAAAGGTATTTTCGCAGGACCCCAAACATCAGAGTGAATTAGGGGCGGACTTGGGGGGTGGCCTGGGGGGACAGGTGCCCCCCCACCCCACCCCCCCAAAAAAAAATTTTTTTTTTTGAATTTTTAAAAAAAAAAAAATATGAAAGGAAAAGGAATCAACATTCATTTCAAACCAATGTTTTCTCTCGCCTGAGTCTCCTCTTCTTCATGGTAGTTAAATGGATACGAGAATGGTTGTGATAATACTAAATGACTGAACAAGAATAGTTCAAAACTTCAAATTTCATTTATCTTTGTTTAAATGATTTATAGTTACTCTCAAAGAGTGGAAATTGCATTGCCAAATGAAAATAGTGAAAAGTCTGTCTCCACTCTATAGTCATTTCAAGTTCAATTGCGACAAAGAATTCTAAGATCTGACCCAAGGAAAAAGCTAGTAGGCAAGGCTTTCGTAAGCTATAGTGCTGAAACCAGTACTAAACGAAGTAATTAGTGTAAAATGATTGTATACTTGGATTAGATCAATGAATAAGAATAGAAGAATTCTTAGTTGAATTTAGTTACGTTCTTGTAATGCATGAGATTCACCAGTGAAATTCTCAGTTGAAGTGACATTTTTAAAGAAATTTCGAGAGCCTTTTAGCCTAGGAGAATCTAGTCCGACTGAATGTAATCAGAAGAAAGAGTTATGCAATATGATAGAACTTGAATGAGCAATGATTGTTTCTCGGGTATTTGATGCATCGAAAATAAATCTGGCTTTTACCATTTCCTAGTCCCTTGTTGATTTAATTGTTGCATCTGTTAAATAAGTTTCAGAATTTAAGAAATATACATATAAATCTGTGACTTGGATTCTATCAAAGTTTGTGTAGCTCTTGATGACCAAGATTGTATACTCAATTTCTTTGTTGATTTGAATTACGAAACTATATTAAATTTTTCTCTATTTCCCACTTTAATTATGGAACATTATCAAAATATGAGAATACGTAGATAACAATTGTAATAAAATATTTCTTACTTTAATTTTTTTCGTCACTTTTTGAAAGTTTGATTGTGCCCCCCCAACATAAAAAGTCTGCATCCGCCCCTGGAGTGAATAACTATAAAAGGTATTGAAATTTTATTAAAAATTGGTAAACAAGAAATACGATGTCTCTTAGCCAAATCACAAATGTTACAGTGAAAATCTCAATCATTCAAAACGGAAAAAAGATGTGGTTGTAATTTTTTTAGATAAGAAAAAGAAAGATGTCCCAGGCTCTGATGCCATAATTGTATAATTTCTCGGGCTTTGTCTTTGCTACTAGTTTGATTTTTCTAACTGAACTTCGATCTCCCATTTTCTATCAACTCCAAGTAGATTTTTCCTTGCCTAACTCCATAATCAAGAATCTTCTGAGTTAGAATGTCAAGAAAAACACAAAATGAGGCAAAAATGTTATAGTGTAAGAGTGGAGGTAATTTAGCTAACGGATAAAATATTGTATTCAAGGGATGAGACAACAAGGAAAATATATAAAGTAAGATTACTGGATAAGATGATAGATCCCTTTCTAGTAATAGGAGAGGTACAACCTTTAGTTGTGGGGCTAACAAGTTGAGAAAAAGAGTAAACAGATCGTAACTAACTAGAGTCCCTAGTCATATGATCGGATGCACCTGTATAAATAATCCCAAGTACCGTTCTTAGAAGTTACAGAGTATATAGAGGCCTTACCAACAATACTTGGGTTTGGACAACGTTTCCTGTAGGCTATGATTGGTGTTCCTCCGTTGAGGTCACCATAGCTTTCCTAGTATCCTTCTTTCGAGGTTTCTTTGTGAAGTCCCACCACTCAGGATAGCCAATGATTTCATAACTTCATTGTTTCGAATGTCTCGTTTCACCATAATATGAACAAACTAGTATGTTGGACTTTCCAATTTACTGATTGTTCTGATGTTTTGATGAGCCCAATGATGGTCCTTGTGTATCTTGGTTGGCTAGTATAGAGAGCTTTCAGTGATTGGACGAGAACCTCCCATTGTTTCTTTATGTTGGTATTCTCTCCTAACATACGCAAATTTACTCCAAATCTGGTTTTGGATCTCTTTTAAGATTTTTCCACAAACTTGATGAAATTCGGAGTCGAGTCCACTTAGAAAATTATGAACTCAAAGCCTAGCCATCGGAAAATACAATTGGACCACCCATGCAACTTTTCCTTCCTAAGAGATAGTTATGAGATCAATATCCTGGAAAATAGGAACAAATTCAATATAGTACGTTGATAACGATATGCTATTTTGCATGGTAGAAAAAGATTTATAGTTCAATTCAAATATACACGTTTCATTTTTTGATACAGCTTTCCATATATCTTTGGCTACGGGAAGATGAATAAATCGTTGCTTCAGCGATGAAGCATAATAAATAAAACAGAAGAAAATTGGGTTGCCTTATTTGCTTAACTATGACAATTTGCATAAGGAAATTCTGAAGAAAGCTTTTAATGCTTGCTCAATTTGCTTTTTTTTTTTTTTTGAATTTTCTACAATCTTCCTTGATTCTCCAAATCTCAATCTTTCCTTTTTCAATGTGATATGACTTGCCTATTCCATCCCCTTCAAAACCAACCATGTAGACTTTTATCTGGTTTTCGGGCTTAATCACAAATTCAATTGTTGTACAATTAAAAAGTAGGAATAATGTGTGTTACTTCCATTTTCATTAATTTCCACTTCTTCATTTGGTTCTTTTGTAATTACTTTTTATACCTTTTATGCTCTTCTGTAGTAGTTGATCTTTCTTCGTTTTGAATGGCTGATTCAAACTTTAAAGTCATAGGCAATTGCAAATCTTTCTTTTCAACTTTTTCAAGTGAATTATGTCCCCCACCTTTAAAATTCGTACAAGTATACGGTATTTCCCATGCACATTCTTTCATCCAACTTTGCAAGTTCATTATAGTATTTTGCAAATACCTTTTTCGTTCAACATGAGATAACTATATCCCAAAAGCATGATGCCATCATCCCATTCTACAGGTAAATAATCTCCTACATGCATGTAGTCTTTATTAGATTTGTCAATTGCTTATTTTTGACATCTTAAATATTGTTAAAATTGCAAGAGCTTGAACCTCAAGGGGTCAGTGCATATATGCAAGCAGTAGCCAGTATAATGCAACCCATAACATAATTCACAATAGACATCTTCTATATGTTTATCCTCATCATCTATGTCAAGATTACTTATTGCAAAAATTTTACTACTTTGCCAGCGTCATAATCTTGCATACACTTCTGAATATCACATGAAAAGGACACCAAATACAAGAAAGATCAGGATTGATGTGGATTGCCTAAAAAATAAAAAGAACAATTGAATCCAATATCAACTTATAAACTATAATTAAGCAAATTATTCCCCCGAAATAGTGCCAAAAACTTGTTCGGACAAAACTCGTAAACGTACATGATTGTTGACAATTAATAGTTATGAAGAGTTAAGTTGTCATCACATGATTAATTATAGATCACTAGTTTGTATCAAATTCGATGTTTATAGTGACACAAATGAGTTGTTTGTATTCTTCAAGTAATTTCATATTCTAAAATCATGTAATTTAATAATCTTCAAGTGTTTATGACAATCGATAATCCATTAATATCTAATACTCTTTTTCAAGATATATTAAACATATCCTCAGCACAACCCGGTCTTATTCCTAGTCCGAAATCATATGAAAAGAGATGCATTCAATCATTCGATTATCACACAAGATTATATATATATATATATATATATATATATATATATATATCTATATATATATATATATATATATATATATATATATATATATTATTCCTAATACATGTTATCCATGTGTCAAATATGCAATATTCTTAACTTATTGTGAGTCTCCCAGCACTGTAGTAAGTAACAAATTATCTAAATGTTGATCAATCGTTCAAGCAATTAAATAAGCATGCATAAGGATCAAGAACACAAGAATTTACTAAAATACTTAACTTTGAATTAAAAATGGCAATCAATATGTTTCATCATTCATCCAATTAGACTAGCATATTTAAATATAAATTACACAAGAAGTATTGAAACAACATCACCTGAATGAAAGAATATAAGGAAGAACTTGAAACTTCAATTCCTTGGCTTTTAAACTTCAATTCGAGCTTTAGAACTTCAATTCTTGTTGTGGAATCTCTTTTTCGTCTATTGCTAGACTTTCTCCATGGTAAAAGTATGGTTATTTATGTTCTCCCGGAATTGCACTAGGCACGTGCCTAGGCTTAGGTGAGGTGTTCGCTTCTAATGCCAATTTTGGCCTCTCATGGTCCATGGAAGGGTGGGGCGCGCTTGGATTATGTCATCAATATTTTGATCATAACTTTATCTCTCGTTATCTGATTGAGGTAATTCAAAGGCCTAAGCATTACTTTGACAATACTTTATCTCCAAAGCATTACTTTTTTGGTTGAAAATTGATGTGTGATAATACTTTGACAATATTTCATCATTTTGACTTCTTTTCTCATCCAATTAATCCCTATCACTCTCGAATCTTCATTTTGAAGTTCGACACAACTTTAAGTATTTGCACTTTAGTCTCCGAACTTTGAATATCTTACAATTGAGCTCCTTTTCATACTTTTTCTCCAATTCCGCCTTTTATGTCAAATTGTATCTAACAAACATAATATACGTAGAATTAAGCAATAATTCATCAAAATAACCAATAAATACTCGAACTTAAAGACCCATATAAGTGTACAAAATACATTTATAAAATTGGACAAAAGGAGCAAAAAGGAAGAAATTCAAATTTTAGGATCAAATGGCAAACTTCAAATAGTTGAATCCAACCTAATAACGAAAAATGATCAAAATCATACCATGAAAGGATTCGAAATGCACACTAGAAGAAAAGCAAGAACGACAGGATGAATCGGCATGCACACGGCTCACACACTGACGAGCACGCAGACTAATTCTGGGGACATGTGGCGCAGATTCCTTTTTTAATTGAAATTCTTCTAGGAATGAACTTGGAACACGATTTTGACCTGATTTGTGACTCCTATAAATGCAAAACATGGGCTACACACTGAGGATTTCTCTCTAGCCTCTTAATACACACTCGTATTATAAAATTTATCAAGAACAAAAGTCCAATTTATATAGTTTGGGAGAGAATATCGAAACCTAGCATGAATTGATGGCCAATTACATCCAGAAATTGAAATTTTCAACATTGGAATTAAACATCAATATTTTTTTGCACTATTTCATGATCTGGGTAACGATTTCCATTATTCCTCTTGCAATTGATATAATATCATCCTAGGCTAGATCCCTTTTTGTATTAGATGAGATGAACCCTGTTGTTTATTTATTTTAATTCAAGGCTAGTAGTTTAGTCAATTTTTGTGTTACTTGATTAATTTGTACATATTAAATTATTTAATTGTATAGCTAATAATTAGATAATTAGTTGCTTGTTGTAGTGTCGTAAAGTTCACAATAAGTTTAGAACGCGCCAAGGTTAACATATGGACAATGGCTGTTAAGAATAACAATATCGCGTGTGTAATGTCTAGATAATAGTGTAATTTAATTCGTTTTAATCATTTGAAGTCGAACTAGGAATGGAATCGGATTGTGATTAGAACAGATTGAATTATCTTAAAAAATAACATTATATATCAAATATTTATCGATTGTCAAGAATATATTAGTAAGACTAGATTGCATAATCAATAATTGAAGTAAATAATAATAGACAGATTCGAAATCCAATACAATAATCTGTAAATTGATAAAACAAACGTTTTTTTTTTACATATTTCTTAGATTAGTTTAGCATAATCACAAACTATATTTTGAATTCAATAGAAGACTAATTCACTTAAATTGACATTTATTCCCTCTAGGACAAAACATCACATTTTTCACCTGTCATCGATACCATGAACTTATGAAAATTGTTTGATGTAGTTTTTAACATCTTTGCTAGGGAAGTAAAATATTTAATTTGCGTTTTATTAGTATTACGCACCTAATAACTTTTTTTTTTTTTTTGCAGTTTATGCAAAATGCTTAAGAATCGAGCTCTTACCATTAAATCCTGAGATTGAAAGAATCTTCAAACAACGTTGAAAAGAGCAGAGAGAAACAAGAGAAATGGTAGAAAATCAAAATCAAATTCAGTTACCACCAAATTCGCTAGAACAACTAGTTCCGCAAAAAAATAGTTGCCAACGATGGTGAGGTATCCGTACGAAATTATGTGAATCTCGCTCTAGCTCCTATTACCATTTGGGTAGGCCAACTTCTACATTCAATTGGATGTAATCAACTTGTTTTAGAAGGTTCTCGAGGTTGAAAATCCACATGAATACATACAGACCTTAATGCTTTGCAAAGTAATCAATCACAAAGGCTTGTTGGCAACCTGAGTACCATAACATAGTCGATGCTTCAACATCATTAGCACCATCTGCCGACTAAACCGTCGGACTTCAACATCGTTGGCACCACTTCACCTCTCTCTACAACCTCCATCCACCACCTGGTCGGGAAACTGCCTGAAACAGCTCCAATCGACTCTCAAAACCGCGTTGCCAGTTGCGGTTCGCATTACTTCCACCGTCTTGATCATGAAACACCACTTAAAAACTCCTCTCGACTAGGCGTTACTACTACTACCATGGGTCACGTTCAATTTTGTCGAAATTCAACAGAACTTCAGGAAGCTGTCCGTGAGTTTTGTGGCAAATTTGACCCTAACAAAATTGATGAATCTTTTTTGATGCAAACCATCAATTATATGTTCCAAACATCAATTAATGTTGATATTACAGTGGGTGGAACACCAGTTGATCCAATTAACAAACCAATTGATGGGTTGAAATCGGGTCAGACCAATGCATGCGAGACAAGTTCTGGGTCTAATTGATGGTGTTCCTACTATTAATGCTCAAAATTTTATCAACACACATGTAACTAAAGTTGATACAGATATGGGTAATGATTCAATTGAAGGAATTGATGGCCAATTGATCCCTAATAGTTTTTCTCAACCCGTAACTATCTATCTCCCTTTAAATCAAAAATTCGGTTGTTTGAAGGATACCCATCGAACGACGGTACCTCAAATGGTTTTTGCACCTCCTAATGATCCTATAATGGCTCAATCATCGATCAATAACATGGCGAAACTCACTTACGATTTTGAACCTCCTTTATGGATTCTTCTTAAAACTAATCATACAGCCTTCAAATTGTCAAACCGACTACAGATTTAGACTCAATCAGCCCAAAATTTGTAGAATAGGTTTGGTCCTTCTATCCCAACAACCCCATACGCAGTCGACCCCCAGGCACGTGGCCTTCACGTACGGCCTCAGTCTGGTGTTTCTAATTCCCGATCACAACTATACCATCTGTTCCCTCATCTGGAGTTGTAAGAGTTGCTCAAGCTCCACGATATTATGTTGTCACGCTTAATTGTCGACCTACTATTACTCAGGCTAGAAGGAGTTAGAGAAAATCATTCACGCATGTTCTTCGAGCTCCTAAGGATTCAAGACATCATAATTTGGTCTTAAAGGAACCATACATCCACCATAGTGAACCTGCTATATTTTTCGATGAGTCAGATAAGTAATTTTTGGCTGAAGCCTACAGGTTTACGCTTGTAGGTAAATTTGTGCATCGTAAACTTTCTACGATCAAGGTATGCGAGAATTTTATGCGCTTTGGATTTATTGGTGATTATGAGATTGGACTTATTGATGATGTACACACATACTATTCATTTGGCGCACGAGGATGACTATTCACAGTTATTCCTCAAACCACCTAGTATATTGATGGTTGTCCTATGAGTTTTATAATATGGACCCCCTGTTTCAGCCTAAAATATGAAGTTCATATTACTCATGTCTGGGTCTCATTTCCTTTGCTTTTTATTCATTTTCGTGCTAAGAGTGCATTGTTTGCAATAGCTAAGGCCATTGGGCTCCCACTTCGTATTGGCGAAGCGACTTCTGATCTCCGGCTACCAAGTGAGGCACGGGTTTGTGTTGAGGTTGATCTGGAATGTAAACTCCCTGATAGAGTGTGGAATAAGAGGGAGAAGGATGAGGTTATTGGCAGTCGATTGTATATGATAAGGTGCCAAAATTCTACTTTTGTTGTAGACAATTTGGACACTGGGAGAAGAGTTGCTCTAGCGGTTCACATTCTACCCCACCTCATGTTGTCACAGACCTTACTTCTAAGCCTGTTTTAGCCAAAGGAAAGGGAAATGAAAAGGAGATTGTGATGGAGACTCACCAGAGGTGGACACCAATTAAGAGAGATCAAAACAGACATGACATAACATTAGGTGTAGCTATTCAGGCCAATATACAGATTGCTCCCCCTATCGCCCTCAGTGTCCAGTCATTACAGTTACTTCATCACAGACATTTGCTCCATATATGGTTCCTACTCTATCTACTGCTCCACCTATCATTAGCATTACTACTCCACAGACTACTACTTCTTTGCTATTAGACCATTCTATAGTTGCTCCAATTAGGTTGGATACTCAGAGTCTTCCCGTTGCCACATCAGCTGTCCATCTAGTAGTTCAGTCTTCGGGCTCCATCAATAGTACCCCTATGATTGTTAGTTCTACATACCGTGTTCCTTTCCTAGTGGATATGTTAGAAAGGTCACAGGGATTTGTTAGTTCTGATGTGCTTGTTGTACCACCACACTATCAGCAGAATATGGAGGCATCCTTACTCATCAGTTTAGTTCTTCATCACCATCAGTTCTTACTACAATTGCTTCTACTGGGCTTCACCTCAGGAAGTCATGGCTGCCCATACCTCATATTTTGATCCTCTTATGGATTTTATGGTTCGAGAACCACTGATACCAGATGACTCAGAGTTTGCTAGGAATACAAAGGATGATGGTTTCATCCGTGTTATACGGAAAAAACAACCGAGGGCTACTAATACTCCACATTCAAGTAGAAGGATCACAAGGAGTCAATCACATGATACTTCCTCACATTCCATATCCCTATGAGTGCAATCATATGGAATGTGATAAGTGTAGCTACCTGTCGGCGCTTGAAGAAACTTATACAACTTCAGCAGGTTTATCTTTTGGTTATATTGGAAACTTTTCTACTTCAATATAGATTTGATTATATTCAATGATATCTATACTTTGACATCGAAGTTTAGAATGAGTCAAACAAGATCTATTTTTTTGGAATGCGGGGACCACTGTTATTGATATTGATGTTCATCCCCAGTTCTTTCACGTTAGAGTTGAAGATCACAAACTAGCACATCTCATCTATCTGACTCTAGTTTATGCTTCATGTGATGCTACTATTACGAGAAAATTGTGGGCAGGTTTTCACCATATTTCCCTCAATATGAACGACCTTTAACTAGTTGGGGGAGACTTTAATGTTAGATCAATTCCATTTGTACAACAAGGGTTGACCGAAGAGGTTGACAACTTTTCACAGTGGTGGGCCCTACTGTGATTAAAAAAAATTACCCAACCACCCAGCCACCCACCCAACCCATATGTGCGAAGTTGTCAACAAAACCATCCATTCTCCCCTGTACAAGTAGCACAGCTCTTAATGTTATTACACATAATGGTGAGCGCACTGGTCATAATACTCGTAATCGAGGTACTACTGCTTTCTTTGATATGATGTTAGACTGTGGTTTGGAAGACATTGGTTTTCTTGGGAATCGATATACTTGGACTAACGGTTAGGTCAGAAAGAGACTAGATAGGACACTCATCAATTCTATAGTTGCAGAGTTCTGTTGACAGCTTACAGTGAGACACTTGAATTGAACTTCATCTGATCATTCTCCTTTACTACGTCATTGGGTTTCTGATGATGATTTGAGACTCAGACCTTTTAGATTCCTCAACGTTTAGACGAAGCATCATGAATTTTCATCATTCATCTCTTAGAAGTGGTCACTCCCTACTCATCTTACGAAGATGGCTACTCTTTAGGAGAAGTTCTACAGGTTGAAACAGGGACTGCGCTAGTAGAATCGACATGTGTTCGGTGATGTTTTTTGGTGAGGGATGCTAAGGATAGGGTTGATAAGGCAAAGATTGTATATGATATAGACCTTACATCGGAGCATCGCGACTTACTGCATCATGCTCAAGCTATTTTGAACCAAACTTTATCTATAGAGGAGGGTTTTTGGAAGCAAAAGACTGGTTCATATTGGGTGTGTGAGGGAGATCATAATACTCGATATTTCCATGCAATGGTTCAGGGACGTCGAATCAAATTGCGTATCAAGTCCATTAGGACGCAGTCAGTGGAAGTCTTAGCTACTCCTATTGACATTCAGACTTCAGCTATTTCATTCTACCAGGATCTTCTATCTGTTCCTACAAAGCCTTTGGACCCCATTCGTTCTGATATCACCTCTAGGATTTTGACGGATGATGAAATTTTGGCACTAAATCGTCCCCCTTTGATTCATGAGGTACGAGAGGCGATTTTCAGTATAGATGCTAACAATGTTGCTTGTCCAGATGGTTTATCATCCCTATTTTTCCAGCATTACTAGGACATTATTCAGGACGACGTATACAGAGCAAGTTTTTCATCCCTATTTTTCCAGCTTTGCGACCATCTTCGACGGGGTTTTGCTGCTACTACTATTGTATTCCTCCCTAAGATGGATGGTGCTTGTAGATAGACTGACTTCAGACCCATTAGTTTATGTACTGTGTTCAATAAGCTTATTACTAAGCTTTTGAACACTCGGTTGAGTACACTATTACCGCGTATTATCTCTCCTCCACATAAAGGCTTAATCCGTGACCACCTAATTGGGGACACTGTTACCGCGTATTATCTCTCCTCCACAGAGTGTGAGGAGGTAACACTATGCTGAAGCTAGACATAGCTAAAATATATGATTGCATGAACTGGGGCTTCATTTATTATGTATTGAAGGCATTTAGATTTGATCAGATCTGGATCAACAAGATCGGGCGATGCATTTCGGAGTGTCATTTCCCTGTGGTTTTTTCCCCTCCTCACAAGGGCTTAGACATGATGATCACATTTCGCCATCACTGTTTATCATCACTGTAGATTAATTTTGACGCCAGCTCATTTAGAGGTTTCAGAAGTATCCCGATATGTGCTATCAGGCTCGGGCCGGCCCGTACAAGCAACATAAAAAAATATTGAAAAGGTTGCCGTGCACCTATAAATAGTCAAAATAATTTTATTGAATTTGGTCAAAATGATTTAAAATGTTGCACAAAAGTCAATTATGCAGCCAAGTACTTATATATAAACATCACTTAATTAATTAAAAGTTGACGTTTCAAACACACTCAGTCCAAATAAGAAAGACTTTTAATAATGCGTCTAATGCCTAATGGTAATGTTCAATTTAATCATGGTTGAAATCATTATATATATTAACTATATTCTTGATGCATACACTCATAGAAAATCAATAGCCAAAAGATAGCATTTTTACCCTTGTATCATACTATTAATCAAAAGTTAAAGAAAAGGAAAATAACTCAAAAAGTAATTAACACAACCCATAGAAATCAATAAAGATTAGTATACCATTAAATGAAAATCACAAAAATTATGGTAGTCAAGATAATATTTTGAATTAAAAAAAAACCCGAGCTTGCTCGAGGTCGAGCCTAATTTTTTTTGCCGACCTCAGCTCAGCTCGGGCCCAAAAAAGCTCGAGTCGAGCCCGAACTTTTTTTTTTTTGGGCTCGGCTCGTTGACATAGTTAGAGGGAGTACTCTTGTCTCATACCTTTCATTTGCTGATGATATGAAAATATTCGCCAACAGACAGAAACAGTCTATCGGGAAGATTCTTGATTGCCTGGAGTATTATGAGGGGGTTTCTGGTTAGTTGTTAAATAGGGACAAGAGAGGATTTATACTATCCAGACGGGCATCTATTAGTTAGATTAAACGTTTGGAGATTTTGACTAGATTTAGACATCAACAGCCTTTCACTTATCTGGGGGTCTCCTTATTTAAGGGGACCAAGATGAGCTTCATTTATGATGACCTGATCAAGAAGGTCAGGAACATGATTTCAGGTTGGGCATCACGACTTTTGTTACCTAGGGGCCATATTACCTTGTCGAGGTCATTGCTCTCTTCCATGCTATTACATCTTCTTCAGATTATGCAGCTTCCCAAGACTATCTTAAAGAAACTTGAAAGCATCTTTGTGGATTTTTATGGGATTCCAAGAAGCATGATCAACATTTACATTAGTGGAGTTGGAAGGAGATTTGCCTTCCTACCGATGACGATGGTCTATGCTTCAGAAGATTGCAGGATGTGGTGGACACCTTCTCCATAAAGCTCTAGTAATTGCTCCGTTCTCAGAGATCACTTTGGGCAAAGTTTTTACTAAGCAAGTATTGTATGGGGACACATTGTAATACTCCGAAATTTTTGCTCATTTATTTTCTCATTTAATTTTTAGGATAGTAATTTAATTTTTTCAGATT
The DNA here is from genome assembly GCA_035079005.1 of Fraxinus americana. Lineage (NCBI taxonomy): Eukaryota > Viridiplantae > Streptophyta > Magnoliopsida > Lamiales > Oleaceae > Fraxinus > Fraxinus americana. The sequence goes on from CM068714.1 coordinate 19,620,504, forward strand.
TTTATATGGCCAAATTATTAGTGATTCCAAGTTTGCATTGTTGGTTGATTTGAATATTTATCATGATTAGTTAATTAGGGGTTTGGGATTATGGTTAAATTTTATAACTAATTAGTTTAGATGTACATTTATTTTTCAACAATTTGGCCGAGAGAAATGCTATAATTGTAGTGTAATAATGCCAAGTTAAAGCAAGCATGTGGTGTTGGAGGAAAGCATAAGGTGTAGGAAGCAAGCATGAGGTGTTTAATTTTAAGTATTATGTGATATAAAGTGCTAGCATGCATGCAGATTTTTGAGAGGATTCAGCCCATGTGTATGCACTCATTTAACTTGGTAATTAGTCACATTTCCACCTTAATTTGACCATAGACTTTCTTGCTTATAAATAGTTAAGAATTTTCCCAGCAAAGGTCTTTGCAACCTGATTATATTTGCGACAAACAGTAAGGACCAGCAGGAAGAAAAACGTGTAGAAAGGAACTTAGCACCTAGTATACATTTCAGTCAATTTCTTCAAGCTCTTAGGTAAGATACTTGCTATGCTCAAGTGGTAGAATTTCATGTTAATATTTATGCTCAAGCTATGCATGAAAACCATAATATGAAAGAGGTGGACAAGTCCACAAAGATATCTACTTATGCCTTAGGACAAGTCCGAAGGGCACCGGCAAGCCGAAATGTACAAGTATGTGTTTGAATGTTTTCTTTTGTGTAGTATTAACATGTTAAACCCAAGCATGGTATCTTACTAAGTATTCTTTATACTCGCAGTATTTTATACAATTTTTAGGTCCTTGATTGTCGAGTTGGTGAAAGTCGGTCAGCATACTTGATGATGGGTTAAGGACAAAGTTTTTGTATCAAAATTTCCCTCTCGTATGTTTCGTTCGTAGACTGCCTTCCCTGTGTTTTTTTGTATTATATAAACATGTATAAGATATAATGTAATATGGTACTAGAAGTAAATTTTGTAACCATGTCTTTCATGTTATGCTAAGAGACATAAGACCTTTTTCTTGAAAATGATAAAAGGCAGAAACTGGACCAGTTTTTAGTATCAATTCAAAATGCTATTACGAACACTATAAATACCTATTTGAGATTCTAAAAATATTCCTGCATTCCTCTTTGAGTTGTCTTTATATGAGCACAAGAATCACTCAATTTGGATCTCTGTACCCTGAGATATAAATTTTTAAGGATCAAAAGGTAAATTTGGAAATTTTGTGCAGTACCTCACTGTTTTTATTAAAACGTCCATATCATATGATCTTGGAAACTTTCCATATTTTAACCTAGGGAACTACTTGGAAATACCTTTTGAAAGCCATGGATTTCATAGAAAACGGAGTTGGGATAAATTTTATAAAAATGTTTGAACTAGCTGCCCAAATTAACCGTAACAACACCGAGTTCGTATTTGTAAAGAAAAATTTCAGGGCTGTATGCACTTCTACTGGCCATTAAATTTTACAAAGATATTTTACTATAAATTGATCATAAGTTTCCAGTATGTAATACTTTTATTTAAGAGTATTTATATATAGCAAAGGCAGAATTATTTTGTATTGTACGTAACACTCGAAGTATATGTTCGGGGTGTCACACGCATCATTTACTTGCAGTAGTTCCCAAATCAGCTTCTTCCACTTGGAAGAGGTTGAAATTAGTTGAGCTTCGGACAAAGCCACACATTGCATGGCACCTTGAGATAGGTCAGATATTCTTTTGGTATAATTGTTGGATGGGTAAGACCACGTTGGCATCCCTATCCTCACACCGGCAGTACACATATACGAGGGTGCAGGATTTTTTTATGACATTCAGTTGGATATAAGACGTTTATTACAGGTTATCCCTCCTCTTATGGCGATATAGATAGGGCCTATGCCTTTATGTGCAGATTCTCCAAATCGCATTGTTTGGCGGGATACATCGGATGGTAGCTTCGCTACCAAGTCTACATGGCAGCTCGTACGTATGGGACGTCAGTGTCAGGATTCGTTTCAGTTACTGTAGAGCTCCATTTTGCCAATTATTGTCTCATTCTTCTACGGAGACTATGGCAGGACCTCATTCCAATAGATGTGGTTATTCAGAGAAGGATTGGATGCCAATTGGCTTCTTGTTGCCAGTTTTATTCTGAGATTAAGACTATTAGTCACATTTTCAATGGTAGTAGCATTTTCGATCAGGTATGGTAACAGTTTGGGGATATTTTTTAGATTCCTATGAGTTAAAGAGAGGGAGTCAAACAGAGGTTTCAGAGATGGCAATATTCTGGACTGTATGTTCGTTGTGGACACATTCATACTATTATTCCTCTACTGATATTTTGGTTTCTTTGGACCGAGATGAATGATGCAAAGCATAGGGGGAATCGCATAGATGCCGGACGTATCATTTGGAGGGTTTATCGTATGATCCTTTTTTGGCGTTTGAACTCTAGAAATAACAACTCATTTTGCATTCATTGTAACACTTTTCAAGAGCATTTAAGTGAGATATTCTTGAACAAAATTATAGTGTTCTTACATCTAATTTATCTTTATCAAATCATTTACTTTGAAAAACTTTTGATTGAATCAACTTTTGAAAAACATATTTCTCATCAAAGTTTTTCTCACCTAATATTTGAGTTTCATTCGTTGTTATTCATCAAAGTGTTAGTCACATTCTCTTTTAGTACTTAATTTGTTTATATATCATTTATTAATAGAGAAGTTTCAAATTGTAAAATCAGTTCTTTTTAAATTTGTAGGTCATATTGAGATCCCAAAAAGCTCAATATTATATAAGGATTGGTACTCGTTGTTTGCAAATTATCGGAAGCGTTGTAAGGGTTTAAATTACACCATAAGTCAATCAATATAATAAAAAGGCCTTATTCGTTACAAAGGACTTGGTAACGGCGGACGTAAATAGTGGTGGCAATCGAGCCGAGCCGGCTCGTCGCCGGCTCGGCTCGTTGCCACCGAGCCACAAGCCGATCGGATTCGTCAAAAGATGAGCCTGAGCACGAGGCGGGCTAGCTAAGCCAGCCGAGCCCAGCTCGGCTCGTTTTTTCACGAGCAACTCGGGGCTCATGAAAAAAACAATAAAAAAATTAAAAAAAAAAGCTAAGAAAAGCTTTAAAAAAAAATTGATGAGCCATGAGCCGTGCCTGCTCGGCTCGTGAGCTCGTGGGCCGAGCTCGAGCAAATGAGCCATGAGCCGGCTCGGCTCCACGAGCTCGCGAGCTCACAAGCCAGCTCGGCTCGTGAGCTCGTGACTCCACGAGCCAGTCGAGCCGAGCTCGCGACCCATTGACATCTCTAGACGTAAATCATCGATTGGGATCAAACCTCTACAATTACTTCGTTTACACTATCTTTTCCTTTTACTTGTCGCTTTTGTATTTGTGCATTTTGTTTAATTGACTTATTCGTTCCTAACTTGCTTGAATTTGAATCAATTTTCGAAAAATTTTTGAAAACTAATTCACCTCCTCTTGGTTAATTATTTTTGGGCTATCAATTTTGGTGTAAATAATGAAAATTCAGAAAAATTAACTATTTTCATAGTTATTTTTGCTTTTGTATGCTTGTATGTGTTAGATAAATTTGCCTACTGTGATGCATATATTTGGAACTATGTGTTAGACTATAAATTGTGAAAAAGTTACATGTTGGGTTGATTTATGCTTATTCATATGAAAACTTAGATATTTTCGTACACAAGATATATGTTTGGCATCATGAAGGATTAGTTTGATTCAAAATTTTGAACATGTTGAAAAATAGAGGACATTAGATGCAAAACTCAAACCACCACTAATTATAGTTGCTTCTTTTGTTGATATAGTTGCTCCCTTGTTAAAAGTAGACCAGCATTTGTTGCTTCACGACTCGTGAGGAGAATGAAATTTGCCCACAAACTAGCTTCTCTAGCTACAACTTCGAGTGTTGAATGGAGTGGGATTGTAAGTCAATTTCTATTTCATTTGTTGTTCGAGATGACATATCTCAACGAGATTTGTTTTATCTTAAAATAAAGTAGGATTCAGATTAGAAAGACTTATTTTTTCTATTCCATTTGGCTTTCAATTATTTAAGCCATCTACACTAAACAAGATCAGACATACTCATTTGCCAACTTAACATCATTTCTTTGCTATCTGTCTTATTGTTCAGTTGGAGGCAAACGAATGAGAATTATTGCGTTGGGCAACATTGATTCATAGGTTGCAAGAAGCCTTGAGGCATTTGGCTGCATAATCAAACTTGTTATGGGCAGTTTAGAGGCTTTCTTCTTGAATCAACACTGCTTTGTTCTGTACATGTGATTGAATCAAGTATGTAATTTCTTTGCAAGTAATTTCTTTGCAAATGTGTCGTGATGTGAATGAATCGAGTCTACTTTCGACAGATGACACATCATGTAGTTCATTAAACTAATCGCTATACACATTCTTTTTTGCCACTTCATTCGAGTTAGGATATTGAGCAAGTTGGTACAATAATAAATTTGCACACGGAGAGTGAAGAACGAACACAGGGAACACAATGCTGATTTTTATTACAAAAAGTATCTCCCTGATATACTCGAATAGAAGAAGGCCACATTAAGTACGAATATAGGGTTCAAACAGCTTTACACAAGGATTTGGATCGTACTGCAAAATTTCTGCGGCTCGTTCAAACTCTTCCCTGAGGACTCTTATGCTATACTTGTCCACCACTCGACCAAGATCGTGGGATAACTCAAATGGATCCTCTATGCATATCAAGTGACGGTCATTACCAATTCTTTTAGTCCAATCTTTAGCTCTCTTGCTGAAGGTACAAAGTGATCATGATCAGCCATTGTGCTCAAAGGAATACAATATTTTCCCTTTCTTTTTCCATTTTTCTTCTGGTTGGGGTAGGGTTTGGTAGCGGGGGACGGGGCATTGCTTCAACTATATCCAAATTCGTTTCACCAGTTTTAATCACATGCACTTTTTTACTTATATGACAAATCTCAGGGCTTCCACTTATCATTGCAAAACTGAAATGACATAAAATATCCTAATTTGAAAAATTTCAACCCGTGTGCATCTGAAATTTGACGAACTAACAGCATAGAAACTTTAAATTGTTTGCGTGATGCTAATTTTATTTTCTATCTAAAACTACCTAAATATTTGATATCCAAATTATCCATATAATAAAGTTCATCTTTATGTCTGTAACTAAAATATAGAACTATATTCACACATGCAAATGTTTCTTACCTCAGTGTGCATCCTGATCGAACAGATATAACATCATTTGCATAATCATGAAAATATGCCCAATAGTGGAAAAAAGCCCAAACCAACTGAGCAATACTTTCCCTGTTCCGGGACCCAAAATCACAAAGCTTTTCAACTTGATCGAAATAAGCACATTCAACATTGTCTATAGTTAGACAGTAAGTGAAATCCATTCCCTGTAGAAGGACGAGAAATATATAATAAGAGTAAAACAATGTTTGTTACTAGCTCCCATCTCTTAACCCGGTCCCATGTACACACAGCCCCTAAATGGAAGAATAGTTAATTCCAAGTTTTACTGAAAAGAAATCCAATAGTTATATAATGAAACTGAAACCAGTTACATATTTTCAAACGCATGCGTAGATAGCTCTAATATAATTACTGAGAAATTAAATCATCATCAAGATTATTTTTACGAAGAAAAAGATGAGTTACCAGCATACTGGTGTTATGGAAACAATTTGGAAGTGTCTCTACCAGAAATATCTAACATCATGAAATCATATCACTCTAAGAATGTAAATCATTGTTAACAAAGAAAAGTCTCTACCAGAAATCTAAGAGTAAAAGAATAAGCAGCAAGTGCACTTAACTTCAATTGAAAATATAATAATACCTGCAAGCATGGAAGAATAGCTGGTCTCCGCTGCTGTAAGAAATTAATGCACATTAACACATACCTGAAACGATGTTAACTAATTAGCCAAAGAAAGTAATATACTAAGGTTGGGAATGTAAAGATAATGGACAATTCAAGACTCACGTATAACTAGACAGTGTTCCTTGGTAAGTTTCATTGACTCCTCGTGATTTAGCCCAGTGTTTCACAATGAAAGCCAACTGCCGCAGTCTCACATCTATATGTACATAATCCTGAAGCAGCTTTGTATTTACAACTGCCAGCATGTTATTCATGCAAATGTCACCGGAAATACCAGTGACTGGATCCATGAGCTTAACTATGGGAACCCTGGCACGTGTAAGTGCCTGTGAATAAAATATGAAATTGAAACTAAGATCAATACATACATTCAGGCTCAGACCTCCATATACATGAGATAAAAGGGTAGAGCGAGGAAAACATATCATCCAAAAAAACCAGATAACACAGCTGGGTAAGGATATGTCAACCTTTTGAGTTTAACAACAAAAAATAAGTTTCAAATTCAAGTATAAGAATTAAAAGAAAGACATTATTCACCTGTACATTCTGAAGATTGTCTGCCTGCAGTATACCAGCCAACTTTAACAAGACCTCAGACTTGTCTGAATTTGCAGCTTCCATCACAAGGCAAACATCAATGTCACTTTTTGAAAAGTCAAATGAGTTAGCACATGATCCATAGAGATGCAATTGGGCGTCAGGCCATTCTTTGCTAACAAGCTTCTCCAATAAAGTCAACAATTGTTTTTGCTTAGCCTTTTCTTCATCAAGTGGGATCAACAAGTCATAGATAGCTAGGAATTCAGCATTCAACATGTTTATGTCATTACGACACATTGTCTGCCTTTTCACATTCCTCATCCTCTGGTTAAGTATCCATTGCCCTCTCTTATCGGATCTATGATCCTGACCGTAGAAAAAATAGAATTATCAAGAAAAGTTCATACCCTAGGCTCTAGTTGAATCGTCATAAAATTCAGATACAAGCAAATATATTCAAACAAATTAAAGGAGTCTAAGAGAATCCTTTAGTTGGAGAAACAGTAACCAACTGCTAAGCATCCAAATCCTCGTGTTAATCAATGTTCTTATAAAATACAAAAACAAAAATCATATACTACACCCACATTCCCAGACAGTAATGTCACTCTTTTAGTCACCATACAGATCTCATCCCAAATACTTGTTATTCATCCTTTGTGCACACTATTCAACAAGAAGTATTTGATATTCTGCCAGAATTTTAGAAATTATATGCACTAAAATGCTAAAAATAAAGGCCACTTGGTTTGATAACATCCAATCTCTACCTAGCCAACATATTTCATTATATAGCAAAGAAACAACCTTGTATGCAGAAATTTTCCTTCAATTGGACCCTTGAAATTGATATCTATAGTTCAAAAAGATCAGATTCCCTCGAAGTTCTTCAGGAACCTTCTTACATAAGCCTGTCCCCATCCCATTACCTTTGTCTAATAATAACTTGGCAAGTTACGCACAGATATTTAGGCATGTAGAATGGGAGACTTTTTGTTAACAATACACATATCAAGTGGGGTTCTCCAACAGCACTTAAAATGCCTAATGTTTGGATTTAATTTGGAATGGAAAAATGAGAAAGGAGGGTTGTGAGCGTTGAATATCCAGGTAAGCTTATCTCTATTTGGATAGCCCAGGTTTTGAAATAATTTCCAGGTCAAGTGAAAATATGAAATTCAAACGTACTTTCCTACTAACAGCAATTAGAGCACTCTTGATCACAAAGCAATAGAAATATTATATTTGAGAGTTTCAAATTATATTATAAGCCCTAAATAACTGTCAATAATCTATTAATGCATAGGAGCTTCCTTTTTTTTCTTTTTTTTTTTAAATCATGTTTTTCCTACCCAGTGGTCCCATGAGCAAAGTCTACACATTACCCAAGGTTAGTTGGGTTACATAATTCCCAATACATTCAGAAATCACATTTATGTGCTATTACCCAAGGTTCAGTTTATATCCATAATAGGAAACAACAATTCCTAAGACACAAATCTCGAAGCAACATGAGCATAATCACTTAATCCAGAATAACAGAAGCACAGGACATGGAAGCAAAGCAAACCTTGACCCGGTGATGTTTCTTTTTACCACTTTTCTCCTGAGATTTTTCCTCAAGTCCTAAAGAATTCACAAGTTGTTCCTCCAAATCATCCAACTCATTCTGCCCTCGAGCACCATTCCCCAATTCTTCCCCACTATCCAACTCACCATGAAATTTCCGCCTAGAATCCTCAACATTAGAGGTCGAAACCAAATGAAAATTGCTGTCAGTTGGCGGAGCAGGGCAATCAAGCTTGCTATTTGATCCCTTCCCATCCAAAATACGAGCACCACATACAACGTTCTTGTCCGAAAATATCCTCTCCTGTTTAACTCTAAGATTATCATACAAACCAACGGTTCTATGGCTCAAACTACCCTTACCTTTATTGAGACTGTGCTCCAAGCTTCCCTCTCTAGACCCATACTCCCTATTTCCCACATTACTTACACTGCTTGAAAACCTAGGCCTTGGAACTACAACTGCATAATTCCCATTATGCCTTTGATTTCCCCTGCTGTCACTATTCTTACTCCTTGGTTGCCGATAACCCTTCAAGTTACTAGAGTTTGTTTGCGAGTTCTGATTAATCTCAATTGAATTCTGAGAATCAACTCGAAAACCATTCAATCTTCTATTACTCCCTAGTTCATCCTCAAAATGTGAGTTCCCAGATTTACCTATTTGACTTAAACTCTCTTTCAAAGCACTTCCATTCAATGCGGTATCATTATCAATGATTTTTCTGTTTAAAACAGCACTGTCTATGATTTTTCTGTTTAAAGATCCAAAGATGATATTGGGTTCTTCCCGAACAGCAGGGAGCGGCATCGAATTCTCCCCAAAACATCCTAATTTCCTTAGATCATCACCCACTGAGGCGTGGTGAAACTGATGACTATACTGATCGGAGGGGTGACTGAAACCCCCAGGTGGTGCGGGAAAATTAGGATTCAAGTTAGAATTAGGGTTTTGTGGGAAGCAACTGTGAGGGGCAAAAAGTGGCGAGGAATGCAAATTCGACCACTGGCCGTAAGAATCACGACTGTTCAATAAAAATACTGGCTGCGACTGCAAGAATGGTGTAACTGTATGCCCCACAGCCACAACCGCCGGATCAAAGGGTATGGTTTGGGAAGGTGGGTTTTGCTGGATTTGCACAGGGTGTAGTTGCTGTGGTCTCTTGAGGAGCTGGAGAAGAAACTCCCCGCCTTTCACCGGCGGCGCGTCACCTCCACCATTATCCATGGCGGCGGCGGAGCACAGTAAATCGAAATATGAGTATTATAACTGGATATTATTGAACCTAAACGCAGATTACAGATTACTTGGGATTTTTAAGGAAAGATTAGAGAAAACAGTAGTTTTTAACTTTTTAGTTTTTACAGTTACGCTAGATAAACGTGGAAGAACATTATGCGCAGTCAAACGTGTACTAGGGCATGATTTTACCATCATGGGTGCTAGAAAGAATTTGACATCTTAGATGATATATACTCACAGTTGGAGGGGTGGGAGGGGGGATTTTTTTGCATTTTATATTCACGTGGATCCCATGCGGGGCCCATGCACATGTGAAAGTAGGTCATCCAAGATGTCAAATTCTTTCTGACAACATGGCTTAATTCATTTAACACTACCATCCTGATTGACATTCTGGTTGACATTCTCTAATAAGAAGACATAAATATCCTTCCTCTATTCTTTTGTTAAATCAAAGTTTTTTATTCCTATTATAGGATAGTTTTGGTTAGGGCTGTAAGCAAAAACCGCCAAATCGAAAAATCGAACAGAATCGCAATTTCGAAATCGACGGTTTGGTGCCACGTAGACCCGTCAACAAAATGGTTTTGAACCAAACTAAACCGGTCAAAAACGGTTTGGTTTAGGTTTGAAAATTTTAATTATGGTTTGAAACCAAACCGGACCGGTGAAAAATATATAAAATAAAAAAATAAAAAATTGATTTTTTCTTGAAAATTTATCCAAAATTTCAATTTTGTAAAATTGAATAATTTTGTCATTTTATAGGTATTTCCGTCAATTTCTAATTTCCTATTAATTATTAAGATTTACGATCCGCCCAATCCTAATTATATATAAAAAATGCCCAAATTTTAAAGAAGTAGCAATAAACAGCCCAACTCAAGTCCATATACTAACAAGTCACAACCCTAATCTTCTAATTTCCATTTCTCTCACTCGCAATCATTGTCATGCCTCGCTCTCATGCCTTTCCCGATTTCCCCAAATCGTCAACGCCCTCGAAATCTCGAACCTCCCAGTCGTCGGTAGTGTAAGTTCGCCAGTATTATTAGACTATTTCAGGTTCTTGCATATTTATTTGATCATGAGTAAGGCTTAAAATTGAAATTTTGTCACTTGCTAGTTGAAATATGTTTACATATTTATTGATCGTGAGTAAGGCTTAAAGTTGAAATTCGGGCTATCAGGTGCGCAAAAGACATTTGTTTACCTATGAGAGAATATGTATAATTCCGTGTTAAATTGTAGAAGATGAAGGTGGATATATATATATATATATATATATATATAGTGGAATGGGGGAGAAAAAATATTTGCAACTTGTCTTTTGGAAGCCATTATTAGATGGATCCGAGTCTTAATTCTTTTTTTTTTCCAATTTGCTAATTAAAATTTTTTTTGTGTATGAAGGACAAATGATCATGAGTTTTGTGGCTTCTTGAGTATGTAAATGTTTCTTCCTTTTGCTAGTTCTGTGAGTTCTGTGACAAAATTTGATGTTTCTTAAGTTTTGTGACAAAATTAATTCGTTTATTCCTTTTGCTAGTTGAAAAGGGATATTATTACTTTTTTTTGGATCTTATAAAACTAAGCTTTATTTTATTGTGATTTTACTTTTATTTTGTTGGTTTTTAAATTTATAGTAGATATATTTAGTTTGTTTTAAATTTATTGCTAGTAAGATATAAATATATATTGAATTAATGGCATAAAAGTAGACACTAGATAGGAAAAAAATATACACGAAACCGGCGGTTTAAAACCGAACCAAACCGTTAGGTTTAGGTTTGAGTTTTTTTCAAACCGGTCAAAACGGTTTGGTTTATGTTTGAGTTTTTCTCAAACCGATCAAAACGGTTTGGTTTGAAAATTTGTTAAAAACCGCAAAAACCGAACCGCTTACACCCCTAGTTTTGGTTTATTTCTCTCAAATAAATGAAAAAGTCAATTATACTCGTTTTTATCAATATATCTTTTATCAAAACAATTATTTAATATTTTAATTTAATTTTATAATTTATTAATTTCTTTATTAATTCTGACTATATTTTCTGTCCAAATTAAAGGTACGAGTATATTTCTATTACTTTTCATAAAATAATCAAGCACACTATAAAATGATTTAACTTTCTCTCTTTTTCTTTCACAATTAGCTTCTAAGCTCTAAATTAAATCTACTAAAATTTCATAAGTAGCAGGAGTGCAAATATTAATGTGAGTATTTAACATAAATAAGAAAGATCTTACAGTATTGAAGTAGAAGATAAATGCCGAGTAATATCAACGAGATTTCCCTCAAGCTTGCATCCATATGTTAGTATACTCATATATAAGTGATCGGTATTATTTGAATTTAAGAAAGTGGGTTATGGTCCAACACGACTTCCGCAACCTAATTGTTTTTCTCTTTGACTCTTTTGCATATCTTACAGTGGATCACACGAAATCATAGTTTTCCTTTCAACTCCTTGTTAAAACATCACCTTCAATGGAAACAGGATTCTCAGGGCTTTCTCTAACAACGCCTAAAACGCCTACACTAAGCAACACGGCTACAAGATACTTGCAATAACACTCAAGGTTTTCACTGTTGGAGTATAAGTAAGATGAGAGTTTTTGAGAAAATAATAAGGATAAAAAGACAATGTCTTGAGATAACCTGATTTCATAAAAATAATATCTCTTACATAAGAGTATACACACATACTCCAGCTATACTATTGGTACTTTCTCTAAGGAAATTAAAAATTTAAAAAGATTACCTTATTACAAGTTTCACTCCAAAGAAAGAAGCTGAAAATGTTACAAGATTTGAAATGTTAGGTAGAGAGATAAATTTTTGGCTTAAAACTCGAATGCATTCTTCTATGAATTGGTCCTCAATTTATAGACTTGAAAAAGCTCCGCAGTTGTCCTTCATTATTGTTGTGTTACTGTGTAAGATAATGGAAATTTTAATGTGGCATAAAGTTCTTTGTCTTAACATGGAAAATAATGGAGGTGAACACACAGTTTTTCTTTATCAAAAACAATTCTGATAAAATAGTGATAAATGGGTCCATTTCTTTTACTTTTCCATATGTCATCCACTCCGGAAATTTCAATGGATCCAAGGAAATTGGTGAAATGTCATCTTCAGTGCAACAGCATTCGCACTTATGATTCAGATACCGCCAAAACTGTTTACACAGCTCATTTTTTGTCTTCATTGTTCCACTGGCTCGTCCTTCAAAAATATTATTGCACCATGTGTCAAGATAGTGACAATCTTCTTGTTTGGTGGGTGCCACAACTTTGCTGTAGATTAGATGATCATATGATTCATACATCCAAATATTTTGCTTTTCTTCAAAAACTTTTTGAATATGCTCAAACTGCTCCTTATATCATTTAACTCTACGAAAGGCCATCAAATTATTAATGTCTTATGGCGTAGTATCATGGACTCCACTCTTTTCAGACTGAAAATGCTTGGAAGTAGTGGTCATTCTAATTACATGACTTGTTGGAAGCGGCCTATCTTCTTCATTATCTCATTCGGGACTTGCAGAGAAAAATCTAATATATATGTTCTTATGTTTAAGAACTTAACAATATCGTTCGATGACTCGAACTACATCCTTCGGTAGTATAGAAATTTCTTTTAAAGATTCTGATGGATATATACATAGTATATTTCTCATTTCATATAGAACATGAACCCAATAAGTTGGAGCTCCTAGATAAAAATTAACTTTGTTATAATTTCCATATGTCAAAGTTTTCATCCATCCTCCAATACGGTAAACCAACAGTAGGCTAGATTGAACTGTACATATGCAAAAATAAAATCGTTTTTATTTTTTATATCCATAACACCAGGGGCTTTACAGACTTTGATGATATTTGAGTGATCAGACTCTTGTATAGAAATACTATCTTTTGTAAATTTCTTCTCCTGTGAAGGAGTCAAAGTAGTATTCTCTTTGAATGATAGTTTATGAAGCTTGAATTTTTCTTGTTCGATATTGGCTTTGGAGCTTTCAGATATACTGGCACTAGGGCCTTCAGATAGTATAGCCTCTTTGGCTTTCTCAGATATTGGCTTAGTATCAGTCATTTCCATTAATGTTATCTTGGATTCCATAGCAGCAATCTTCACATACATTTCGAACTTCAATTCTTTTAGTTCCTTCTTTATTTGCTCCATTCCTAATTAAAAAAATTGGAATAAAATTTTCTTTTCCCTTAATATGGACAATATCAAATTTAAATGATGCAAACCACATTTGCATTCTAATTAGTGGTCTTTCAGCTGCAGTAGTTCCAAGTTTTTTTTTGTCAATAATGGTTTTACCTGAATATTATCTGTTCTAATAAGAAATTTCTTAGATAATAAATAAGGTTCAAATTTAGCTACTCCTTTTTTGACGGCTAAACATTCTTTTCAATTAATATCATACTACGTTTCAGCATCTTTGAAAGTTCCTAAAGTATAAGCAACAAGTTCCCTGAGCATTTATACAAAGGATTACAAAGAAATTCTTTATGATTTTATTTTCTTTTAAGGATTGTTCCCCAGTGTAATAAAGATGCATCAGTTTCTAAAATATAGAAATCATCATTATTTGGAATATTTAGTTCTGGTAAATTTTCACATATTTTCTTTATTTTGTTTATCATATTAATGTTTTCTTGTATCCATTCACATACAATTCATTTTCTAAGTTTTCTAGTAAAATGAACTTTATATTTTGAGCAATTCTTTATAAATTTTTCAGAATAGTTTAATAATCCAATAAAGCTTTGCGGTTTTTTTTATTTCTAATTACTTCTGAAAATTCAATAATCTTCTTTCCAATATGAGGTTGTTTAAATATTTTTTTCTTCTGTAAAAATATATTTTAAAATTTCGATTTCAATTTTAGCTATTTCAGTTTTTCTTTCAGATAGAGCTAATCCATATTTTCGGCAATATAATACATTTTTTAAAGATGTTCTATATGTTCTTTTAAATTTTTACTATGAATAAGGATATCATCTACATAAACAATGCATAAATCTTTTATAGGTCTGATAATCTAATCTATTCTTTGTTGAAATATAGTTGGTGCATTCATTAATCTGAATGGCATAACATTCCATTCAAATCGTCCTAATGGATTAGGGGTAGTAAAACTAGTTAAAGGTTTTGAAACTTCATCTAATTTTATTTGTCAATATCCTGATTTACAATCAAATTTAGAATATATTTTGCTTCCCTGTATTTGTTTTATTAACAATTCTTTTATTGGTAATTTATAGCTATTTTGTATAGTTTTAGAGTTTAAATTTCTATAATCAATTACCATTCTAACTTTTCCTCTTTTGATTTCACTATGATTTTTTATCATAAATGTTGGACTATTATATGGACTAGTTGATTCTCTTATTACTCCTAATTGTAAAAATTCTTTAATTTGGATTTCAAACTCTTTTTTATCTTCCTCACTATAAGGGAATTGTTTTCCTGATATTTCAGCATCTAGACTTTTTAGTTCAATGGTTGCCATATGTTTATCCTTATCCCATTTAAATAGGGGATGTTCATGATAACATTCATTTAATTCTAATTTAACATTTTTTAATTCTTCTTCTAAATTTTCAATTCTTAATACTGAATTTTTTTGTTTTTTATTAATTTCTGTATAATATCCACCACGATTACCTGCGGAACTCTGATGTCTAGGTCTATAGTGAATTGGTTGATGTGCAATTTCAATTGCTTTATAGATTTTTGGTGTTTTAATTTTGTGATTACAAGGTATAGTAAATTCAAAACTATCTTTATATTGTGTAAATTGGCTATATGTATAGATAAAATTTTCTCTTAAAAGGATATCACATCTAATTTTATCTGTTGCATATATTCGCGGAATAAAACATTCTTTTTTTCCTATAATAATGGGAACATTTTCCACAAAATCTTTATAGATTTCTATAATATCACTAGCTGTTTGACCTTAAATTGTTTTCTTATAATCTCTTTTATAATAATGTTCTGAGAACACATTTCTTTTAAATAGGCAAATACTCGATCTAGTATCAATTATGACATGAAATTTTATCATACAATAATCTGGTAAATTGAGAGTTATCTCAATATATGGACTAAGTATACTAGTTTTGATTGATCTGATTCCTTATATCATATAAATTGGTTCCTTATTTTTATTAACTCTAGGAAAAAGTTTTTGTTTTCCTTCTATATTTATTTGTAGAGTATCTTTCTGGATATGAAACGGTGAAACATTTTCAAGAAAGTTCATTCCAAGTAATATTGGACTAATATCTTTTCCCATTCTATAATCTTTATAGATTTTAAGATTTAATTTAAATTGTTCTCATTTTATGTCTATGAAACTTGGTTCGAGATTAACAAATGTTCTAATTTCATATTTAATCCCGTGATAATTGGTAAGAGTTATTCCTTGTAGTAAATTATCTTCTATTAAATGTTCTACTAAGGTTGTTCTAATATGACTAGTACTAGCTCCTGTATTAACAATGGTTATAATTTTTTCGTAGTTATTTTGATTATTGATATATTTTGTTAAGATAAGGAAATTATCTTCCTCACATTTTCTGAGATCAATATCAATACTATTTCTAGGTATTGTTGGGTATTTTCTAGTAGTAGATGGTATGCCAGAGCTTGGAAGTTCTCTAGTACTTATACTTTTTTCTATTCTTCTATTAGGCATTCTAGCTACAAGTTGTCCTAAGGTATTCAAGGTGACTAATCCTTGATTTCCTATATTGTTGTCTATTCTTCAAGATTGTTGATGAAAATCAAACAATATATCTTGCGGTAAAGAAATGTTATTATTGCTTAACATTCTTGGTGGTGTAAATTGTGCAAGGGCTCTAAAGTCTTCATGAATTTGAATGAAGTCTCCTAAGATCTTATTGTTTTCTTTTTGATGCATAGTAGTAAAGGCATATAAAGTTTTACAATGTAAAGTTACAATTTTATTTCTTGGTGGCATAATTAATCTATCAATTTTGTGATATAGATTTAATCCTAGACTTAAGTTTTCATCTAATAAAGACATGACAAATCCAGGTCTTATAGTGAATATGATTTTCTTGTAAACAAGGTATCCAGAGACAGCTCCTAATAAGGCGTCCATAGGATCATGCAGAATTCTATTATCCATCAAGTATATTTGTATAGGAATATCCATTCACTCTCGAAAATATCCTTTAATAATGATTTAGATTCCTCCAATTACAATATTCTTTAATCTTTCTCTAGTTGTTCTTTTTATATTAGCTAATTCTTTATTAACTCATTATCTGATTATTAGAGGTATAGTGGTGTTGCTTTTTACATTTTCGATGTTAATAGGTACTTCATCATATTTAGCAATGTATATAGTTTTGTTGAACCAATGTAGTATTGGTCTAACAAACGCATCTTTATCTCTTAAAGATATTTATTTTTCTTTTATTGCTTCATATCTTTCTTCATCAAACACAACAATTTATGAAGTTCCTTCTTCAGTATCTAATGTAGTTTCAATAGTTTCTACAATCTCTTGATTCTTGTAGATTTGTTCATATTCTGGTTTTTCAATTTCTTCTATATCTAGTTCATAGATTGAGTATGTTTCAGATAGTTCATCTAAGTCTTCAATTATCTCATATTCTGAATCGTATTCTATTTCTTCCATCAATCTAATAGATTTGACATTTTCTTTTTTATTTTTATTAGGACAATTATGAGATATGCCCTATTTCATTACATATAAAATATTTACATTTTTTATAAAATTATTCTTTAGATTTTTTTTGAGATTTTCTATATTAATTAAATTCCTTCTTCTATGGTTTTTTCTTCTTAAAATATTTCTTATGACTTTTATATCATTTATTTTTCTTCCAAGGTTTAAGAAATCTTTTAAATTTCCTTTTATAATATGATTTCTTGGATGGTTGGTGACAACCAAATTGCGGTACTGTTGCTATTTCTCCATAATAACATAAACTAACTTTCTTACCATGTTTCCTAAATAAGCGTTGATACATTTATTTTTTACATCATTTAGATATTTTTCTCTTAGCAAATGAAGTTCTCATTCCTAGAGTATTTGTTCTATAGTTAGGATCTTCCCATTCTATTTTATTCCAATAGATTTGGTAATCTTCAAATAGTTTCTGATCTCATGGCCAACGTAATTTAAGAAAATATTTATTTAATAATTTTTTATCTTCGTCAGATAGATTCCATTCTTTTATAGATTTGGATGTTTTGATATATATTTTTTCGAATTTCTTAGTATATATTCATTTAACTCACACATATCACAGATTTTCAATAATTCCATTTTTCTTTCTGCTTGTAAGGTTTCTTGAGTAATCATATCAATTTTAGTTTCTAGTATAACTTCTCCTAATAGTATTTGTCTAAAGAAATTTTCTATTCTTTTTAGAACTTCTTTAAAATTTTTGTCATCTAAACTTTCATTGTTATCTATAGTAGTAGTAGTAGATTTTTCTCCATATTTAATTTTGTTTTTGGTTTCTTTAGAAATTCTTCTCCAGATATCTGACACTTCCTCTAAAGGTATGAATTATAAAGTTATAAGCTTGAGTGGTATTCCACTTATGAAAAGCAACAGCCAAATCAGTAACTTTTGCCCATGAGTCAATAATTTCACTTTTATTATTGCCATCATCAACATCTGGCCATATTCCTATTGTAGAAATTGGTTTAGTAAATAGTTTAACTGAATTGTTATCCCTAAGATTTATATGCTTTGTAGAAATAGTTTTAAGGTTTTTTCCTAAAATTATAACCTTTTCTTTCCTTTGCGGAAATGCTATCATGTTGATATTTCTATATCGGAAGGCGATCATATAAGTTTCCATAATTATCCAAAGACTCCATAAGTACACAAAAGAAAAATTCACAGAACCATATCTAGTACAGTTAAGAATTAGAAGTATACTATAATGTATACTTGCCCTAACATTTGTCGTGCTGTGGTCTAGTTAGTAGTATCGATGTTGTCATTAGAAATAATATTGTGATACCTGAAGAATGCTACTGTCAAATATTCTATTTGTTGTCGAAGAAATAACTTGTGATTGGAGTAAATATGTAGTGGTGTCAACGAGTCGAGTCGAGCCCGAGCCGAAACAAAAGCTTGAACCGAGCTCGAGCTTTTTTGGGCCCTAGTCGAGCCGAGCTCGACCAAAAAAAATGAGGCTCGACCCGAGCTTTTGACCCGAGCCTTAGCGGGCCGAGCCCAGCCCAGCCCAGACCGAGCCGGCTCGGGTTTTTTTGATTTTTTTAAAGACTGCCTTTGCAAACAGCTAAAAATAGTTGCCTTTGTAGGCAGCTCGCTGCCAGCAAAAGGCAACTCGCTGCCACAGGCAGCAAGCTTGTTGCCTTTGCGGTGGTAGCAGCAAGCTGTTTTGAAAAAAAATAATTTTAATTTTTTTTAAAAATATTAATGGGCGGCTTGCCCGGGTAACGGGTCAGCCGGGGCTTGAGTCGACGCCCCAAAATGGGGCTCGGCCCGAGCCTCGGCTCGGTGTAACCGAGCCCGAGTCGTGCCCGGCTCGGGCTTTTTCCTGGCCGAATTCGAGCCGACGAGCTTTTTTGCCATTACTATAAATATGCAAATATCGACTAGGAATGAGAGTTAGTAGAGCACAAATAGTTATTAAACTTATACAATCTTATTATATAGAGTAGCAAGAAGCATATCTTGTAGTATATATCCTGACAGCTAAAGAAATTGTTTGGTATGGATATATTGGACATCTTATCTCTTATGTTGAGGACCTCAAATATCATGATGGAACCAAACGCTCAATAGTATTCCGGTGAAAGACATTTGCAAATAAAATGTCTTTGCAATATATCTATGTAAATAATGGTATGTAATCATCATACTCTAAAATGTTTGAAGATATACTTGTTGGTAATGTCGAATCTCTAAAATTACGTAGAATATGATACTTATTATATTAGAAATCTTGATTGAGTTTTATGTGTCCGTAAATGAAAAATTTTGAGTTCATGTGTAACATATTGTCGTGATTACGAGATAATATTTTACATGCACATATAAAACATGTCGAATATATTGAGATTGCCTCTCTTACAAGAGCAATCCTTAAGATATTTTCGAGTCTGCTAAAATGAGACATAGTGACCATGTTGTGTACATGATCTAGTCGCCTTGATGAGATTATAAGAAGTAATCAATATGGGTTTCGCTATCCTTAGAACTGTTTCGTAGCTAATCGATTCTCGATTGGAGATAGCCTAGAGGAATATAAGGAGAACTCAAGTTAGGTATCGGGGAATACCTGAACTAGGATCTGTATGGTGTTATTTGTGTATAAATGATATGACATACACCCTAAGAAAGGAAGAAAATATCATAGTACGTGTTTCATATCACATGTGCTTTTACGACCAATATTAGGTAAGTGAGTGAATGGATCCCTATTTCCTCACTGTGTGAGACCTTGACGTTTATATAATCTTATATATACTTTTATGACTTTTGACTATTTTTTGAGATTTTATTTCGATATTGCTACTTTAGCATGTTGCCAATACCTATGATTGATTTGGTTTTATGGGACATGTCTAGGATAGTAGCTGATTTAAAGTCGAAGGATTCGAATATGAAAGGAAAATGATTTTAACCAACATTTATATTTGTATTCACCGACCAGAAAAATGTGTTTAACTATTTAGGATATAAGATACAATCGTAAATACAATAATAAGATGTGAGGTTCAAGTATGTTCCATAAATATTTGAGGGATCGAAAATACTTGAATTAATGTTGAAAAATAAGTTTGGGATATAGTGAGATGTAATGTTCCTCTAGTAGAGCTATTATATATCCCTAACAGGTTTATATTACCGTGAGCTCTAATATGACTCGTTAGTTGCTAGATCTATTTGTCATATGAATTTTTGTAAGATAGATCTTAAAAATGATCTAACGTGTGACTTTCGTTGTCCCTTGTAATTCGGATCAAGTCTATTATCTGTGAGTGGGAGATGTTATAAAATATGAGTTATGGGTCGCCATGTGGGGTAACCCGACCCACAGGATCAAAAAGGTTTGAGGGAGTGATTTGAATTTGAAATTCAAATCTACAACTCCCCAAACTCCCAAAAATTTTCCAATTTTTGTCTAGCAATTGAGAGATAGAAAGATGGTAGAAAATAAGTGAAATTCGTATAGAAAATCACTCAAAAATAGAAAAGTGCTTGAAACCACATATATGGCATGAGAACTCACAAAATTAGACATTTAGATTGTTGATAATAATCCACTTCCATTATAATCGGGATTAAAACCATTGAAGAACAAGAAAAACATATTTTGGAGTTTTGAAATGCAAGGTAATTCAACCACATAAGAATCTTGGAATTCATTATTTCAAGTAAGAAACTTGACCTAAAATTCATGTTAAAATATGTTTCGAATTACTTCAGAAGAAAACTCAAAATTCTCGAAACATGGCGAATGCGCACTTGCGCTACTACAAGTCGAAATCTTAAATAACCTTAAGCTTTGAACATGTTATTCCTTTATGAATACTAACAATGTCACAAACATGAACTCTCTATTTGTATTTGTTCAATAGAAAAATTTGCTTGGGGTGTTAATGGCCATGCACATACCTGTTTTCGTGAACTTTTTAGAAAAGTAACTCTATCTTTCCTTTTAAAGTGGCACCACTTCTAAGTTACATATAGGTGAAGCTGGTATAGTGCCTTTGTTCCAGTTTAAGAGATCTGTACCAAGTACTAAACTTTATTAAGGATTTTATAAACTCAACCCTCCAACTATAACACAAATATTTGCATCAATAAAGTAGGGCATAAATTGTTAAAACTACAAATTATCCACTTATCTAATGATTTGTTATCCTTTGAACCTATGATTTACTCATTTTGTAATGATAGGTAAAGTTGTTGTCATTGGCGAATTTATTAATCAATGAGTTTCAATTCCATGCTATTTATTGTCTGCTAAATCTTTAGCAAGAGGCTTTGTAAACGATCAATCAAACTCCCCCCTTGACAATACATATGTAAGAGAATTATTCCATCTTTGATTAATTTTTAAAAATAATTATGTCTTTTACTCATATGTTCCTATTGTAAACATCAAAATAGGCTCAAGCTAAAGTAGGCTTGACTACCACATAGTATCATGATAGAAGACGCATTCTTTGTATTTAATGGAAATTCATATAGGTCTTGAGGCCACTCAATTTCATTTCATATTTTTGCTAATGCAACAAATTCGAATTTCGTAGTCAAGTTTGAATGCACAATTGTTTCTTAAAGCTCCAAGAAACAGCTCTTCCTTCAAAAGTAAATAGTCAACCTGATGTTAACTTATTTTCACTCGCACCAGATATCCAACTATTACTAGTATATACTTCTAGAATAACTGTAAACTTGGAATATTGTAGCCATAGGTTTTAGGTCCTTTTATACAACCAAGTACCCTACCAATAGATTTCCAATGTTTGACACTAAATCTACTAAGCTTACTCGATGCAAATGCAATATTAAGTCTTGTACACTGCGTATCATACAGAAGACTACCAATTACACTTGCATATTGAAGTTCTACAATAGTCCTTCCATCATTCATTATAAGTTTAACATTCGGATCAAATGAGGTATTCACTTTTTTATGTTCAAAAGTTTGAATTTATTTATCGTATTCTCAATATAATGTAACTGTATTAGTGAATAACCCCTTGAACACTTAGATACTTAATATGATATCTACTTGACCAATATCCTTCATTTTGAACATGGTAGATACAAGCAATTTCCTTTCTTTTATGCCGTGTGATTACTTACAACCAACTTATCGTCTATTTACAAGCACACAAAGACAATATATTTATCATATAACTCCATATATAAATATTTATTTATTGTGTTATGAGCAAAACCAAGACATAGGATAGCATTATCAATTTTCTTATGTCGTTCTTTGGGTGCTTGTTTTAGATACCGACTTAACCCATTTACATTTTTTATTTTCATTATCGGGTAGTATAAAGTCTTTCGGTTGTTTCATGTATACTTCTTCATCTAAATATCCATTTAAAATGTTGTTTTAACTTCAATTTGATGAACATATAAATCATAAACAGAAACTATGGAAAATAAGATTCTATTAGAAGTAATTCTATCTATAAGAACATAAGAGTCGAAGTAATATATTCCTTCAATTTCTTGATATCCTTAAGCTAATAATCTATCATGAAAGGTTTGGATCAAACCATCTATGTTGTATTTCCTCCAAAATACCTACTTACACCTTGGTTTTGATCTCGTTGAGTTTCCATAGGAGTTTAAAAATTTTAATCAACGCTTAGTAAATTTTAAAAGAACTACACGTCCCGGATTCTATAATAACTATGAATTTTAGGTTAGTAACCTATAGCTTTAGGAGGGTATATTCAATCGAGACTTTTAATAACTTTTTGAAATTTAAAAAGTTTAGGGGTATTCAATGTAAACTTTTGTATAAAATTTTATGTTTACTAATTTATAATTAAATTTAAATGTATATTTTTTAATTATTCTTTAAAGGTATATTATTTTAATAATATTGAATATTAAATTTATTATTATTATTATTATTATTATTTAATTAAGGTCTTAAATTTTTATTCTTTTTTGAAAAAAAAAATTATTACATGGGGTGGGGAAGGAGAATGGGAGGATAAGGGAAATTATAGGAACCACCACCTTGTATGTGATAATTTCACACTATTACACTAGATCTATATGAATTCTATTTCAAATAAAAGTTTTTAAAAGTCTATTGAATTCTACAAAATTTTATAAAAGTTTTAAAATGAAAGTCTGTAGAAATCTACAAAACACTTCCACTAATTCCATACAAATCTCTAAAAAGTCTATAAAATCTACAGAAGTCATCAATTAAAAAAAATCCATCAAAGTCTTTAAAAGTTCTAATTGAATACACCCACTTACTAAATGAAGTATATCCCACAAAGGCACTTGATGACTCATGGACCCAACTTGGTCAATTTAGGGTGATGTTCCTGTAATGGGCATGACACGCTCCCACTTTAATATATCCAATATTTAGTTTTCTCCATCTCCACAATTCATAAAGAGAAATCTTTAGTTTCTTTGAAGGAATTCTATTACTATATGACATTAAATATATAAAGTTTCACCCCCACAAATTAAATACAGTGTAGCGTGCAATAACAAAGCATTGATCATCTCAATCAATGTTCTACTTTTTCTTTCGGCCAAATAATTTTGTTCGGGTATTCTAGGTGCAATATATTGACGGATTGTGACATATGGTTCACAAAATATATTAAATTCATTAGAAAATAACTCACCATCTTTATTACTTCTAAGAAATGTAATCTTTTTTACTCAATTGATTTTGTACTCCAACTTTGTAATCTTTCAACATATTAAAGGCTCCATTTTTATGTTTCATTAAGTAAGCATAAAACAATCTAGAATAATCGTCCATTCATATGAAATATTTATTCCCTCTTCTAGTTAGCATCTCATTCTTTTCAACAAGTTTAGTAATGAGAATAACGGCTTTGTTGTTCCGAATAGAGAGAAGAACCTATGATTAGCTTCTTGTGAACATTCTATTAATTCACAAATGTATTAATGAATTAATTCAAGTAAATTAGAAGCTAAATTTTGTAATAGGACAAGGTTACTTGACTTTTGTTTCTTGTTTAATAGGACAATGTTATTCTGTAAATTCTATGCATAATGCTCTTTATATTTTAAAGAATAAAAGTCCTATTTGTGCTGAATATTTTATGAATGGTCTTTATATTTTAAATTGTGCCACAAATGAAATAAATGTTTCTTCTGCAAACCATAAACAAATGTCTTACCATACTCTATATATATATATACAGAAATGATCTAATGAGCACCGGTGCTCATCTTATCCTAAACACCGATGAGTTGGCACATTAATTCATTGGTGGATAAAGATTTTGTGAGTTCCAATCCACCAATGAATTAATGTGTCAACTCATTGGTGCTTAGGATAAGATGAGCACCGGTGCTCATTAGATCATTTCTGTATATATATATATATATATATGGCATCTTAGACTTGAACATATAAACCTTAATAGTATACAAAGATTGGCTAGAAATGGTCCACTTAACAAACTTAAGATCGAACAATTGTCAGTTTATGATTCTTATTTGGAAGGTAAAACGATCGAGAGATCCTTTATAGTAAAAGGAAACAGAGCCAAAGAAGTATTAGAACTAGTCCATTCTGATGTATGTGGACCCATGAATGCACCTGCAAGATGTGGCTATGAGTTTTTTATCACTTTTACAGATGCTTACTCTAGATTTGATACATTGGTTAGAAAGTCAAATGCTTTTAAAAAATTCAAATAGTATCGGACTGAGGTCAAGAAACATTTAAGTAAGAGTATTAAGACACTTCGATCAAATCGAGGTGGCGAATATCTCTCGGGAGAATTCAGGGACTTCTTAACAGAAATGGTATTGTTTCTCAATTGAATGCGCCAGGTATATTCCAACATAATGACGTTTCAGAAAGAAGAAATTAGGACATTGTTAGATATTATTAGGTCAATTATGAGTTTTGCAACTCTACCTATCTCATTTTATGGATATGCAATGGAAACAACAACATATAATTTTAACTTAGTTCCTTATAAGTCTGTTTCCAAGACTCCCCTGGAATTGTGGAATGGGCACAAGTCCAGCTTACATTTCATTCAAATTAGGGGATGTCCGACTCATGTGCTGAAAATGAAGGTAGAAAAGTTGGAGTCTAGATCAGAGATATGTCTATTTGTGGGATATCCAAAAGTACCAGGGATATTATTTTTATAGTCCTCTAGATAAGAAGGTTTTTGTTAGCACAAATGTAACCTTCTTGGAGGATAAGTATATTAATGTACGTCGGTCCAAAAGTAAGGTCGTGTTCAGAGAAATGAATAGGATCAAGTCCACCTCATCGATTCTTGAAACACAACCTTGTGAAGGACAACCTTTGGTGTCAAAATACCTAAACAATGTGCTTTGAGTGGGAGAGTCGAGTCATCATCTAATCCCATAGATCAAGTAAACATTGAAGGTATTGAGGTAGTAATGGCATTACCTAATGGTGGCACTAACATTGATACAAATGTTATGATTCCAAACGATGCCAAGGTCCTGGATCCACCGCCCCCTTAGATAAAGTCAGAAGCCCATTAGACCATCTTCTAGATACTTGTTAATAGGAGAGTCAAATCAAGCGATCTCCACAATAAAATTTGATGATCCAACTTTGTATAAAAAGGCTATGAATGATGTGGATGCAGATTTATGGAAACAAGCTATGAATACTGAAACGGAATCTATGCATTCCAATCAGGTCTGGGAACTTGTAGATGCACCAGAAGGGATAAAATCCATTGGATGCAAATGGGTCTATAAGAGAAAGAGGGGAGTAGACGGGAAAATATATACTTTCAAAGTAAGCTATTGGCTAAGGATTTTATCAAAGGAGAAGGTGTCGATCACGAGGCGACCTTCTCGTCTGTCGCTATGCTTAAGTCTATCAAGATTCTCTTATTCATTGCAACTCATTTTGATTATGAGGTGTGGAAAATGAATGTCAAGATGATATTTTTGAATGGCCATCTTGAGGAATGTATCTATTGTAAGTGTTATGCCCTACGTCCAATCAACTTTGGACATAAACACTTTGAATATATATACTCAATGCATATACATGGCAATATCTATTATTTAATTAAATTAATATTCTAATAAATTAAATAATAGAATCCGTAGATTCAAGTCTTGGTGATTTGTTAATCACAAGGAGTTGTGATTGTGAGATACAAATTACATATGACTGAATCTTAAATCGTCCGTGGTCGAGGTAATAACGAGATACGGATATCGTTATTACGGATAGACTATCGCGTGTGACATTCTTACTTGTGAAGTAAGTAGCTGCTCTCACAAGCTAAAGTGTGGTGACACTTGAATGAACACATGGATGTTTTGTTATAGAACCAAACATTGGAGACCCGCTGAGAGATTCCACATGGATAACTATCTAAGTGTTAGTGGTTAATCTCTAACGTTCGGTAGTGGAATTGGTCCTTTGACTTGAGGTCATCATAGTACCTTATATAAAGGCAGACATACTTTGGTGGTGTTGGATGTTGCTCTGTCAAGGGTCGCTAATACAACATTGTTCGGGTATGTCAAGAATCATATGAAGGTTGTGAATGATCAATAAAGGATTCGTCACTCTTAGATAGTAAGAGATTATGATTTACATTTTATCCAGTTAAGTTAATAATGAAATCCTTGGCCAAGGTGAACTCATAAGTTGGAAAAGAGTTTTCGACGTACATTGACTTAATAATGGGATAAAAGATATGATCGATAATTGAGATTGACACATATCCATATCTCATAATTGATCGGATTGTATTGACGAAAGGATTATAGTTTCACGGTAAATGAACAAGTTTGGTTTTGTCATGCTACGTGATATTTCCCGTCACATGTATTGCCCTGATACATTGCTAGATGTCAATCTGGGACAACGAAAATGAATTAGTGATAAATTAAAAGGGGCAATTTAATTTATCGACTTTGATTAGATCAAAATAATAATTTACGTCGTTCGGTATCGTGATCGGGAACCTAATGGGTCACACACAAAAGATAATCAGAAGAATGAGATTTACCAATTAATTAATTGACAAGTGTTGGATAATTAATTAATTGGGTTGTTTATTAATAGGCTCGAATTAATTAATTGGATTAATTAATTCATGGACCAGATTTAATTAATTTGATTAATTAAATCTTGGACCGGGTTAAGTTTAATAGATGGGCCGAGCCCATCTGGACTTCTATTAATAGACTACTAGGGTTTGAAAACTGTAGAGAATTTCATTATTCTTGCTAGCACAAAAAAAGAAAACCCTAGCCGTCATTCTTGTTCTCTGTATGGATCACCATTGGAGGCTGGACAATTGGACAGCTTGGATTGCAGATCATGATCATTGGAGTTCAAGAAAAAGCAAAAGAGTTTGTGGAATTCATCAAAGGTATCATTCTCATCACAGTTTCTATCTAAACACATTGCAGATCCTCGTTTGGGAATTGAAAATTATTTTATTTTCGCTGTGCATGTTAAGTAAATTCCCAACAGTGGTATCAGAGTCACTTTGTATTTGTTAGAAATTGTTTTGCATGATTGAACAATTAAAAGTTAATTGTTTATTTTTGTTTCTTGAATCTAGCAATTTAGAAAATTATTTTTCATCTTTAAAAATCTGTTTTGAAAATGAAAATAATTTTTTCGTCAAAAAAAAATGGATCTAAAACTCGCCGGCAGCAACCAAACGCCGCCAGCGAAGCGGCAGGGCTCGAGGGGAGGGTGGCGACGGCGCGCTCGCTACTAGCGCCGTCGCCAGTCTGTGTGTCGCTAGCGGCAGCAATCGGCTTCTTGTTTTGGAAGAAAGCAGCGGCGATTGTCGCCGCTGCGACGGAGTTCTGGCGCTTCGCTGCGTAATAGGCGAAGCGCTCTTCTTACTACAATGATGGAACGTCGGCGACGAAGCGCTGTATGACAGCGGCGACGATCCGCCGCTTGGCCGACGAAAGGAAGAGGGGACGATTTTTTTGGTAGGGTTTCAGCAGGTTTTCAGACGGGTGAGAGGTGGAGACGGGGGCCTCTTGTGCAATTTCTGAAATTGCAGGCCCCCGTATGCAATTAAGATTGGTGGGTCAGTTTGCAATTTAATATTGGAGGGCCTGTTCCGCTATTTATGAAATTGGGGGGCTCCGTTTTTAATTTTAAACCGAGGGTCAAGTTGCAATTTTGAAAATGGTTTTGATTTTAAATATTAAAATGGTTTTGAATTTAATTTTCAAATAGTTTAACCTTAAAATTCAATTTTGACCCGTTTAAAACTTTATTTAAAAATTGACGACTTTTATATTTTAGTTAAAATTGGATTTTAACTTAAATATTAAATTTTGACCCTAAATTGAATTTTATTTTATTTAGGAGTTTTATCCTAAATTAAAATTTTAATTCAATTAAATTAGAGTTGGACTCTAATATAATATTTAATTAAAATTTGATTTTAATTAAATTATCCACCCTAATATATATTCTTAAAATTAGAGTTGGACTCTAATTTGACATTTAATTGAAATTTGAATTTAATTAAATTGTCCTGCCCTAAATTTTTCTTAAAATTAGAGTTAGACTCTAATTTAGTATTTAATTAAGATTTGATTTTAATTAAATATGTTCGCCCTAATATCTTGGAATTAGAGTTTGACTCTTATTTTGTATTTAATTAAAATTTGATTTTAATTAAATTCAACCGTATTAATTTGATTATAATTAGAGTTGAACTTTAATTTGACATTTAATTAAAATTTGATTTTAATTAAATTGTTATGCCCTAAAATTTTGTTGGAATTGGAGTTGGACTCTAATTTGGTATTTAATTAAAATTTGATTTTAATTAAATAGTCCCACCCTATAATTGTAGAATTAGAGTTGGACTCTAACTTGATATTTAATTGAAATTTGATTTTAATTAAATAAGTTCGCTAATTAAATTATTTAATTAATTTGATTAATTAATTATTTAATTGTTCCGATCCATTTGTCTAAATTAGTTTAGACAACTTTAATTGCTAGAAACTTGAAACATGTATGCATATAATATTAGATATTATATAGGAATACATTTATATGATGAATGTTTTATTAGTGGATGATTATGGACTCGACCATGTGGATGTGTTGAATGGTTAGTTTCATTCTTGTTGTTTTATGGGCCTGCGAGCTCTTATTTATTTTGGACCTGCGAGTCCGTTGTTATTATTATGGGCCTGCGTGTCCAATATTATTTAGGCTTGCGTGCCAACTAGTATATGATACAAGTTGCAGCTGGACTAATTGGAGATACAAGAAGAGGAGGAGACCATAGAGATGGAGCATTGTATGAATCAATGCTATACCCCCTAAGAACTGACCGACTAGTCTTCCTTATGGCTCGGGAAGACTAGATAGTATAAGTCCATAATCGTCCACACTATTATATGTATGTTTATTTGCATGTTAGATGTATAATAAAATATATATAATTATTAAGATGAGACATTTTGCATGAAAATACCTCGTTAAAAATATTAAGTCAATTTGTTATTGGCCTTCCATCATTATAGTGAAAAACGAGAGTCCTAAATCGATCTTAGCTTGTTGAGTACACTCAAGGCTGGTCCATTAGGGATATGTTTGACACTATGAAATATTAGATATTTCTGAATGATGGGTTTGACTTAACTAATATTTATCTTTTGTTGAGTACACTCAAGAAGATAAATTTTAGAGGCATGTTAAAATATTAAGTCATATTTATATTCGTCTTCCACCATTATAGTGAAAAACGAGAGTCCTAAATCGATCTTAGCTTGTTGAGTACACTCAAGGCTGGTCATTAGGGATATGTTTGACACTATGAAATATTAGATATTTCTGAATGATGGGTTTGACTTAACTAATATTTATCTCTTGTTGAGTACACTCAAGGAGATGAATCTTAGAGGCATGTTAAGCTAACACATAAGATGTGTGAAGACAAAGAGTTGTCAGTTTAATGATCTCGGAGTTGTATGGAGATACAATTGATAATAGTATCTACCCAAATGTTTTATTAGGGCTTGTTGAGTACACTCAAGGTTTTAATATAACAAATGGGATTCCAGCCCAATGGGAATCAAGTATGGATTCCATAAATTTATGTGAGAGGTTCATAAATTTCTCACATAAATTTGAGTTAAACAGTGGGAGCGAAATTAATTTAATAAAAGACCATGTTAAATTAATTCATGCATTATATATATTATTTCTTTACTTTTCGTCGTTTACATTTATTGAATCATGAGTAACCACATAAATTTGAGAGGCATATTGTATGCCAACAACCAAAGCAAATTTTCTTGATTGACGCCGCAATCTGAGAATTGTTCTCAGGCATGAAAAATTGGTTGTGTCCTTGAGTAGCACTTTCTAGAGACACTTGCTAATGACTCAACAAAAGAAGAAGTGGCTACTATAATAAACACAGTGATGATGATAGTACTGCAACATGTGTGATGTTTGCGACTATGTTACCTAAGTTACAAAGCAAGATAAAAGTATAGATGCTAACACATGATTTTTCATCTCAATGTGTTGAATGATGAACAATCACATGTGGAAAGATATGATATTTCTAGTAACTATACCGGTGCACAATGGCAGAAGAATCTTCAGTCGGTGCTTGTGTGCTGAAGATGCAGACTACTTTGAGAAGTTGTCTTGATTGCGTTCAGTCATGAACAATGAACTAAGTATAGACTTGGTTTTACAATTTCTGTCAGAGAGTTATTCATAACTAATTATGAATTTAACATGAATAAACTCGAAGCACGCTCACTGAGATGCTGAACATGCTTAAAACTGTTAAGTCCAACATCTGTATTTTGTAGTGGACAAATCTTAGTCATAAATTCCTATATGGAAGTCTAAAGGATGTTTTAGGAAAGCAACCAAGATGACTAAGACGGTTAAAGCAAATAAGGACAATACCAAATCTGATGATCCTTATTATCATTTTGGAATGATAGATCATTGGAAACGAAATTACAAGGCTTATATCTACTTCCTTAGTTTCATGGGTATTAGATACTAGATATGGATCTCATATTTGTATAAATATGCAGAAACTAAATAAAAGTAGATCGCTGCAAAAGGAAGAAGTTGACCTATACGTTGAAAATGAGTAAAAGTTGTTGCATTGCCGAAGAAGCATATTTCTTGCCATTGCCTTTATGTTTGATATTAGAATTAGAGAAATGTTAATTTTGTTTTTACCATTACCAAGAGCATTAAATAAATTTCATGTTTTGACATGAATTATTCTAATGTTAAGGACAATTGTTGTTCCTTTTTATTTTGATAAGATCTTAATGGTTATGGTAAATTACAAAATGACATTTATATTCTAAACATCGAGTATTCTATAATGAGTATAGAAATTGAAAGGTATAAAAATGATAATCTAAAGAACACCTATATCTGGCATTGTGGATTTGGTCACATAAATAAGAATGCAATTCCAAACTTACATGGAGATGTATATTTGGGTCAAATAATTTTGAATCATTTGACAAATGCGAATCATGTCTGTAAGACACAGTGACCAAATCTCCTTTTACTTGAAAAGGAAAATGATCTGCACAATTATTAGGTCTAATACATAGTGATGTATGTAGATCCATATCAATTAATGTCAGGTGAAGTTTATCTTATCTCATCACATTTACTGATGATCATTTCAGAAATGATCATGTATATTTGATGAAATTCAAGCATGAATCTCTTGAAATGTTCAAGGGATTCAAACTAAAAGTTGATAAACAAATAGGTAAATATATTCTTACACTAAGACTTGTTCGAGGTAAAGAATATCTAAAATGGAGAATTTTAGATTATCTAAAAGAGAATTAAATTCTCATGCAGTGGATTCCTCCACATACATTGCAACATAATGGTGCATCTGAAATGAGGAATAGTACACTATTAGATATAGTGCAATTGAGAACAAGCCATGCAAGCATTAAAAAATCGTTTTGAGATCATGCACTGATTGCCACGTGCTGCACACTAAATCGTGTCCCATCAAATCAGTTGACAAAAACTCCATACGAGTTATGGAATGGCCCAACATATCTCATATGAACGTTTGGGTTGTGACACTATGTGAAGCGCACTGAATCGGATAAGTTTGAGACTAAATCCGATAATTATATATTTGTGGATATCCAAGAGATAATTGGATATCAATTCTATAATCCCGTTGAGAAGAAGATATTCATCTCAAGACATGTCGTACTCTTAGAGAAAGTGTTTACTCTAAGAGAGACAATGGGAGTAGAATAAATTTTGAAAGAGTTCAAGAGTCCACGGATATAATTGACCGAATAGATGAACCTGAGTCTTATCCCACACCAGCTGAGGGACATACTTTTGATCAGGAAGTGGAGACTTCTGAGGACACGTTAGCTCAGTGTAAATCTTGTAGGATCATTTGACCTCCTAGAAGGTACGAACCCATGATTACTAATCAAGGATAATGAACCTACTAATTACATAGAAATAAAGTCAAGTGTTGACTTAAAGAGATGTACTTGTTGTATGTAACCGAGGTTTGACCTTGGTCAACTTGCCTAATGGATTAGAACCCATAGGTTGTAAATGAATTTACAAGAAAATGTCAATATGGATTGAAACAAGCCTCTTGGAGCTGGAATCTTCGATTTGATACAAAAAGTCAAAATGTTTGATTTTATCAAAAATGAAGATGAAATGTGCGTTTACAAAAAGATAGTGGGAGCATTGTCGCATTCCTGATATTATATGTATGAGACATATTATAGGAAACGACGTCTCTATATTTCAATTGTTGAAATTATGGTTGTCAAATATTTTCTCCGTGATGGATGTGGGAGAAGCAAGTTGATCTATAGAGATAGATCTAGAAGATTGCTTAACTCATCCCAATCTATACAGATAAGATCTCGAGAAGATTTTATACGGAGAAAATGAACTGAGAGTTCATGGATAGAATGATGCTAACTTCTAGTCAGACTGGAATAATAGCACATCTCAAATAGGATATTGGTTTACTCTTAAGCGGTGTGTTGGAAATGTTTCAAATAACCGTTGATTCTATAATGGAAGCCTTATACATCATTGCTTTACAAAGCAACAAAAGTTGTGGTCTGGATCAGGAAGTTCATTACTGAATTTAGAGTAGTTCCTAACATTGTTGATCACACGCTTATGCATTGTGATAACAATGGAGCCATCGTGCAGGCGAAGGAACTAAGGTCTCATCAATGATCTAAACATATGTTAAGGCAGTGTTATCTCATTAGAAAGATAATACAATGAAATGACGTAAATAAAGAACGAATTCCCACAAGTTATTAAATTGCAGATCCACTGACAAAGAGTTGTCGCAGTATAAACATGATCGTCATGTAGACTCTTATGATATAAGATACATAAGTGATTGGATCTAGTGCAAGTGGGAGTTTGTAAGTGTTATGCCCTAGGTCCAATCAATTTTGGACATAAATACTTTGAATATATAATCAATGCATATATATGGCAATATCTATTATTTAATTAAATTAATATTCTAATAAATTAAATAATAGAATCCGTAGATTCAAGTCTTGGTGATTTGTTAATCACAAGGAGTTGTGATTGTGAGATACAAATTACATATGACTGAATCTTAAATCGTCCGTGGTCGAGGTAATAACGAGATACGGATATCGTTATTACGGATAGACTATCACGTGTGACATTCTTACTTGTGAAGTAAGTAGCTGATCTCACAAGTTAAAGTGTGGTGACACTTGAATGAACACATGGATGTTTTGTTATAGAACAAAACATTGGAGTCCCGCTGAGAGATTCCACATGGATAACTATCTAAGTGTTAGTGGTTAATCTCTAACGTTCGGTAGTGGAATTGGTCCTTTGACTTGAGGTCATCATAGTACCTTATATGAAGGCAGACATACTTTGGTGGTGTTGGATGTTGCTCTGTCAAGTGTCGCTAATACAGCATTGTTCGGGTATGTCAAGAATCATATGAAGGTTATGAATGATCAATAAAGGATTCGTCACTCTTAGATAGTAAGAGATTATGATTTACATTTTATTCAGTTAAGTTAATAATGAAATCTTTGGCCAAGGTGAACTCATAAGTCGGAAAAGAGTTTTCGACGTACATTGACTTAACAGTGGGATAAAAGATATGATCGATAATTGAGATTGACACATATCCATATCTCATAATTGATCGAATCGTATTGACGAAAGGATTATAGTTTCACGGTAAACGAACAAATTTGGTTTTGTCATGCTACGTGATATTTCCCGTCACATGTATTGCCCTGATACATTGCTAGATGTCAATTTGGGACAATGAAAATGAATTAGTGATAAATTGAAAGGGGCGTTTTAATTTATCGATTTTGATTAGATCAAAATAATAATTTAAGTCGTTCGGTATCGTGATCGGGAACCTAATGGGTCACACACAAAAGAGAATCAGAAGAATGAGATTTACCAATTAATTAATTGACAAGTGTTGGATAATTAATTAATTGGGTTGTTTATTAATAGGCTCGAATTAATTAATTGGATTAATTAATTCATGGACCAGATTTAATTAATTTGATTAATTAAATCTTGGACCGGGTTAAGTTTAATAGATGGGCCGAGCCCATCGGACTTCTATTAATAGACTACTAGGGTTTGAAAACTGTAGAGAATTTCATTATTCATGCTAGCACAAGAAAAGAAAACCCTAGCCGTCATTCTTGTTCTCTGTATGGATCACCATTGGAGGCTGGACAATTGGACAGCTTGGATTGCAGATCATGATCATTGGAGTTCAAGAAAAAGCAAAAGAGTTTGTGGAATTCATCAAAGGTATCATTCTCATCACAGTTTCTATCTAAACAGATTGCAGATCCTCGTTTGGAAATTGAAAATTATTTTATTTCCGCTGTGCATGTTAAGTAAATTCCCAACATCTATATGATACAACCAGATGGAATCATAGAAAGTGGTCATGAAAGTAAAGTTTGCAAACTTCAGCAGTCCATTTATGGGTTGAAGCAGCCATCAAGATCTTAGAACAAAAGATTCAACAAAGTGATTAAGATATATAGTTTTGATCAGAACTTTGAGGAACCCTGTATCTATAAGAAGATATAAGACAAAATTATAATTTTCCTGGTGCTTTATGTGGATGATATTCTACTCATTGGAAATGATGTGGGAGCGTTATCATCTGTGAAAGCATGGTTGGCCCAACAGTTTCATACGAAGGAATTAGGTTAAGCTAGCTATGTTCTAAGCATTCAGATCTTAAGAGATCGAAAGAATAGGCAGATAGCTTTATCTCAAGCTTCATATATTGACAAAATACTTCTCCAATTTGCCATGTAAGATTCCAAGAAGTGTAATTTTCCATTCAGACATGGAATCCAACTCTCTAAGGATTAGTCCCCTAAGACTCCTAATGAGATGGAGCGTATGAGTATGATACATTATGCATCGACAGTTGGTAGTCTCATGTATGCTATGCTATGTACTAGACTTGATATTTGTTATGCATCGACAGTTGGTAGTCTCATGTATGCTATGCTGTGTACTAGACCTGATATTTGTTATGTTGTTGGTATGTTGAGTTGATATCAATCTAATCTTGGACCGAAACATTGGGTGGTTGTAACCATATTCTTAAATACCTTCGGAGGACTAGAAATTATTTGCTAGTTTACTCATCACCAGATCTTGCTCCAGTGGTTTATACAAATTTGGACTTCCCGGCTGATAAGGACTCTCGTAAGTCTACATCAGGATCACTGTTTACACTTGATAGTGGGGCCATTATTTGGAGAAGTACCAAACAATCATGTATTGTTAATTTCACTATGAGAATATGTCCCAACTTCTGTGGCTCAAAAAAATTCCTAATTGATATCGATGTGGTGCCTGCATCTGCACAGCCCATAACATTATATTGTGATAATAGTGGGGCAGTGACAAATGTTAAAAAACTAAGGAATCATTAGAGAGGTAAACATATCGAACATAAATATCATCTTTTGAGAGACATGGTTAGTAGCTGAGATGTGATTGTCAGTAAAATTGCTACTGGAGATAACCTTGCAGACCCATTTACCAAAAGTCTGTCAACTAATGTTTTCAATGGACATTTGCAAGGCATGGGGCTAAAAGACATGACACATATACTCTAGGGCAAGTGGGAGATTTGTTGGGTTGTGTGCCCATATAGTATAGTTTATTTTTATATTAAATAAAATTATTTTTATTTTATTTATTGCATTTA
This sequence comes from Fraxinus americana, assembly GCA_035079005.1. Classification (NCBI taxonomy): domain Eukaryota; kingdom Viridiplantae; phylum Streptophyta; class Magnoliopsida; order Lamiales; family Oleaceae; genus Fraxinus; species Fraxinus americana. The sequence goes on from CM068714.1 coordinate 19,656,865, forward strand.
TTTATTATTGAGCATGCGAATTAAAGTGCATATGATCACTTAAGATAATATAAGTTGAGTGTTTGCATTGAGAAGTACAGTGTGACACAATTTATATTTTGATTATAAATAATTTGTTCACTACCAATGTATAAGGGTTGGCACCTTGTACCGAAAGGTTGTAGTGTTGTTTGATTCACTATTCGGGTTTGTGATTTGTTCTTATCATAGAAATAGTTAAAGATGACACTAATACTTTTAGAGTGTATTGAACGGATCACGTGTCGAGTTTAATTCTATAGCATGACCGTGCAGAGAATTAAATTTCACTTGACCGCTGTGTATTTCATCTAAATCCTTTGACAAAGTCACGTATATCTTTTCGTGATTTTAACGGTTCTTTGATTCATCATTGAATGAGATCAATTTGACTGGTCAAATATCTTGATGAGTTGAAAGTTGAGAATGAGCGAAGTAGAAAACATGAATTCGTGTCGGGAACCGTCACCTTAAAAATAGGTAGAGTGACTACTTAAATATTTTATGTTAAATGGTTAAAATTTGAACTCAATATTTAGCGACGACTAAATTTCTACATCTGTGATTTGTTCACGAGACCGTTGATAAAAACGATCATTTATGCTCGTACCTAATTACCGAAGTTCAAATGGGGATAAAATACATATATGGCAAGTCAGGAAAATATTACAGATTTATTAGCTTATGTCATCTTATATATTCTGAGAATTCAGTCTTTTGTCTTTAGTGGAAAAAACAAAGACAAATAATGAAATTGAGTGGTTGTCTAGACATGATCTAATTATTGGAGCTTAGATAATATATGTCCGACCAGGTTCCTATGGTAGCTTTATAAAGTATTTGAACTTACTTACGATAATTATAATAGTTTTGGACTTAATTGTAATTACAATAAAGTTTTGTACTTACTTGTAATTACTATAAAATTGTAAACTTAATTATAATTGTAATTGAAGTTCTAGGACTATACATGTAATTAAATGTAAACTAATTGGATTTGGACTTTAATTAAAACTCTTATTTGGATTTTAACTAAGACTCCTATTTGATATTGAAATTATTATTTTACATGGATTTGAACATCTTCATATCTATTAATAGAGATTAGTCGGACATAAAAATCCTATAACAATCATAATACATAATTTCATAGTGTTCAAATTTGGAGTAAGAGAAAAAGTGAGAAAAATTATGTTTTCTTATTGTCCAATCCAATAATTAGTTTCTTGACTTAATTAAAAGAAAGTGTCCACCCGCCAGTTTAGTCTTGACTTAGGAGAATACCATAAAAGAATTGGAGGTTTGAAGCATCAAGTTCTTGCAATTAAAAGCTGGAATTGATCAAAAAACATATATGTGAACAACTAGACGAATTTAAGTAAAAAATTCAAATCCTTAATTCTTGGTATAACATATACGTGAACAATTATGCGGTCTTGTTTATTGAATTAACGAATTTTTTAATTTCTCGTTGATTCCACTTCCGCGTTCCAACAATACTAACAACCATTTTTACTCAGCTTGCATCACTGACCAGGAAAGTTGGTGGTATATATCACTGTGAAGCCGTTAGCCAATAGAATTCAAGTGTCAGGACCGAAATGTGACAATGGTGGTGAAAATTATACTAGTGTGGACTGCAATGTGGGAAGCCCTTTTGTTCAAACAACAGATGAAGCAAACTATGTGCAGAACTTTCAGATGCATAAAACAACACGTTCTCCAACACCTAAAATCGAGGATGGAGGAACCATCCGAATTTTCCTGGAGCAATGCGCTGACTTCTCAGAATCCACCGCCTCCAAATAAATCATCTGACTGTCAACAATCTTCTCATAATCCACCACCTCCAAATGAATCACCTGACTGTCAACAATGTGCTCCGAAATCCTGCAATCTTCTTTCTCAGTTCGTTTTTTCTTTGGTTAGGTCATTATAATTCCCTTTATGATGAATATTTGGTGAACCAATAATTATTAAATTCTTGAGAATATTGTGATGTTCTAGTTTTATCTCGAAAATTTTTCATCTCTTAGTAGTTGATTATTTAATCAGAGTTGCACCAATAGATGTAGGAAAGTTGCCGAACCACTTTAAATTGGTGTTCTAGCAGTTTATTTATTTTATTATTAACTTTGTTACAATTGGTTGATTATCTTATTTTATTTACACAAAATGGGAAAAGAATTATTGTGTTGTAAATTAATTAGTCTATTTTCCCAACAAAATGTAAGAACCCACAAAATGCAATAAGATGGAGCTTAGTTTGCGTGATTTATCTATTGAAGTGTGATAAAACATCTAGAGAGGTTTGAATCCTACCATTAAAGTCGTAAAGATGGGGGTCTTCAAGATTGTGGACATGGTAGTCCCAAAGAATTTGGAATTATATAGTAGAAAATGAAATGTGTGAGCCGGTTTTAACTAAAGTTGTCTCAAGTTGGCGATGTGCATTGATGGCAGAAATTAAATTCGACTACAAGGGTCATATTTTTACCTTTTCTGGGCCAAAGCCAAATTTCAGTTCATAAAATGCTTTTTATTGTTTCTTAGATTGATATTGTGGCTGTAACAAATAGAAATTGCACTAGAAATCCAGACAGCATGTAAAGAAATTAAAGGGTCTAATGCTTTCTAGAATGAAAATTTATTGTCTAAAGACTCATCAGTTAACTGAAAATAGCTATTAAATTGTATCTCCAGACACTTAACGAAAAAGATTTAATATATAAAATTTTAAAATTAATCCATGAAAATATAGAATAAAATATTCATAGTACGTCGGGAACTGATTATTGAAGATCCCTAAACTAAAAGTTGATCAAACGAACTCCTTGATAAAATTTAAAATAGCCGATGCCCTTCGAGTATCGATCAAATGAATTCCATGGAATCCAACATCATCAAATCTTGCTTCGACTAACACCCCTTGCTGTACCAACATTTGCACAAAATCTTGTTGTCTATCAATCAAAGGGTCTCCCCCAAATCCAATCACTAAACACCTCCCCAAATGTTTGATTTTCTCCTTGATTGGTCCATCAATAAAAGGGTTGCAAAATCTATGATCTCTGTCGGTTCCTCGTGGCAATGCCAGTTCCCACAGAAGATCTTGAACCGGCAAAGGAAAATACTGATCAGTAGCAAGTTTTAGTTCTGATTTTGTTCTATTTTTTCCTCCAAAAAATGGCTGGTTTAATATGATCCCAGCAATGGTTAGGGGTTCCAGTTTGTGATCAAGCATTTTTTGTGCAGCATTGAATGCAATATTTGCACCACAACTGACTCCATAAAGGTAGCATCTGGAAAAATCTCCATAATCTCTTAGCCACTGATCACCATTGGCATTCAGAGCTTGTTTTTGAATCCAAAAGATGCAATCAGTCGCATCTTCGTACTGAGCCGGGAGCCGGCTTTCCGGGGCCAGCCGAAATTCCACTGCCACCACTATCGCCTGAACTTCGCTGGAGATTCTGTTGCTCTGTTCGTGGATAATGGTATCGGCAATACTCATTGTAATCCAACCACCACAATGGAAGAAAATTATTATGGGAAGCCTGGCAATGGAATTGTCATTGGACGGTAATTTTGTTGGACGATAAATTCTCATCCAAGTTTTCTTTTCAGCATTTAGGATAAGATCCTTGCTGACCACTGCTTGGCCTGGGATTTGGCTTGAGTCTCCAGTCGCGGGGGAGGTCGGAAGCTTGATGAAGCGAGTGAGTGAACCATCGGGATTGAGAGAGATATTGAGGTGTTCATAAGGGTCGAATTTCGACATGGTTTTAGGCTTCTTGAAAGGTGAAAATATGGATTGTAAAATGGACAATAAGGTGTAGTATTTTTTTGTGTGTACATGCAGCCAGCAATTTCTTTACTTGTCCAAGTTGTTCCCTTTTTCTCATATGTTACCAAGTCTTGGGGATTTTCTATGAAAGTAGGGGTTATCCTTAAAATTCTATGTTCAATGATGTAACATTATTTTAGGAGAAATTTTGCTCGTTCAAAGATCTTACGGTATTTAAGGAGAATTAGTTATAAGTGGTAAACACACTTTTTTGTTTTTAATTTAATTACCCGAATACATCGAGGCTGCTAAATATCTTTCAAGCTGATGAATTTATTACTTGTGAAAATACGTAGTTCAATCCAAACTACACCCAGAGGGGGGTGAATAGGTGTAATTGCGGAATTAAAAATTTATAATTCATGGCAACAAGTCATTAATTAATTATCTCTAAATGATTAAGCATATAATCCGATTATCTTATATTTGAATACCGCAAAATATAATAATAGTAAATAAAACAATAAATAATGCACAGTATGATCACAGAGAAACCCCAATTGAGTAAAAATTTCGGGCACTTTGCCAGTCAACAATCTACTATAAACGATTTATAACTTACAGTCTATCAGAGTAGACGACGACACGTACTATCTGATCTCATGACTACAATTTCAACAGCTCTCCTGAATTTTGTGCTCATGCACCACTCCCAATTGCAGTTTTTAAAGCTTTCCTGGATTGTGTTCTCATGCAGCAACTCCTAATTTTGTGAAATCGTTTATTTCATGTGGATTCATGAAAAACACCGCGTTCTTCAACGAATGGAACTTTAGTTACCTTCCCTCGATCTTCAGAAACTTTGACCGATATGAAGGAAGCAACAGTTTGGTATTTGGATTATGAATCTGATATTTTCTCCGCTAAAAAGCCAAATCAAGAATGAAGGTTGAAAGCAATTATGTGAAGGTGATCTCAAAGGAATATGTTTCTCTCAATGTTCAACCTCACAATTCACGTTCTGTGGAGTTTGACTATTTATACGTAGGTTAGGGAATGAATGGGCCGGACAAAAAACCTTTAAAAAACGAACTAAAAATTTTCTTAATAACACTGTCACTCGAGCGAAGGGCTAGAGACAGTCTAGCGATGAAATTTCTGTTTCTGACGCTTGAGCCAAACCTTGGCAAAAAACTAGTAAAATTTCACGCCGTTTTTCCTTCTTTCCCATTCTTGAACCTTAGACCTAAAATATCACAATTTATACTATTTGCACACTACTCCTTGAATTTTTACAACATATCAATTTTAGTCACTTTTGTTCACAAAATAGCCAATTACATAAAATATCTAACAACTAGTATGTTCGTCTAATTTTCGTTACAAGCCATTTTGCTTAAGTCAAATTTTTTTAGTAATCGACTTAAAGTAATAAACATTGAGGATATGTTTCATATGTTAGATTGAAGACCGTGATGAAAGAAAATATGTAAAAACCTAGCTGACCCTCCATCAAGCCAAAGTTTAAAGCTCGTTATGGACCTTGTTGGTTTCAGTCAGGCGGACCGACCCATGCTTTTGATGAATTTTATTTATTTAAATGTTAAAATGAAAAGAACCATTATTAAGAATGGATAAACCACCCAATGCTATCAATTCATATTAGTCACCCTTTTATGCAGGAAGTTCGGCACTATACTTTTGGGACAATCAAGAACTTGAAGAGAATTCCTCGTGCGTAAATGAAAGACAAATAACCAAAGGTAATAAGATGGCTAATATTTCAATTAACCACAGTTTCCTTTAATGAGCTATAATCCGAATTTATGTTATTCAAATTAACTTTTTTTTTTTTTTTTTGAATCCACATTGCATCATTTAATATGGGCAGTTAGATAGATCTTAATAACACTTCTTATATCCACTTGTCTTTCACAAATATATTTATGGACATGCGCATGACCATGATTTCAATAGATCGTTGATAGGGTAATATTCCTTCCTCCAATTATTACACACTCAAATAAACTATTGATCTCAAATTCATTTTCACTTTAGTCCCTCAAGTATAAAAAAGTGCCCAAATTAATCATAATCATTGCCATCTGGTGATTATTCTCATCACAAAGTAATCTTGACTCTTCACATTCTCTTCTGAAAATATATCTCATCATTTGCAATCTAGTCCCTAAACTTTACACTTTTGGCATTTACGGCCCAATCTCAAGTTTAAGATCTGAAAACCACTATTTTCTTTACGAGTCATCCTAACAATATCCTCAAAACATTAAATTATGGTTCTTGTTGACCCTGACTTTTGTACCTCCAATGTGTGAATAAATCCTAAGGCTTCCCGCGTCCACGTAAGCTTGATTCATGTATACTTGGACAAACTGTTAGCCACACGTGGCTTCCTCCTGTGGTGTTAGTGCTGGTCGAGTGCACTTCAACGTTCAAGTCAGTTGAAGTAGTGGTATGGGTGTCAGAGGTGCTTTAGACGTGAGCTTTCAATATAAAAATGGGGCCAGCTTTGGGGAAAGCTATGATAATAACAGTAGAGATTGCGAAGTTGTGGTTTGAGAGTTTAAACTTGTATTACCGTTGAAATGCCACATTATGTAAGCTTTTATAGCAGATTATGATGAATAATGGCCATGTGATGAAGATATATGTGGCCTCATCCACAAGGTTGAGGCCTCTTGTCAATGTCGTCAATAAATCATAATCATTAAATGCTAATACCATTTTCTTACCCATAACTCTGACAAAAGGCCTAGACTCGACTTAATTGGCTGGGTAATAGGGCCACAACAGTGAATTGTCCCATAAATCACTTATTATGGATTGCATAAAAGATCACCTATTGGTCCCCTTATAGCCTTTCCATAGGTTTCAACTCCAGCCAAATGGGTTCTATACAAGGGGTCTACTCTAGCCAAATGGGTTCGGCTTTCCATATGGTTTGGTCTCTTCATGGTGTTCGACAAGCTACCTCCTAACAGAATAACGTGAAGTGTATGCCTAGGTCGTGGTGCCATGTAGGATATTCTGGGGTCTCATCGTCAGGCATAACTATAGTCCCCGAAGTCCAAGTGTAAATATTCATATAATGCGTGGACTTTTGTGTTGAGGTTGTTGGAGTGAGATGTATGGTTTTGTAAAGAAAAAATGTTCGATGAATATTGTAGTATATCTCTGTCCCTGAGTCCAAGTATGGATATTCATTTAATGTGTGGACTTTTTTGTTGAGGTGTAAATGAGCTCGACTATCATGGCATGTGAGCAGTTACGACAATATGTTTTAAGGGCTGAAATACACAAAGGCGAGGCTCTTGCTAGAAGATTGAGTTTGTTGATGTAGTTGAAGCCTTTGATAAGGCTGAATTGCATAAGGCAAGGCCTTTACTAGAAGGGCGAACCTTTAGATGTAGTTGAAGCCTTTGATAAGGTTAAATTTAGCAGAGGCGAAGCGTAGTTATGATAGGACATTGTTGGAATGTGTAATGCAATGATTTAAAAACCTCTCATGTTTCCAAGATAAGGCATCAAGGTAGTCTTGCGTTTATCAATACAAGTATTGAGGCAATGCAAATTACATGCGTATGCTTAGCATGATTTATTTTATTATTAAAATGGGTGCCTATTGGATTCAATAGTTTAGATGATGTGTACAAATGTACGTTTCGGATTAAAGGATTTTTCATCCAACGATTGAGCCTTGTCTTGACTGCTTATAAAATGATGCATTTGCCAATTTTAACGCTTTTTCTACATCGCGAAAAACCTTTGAAGCAAGAGAACATACTTTGTGTTTCTTTGGCATTCTTGAAACTTTTTCTAGGCATTCGAACATGCTTCCAATTTCTTTGATCAATTTGACATTTATGTAAGTTGCAGACCTCTTCTCTATAATTCTTGAACTAAAATATTCATTAGATTACCTTTTCTTCGAAACCAAATACCAAGGGGGGGAGGGGTCTTCTAGGAACACTGATATGGCAATGATATGCCCCGAAGCGGGTTTGTCTCCCCTAATTCCCTCGAAGAGGATCATTGAGACGATGAGGGTCCCCATAGTACGTGGATGATGCATGAAAGCTTCATAGATTATGTAACACCCCAAAATTTCAGAAACCTTGAAGTGCTACCAAAAATTCATTTTTCTTTGTATCAAAAGCGGAAAGATAAAATATTATTCTGTAATAAAAAATATAACTAGAATATCCATAAATTTAAACTAAATATGAAAATTGTATCGTTAAGAAAATAACATAATCACTAATTAAATAACGTGCATTTGAACAATAAAAACTAACTAATTAATTTAAGGAAAAAAACTTAATGTTTTTATTTCTTCAATTCTTCCGACAGTCTGCATCACCATCCCACCACAGTCTCAATAGATCTAAAGTAACCTGTTAAATTTTGTAAGAGTGAGTATTTAAAAAAAATACCCAGTAAGATATGTGCAGTTTCCATACACAATATATAACAATAAAATAAACACTTCATATCACTCTTCTTTTATGGAGTATATTGGTGACCAATCGATACACCCATTTTAGGTTGTCTTAAATTCTCGTAGAATCTCATATCTTTTAATAAAGAACCCGAAGGTCTACTGGCAATGCATGCATAAATTACTAAATATAAAAGCATAAGAAAACGAACCATTTGCACGAAAGTATCTTATCTTGATTTTTAAAAGGTTGGAAAGAATAAAATCTTGCACGTAAAAGATTTTCTATTTTTCTATACTTTTTCGTCTCACTCTCTCTCTACCATGGCTCTCTTTATTTTCTGTAGTGAAATAATGAGAATTTCAACAATTTCAACAATATTTATAGTTGAAATTCTCAATTGAGTTTGTATGCAACTAGATTTGAAAATAATGTATATAAGGAATTTGGATAAGAATTGATTTCAAATAATAAAATTATGATTACTTTTAAACTTTTTCAAATTAAGATTGTAATCAAATTCTATCCAAATCACAAAAATATTATCGTTATCAAAATCAACATTTATCACTCTATCGATACATAATCATTTGGCTTAAATAAGATAGAAATTTAAAACCTATTTCATTTTAGTCCTCATTTTTTTCTTCAAAATATTAAAAATATAGTATATAAATCAAATAAAATTTCATTCTAAAATTTTCGGCATATTTTTTGGCGTTACACCCATTTTTAGGTATATTTTTAGGCGATATAACCTAGCCCCCACAAAACTTCTCCCAAACATATGAAGCTAATAGGAAGGGGCCTTTTTTCTCTGGTTGGAGGTCATTCTTGGTGAGGATATGCCTCCCTATGTATTTCAAAGCCTTTTCCAACCTCGAGCTTTCAGTGTGGAGGAAGATTTTAAGTGGTATTGCATGAATCCATGGGGTCCACATTCGCCTTTTATCTAGAGTACATCGACCTCAATAAAGAACTGAAAATCGTCTTGGTTCTAGATGAGGGGTCGTTGGCAGACAGTGGAAGGTGATGTAGTCTCAAAAATAATCGTGTCGACCTAGTATCGTGAGTATAGTGAGTTGTTTTTTAATTATTTCTCTTATCTACCACTTTTGCTTTTCGACTTTTGTGCTAACTTGGTCTCTTATGCAACTGCATTCAACCGCTTTTAACTTAAATCGGAGGAGTAGACCGATAATAGCCTTGTCTTCGTATCATATATACAAGTTCTAGCCCTCAGGCATGGTTGCTACTAGGGGTGGGCGTGGATTGGGTCGGGTCGGTTTTTTCCCCAACCCAAACCTAACCCAACATGGTCAGCTTGGCATAAATTCAACTCAATCTATGTAAAGATTGAAATCCAACCTAACCCAACCAAATGTCAGTCGGGTTGGGTCGGGTTGTGACGACCTATCAACAAATATTAAATGATCAATAGAACAAACAACACATCAAAGCAACACTCCCAGACGACTTCGGAAAGTATATACACAGGCAATGGCACATACGGTATGCAATCATAATAGGATAATAAGATAACATACCAGTCCCCGTGACAGTAATGCAGTTATTAGAAAAAGCAACGCTCCCAGACGACTTCGGAAAACAGGAAGCATCACTTTTAGCTTATAAAGCGCACTCGCCTTTGAAATGAATGTGCTAACTTTCAAAACCTTCTGCAAGTCGAACCCAGATTCAAAAGAAACACCACATGGTGTGAAAAAAAAAAAGAAAAAAAAGTGGAACAGTTGATGGATAATAATTGTAAACACAAGTTTTACCATTTTTTTAAGTGTCTGACCAAACAATATACAGTGTTCAGATTATTAGTAAATTGCACATTAACTATTATTGAATGAAGGTTATTACAGCCACATGGTACCACTTTTGAAATGGAAACACACTGAAATGTTACATAGATGTTGGAAAGTGATAAATTTACATCATCCTTCAACCCATCCATGGACTCCTCTGCGTGACCATCAAGAACATACATTGATGCTATTACAGCTGTTTCATTGTTTCTACACAGAAAGAGCATCTCATTTATACTCCCTACCAAGGCTCTGTATAGAAGTGGCAGAATTTACAAAACCATTTATCAAAACACAAATAAAAAACTAACAACATATAAAAGAAAAAGAAGAAAAGTCTACCAAATGAGCTAGCACAAAACTTACAAACCCATTCATGAAAATACAATGGTTGGTTGATTCGTTGCCTAAGCCAGATATTAGGGCTTCTGTGCGAGTGTGCGGCTGGAGAGGAGGGACGGGAGTGGACAGAGAATTCTAGGGCTTCTTTCTTTCCCTTTTTATCTTTAGTCGGTTTTTTTTTTGTTTGTCGAGTTGGATTATACCAGGTTATCTTGCTTAACCCACAACCCGACCCGACAAACTAATCCACTACCCGAAACCCACCTAAAAGCACCAAAAAATCGACCCAACCCGATCGGGTTGGGTTGGGGCGGTTGGTTTTCGTGGGTTGGATTGGGTTTTGCCCATCCCTAGTTGCTACAAACTCCTTTATGAATTTCTCAAATAACATAATTCATCTATTCTCCACTAGTGCATATGAGAAGAGGTGGGAATAATCCTTTCATATACAACACCTTATCTTAGAGTACGAAATGAACAGTCATTCACCTGAGTTTATTAGCCTCTTCATTATCATCCTACAGGACTTGATCTTTAAGGAAGACAATAATTGGCTATATCCAGGATGGAGGCTCAGAATCCTTGTTGCTAGCTTACTTTGACAGGGAATTAGCATGGACATTCAGCACATGGTATTTGAGTCAACTGAAGATCCATAACCTACTTGAGGTAGCTTGCCATACTTTTATCCCTTGTAGTGTAGTTGTCATTTACTTGGTAACTACCAACTGTTACTCACGATGAACCACCAGCTTCTTTACTTGCATCTCTTTGAACAATTAGAGGCCAGTATCGCCTTATATTCAGCTGCATTGTTGGAGGCCTTAAATCCAAATCTTACCATACAATTAAGTTTGTGGCTTTTCGGGCCAACTAATACCACTCCAGCACTTGCACCTGTTTCCCCCGAGGAACATCAACAAACAAGTTCCACGTGATTGTTCTGCTAGTTCTTGTCTAGTGTGTTGGCAAATTCTGATACAAAGTTCGCAAATGCTTGTCCTTTCACTAAAACCCTTAGCTCTACAACCCATTTCATTAATTTTCTCGAAGCTTTAGGCTTCTGAAGCACTTGGAAATATAGTCTCAACTTTCTGCAAACGGTAATCAGGGAAAGGGCAAGTGTCTTCATGTCAGTGTAGCGAGTTTTTACTGACAAAAGGGCTCTTCGTACGTAGTAAACAGGTAGTTGCAAACTACATTCTCCCTTACAAGTACAGTGCTCATGGCCTCAGAGAAACAGCAAAATACAGCAATAGCAATTCTTCTTCTTTAGGCTTTGAGAGGAGGGAGGCTTGTCCCAAATGCTTCTTCATATCCATTAAGGCTCTGATCTTTTCAGGATTGACTTCTATACCTCTTTAATTAACCATGTAACCTATGAACTTTCCAGAGGCAACATCATAAGCGTATTAAATGGGATTCATCCTCATCTTGTATCTTTTTAATATTTGAAAAGTAGAGTTAAAATACTTCACATGGTCCATTATCTTAAGGCTTTTCACCAACATCTCATCTACATAAACTTCCATGATTTTATCAATTAGGTCACCAAATATCTTGTTGACAAGCCTCTAATAAGTTGCCCCAACATTCTTTGGGCTAAAGGACATCACCTTGTAACAATAAAGACCTCTATCAGTAATGATAAAAGTTTTTTCCTCGCATGTTAGGTGAGTGAAGATCTGATTATATCCTGAACAGGCATCAATAAAAGTCAATAACTCATGCCCTACAGTAGAGTCTACAAGTCGGTCTATCTTTGGGGGTGGGATATTGTCCTTAAGGGCATGCTCGATTAAGGTTGGAAAAGTCTATGCATACTCTCCACTTGCTATTGTGTTTGTTTTACCAGAACTAGATTAGAGATACATTTTGGATAGATTACCTATCTGATGAACCTATTAGATATCAGCTTTTGCACTTCTTCTTTCGGGTTAAGGGCTTTTCTTTCGTGCTTGTGAGAAGTGAACTTTGGATCAATATTGAGGTGGTGGCAATTGATCTTGGGGTTAATGTCTACCATGTCTTCATGCTTCCAAGCAAATATGTCCAGGTGTTTGAGTATGAAGCATTTGAGCTTTTACTTGTCTTCCACATTATGAAGCATTTGAGCTTTTACTTGTCTTCCACATTCAGCTCATTTCCTACTGGAGCCTTTTTATGGGATCTCGTGGGTCTATTGGGAGAAATTCAATTCTTCCACTGGGGCCACTTGAGAATTGTCCTCTAGATTCAAAGATCTAGTCTGTTATCCCTTATCCCTTTCACCGATTCTACAGGGTCATTTACCATTTCGATGTCTTCTCCTTATTTTGGGGTCTGCCTTTTTCCAGATGCATCAAGTATTTTAGCATCAATCAATACCATGTTAACATTTCAAGGTTCAGCTTTCCTCAAAGAATTAAGATAACATTCCCTTGATCCCATTTAGTCACCTCTAAATGCGGTGATGCCACATTTGGTAGGGAATTTCATGCATAAGTGTGGATGGAGGTGACTGCCCAAAGTTTTAAATGTGGGTCATCGTAATATACCATGATAAGATGACCTATGTTCTACAATAAGAAGCTCCATGAAGTGATGGGCCATCTGGGGTGATCCCATTTCCACTACAAGGTGATTTTTCTCCTAGGAATGATGCTATCTCCAGTAGAACCATATAGAGGGGGAAGCCATGGGGCAAGCTCATGATTTATCAGCATTTTGTCATAAGAGACGCCAAATAGGATATTGATGGAGCTTCAGTTATCTACAAATATACACTTCGGACCATTTTTTGCTACAACAACCCTTATTACTAACGAAACACAAAGAGGGTAATGTACATCAGCCACATCTTCCTATGTAAATGTAATAGGTGGTATACTTCCCAATCTTATGAAGGGTGCTATTGACTATGTCACTTATTATGGGCGATCTTTGTCTTTCCCCGCATAATTTCTCTGTACATTTCTAGATTCTCTTCCAACGTGCGGACCTCCAATAACAGTGTCTGTCTTTCTGACATAGGCATTTTCATCATCTGCTGGGGGTTTTCTCCTCTGTCTTTGGCCACTTCTAGGCCTGTTTTCATCCCCATCCCTCATGTGTCTAGGGGATTCTTCCCAGGGATGTCGCCTCATCTAATCTCGTCGAGGTTGTTAGTTATTACTAGACGTGGGTATACTTTGTTGTGTGTGGTAGGTATCCTTCCTTCCTAAATGTGCATCATTATTTTTCCATATGTTGGGGTATGGACATACAGTCATTCGCGCCATGGCTATAAGTTCGGTAGTAAGTACAATAAGGCTTATTCATAGGCTCATTGTTTGTGTCCTTGCCTCTGCCCCAGTGCAACTTGGTTGTCTTTGAGCATCATGTTCAACTCCTTATATGCTAAAGAAGGTACAACATTTAAAAGTAGCTGTAGCTAATGCTTGACCTGAAATAAGGGGAATTGTATGCCCAACTTGGTCCATTGTTGATTTACCACATGTGAGATAGGGCCTCATCTTTTCCTTTGAGGATTCGAAAGTCCCATGGAGGTTCGGTTGTGATAGTGTATCAATTCTTCATTGACAATCTTGCTTCTTATCATTTCTGCCAAGACATGATAGGTGGTGGGATTTTTGTTTCATATGTCCATCCAGAAGAAGGTGTTTATATTGATGCCTCATCTTACATCTGAAAGAGTTTTTCTATCAATGTCTTGTTCACAATAACTCAACTTATCCGTGAAATAGGCTACGTAATTTTTCAAGGTTTCGCCTACCTGTTTCCTCATATCTTGTAGACGTTGGATAGGGGTTTCTCCTTCTTTGCTTGATAGATACTGGTTCAACAAGACCTTTTTGAAATTCCCCCAACTTCTGATACTCCCAGCTGGTATGCGGCTATACCATATCTCAACAGCCCCTGTAAGTGTAAAGTGGAAGGTTCTACACTCAATGCAGGTGAGGCTCCTCTAAAGCTCATGTAGGTCTTCTAGTTGTTAAGATGTTCTATCGGATCACCCTTTTCCTCATACCTAGGAAGTTTTGGTGGTAAAAAGTGGTCGGGAACATGTGTGTTTCTTAATTTTTGTGAAAATGGGAGACTCTCATCATCATCATATAATTCAAAAGATCTGCATGGGCCATCTGAATCTTCTTCCTCGGTCGGTACTGGAGAAGTTGTGATGTGCCACCCTGGTTTTTCACATTTGCAGCAACCCTTCTTACTCACCTATTTCTAGGTAGGGAGACCTCTTAGGGCTTATGAATTTGCATGTGTCCCAATGGCCTTTGCTTAGGAGGTGGTTATTGGGGTTTATTTCTAAGCATTGAAGGGTTAATTTCGTCAAACATACTGTATGACCTTTGTGGTCCACGCTCATATACAAACTCTAGAGGAAAGTTTTCATATTCTTGGGATAGGTCGTTTGGATACGTAATTAGTTGACATATCCACCTCAACTTCCTTTTCAATTGGGCTTGCCTCTCTCCTATGCCACTGAGAGCAAACCCTTGACTATGTTCTTCTTCATCTTGTTGGAAAGCATTTTGCTAAGGCATTTGATACCCAACCTATCCTTACATTTTCATAAGTAACTATTACATGACAGTAATCTATTGGGCATTATTCCTCATTTTGCGAGAAATCTCTTCAACATCTTTTGCAATACGTGCAGTAGTGCCACCAACTCGACGGTGCTGGTGAGAGTTAATACCCTAAATAGTCATCGACCTTTGCCAAAAGTTCCCAGGAGGTCATCGAACTTCAAAACTTCCCTGATTAGTCACTGAACTTTTCAAAAAGTTCCTAGGAGGTCACTAAACTTCAAAACTATCCTAAATAGTCACTGAACTTTGCTGAAACTTCGTAGGAGGTTACTAAACATTGCAAATTGTGACCTCATACATCAATGATTTAGTGACCCCTAGGAATTTTTTACAAAGTTGAGTGGCTAATTAGGGTAGTTTTGGAAAAGTTCAGTGACTATTTAGGATAGTTTCGAAGTTCAGTGACCTCTTAGGAACTTTTTACGAAGTTCACTGACTAATTAGGGAAGTTTTGAAGTTCGGTGACTAATTAGGGAAGTTTTGAAATTCAGTGACCTACTGAGAACTTTTAGTAAAGTTTAGTGACTATTTAGGGTATTAACCCTGCTGGTGATGGAGTCTTCAAATGTTGACATTAGTCCAGAGGACAGAAATCTCCTATGGCCCTTTGTATAGGACCCATAATGGCTGAAACGCATGGTTTATAAACAATTCGTGTTTTCAGCAACACTTCATAGAGCATTTTCATAAGCACTTTCACTTGTTCATTCTTCAATAATAAAAACCTTTCTTCAATGGTAGAGTTTGAAAAGCTTCTTTCACCAATTGTTTTTGCCACAAGAATGTTCATGGTTATAGTGTGGTTTCCCATAGATAGTATCAATTTGTTGTTCTCGAATTTTTACCTCCAACGTGGCTAACTGATTACTTACCTCCCGCATCTACGTAAGTTTGATTCCTGGACACTTGGACAAACCGTTAGCCACGTATGACTTCCACCGATGGTGGTGAAGTTGGTTGCATACACTCCGACGGTCAAGTTAATTGAAGTAGTAGCTATGAGTGTGAGAGGTGCTTTAGACGTGAACCTCCAATATAATAACATTAGAGATAGATATGTTGTGATTTTAGAGTTTAAACTTGCATTACTCTTCGAATGGCACATTGTTTGAGCTTTTATAGTAAAATAGGATGAATATTGGACATGGGATGAAGATATACATGGCCTCCTCCACACGGTTGAGGCTTCTTGTCCATGGCGTCAATCAATCATAAGCATTAAATGGTAATACCATTTTGTAACCCATAACTCTTATAAAAGACCTAAACTTGACTTAAATTGGCTAGGTAAGGGACGACAGCAATGAATTGTTACATAAATCACTTACTATAGATTGCATAAAAGATCTCTTACCGGCCCCATTACAGTCTCTCCTATCAATCTATGCAGGGGTCGACTCCAGCCAAATGGGTTCGGGTTTATATACTGGTTCGGTCTCTTTCGGTAAACTGCCTCCTGGCATAATGACGTGAAGTGCGGGTCCAGGTTCGGGTGCTACATAGGTTATTGTGGGGCCTCATCAGTAAAGGCGTAATAGTTCTTAAAACATTTTATAATTTTCATTTGTCCTTAAACTTTATAGAATTTGCTAAATTACTCAAACTCAACTTCTCACAAGTAATAATTTCTAGATATTAATATTTTCACTCAGATAACCTTTTTTTAACTAACGGGATAGTTTTGTTAATTTGTAGTTAGGTTCCTAAACTTTTTAGTAAATATGCTAATATACACAAGCTTCTTAAGTTTTCATACTCTATAAGAAACCTGGGTTTTACAAGTACATCTAGGACATATTCTATTGAGAAAATAAAGATAGATTCAATATGAAAACATATTGAAGGAACTTGATGAAGGAATATGTAGAACACTTATTATTCATCAAATGCTCAAGTGATATTGGAAATATATTGCTCTATTTATAGAGTAAATTCTATCAAACTATCTAGAAATCTAACAGCTGGAAGACGGATCTAGAAGAGGCTAGAATAAGCTGCTGAACATGCTGGGAACGTGAGCTGTTTGAGCTGGAGCCAATCATGCACAAATTTTGGGGGTTTTTGGTAGTTATTTGAGAATTGATTCTCAAATCAATTCTCATTTTCAACAACGCATTCTTCAATAAAATAATATTTTCCATCACATCAATAATTTTTTCTTCTTTTTCAATCACACATTTTCCATCATATCACTATTCAAAAATCAATTATTCCCCAAAAAATCCCTACCAAACAAGCTCTTAATTCTAACACTCCTCCCTCAAGATGGAACATCTTGAACTTGGAGAAATAAACAATGATGCAAGTATTGGAAGAAGATAACTGCAGATCCACGAATGGACCTTCAAAGTCGTTCATTGATTGATTTAAAACTTGCCTCAAGTTTCTCCACACTTGGAGAATGCTGTCTTAACAATAGAAATAATTACAGGGACGATGACCAAATACTCAAGCCAGATGATCACTGTCCACTAAAATTCTCTACAGTTGAGGGTAATTTAGGGGAGCAGCCTAACCCAAATCTGCAGAGGTACAGCACGAGAAACCGACCTCTAACAGCTACAAATCAGAAAGGGAAAAATAAGGACACCACTTTACGAGAAAACCTGACACCAAGACCTCGACGGTATGCCCGTGACATGGTGGCTCTTAATGAGTTCCATAATTATACCGTGACTTCCCAAATTCAAGAAGGTGAGAATGGAGTGTCTAACAGTGGCGACAACAATGTACGGGACAAATTTCTCATAATGCATGCGGTACAAATGATTCTCGGCAAGGATGAGATATTCAAGAACATCATGTTCTTCAAAACAAGCCACAGATACTGAGCTTTGCTGGGTAGCCAAAACTTCAATAAATCTGGAAGAACTAGATACTGAAACAACTTTTTTTTTAGATTAGATTCGATAGAACCACGAAAGAGCTCCGATTTTTGGAGGAAACATCATCAATGGTGGAATAACTCATTGATGAGTAAAAGAAAAAAAACTGATGAAGGAAGCTTCTACCATGGAGATGCAAGGAAGCTTTATCGAAGAAGAATCAATGAGTAAAAGAAAAATAAACTATGAAGGAAGCTTTATCAAACAAGAAGAGCAGCTGAAACGGAAGCCATTATGCTCTGTTACCATGTTGAGAAAATAAAAGATAGATTTAATATGAAAACATATTGAAAGAACTTGATGAAAGAATATGTAGAACACTTATTACTCATCAAATGTTCAAGTGATAATGGAAATACATTCCTTTATTTATAGAGTAAAATCTGACAAACTATCTAACAAACTAGTAGCTAGAAGAAGGATCTAGAAGAGGATAGAATGAGCTGTTGAATATGCTGGGAACGTGAGCTACTTGAGCTGGAGCCAATCATGTACATATTTTAATTATAACAGATTCCAAAGGAACTTGTGACTTCCATCAAAGTGGCAAATGAGATATCTTACTTACGGTTTGTGCTCCATCAATGGACGAAGTATTGGCCATTATTGAATTGCGTAACACTTATGGCAAGTGTCAAAGATTTTTGTTCTCCATTCGTTATTCTTATTTCCAAAATTCATTAGTTTCTTATATTTCTAATTGCCCAGTTTACCTATGCTATTAGTGGAATTGGTATTTCGCAAGGTACTGCACTCGAAGAAAACCCTCGCCTTTCATGGATGTTTCTTCAAGTTATTTATTTTCGTGAGGAAAATTGAAGAAATAATGCAGGTACTCGGTATGATTACATGTTTTATCTGCATAGTCATAAGGTTTAGATGTTTAACATCAGAGTCAGTACAAAAAATAGATTTTGAGATGTTTTGTACATTGATGGGTAGTGACAGCTTATTGCCTGGAGTAGTGCGCTGAGTAATGTTATAGTACTTAACATGTACATAGGGAATATGCATGCGTAATGTTGAGTTAGCAAAGATGATTTTATGGGCTCGTACACACAGAAATGGATGTTAGAAGATGCTCATTAGAGTGGGATCGATGTACTTCGACTAGGTATGATTTTCAAGAAATGAATAACATGATTTCTAGATATTTCTTACATTGAAACTTGATATAATGAATATTCGATGTTTCAATGGTGACAATTGGTAGAAAGAATAATCACCATGTGGTACAAATAGATAACTTTTGTGTGTTACTTATAAGTTAAGATGAATTTATAATCGATAAATAATGTTGCACTGGTCCCCAACGAAATCTCATGCGGAGTGTTGTAAAATAAACTTTTTTTGGGCCATTTTATTAATTTGGTTTTGAGCTTGTTAATTATTATAGTTAAGTGAGTCCATAAGCCCATATCTAAAATAGTCATTTTAGAATAACTCATGATCTAGAATAATTCACTATTTAGAATTGTCTTGTATTAGAGAGTATTTAGTGGATGTTAGTAGGTTGTTGTAAATATATTTATTTTGGTAGTTGAGTGGTATGTAGAAGAGGCCATTGAGTAAGATAAATAGAGGTGCTCACTTGTTATTTGGAACAAGCAAATTTAGAGATATAAAATACAAGTTCATTCTATAGCCTCTTCAACCTCTCAAAGATTCTCCTGAAGTACAATTCAAATAAGTCATCTCTAACAAATTGGTATTAGAGCCCCAAGATCCTTTGAAGGAGTTGGCAAATTGTATGATTTCCTTTCATGTTCCATCATTCGACAAGAGCAACTATGACAAATGGAGCATTAGAATAAAGGCATTGCTCGGGTTGCAAGATCAATGAGAGATTGTAGACAAGGGATACTGACAAGTCGAAAATGTATTCGACTTTGATTACCGCAAATGTATGGATCGTTCAAGTAATAAAATGGATTTTAGAGTCCAAGTATCGTTCCCACAGAGATTTACTAGTTCGATTTTACCTATTCCGACCTTAACCGAAACGTGAAATATGATTGATTTTTATGACTAAGTTGTAACTAACTTAAATGCAAAATAATGGTTGAATGCAAAAGTTTGGAGAAAGTAATATGTGAAAAAGTGTACTAGGATCCCGAATCACCAAACAAGTTCACTTTTAACCTCTATTTCACAATTTGATAACACGATGAATTGTTGAAGAATCAATGTTTCTAACTTATCTAATAATCTCTTTTGAGTAGAATTGAACATATTCTAGCACACCATTTGACTATATTTCTATGACAAATGCAATATACAAGAATGCTTGACGTTTTGTAAACACTTAAAGATTCACGTAATGCATATCGGTATATTTCTATCCTCTATGAACAAAACGATGATTTATACCTTGTTGAGTTTATTTCCCTTCTTTCGAATGCATAAAATAAACCACCCAAACTCACATAATCACATGCATTTAATTATGGAGGCAAGAAAGTGTATATAAATCATTCAACATCTATCAAACGTGTTTGAATATCAAATTGCAAAATAAATAATTAAAAGATCACAATGCGAGGTTCATCGTAAATCCTAGCACATAAAAATCTAGCTTAACATGATATTGAAGTTGAACAAATAAAAGTGGAACGACATCACCAAAGATTGACGAAACGTGATTAATTCTTGCCAAAAATTAATCTGTCGCATCAAAATTAAATCTGCCGCGTCCGCCTTATTTTCTTCAATTCCAGTTCTGCTTCTCTGTCTTTTTTTCTGCCACTTCCGGTTCCTATGCGTATATAAATATTCAGCGTGTATTTCTTTATTCCTCCTGCGGCGGGGGTTTTCTGATTGTAGTTTAGTTTCAGCCCCCAAGAACCCCCGACGTCCCAGTATTCTAGTTTAGTTTCAGCCCCCAAGAACCCCCCACGTCCCAGTATTCTGTCCGCCTGTGTATTTATATATAATAGTGCACCAATAATTCTACCATTGAGGCCCAATCCACAATACAGCCGCCAATCAATTCTTTTGTAATTAGGAATCCAAATCCAGTTGCTAATTAAAGTCCTAATCCACTTGCAAGTGCACAGGCCCAATTCCAATGCATTATTTTCATTCAAGGCTCCAATTCTTTAGAATTAATACAATTGAGTCCTTCAATTTCTATAGTATAGACTTTAATTCCCAAAATTATAGATTTCATTCGATTTCAGCATTTTTCCTTTCCAATTGCTTCGAACACGTCCAAAACTAAAACAAAAGAAAATTAACCCAAGTTAAGTAAAAATAAATAATTTGACGACATGAAACCCAAGTAAAATGACTTAAATAGGTACACAAAATGCACTCATCAGATACAACGAGCCAAATGATGAGGCTACAATATAGCTCAAGGACAAAGGGGATTTAAGAAAGAGACACAAGAAAGCTCTCTATTTGACCATCTATCAATCACTTGATGATGATAGATTTGAGACATTTTCAAATGCAAGCACCTCCAAAGAAACTTGGGATAGGCTTCAAATGGCATAAAAAGGAGTTGATAAAGTTAAGAAGGTTCATCTTCGAACACTAAGGGGTGAATTTGAATCTCTACAAATGAAAGATTCCGAGTTTATTTCGAAATATATTTTCTAGAGTATTGGCGATGGCTAATCAATTAAAAGCAAATGGTGAGAAATTGGATAACTTTAGAATTATGGAGAATATTATATGACCTTTGGATCCAAACTTTGAGCATATTGTAGTCACCATTGAAGAAACTAAATATTTGGAGGCCATGACTACTAACTCATTAGGTCTTTTCAAGCATATGAAGAGGGACAAAAGAATAAGCAAAGTCCTTTGGAGCAAGTACTTCAAACAAAACTCACATTGAAGGAAAATAATAGAGGTGATTTCAATATTGAAATAGGAATAGAATGCGGTCATGCTCGTGATCATGGTCAAGGAAGAAGAAGAGGAGAACACATGAAATCCAACCATGAAGAAAGTAGACAATTTACCTTCAAAAAAGGTAGTGGAAGATGTAACAATTCAACGCGAAGGTATGACAAATCTCAAGTTGAAGAATTGTCAAAAATCTTGACATTAGACTTGGGAATTTAGAGCAACTAATCCAGTTGAAGAAGAAGAAAATCTTGTAGAAAATGATAAGGACTGTGACTACACTATGCTATTAGCACACAAAGGAGGAGACATAATGAAAGTCAACACTTCCTACTTCGACACTGGTGCAGCAACCACGTGTGGAAATAAAAACATGCTCATGGAACTTGATGAATTGGTGCGTGGCTACATCACATTAGGAGATGAATCCAAATTTCAGGTAAGAGGCAAAGGTGATATCCTTATACGCTTGAAGAATGAAAATCACCAATTTATTTCAAATGTTTGTTATTTGCCTAACATAAAAAATAATATTTTGAGCTTGGATCAACTTTTAGATAAGGGCTATGACATTCATATGAAACAAAAAGCCTTTTACTAAGAAATTGTTAAGGTACTAATGACTAATAATTGAATGTATTTGTTAAATATTCAAAATGATGTTACAATATGCTTATATGCCTGTGTAAAAGATACACCGTGACTATGAAATCTAAGGTTTAGACATCTCAATTTTGGTGATTTGGAGTTGCTATCCAAGAAGAGAATGGAGAAAGGATTGCCATTCATCAATTACCTGAATCAATTTTGTGAAGGATTCTACTTGAGAAGTATTCTTGAAAGAGGTTTCCAAAAGAAGCAAGCACAAGAGCAAAAAAGCCACTAAAAAAAATTCGAGGTAACAGTTGGGTAAATAATTCAAGAGTATTCAAACCACACTTTATTAATTTTGAAGTAATTAGAATTTCTATATTAATATTGGGCTCATTCTGTATGTTGTAATTAAATATGTGACTTCAACCTAAGAAAAAGCAATTTTGAAAAAGTCAAAACCAAATCAGACACGACCACATGAAAACAAGGTTAAAGGATTTTATGGAATTAAATATCTTGATTACCCAAATTTTTTGGCCAAAATTATATGATTAGGATTTGGTTGACCAACGTCAATTTAGAAACCTAATTCTACTAGTATACATGTAAAATGAAACCAATTCCAAAGTCTTCAACGACTCCCCTTAGGAGTGGGCGCGACCCAGTTCAGTCTAGTTCCAAAGAGAACTGATCCGAGTACCAATGAGAATTTTAGAAATGGAACCATTGGTTTCATATCTAATTATAGAATCGAAATGGAACCAATTGATTTTTGTTAGCTCCGATATGATTTTTTATTTTGAAATTTTATAAAAACAAAGTATAACACTATATGTCATATTAAAAATAAATAAAAATAGAGTTGAAACCACTTATTATTCTAGTAATCAAATGATATAAAAATCAATATAATAAGACAACAAGCAGAAATACACTTGAAGGTTCAATTAAATAAGGGCATAAAAATGAACAAACTATTAAACACAATATGAACTGTAAAATCTGCATAAAAAATCAATTCTTAAGAAAGTTTATAAGATAATGTGTGTGTGTGCGTGTGTAATGCGTGTAGTATTTATAACCTCATTATCTTCAATAATCTTCAAGGAAAAGTTCTTAATTCTAATGATCAACTTCTCTGAAAACAACAAGAAATTTGAGTTCTTATGAAAGATTGAACTAAAAATACACTTTTTCTTATTGAGGTTGCATTAAAATTATGAATTTTTGTAAAGTATTTATAAAATTATTTAGATTTAAACGTTGATTACCCATTAGATTTTGCTGTAAAATAAAGTAGAAAAATTGTATGAAAAGTGAGATTTTGACGTGGAATAATTTTAGAGTCTAGTGTTCAAATATCTAGTGTATATTTCTATAATATACTAGCAAAAAGAAAAATTAGGGAAAATTGAATTGATTATTAGTTCTTCAGGAAAAACCAAGAATCTGGCTGAAATCGTTTGATTCTCGATGCATATTCCCAAAAACTATCCATTTGATAAAGGAATCGGAGCCAAACAGATTCTTTCTATCCGATTTCAGTCTGATTCTTCCGTTTTTGAGAAATAATGCCCATCCCTAGCTCCACTATCCAAGTTATATAGAAACTCAATTGGATACTTAGGTTATAAGTTTATATATATCACATGGAATCGAAAAATATCTACAAAGAAAAAAAAAAGTCACAGCACAGAGAGGCGGAGATGATGGAAAAAAAATATATAAATGAATATTCAAGCACAAAATTTTACATTCCTTTAAGGTTTACTTCAAGTTTTACAACCTTTCAATTTCAAGGTATGAACATGCAAATGTTTCGTTTTCTTATACTTTTATATGTTAAATGAAATATTCATGAATTACTGGTTGAAGTTTCGGTTTTGCTTGATTC
This sequence comes from Fraxinus americana, assembly GCA_035079005.1. Taxonomy (NCBI): domain Eukaryota; kingdom Viridiplantae; phylum Streptophyta; class Magnoliopsida; order Lamiales; family Oleaceae; genus Fraxinus; species Fraxinus americana. The sequence goes on from CM068714.1 coordinate 19,681,100, forward strand.
AAAATGTAAACTTTTTCAGGATCTTTATAGCGAAATGTGAACTCCTTTGGTATAAAAATAATATGAAAGTGACAAGAAATTTGTATATTTCTTTGTATATGAATGGTGTGAATTACAATAGCTTTATAGCCTAAAAAATACTATCTAAAATAGGAAGATTTCTAACCTAGTAATTTAGACTATTGTTGTCTATAAATAACAATATATTAACCTAATTCAGGAAACAAATTTATAATGTTACCAACATTAGCTGATTTACCGCATTGACTTGTTCTATTTACACTAAAGATTCTTTCAACACTCCCTCTCGAGCTGGCTTTGAAGATATCTTTCATAATCAGCTTGCCAACTAAGATGTCGAATCTCTTCTTAGGTAATCCTTTTGTAAGTATATCAGCAATCTGATCATTGGTTCAAACGTACGACATGCAAATTAGACCACACTCAATCTTTCTTTTTGATGAAGTGTTTTTCAACTTCCACATATTTCGTCCTATCATTAAGAACGGGATTGTGAGCAATTGCAATGGCTACTTTGTTGTCACAGTAGACCTTTATTGGTAAAGAGTTGGAAACCTTCAATTCATCTAGTAGTATTCTAATCCACATGACTTCACAAATGCCTTGAGTAATGGACCTGTATTCAGCTTCTGCAATACTTTTAGCCATCACATTTTATTTTTTGCTATGCCACGTGACAAGATTTCACCGACAAATGTACAATAACCTGAAGTTGATCTTCTGTCTGTTGTACTCCTAGCCCAATCTGCATTGGTGTAGATTTCCACATGTTGATGTGTCTACACCTTTCATATAGTATTCCCTTTCTAGGAATCCCCTTCAGATACCTTAGGATTCTGTAACTGGCTAACCAAAACTCACTTCAAATGCTATATCCGGCTAAGTGTATGACAAATAAATCAGTATCCTAACTAATCTATGATATTTTCTCTGTCTATCACATTCTCAACTTTAGTAGGTTGTGGCTTCACATTTGGTTCACATGGTGTTTCGATAGGTTTACAGCTAAGTAACGCTGTTTCATCAAGTTGATCCAGTATATACTTCAATTAACTAACAAATATCCCTGCTTTAGATCCAGAAAATTCCATACCAAGGAAATACTTCAATGGACCCAAGTTTTGATCTTAAAATCGTCAGCAAGGTTTTTCTTTAGACTTAACAACTCGACACTGTCATCACCTGTCAAGATGATGTCATCTACATAGACAATTAGGATAGCAACTTTACTTTTATCAGCCTTACTTTGAGAGTAACCATGACTTTTTACTGTTGTCCCAAAGCGTTCAAACCACGCTCTAGGAGATTATTTAAGAACATACAATGACTTCTTTAATTTGTAAACTTTTTCTTGGCCAAACATTGCTTCAAAACCTACGGTAGGCACATGAACACATCTTCTTCCAAATCTCCATTTAAGAATGCATTTTTTATATCTAATTGGTGTAAAGGCCACTGCTAAAGATAGTAAGATTCAGATTGAGTTTATCTTAACTACTGAGGAAAATGTTTCTTGGTAATCTTTACCACGTGTTCGTATCAATCCTTTAGCCACGAGTCTTGCTTTGTATCTTTCTATACTACCATCCGCTCTACAGCAAGAGCATCTGCAACCTGATTCCCTTCTCTAAGGATGTGGGAAACTGTGTATGTCGAATGATACAACGTCTGTGATTTATCTGAGTATGTCCTGAATAGCCCATGGTCCTCCTCTAGTGATTCACTGAATAGCCACTATAGAATTTGACTCAATCCAAACGTCTGAAAGACTGAGTCGTCTAGCTAGTAAAATTCCATCAAGATTAGCCATGAGTTTTGCCTCCAATATCATGCATGGTCCATGCGAAACTGAGAAAACCATAATACAGTTTCCTGTGTGATCTCTAATGATGCCTCTTCCGTTCGCAAAATCATTCTTAACACATCCATCAGTACTGATCTTGATAGATCCGACTGATGGAATGCGCCACAAACCAGAACGAGGGAAGATGAAGAAGAGGGACCAGAGAAATTCCAAAGATGGGAGCAAATATCAAATCTCCTTGTCAATGCACAGCTAGAAATAGTTTTCCCATATAAAGAAAATGGATCATACGATAAACCCTCCAAATGATACGTCTGGCCACCATGCGGATCCCTCTATGCTTTGCATTATTCATCTCGGTTCAAAGAAATCAAAATATTAGTAGACGTATGATAGTGTGAATGTGTCCAGAATGAATATACTGTCCAAAATATCACCATCTCTCGAACCTCTGTCTAACTTCCTCTCCCGAAATCATAGGTATCTGAAAAATATCCCCAAAATGTTGTCATACCTAATCGGAGATGCTACTGCCAATGAAGATGCGACTGATAGTCTCAGTCTCGGAACAACACAAGCAGCGAAAGGCCAACTGGCATCCAATCCTCCTCTAAATAACCACATCTACTAGAATGAGGTTATGACATAGTCTCCAACAAAAGAATGAGACAATAACTGGGAAAATGGAGCTCCATAGTAACCGATATGAATCTTGATACTAGCATCCCATACGGACGAGCTACCTGCTGACTTGGTAGCGAAGCTACCATCCAATGTATCCCGCCAAACAATGCGATCCTGGGTATTTGCACATAAAGGTATAGCCCATATTTGTACCACTATAAGAGGAGAAATAACCTGTAATAAACGTCCTATATCCCACCCAGTATCATTAAAAAAATCCTGCACCCTCGCAGATGTGTGCTGTCGATGTGGGAATAGGGATGCCAACGTGGTCTCACCCATACAACAATCATGTCAAAAGAATATCTGACATGCTCCAAGGTGCCATGCAATGTGTGGCTCTGTTTGAGGCCCAACTAATCTCAGCCTCTTCCATATAGGAAAAGTTGAGTTGGGAACTACTGCAAGTGAAGGATGTGTCCCCATACAATACTTACCAGTAAAAACTTGGCCTAAAGTGATCTTTGGGAATGGAACAACCACCAAAGCTTCATGGAGAAGGTGTCCACCACATCCTAAAATCTCCTAAAACCTAGATCACCCTCATCACTAGAAAGATAAGTTTTTTTCCATCTCTGCCAATGTAAACGTTGCACTTGCTTCTTGGAGTCCCACAGGAAATACGCAAAGATGCTCTGAAGTTTCTTGAGGCAGCTTTTGGGGGCTACATAATCTGAAGAAGATGTAATGGCATGGAAAAAAACACTGACCTTAGCAAGGTAATACGGACCCCAGGTGGTAATAATCTTGAAGCCCAACCTGAGATCATGTTCCTAACCTTCTGGATAAGGTCATCATAAATGAAGCTTTCTTGGTTCCCTTAAATAATGGGCCCCCCAATTAAGTGAAAGGCCATTGTTGGTGTCAAAATCCAGTCAAAACCTCTAGACGTCTAATCTACTAATAGATGTCCTTCTGGGTAATATAAGTTCGCTCTTGTTCCTGTTCACCAACTGGCCAGAAACTCCCTCGTAATGCTTCAGACAATCAAGAATCTTCTTGATAGACTATTTATGGGCATTGGCGAATATGATCATATCATCAGCAATTGAAAGGTGTGAGACAAGAGTACTACCTCAATGCCAATAACACATACTAGGATATTCTTGAAACCTCTGAGTGAACAGACATGAGAAATAATCTGCAGCTATGATGAACAAGGATGGCGAGATGGGATCACCACGTCTGACCCCTTTGAGGAGGGAAAAAATCACATGGCTGGCCATTTAGGAAAACAGAAAAATGGCACTTCGAGATACACCACATGATCCTGTCGATCCAGATCTGTTCAAATCCAAATGCCTCCAAAACAGAATAAATGAAGCCCCAGTCCAACCGATCATATGCTTTAGCCATGTCTAGTTTCAGCATAATGTTACCCCCTCATACTCTAGCATCAAAAGTGTGGAGAAGCTCCTGAGCTAATAAGATATTGTCTCCAATAAGGCGGCCAGGGATGAAGTCATTCTGTGGAAGAGAGATAATGCGCGGTAGTAGTGTACTTAACCGAGTGTTCAAAAGCTTAGTAATAAGTTTATTGAACACTGTACATAAACTGATGGGTCTGAAATCAATCCATCTATAAGTACCGTCCCTCATACGGAGCAATACAATAGTAGTAACGGCAAAACCCCGTGGAAAATGGCCGCCATAAAAAAAATCCAAGATTTCCCAGTATACGTCGTCCTAAATAATGTCCCAGCAATGCTGGAAAAATAGGGATGAACCCATCCGGGTCGGCAACACTATCAGCATCAAAACTGAAAACCACTCCTCGTACCTCATGAATCTGAGGACTGTTTAGTGTCAAATTATCATTCCCCATCAAAAGCTCGAGAATGATATCAGAACAAATGGGGTCCAGAAGCTGCATAGGAGCGGATAAAAGATCCTGGTAGAATGAAATAACCGAAGTCTAAATGTCAGCATAAGTAGCTAAGACTTCCTCTACCTATGTCCTGATAGACCTGATACGCGATTTGATTCGACGTCCCTGAACCATCACATGAAAATATCGAGTATTGTGATCTCCCTCACATACCCAACGTGAACTCGTCTTTTGCTTCCAAAAACTCTCCTCAATAGATAAAGTCTGGTTCAAAACTGTCTGAGCATGATGCAATAGGTCGCGATGCTCCGGTGTAGGGTCTCTATCATATACTATCTCAGCAAACACATGTCGATTTCACCAACGTAGTCCCTGTTTTAACCTGAAGAACTTCTCCTAGAGAGCAGCCATCCCCATAAGATGAGTATGGAGTGACCACTTTGAGATATAAAGGCTGAAAAATCATGATACTTCATCCAAACATTGAGGAATCTAAAAGGTATGGGTCCCAAATCATCATCAGAAACCCATCGAAGTAGTAAAGGCGAATGATCAGATGAAGTCCGATTCAAGTGCCTTACTGTAACCTGTCGACAGAACTCTACTACAGTAGAATTAATGAGTACCATATCCAGTCTCTTCCTAACCCAACCATTAGTCCAAGTATAACGATTCCCAAAGAAGCGTCCTCCAAACTACAGTCTAACATCATATTAAAGAAAGCAGTAGTGCCTCGATCACGAGTATTATGGCCAGTGCACTCACTATCATGTGTAATAACGTTAAAGTCTCCCCTAACTAGCCAAGGGTCATCCATATCGAGGGAAATGTGGTGAAGACCCACCCACAAATCTATCATGATAACAGCATCACATGAGGCATAGATTGGAGTCAAATAGATAGGATGCACTAGTCTGGGATCCTCAACTCCAACGCGAAGGAATTGAGGATGATCATATACACAGTAAGAGTGGTCCCTACATTCCAGAAAAATCATATCTTTTCGACTCATTCTGAACTCCGGTGTCAAAACGCAAATATCGTCGAATATAATCAAATCTATGCTGAAGTACAAAAGGCTCCAGTATAACCAAAAGATAAACTTGACAAAGCTATATAAGTCTCTTTAGGCACCGACGGGTAGCTACACTAGCTACTCCTCTCACATTCCATATGATGACACTCATAAGGACGGGGAATGTGATGAGGTATCATGTGACTAACTCCTAGAGATCCTTCTGTTCAGATGTGGAGTATCAGTAGCTCTCGGGTGTTTCTTCCGTGTAACACGGACGAAATCGTCATCCTCTGTCCTCCCACTCATACGAACCAAATCCTTAGTAGACGACCTACGAAAATGCTCTGTTGATGAACCTCAATCTATAATGTGCTCTCCATATCTGACTGCTCAGAGTGTAGAGATGGAATAGATGCCTCAATTTTTTGCTGATAGATGGGAGGAGCTATAGAGACGGGAGCATCAATACGATTAAGTGTAGGACCTAGTATATATTCGACCAAATTCACTTGAACTTCTATTAATAAGCTATTAGGGTTTGAAAAATAAAACAACACAATTTGCTAAACAAGTTAATACTCCAATTGCACTAGGATATGGTAATTCAGAATCAAGAACTTTTTCTACATCTTCAAGTAGAGAAAATAGAACCACCATAGATAATGCCAATAGATATGGTTTATCCATATTAAAAGGTTTTAAAACTTTTTTTTGTATATAAAGATTGATGAGCAAATAATCCTTCTACGAAATGTTCAATCTGCAACCTAAGAAAAAAATTTGGTATTTCCTAAATTTTTCATCACAAATTCATTTTTCAAATAATCTGCAATTTTGTCGAAATCTTCAGGCGTTTCAATTAAATTTAAATCATAAACATAAACTGTCACTATTGCAAATACAATTTTTTTTTTAATGAAAACACATGGATAGATATCGTCATTTTTATAACCCACATTCAACAAATATATGTTAAAATGATTATACCACATGCGGCCTAATTGTTTTAATCTATATAATGATCTTTGAAATTTAATTAAGAACATAGTTCTCGGGCATGCACCATTTGTTTCTAGTACTTTAAATCTTTCGAGAACTTTAGTGTATATGTCATTATCAGGTGAACTATATAGATAGGCAGTTACTACATCATAAGGTGCACGACGAGCTTTTGTGATACATACAAACTAATTAAAAATCTAAAAGTAATGATATCCATTACAGGAGAATATGTTTCCTCGTAATCAATTTCCGATCTTTGTGAGAAACCTTGAGCTACGTGTCGGATTTTGTATTTTGTAATTTTATTATTTTCATTTATCTTCCTTACAAAAATCTACTTGTATCCTAAAAGGATTACATTTTCAAGTGTTCTAACTACATGTCTAAATATTTCTCATTTCTCTAAAGAATTCAATTATGCCTATATAGCTTTATTCCATTTTTAGCCAATCATTTCTATGTGACAGCCTTCAACAAATTGTGGTTCAAGATCCTTATTTTGCATAATGCGTTAAATGTGAAAATATTATCTATCACAATATTATTTCATTCCCATAATTTATGAGATAACAAATTATTTATGGAAATCTCATTATTTTTGGATACTTGTAATTCTACAGGAACCATACTTTCAATATTTGATTGATTAATACTTTGATACTTTCTAATATTACTTCTTTAAAAGTTTTTGAGTGGTTTTTCTCTTATACTTTTCTTTTTCAAGGTATAGAGTTTTTTGAGCAAACTGGCTAACCATGATTTTGGCATATTTGAGATTCATTTTCTACAACAAATTATCCTACAGAGACATCAATTTGTGTTAGAATATTTTTTTTAGTATATATGACTTTGTCACTTTTCTTTTGTTAACAAATTCATCAGGTAATTTATTTGCAACTTTTTACAAGTGAAAGATTTTTTCAACATCTTACTCTCATTGGTTGTTCCATGTATCAAAGTATATAGTTATTTCATTCCAAGAAATTTTACCTTATTTTTTAGGATGATGTTTTGCCTCTCCTAAAATCGGGGAAGTTATTTTACCAAAATGACAATTTGCAAAAACTTGTAGTAAATAAATCACCCGTTATAGATTCAAGCTACCTAACAATAAATAGTGAATCAAAACCAATATAAATCTTAATTCGTTAATGATTAATTTTAGTACGTTGTAGGCTGAAATACGGACTTGGACAGCACAACCAAAAACCCATAAGTGAGAAATATTAGGTTCATGTCCAATGCAAGTTTCAAATGTGAATATTAATAATAAGCAGTTGATTTTATATGAACCAATGATGCAGCATGTTAATGACCCTAAACAGAAGCTGGAAGTTTTGCTTCATAAGTAATGGTCTTGCAATAAGTCGCAGACGTTTGATAAACGACACCGCTAAACTATTTTGTGTATGTGCAACCGAATGTTCAACAACATTCACAATTGACATATAATAATCATCGAATGCTAGTGATCTAAATTCATAAGCATTAAGACGAATTGTCTTGATTAAGTAATTGAAAAATTGAACTCGTAATTTTATGATTTGGGCAAGTAGCCTATCAAAGCTACATTCGTAGTGGAAAGTAAGCAAACATGTGACCATCTGGTAGAAAAATCAATTAATACCATAAAATAACAAAATGATCCACATTCATAGAAGCTTCAGAGGCCATATAGCGAAAGATTCCTTCAAATAGCTCATCACGAGAAGTAGTCCTTTGGGTGCACATTACTTAGATTGGTTCTAGAAAGTAAAATCAATTTTCCATTGAAAAGAAGCAAATAAAAGGCTTTCATCAGTGTGCTGCTCACATATATCTCCATGAATTCTTTCCAAGAAAGTTGGGGATTCAACATTAACATTTGTAGTTAAAGGTCTTATGATTAACTTGTCTTGCGAACAAACATCACGTGGATAAGTAAAAGAATCTTCTAATTATTTGGAGGATGTCTGTGTAAATTGTTTATTATTCGACGTATCATTATAGCTCCTAAATATTCAAATTGATCATGCCAAATATAAAACTTTTTTGGTCAACAAACTTCAGGTTCATGATAATATTTGATTCAATAATTTTTTTTTTTTTATAGTACATGCCAAAAGGGAGCCGATAGTTTTTCTTTCATCTTCTAGTGGCCAAATACAAAAGAAGTTATATAAAGATATTCTATATTATATTCTTATATCGTCTCAATGTGATATCTATTATAGTGGGTATCTTTAAAATAGAGCTAGATTTGCTAGAATAAAGTGAATCATCAATATATAATATAGCATTATTTGATTAAATAATACAAGCTCTTCCAGATCCTTCAACAATATTTGATGCACATGATATCATATTACCATTATTTTCTACTATTGCTAAGTCCAAAAATACTTTTTGTCTTGAAAAATTGTATGCATAGTTGCACTATCAACTAAATAGGTATGTTGGCAATTCATATGGAGTTTTGTGATATTTGTCATTTGAGTAACTATACAATAAAATAAAAGAAAAAATAATTCTTTTTCTAAGAATATGATGAAATATTGTAAAATTATATAATAACTAATTGAGTAGTCAAAATAATCAAAGTCAATATGACATGAATTATATATTTTCCTGCATGGATTAACACTTATTCAACATGATATATGTTTCGAAACATGTGCTACTTCGAGAGTATATTATATTTTACATTGCTTTTTCAAAAGTAATATGTCAATATTTTTCTGAAATATTGAAAATTATAATTCATGTTTTTTCATGAGCGAATAACATTCTTTTGAATATTAATTATAACGTTGTGCTATTTTAAAAGTAACAACAAATTATTTGTAATATACAGTTATAAGAGTACTAAGTTTGTAAACTATACTATGTATTAAAATAAACGTGATAATTAATTGGAAGATAAACAAAAAGCAAATAAAAATTAAATACGGTGGTTGCTCCTGAAGAATTTAAGAATATTTATACAGTGGTGCACAATTATAATTGCTTAATAATTATGCACAATACGGTGATTTAGTGGGACATGCACAATACGGTGATATATGGTTACTGCTTTGAACAAATAATGAACACAATTTAACAACTAAATTACGGCTATCGAGTGCATTAAAACTTTAGAAGTAAAAAAAAAAAAAATGGTTGGGGTTTAGGTTAGCCAAATGAATTGCTTCTAACTAATTCACTTTAATTTTGAGAGAATAGTGATGATAACGTGTTATGAAATAGAAAGAAAAATAGAGAAGAATGAAGAAATCAATAGACTTTTTTGTATTTCATTGAGAACCAACGCTCGTATTTAAAGAGAATGATATGAATTGTAGAGGATACAATGATAATAATAACTAGAGATGAAGGCTATAATTATCATTAACTAATAAACTATCATTTACAACATTTCTAACTACATATTATTACTGGTGGAAACAGACATTTTGAATTAGTGGGGCACAATCAAGAAGGCTAACAATGACTTAACTATTGGAGAAGCCGCACTGCCTTCATTACAATACACACCTCCATCCATTTGAAGAAACCGATAAATTGTAAAAAAAAAAAAAAAAACACACACTGTCGGTTTTAAATCTGTTTTTTTGAAATTTGGGGCTTTGGCTTTATATATGTAATACATCAGAAAAACAAGAGGGGTTTTGGTTTTATATAAAATCATAGAATTTTATCTATGCTTTTGTTCTTCAATTAAAACAAATCCCTAGAGAATAAAATAAAAAATAAAAACATTCTAAGATTTAATAAGCATGTAGGCTGAGAAAAGCTACACGGATCAAAATTATCAAATCTGAAAGCATAGCAAGTAGAACTCAAGAAATATCTTTCAGCCACGAACTGGAGCTTCATTTTAACTTGGCATCTGATATAAACAAATTTTGAGAGTATATGATTCCGTAGCCTTAGAATTTGAAACAAGATTTATCAACTGGTCCAATTCAAGAAAGGGTATATATGTCTGGTGGTTTCTCTAAAACGTCGATTCTTCCAAAATGTATACAAAATTCAAGTTTGCTTAGAACAATAGTTTGCTCAATAGTTGTCGTTGTAGCAGTAATTTCAACATTGCTTAAGTCAATTAAGCATTTCATTATTGAGTAAATATAAACTTTAAATTACCACAAACCAAAAAACACACGTAATCAGATAAAATGACCTGAATGCTCCACTGGCCTTGATGCAAGCCTCGGGAAAAATCTTCCCTTCACGGCCATATAACAACTAGGGGTGGGCGCGGGTCGGTTCGGTTCGGTTCGGTTCGGTTCGATTTTTTTCGGTTCTAGAATTTTTCGGGTATTTAGTAAATGGAACCGTCGGTTCCAAATATAATTTTGGAACCATTCGGTTTCGGTTCGGTTCGGTTCGGTTCGGTTCTATTCGGTTCCGTACTATAATTAAATTTTTTAACATTTAAAATAATACTACATAAATATACCTTAAAGTGGATACCAATATTAATAACAAAAAGTAGATACAAATACCAAGTTCAATCTTAACTTTTACAAATTAACGTAATCTAATTTAATAACATATAAATAATAAGTTGTCAAATACAAATACCAAAAAGTAAATATTACTAATAAAACTTCGATATTCATATCAATAATTCATTTGTTTCAAACCTTCAAATCTACATAAAAGTGAAATATAAATTAGAAGTCACAAATATAAAATATTTTAAAGTATTGATAATACTTACCAACTATTTAATGTAATTATTAGTTGGTTGACTTTCCATACTAACTATTAAGAAACTATATAAGAAAAAATTGAAAAAAACACAACTAACAAACATAAATAAACTCTAAATTGTTCAACTAATAAGATTTAATAAGAAAAAAATTATTAATTTGTTTAGAAAAAATAAAAGAAATTAATTTATCCAATATAAAAAAAAAGTTCGGTTCTTATTCGGTTCTTGGTCGGGGGCGAGGAAGCCGAACAAACCATTCGGTTCTCGATTCGGATACCCGTTCGGGTATTTCATTTTAAAAAACCCGCTCGATTCGGTTCGGTTCGGTTCGGTTCGGACATTTTGCCCAACCCTAATAACAACAGCTTGAGTCTCTCAAATCTCGTTTTCGTCATACACATAGATTTTCAAATTCGGTTGAGTCCCATACCCTCTCTCGGCGCGCCACCACGCCCAATTCACATCACACGAAATTGTGGAAAATGCCGGTTGGCCGGTCGCTATTCCCGCAATAGTAGTTGACCAGAAGTAAAAGAAAAAAAAAAAAAGGAAAAACTAAAAAAAACTTAAAAGTCCAACATTTTCCCATTTTTACCCTCACACGTAATTGTGAAGAGAGTTGAGAGAGAGAAAGTATGTTTTCGAATTTTTGTTGATTATTTTCGAAGAAATTGTTGTAGAATCAATTATTAATGGATGATATGTGATTTGGGTGAGATTTGGGGGAGGAAATCGTCAAAAATGACGTTTTCAGGCGAATCTATCAGTTGGAGGAGAAAATCCCAAATGAGTGCGGAAGCTTACGGGTCCCAGAGGCAGGGCGATCTAGGGGTGGGCGGGACTCCCGAAGCCCGGACACGGGCGTCAGGGCCCCGGTTTCCAGAGTACGGGCTTTGGGTTTGGGTCCAATTGATTTTTTTTCTTTTTCATTTAATATTTAATTTAAAATTAATTTCTAATTTTATTATTTAATATTAATTATAGTTTAATTTTGTCTTGAATTTTTAATTATCTATTTAATATTTAATTTAAATAAATAATTAACTTATTTAAGTAAAATTCACGAAAAAAAAAGTTTGTAAAATATAAAATATTATTTAGTTATAAATAATAAACTATTAAATATTTGTTTGTTTATTTAATATTAAAAAAAATAAGTAAACTATTAAAAAATTTGAAAAAAATTTTCATTTAATTTAAAATAAGTAAACTATTAAAAAAATTATTTTAAATTACTTATTTAATTTGATTGCAAAGAATAAAAATAATCGATTTCAAATATATATTTTAAACTACTTATTGAAATAGTTTATAAACAATTTAAAATAAATTATTTCATTTAATTTCTATATTTTAATTGATTGTCTAATATTTAGTTACAAAAAAAGTTTATTTAAATTTGAAATATTATTTAATTACAAATAATAAAATATTAAATCAACAAAATAAATTGTTTCTTTGAATTTTTTATTTAAATTATATATTTCGATCATTTATTTAATATTTTATTAATTAATAATAATTCAACATTATATAAACAATTAAAATAATGAATTTAATTATAAATTCTTCATTTACAACGAAATGTTAAGTGAACAAGTAAAATATTTATTTTAAATTACTTATAGAAATTGTTTATAAAAATGAACTGAACAATTAAAATAAAAAATTTAAAATAAATTATTTAATTTAATAGTTTATTTAAATATTTATTGTTTATAATTAAAATTTCTTATTTAAATTTTATATTTCGATTGTTTATTTAATATTCTATTATAAATTCTTCTTTTGTTTTGAAATATTAAGTGAACAATTAAAATAATTTATTTTAAATTACTTATTGAAATTGTTCAAAAAAAATTAAAAAAAATTAAAAAAATTATTTCATTTAATTGTTTGGTTATAAATAATAAAAATTAAATAAACTAAATAAATTGTATCATCGAATTGTTTATTTAATATTCTAATAATTATAATTAATATTATATAAACAATTTAAAATTAAAATAAGAAATAATGAAATAATCATTTATCAATTAAAATAAAAAAATCAATTTTATATTATTTAGTTATAAATAATCAAATATTAAATATTCGGTTATTTATTTAATATTCTGTTAATTATAATTAAATATTATATACACAATATGCAATTGTTTCTTTTATTTTATATTCTACTAATTATAATTAAATTAATTATAAATGATAAATAAAATATTCAATTAACAATTAAAATAAGAAATAATGAAACAATTGGTTAACAATTAAAACAAAAAAATAAAATATTATTTAGTTATAAATAATAAAATATGAAATATTCTATTGTTTATTTTATATTCAATTAACAATTAAAATAATGAAATAATTGGTTAACAATTAAAAGAAAAAATAATAAAATATTATTTAGTTATAAATAATCAAATATTAAATATTCGATTAGTTATATAATATTCTATTAATTATAATTAAATATTATAAACACAATAAATGAAATATTGAATTGACAATTAAAATAAGAAATAGTGAAATAATGAATTAACAAGTGAAATAAAAATAATAAAATATTATTTAGTTACAAATAATAAAATATGAAATATTCAATTGTTTATTTTAAATTCTATTAATTATAATTAAATTAATTATAAACAATAGATAAAATATTCAATTAACAATTAAAATAAGAAATAATGAAATAATAGGTTAACAATTAAAATAAAAATAATAAAATATTATTTATTTTTCAATAATAAAATATGAAATATTCGATTGTTTATTTAATATTCAATTAATTATAATTAAATTAATTATAAACAATAAATAGAGCATTCCATTAACAATTAAAATAAGAAATAATGAAATAATCGGTTAAAAATTAAAATAAAAAATAATTAAATATTATTTAGTTATAAATAATAAAATATTAAATATTCGATTGTTTATTTAATATTCTATTAATTATAATTAAATATTATATACATAATTAAAATAGACAATTTAATTATAAACTCTTCTTTTACAATTAAATATTAAGTAAACAATTAAAATACATGATTTAAATTATTTATTTAAATAAATTATTTCATTTAATTGTTTATTTCAATTTTATATTTCAATTGTTTATTTAATATTCTATTAATTATAATTAAATATTATGTAAAAATTAAAATAAGTAATTTAATCATGCAACATACAAATTATAATTAATAATATACTGATGAGTGTAATTAAGTCATTAAACAAATACCTTTAAATCGTAGATTTTAGCTTGTTTTTGAGCACTTTTGAGGGTTTTGATGTGTGTGTTCGTGTTGTTTTATAGTTTAAATACATTGGAGAAAATGATGTATTTTGGAGCCTTAGATGAAGCCGTGTGTGATCATAAAAATTGGACTCAAAGACGAGGTGAAACAAAAAAGAAATAAAGTGAAAGATTGTGAATTAGCGGAAATTTGTCGGAATAGGCGGTGATAATAGTGCAATTATCACGTTTTTATCTACTAATAATTGCATTTTCATGATTTATTGGCTCCTAAATATTATAAGTACATTTGCATTTTGCTTTAGGCTGCAAATGAACAAATACGATGGAAATTAGAAGAACATAGCGAAAATGACCAAAATTGAGGAAAGTGATAGTTCATGGATTAAAGTGCAAATATTCTAAACTTTTTCTAACCTCGTGACGAAGATTCGAGAGTGTTGGAGGTCAATTGGATGAAAAATGAGTCAAATAGATGAAATATAGTCAAAGATTATCACATGTTAACTTTCAATCAGAAAAGTTTTGCACCAATTTTAATCCTCATATTGAGATCAGTGTTTGACATGGAAAACGATTGAATTCGAAGATGATATGTGAAGTAAAGTTGTACCCCTTTGAGTTAACTTTCCAATGCATCTTGAATCATGTCAATCAGACATTAGAAAAAAAAGTTATGGCCCAAAAATGTTGCAAGGCGCGTCGGATCCGGACGGGCCCAAATCGAACGGCCCGGACGTCCGGGCCCGAACGGATCAGGACGGGTGGGCCGTCGAGTACATCCGGATGTCTAGTTGACCATTTTACAGACGATCGTAAATTTGTCTGAAATTATACATGCAGAAGAATTTTTTTCTCATGTTTGTTAAAAATGATTATAAATCCATTTAAGATCATAAAATTTTCATATGCTTATGTCGAAATAAGATTTAAAGATTAAAATACAATACTAATTTTACCGAAACGAAAATTAAAATAAGTAAATATAATTACCGATTTCACCGATAACTGTGAATAATATTTCCTTATTGAGTGTTTGATAAATTTATCTGTTTTCAAGTTTGAAGTAGAGAAAAAATGAAATAGTTTTTATCTGTGTTGGAGTAAACAGATAAAGAAAGTGAATTGATTTTGAAATTTTAAGTGGGAAGTGTTTGGAATTCTTTATAACTTAAAAGGGGTATTATTGTCTTTTTAACAATACCATTTTTTGTAATTTGTATAACATTTTAAGGATAATTTCGTTTTTTTAGATTTGGAAGGCTATTGTGATTAATGTCAAAAATTTTTGGGTAATGTTGAAAAGTGGTTATTTGACAAGGGCATTCTTAAAAGTACCCCCACATCACACAATGTCATTCTATTGTCGATTCACATACGACGAAGAGCAGGGTTCACAGAGTGGTCGAAGAGTCCAGTGATTAAGAAAGTGGTGAGTCCAAGGTAACACCATAACGGGTTCCTCTTCTGCTTCAATTGAATGGGTTATGCAAATTGCAAAGTGCAAAGGGCAACAGGGGTTGGAGCAGATTTTTCAATTTAAAAAAAATAAAATTGAAAGCTGGTGGGTCCCGTCTCTAATGTTATCTAGAGAAATATGGTAATTGTTTTGAATATCATCGGAAGTGCATAAATGTCAGTTAAATTAGTATAGAGGATTTAACAGTTTGAATTATCGTTCTTATTAGAACTATATATTTAACCTAACTATTCTTTAATTATTTTTGAATAAAAATAATTAAATGAATTTTAATTATAATCCTAAATATTACGAAGTCTATTAAACAATTAAAAATTGTGCGATGAACAATTTAAAATTTTATTTGATATATGAAAATTGTTAATATTCATGATTTTATCGTAGCCATCCTTTTAATTACCAAATTTTGACAACAATCAATTATGTTTAACTAGTCGAATTCTTATAAATTAATTGAATTATCTCTCCCGAGTTCTAAATAATCTAACTCAATCAAGTCAACTCACTATATCTCTAAATAAACGAGTCCAAGTCTCAATTAAGAGCATTCATTCACCAAAAACTTCGGTTAAAGGCTACAAAATTAGTATAAATTTATCTCCACTTTCTACCTAAATTTATATTTTTACCACTGATCTCAACAAATAGTACATCTGGACTTGTTATGTTCACAAATCAATGCTTTAGTGATCAACTAATTCGAATCACAATTAAAAGAAGTAAAAATAATACATAAAAGTAATTGAAGATCAAAACTTCATAATCAAAATGAAGGTCCAAAACTAGGTTACAATGGTTAGGGGTGTCCAAAAGTCCCGAACCGAACCGAATCGAACGGTTCTTCATAAATTAAATACCCGAACGGGTACCCGAATCGAGAACCGATGGGTTTGGGTCGGGTCGGGTCGGGTCTCGGGTCTAGACCAAGAACCGAAGAACCGAATAAGAAACGAAACTAAATAATTTTTTTATTTTTTATATTGAATTAATTAAATTATTTTATTTTTTTTATACAAATTAGCAAATTAATTAAATAAATTAGATTATTTCACAATTTTAATTTTAAAGCTCAAATTATTTTTAAAATTCATTAGCCCATTTTAATTTGAAGCAGATGAATATACTTTATGTAGTTTTGCTGTAATATTAATATCTACTTTTTGGTATTTGTATGCATTGAATTAATCTTATTGGACGGCTAGTTATTTATATGTTTTTGAATTGGGCTACGTTAATTTGTAAAAGTTACGAATGAAATGTCATTAGTTGTATTTATGTAGTGTTGCTGAAAATATTAAAAAATTTAATTATGGTATGGAACCGAACGGAACCGAACCCGAACGGTTCCATAATTATATTTGGACCCGACGGGTCCATTTATTAAATACCCGAAAGTTTTGGGTCAATTCGAGTCTCTTCAGAACCGAACCGAACCGACCCACAGATAGCTCTAACAATGGTTAATCCTAACATTCTATTTAGTTAAACTTCATGGGGGTAGAAAAACACAAGAAAGATTCTGAGTAAATAGCTGGGGTTAAAAAAAAGAAATGAAAAAAGATGAAGATTTTGCACTAAGAATCTACATTTTCTGAGTAAAAAGCTGAGGTCTAACATTTTTATATTTTTTCTATCATGTGCATTTTCTTGACTTATCAACATTAAACTGCACGAACCGTCTCTGAATTTCCCATTTGGTTAATTTCAGTCCTCAACTTTTTATCTCATAAATTTTGGTACTTTTACCTTTTCAACACGTCCAAGCTAGCCCGAGCTTTCATGTTATAGCACTTTTTCGTCCAATTTTGATAATGTTGGAAATGTACTTAATCGTGTACAACGAAAAATAAAACGGATTTCAATTCCCACCAAGGATATACTTTTTGTTTAGATGGAAACTGTGATGGAAAATTTTATCTTTGATGAATTCCTTGAAGAACAATTCTGATATGCAATCCACAGTTGTCCAATTATCTTGCCTGTAATAAAAATTCCCACAAAAAACAAGATTGAGAGAATTAGCAACAATATAATTGTGTTATCTTGTTTATTTTTCAATCCCTAGTGGTCTATGAATAAAAGTCCAAGTGGACTTAACACTTCTCTTAAACTTAACTTGGTCCAATATATAATTATCCAATTAATTAATTCAGACCTATTAACAAGCAATCTAATTAATTAATTGTCCAACACTTATTAATTAATTAATTGATAAATTTCATTCTTCTGATTCTCTTTTTGTGTGTGACCCTTTAGGCTTATGTTCACAATACCTAACGACGTGAATTATTGCTTTGATCTAATCAATCGATAGATTAAAATATCCATTTTTAATTTATCATCAATTTACACTGTCGTCCAAAATTGACATCTACCAATGTGTCGGCAATGCATATGACAGAAAATGTCACATGGTGTGACAAAACATAACTTGTTCATTTATTGCGAAACTATAATCCATTCGTCAACATAATCCGATCAATTACGAGATATGAATGTGTATCAATCTCGATTATTAATCATATCTTTCATCACACTCCCAAGTCAATATAAGTTGATAACTTTTTTCGACTCATGAGCACACATTGGCCAAAGATTTCATTATTAGTTTAACTGAATGAAATGCAAATTATAATATCTTACTATTTAACAGTGACGAATACCTTATTGATCAATCACAACCTTCATATAATTTTTTGATATATCCGAATGATATCGTATTAGCAACTATTGGTAGAGCAACATCCAATATCACCAAAGTATGATTGTTGTCATATAAGATATTATGATGACCTCAAGTCAAATGACCAATTCCACCACCGAATGATATAGATTAATAACTGACATTCAGATAGTTATTCAAGTGGAATCTCTCTAGCAAATTTTCAATGTTCTGTTCTATAACAAAACATTCACGTGTTCATTTAAGTGTCACCATACTTTAACTTGTGAGATCAGTTACTTACTTCACAAGTAAAAAATTCCGCACATGATGGTCTATCCATAATAATGATATTCGTATATCGTTATTATTTACGACTAAAAATGATTTAAAATTCTGTCATATGTAATTTGTATCTCACAATCACAATTCATTGTGATTAACAAATTACCAATACTTGAATCTTAGAATTCAACTATTTAATTTATTAGAATATTAATTTAATTAAATAATATATTTATCATAAATGAAATGCATTAATTATATATATTGAAAGTGTTTATGTGTAAAGTTGATTGGACCTATGGCATATTACCAACAAACTCTCACTTGCACTAGATCTAATCATTTATGTATCCAATATCATAAGAGTCTACATAACAATCATATTTATACTGCGACAACTCTTTATCAGTGAATCTACAATTTAATAACTTTTGGGAATTTGTTCTTTCTTTGTGTAATTTTATTGTATTATCTCTCTAATGAAATGATATCACTTTAACACATGTTTGGATAATTGATGAAACCTTAATTCCTTTGCTGCACGATGGCTTCATTGTTATCACAATGTAGAAGCACGTAATCGATAAAATTATGAAGTACTCCAAGTTTATTGATGAATTTTCTGATCTAGACTACAACCTTTGTTGCTTCAAAAACAATGATGTACACGACTTCTGTTATTGAATAAACGATTATTTCCTATTTGTAACATTTTCAACACACCGCTTAATAGCAAACCAATATCTTGATTGAGATTTGCCATCATTCAGTGTGACTAAAAGTTAGCATCGGTATATCCATAACTCTCAGTTCATTTTCTCCATATAAATTTTCTCAAAATTTTAACTATGTAATTTGTATCTCACAATTACAATTTTCTCAAATTGCTTCTCTCTATCTTTCATGGAAATATTATTTCACGGCCACATTTTCAATCATTGAAACATAGGAATTTCGTTTCCTATTAATATGTTATCTGCATATAATATCATGAATATAACAATGCTCCCACTATCTTCTTGTAAACACGCGACTTGTCTTCGTTTTTAATAAAATCAGATATTTTAATTTTTCATCAAATCAAAAATTCCAGCTGCAAAAGGCTTACTTCAATCCAAATATGGATTGATAAAGCTTGCATATCCTTTAGGCATATTTGGATTCAAAATCTTCGAGTTGTCTTGTACACTTCCTTTTACAAGTTCCTATTAAAGAGTACAGTTTTGACATCCATTCATGTACACTTCCTTTTACAAGTTCTTATTAAGGAATACATTTTTGACATCCATTTTCCATAACTGATAGTAATGGTATACAACTTTTGCAAGCAAAATCCGAATAGACTTTAGCGTGGTTACAAGTTAAAAGGTTTCATTAAAGCCAACTCCATATCTTTGTATATAACATTTTGCTATTAGCATTACTTTGTATGTATGGATGTTTTCATCCATGTCGACCTTTTTGTGTAAACACATTTACAACATGTAGGTTCTATCCCATCAAGCTGGTCGATCAAGGTCTAAACCTTGTTCATATACATCAATTTCATCTCAAATTTCATGGCCTATTGACATCTCTTTGAGTTAACATTTGATTTTGTTTCTGCTTAACCGGTAGGCTCATTATCATCGATTAGTAATTCTTGATTAGTAATCATGGATTCGTATTTTTTAGGAGGTTAAACGATCTTATGAGATTTTCACAGAACTGACTGTCCTCAGAAGTCTCTACTTCCTGATCAAGAGTATATCCCTCAGATAGTGTGGAATCAGACTCAGGTTTATCTACTTCGTCAACTTTATTTGTGGACTCTTGAAATCTTCAAGTTCTATTTTACTCTCGATGTCCTCTCCTAGAATAAACTATTTCTCTAGGAAGACAATATGTTTTGAGACAAAGACTTTCTTCTCAATAGGATTATAGAATTGATCTCCAAATATCGCATTTTGATGTTCCACAAGTATGTATTTATTGAATTTAGGCTCAGACTTATTCGATTCGGTGTGCTTCACATAAGTGTTGCAGTCCCAAACTTTAATATGAGACAAATTGGGCCTTCTTTTTTTTCATATCTCGTATGAAATTTTTGTCAACCTATTTGGATGGGACACAATTTAGTGTGTAGCATACGACAATTAGTGCATGACTCCGAAATGATTTTGGGAGGTCTGTGTGGCTCGTTATTAATCACATTATAACTAATAGAGTGAGGTTCCTCCTTTCAAATACATTATCATGTTGCATGTATGTGGCGGAGTCCATTGTGAGGAAATCTCATTCTCTTTTAGATATTCTAAAAATTCTCATTTAAGATATTATCCACCTCGATCAGACTTAGTGTGAGAATTCCAATATCTAATTGTTTCTCTAGCTCTTGTTTGAATCCCTTGAACCTTTTGACAACTTCATCCTTGAATTTCATCAAGTATACACGATCATTTCTGAAATTGTCATCATCAAATATGATAAGAGATATCTCATCTAGCATTAATTGATATAGGTCCACATACATCACTATGCATTAGCCTTAGGGTCCGTTTGATTGAAATGGTAGAAATGGGTGGAAAGAAAACGAATTAGAGGGAAAGTAATTGTCTAGAATTTTTTTTTTTTTTTTGGTAAAATATCCTAGCTTGAAAATCCAAGCCGTAGGATATAGTTTTATTAAAACAAAATCAAGTACAATGCAAAGAGGGGGACTTAATACCTTACCTCCAAAAAATTACAACAAACCTTTTATTTTTTCCAAACTGAAAGTCAACATCTAAGATAAGGTAGTTCCTTACTATCCGTATATAGGATCCCTCGAAGTTCTGTTGGAGCCTCATTACCAAAATATATATCAGAAGACGATCCATCGCAGCCCTTTTTTGCAAGAAAGTCAGCCGCCATATTGGCCTCACGGAACACATGTTGTATCTTGACATTAAGAATTCGAAACAGCTCCACTATTTCATCCCAAAAATCCCAAAGCCACCATAGGGTGCACAGTCCTCTTTGTGTCCATTGTTCCACAATTTTTGAGTCGATCTCAATAGTTATAATATTCATTCCTAGGTCCTTGCACATGCGAAGTCCATCAAGTAACGCTCGCGTTTCAGCCACCGTATTAGTGCAATCTCCATAGTAGCGCGAAAAACCAGCCAAACAATCGCCATTGCTGTCCCGGAGAATCCCCCCACCACCAGCTGGACCTGGGTTCCCTTTAGAGGCGCCATCAATGTTTAATTTAAGTCTTTCCCCCTCTGGTTTCTTCCAGCTGATCAGTTGCACCTTCGCTTGTTTAATGGGATTAATGGGGCAATTTAAAGAGCGCAGACAATATACATCACATTCTGAAATTTTTTTGGTTTTAGAGATCAGACCAGCCATCTGGGAAAGTAGTGATTTTATCTGCCAAATGACTTTCTGCCATAACACAGGCTTTCCTTCCATGCGAGCTTCACACCTGGTTTTCCACAATGCCCAAGTAATAATAATTGGTGTAATGCCTCGAAGGATACCAACCTGAGAAGTTCTGGAAACGTGTTTCCCCCATAGGCTCATCATTCCATTCCATGTAGTAACAACAGGTAGAGACAGATTAAAATGTGCAGCAAAATATGACCATACCCTTGTTGCTAATTCTCCATTGCAAAGAACATGATCAGAATTTTCCACCGATGGACTTGCACAACAGTTACATTTAGAAGCCAATGGAATCCCAATGTTCTGAACCACCTCATCAACTGGTAAACATTTTAGCCGAGCCCTCCAGGAAACAAAAGAGAAACGTTTAGGAACATGGTTTTGCCATAGCCATCGTTTCCATGGACAGGGAGCTCCCTTCTTCCGAATTAATTCCCAAGCTGATTTGGTAGAGAAAGTGCCATCCTTATTGGGTTTCCAGATATATTTGTCATGATCTGCATGTAGATTTATCTGGATACGTTCAATAGCAGCAGTTTGATTTTCATCCAGTAACTCCCGAAGTCGTCTTCCATTCCACTGTCCATTAGTTTCCAGAATGTCCTTTATTTGTAATCCTGGTTCCCTTACTTCAAAACCTGATTCAGCCAGACTTAGAGAACCTCTCCAGTTATCAAACCAAAAATTAGAAGAACCATCCCTAACACGAGAAAAAGTGTTTTGTAGTACAATGTGCAATGACGAAATCACTCCCTTCCAAAAACGGGACTGTGTTGGGGAACTTTTCAGCAAAGGAATGGGAATGTTTTTCGTGTACTTAGCTCGAAAGAATTCAGCCCAGAAGGAGTTCCCAACCAGCACCTTCCATGCGAATCTCATGAATAATGCTTGTTGAACTTCGCCAAAATCCCGGATACCCAAACCACCCTCCTCCTCTGGATAATAGACATTTCTCCAGGAAATCCATTTCCGTCTCCTAGTACCATCGGTTGCGTTCCAGAGAAAAGAAGAGAAGATACAGTTCAGCTCCATGTGAATTCCTTTAGGTAAATTCAGGACGATAAAGTATGGAGAGGTATGCTGCTAAGCACGTGTTTGATCAAGGTGATTTTGCCTCCAAAAGAAAGAAGTCGACCTTTCCAGCCAGCTAGTTTCTTCTGAATTTTTTCTAACAGCGGAACATACATGCTCTTTACTAACCTTCCAGTGTAAAGGGGGACACCAAGATATGTACAAGGTAGTGCTCCTTCTTTAAATCCTGAAGCGGCCAGCAAATTCCTTTTACGTGTAGGCGTAATGTGTTTGGAGAAAAACATCGAGGATTTCATAGCACTCGCCTGTTGACCCGATATCCTTTCATACTTCATTATAATATCAAGGACATGGGCTATCGACTTTTTCCTTCCATTTGCAAAAATAAGTAAGTCATCGGCATATAATAGATGGCTAACCGTAATTCCTCCAGAGTGAAAAGGTAGAACGTGATTACAATCGAAAGCCTGATTAATCAATCTTGATAAAATCTCTTGCGCTAAAATAAACAAGTATGGAGACAATGGATCTCCTTGCCATAATCCTCTCGAAGGCTTGAAGAAACCTCGTGTCTGACCATTAAGCATGACTGAGTAGTATGGGGAAGAGATACAATTGAAAATAAGGTTTCTCCATTGGTCAGAAAAACCAAGCCGTCTTAAACTCTCCATGAGGAAGCTCCAGTTAACCCTATCATAGGCTTTGGCCATATCTATCTTCAGTACAATATTTCCCCCTCTGACCTTCTTGTGAATACTATGCACCATCTCTTGAGCGATTGATATATTATCAAAGATGCTTCTGCCTTGAAGAAAAGCTGACTGCTCTCGAGAAATTAATTTACCAAGTAACGGAGCCAGTCGAGCAGCCATAATTTTGGACAGGATCTTGTACACCACAGAGCATAGACTGATAGGCCTAAATTTTGCAAAACTATTAGGGGTCTCCACCTTAGGGATCATGACAATGTTAGTTGCCCCCAATGCACAGGTTAAAGGACATCCTCCAAAAAATTCTTTGGCCACGACAAGGAGGTCAGATTGGACGATCTCCCAAGCATGAATGAAGAAACTTACGCTAAATCCATCAGGCCCTGGGCTACTTTCTTTAGGAATTGACCATAGCGCATCTTTAACCTCCTCCAGACTAGGTGGTTTGTATAACGACCTATTTTCCTCGTTCGTGATGATCGGCTTCAAGAGATCAAGTTTAGAGCCAACAAATGAGATAGGCGAAACAGAGAAGAGATTCTGGAAAAACCGCACAGCTTCCTCATGTATATCGTCTGGTGAGTTAAGTTCTCTACCATCCTCAAGGACCATGTGATCAATAATTTGGCTCTTATTCTTATTTTTGACTGATGCATGAAAAAATCTGGTATTACTGTCCCCCTCCTTGAGCCATTTAATCCGTGACTTTTGTCTCCATAAAGCTTCCTCTCTTTCGAGCCACTGAGTATACTGATTTCGACATTCCAGCAACTGATTTTCGACCTCCAGAGAAAAACAATCCATCAGAGAATTTTCCAGATTCATCAGATTGTTTTCAAAGGTTTCTATCTCATGTTGAACCCTTCTAAACACCTCGCCATTCCACGTTTTAAGCGCTATTTTTAGCGTCCTCAGCTTATGTCCAAGACACACCATAGGAGAATCTGTCACATTCATTTCCCAGATTCGTTTCACCACAGGCAGGAATTCTTTATGGGAGCACCACATGCTTAAAAACCGAAACGGTTTAGGAACTGTCAACCTGGAGTTCACCCTACATCGTAAGACCATCGGCAATGGTCTGAAGAAGTGCGTTCCAGATATAATAACGCAATTGATGGAAATTCGTTTTTAAAATTTTGATTAACCAGAATGCGGTCTAATCGAGCCCAAATGCACCGTGTGCCCTGACGGCCATTACACCAAGAGAATTTCGAACCCTCAAAAGGTATGTCCATCAAACCTGAGTCATGGATAAAATCGTTAAATTCCCGAATGGCCGTGGAGGAGGTGGTCAGACCACCTATCTTCTCATCAGTGGACCGTATAATGTTGAAGTCCCCTCCTACTAACCAGCCAACATCTCCAAAATCAAAACTTTTCAAATGATCCTACAACTCCCTTCTCCGCCTCTGACAACAATTGGCATAAACAAAAGAAAAAAACACCAGACAACCTCCTGCCAAAACCCAACAAGATATTTCTTGGTCTGATGTACTACTCAGAGAAATAGACAATTCGTTGTTCCAGAACATCCAAATTTTTCCTCCTACCTCAACATTAGACTTGTGATGTGAAAATCTTAGACGGCGAGCCCAATAGAGAATTTTATCATCAGTAACAAAACGTTCAATGACTACTAACAACGACAGATTATAATGATTTTTCAGCCCCATTAATCTACTTTTAGAGGAGACCACACCCCTTGCATTCCAAACCATAATATTCATAATTAATAGGATTTTTTGGACCTCGTGGTGATGCCCAACGTCACTTTCTTCCGACCATGTCCCATACCTCTTTTCAATAGGACCGTCATGATATTATCTGTGTCATAATTCAACAACTCCAATTCAGGTAAATCATTTGCACCCTCACCATCTGATGAAGTCGTTACTGTGTGCTCAAAACGTGCCATTGGCGAGGTCTGGGAGAGTGGCTCTCCTCTTACAACTAGGTCCGCAATATTGTCCAAGACGTCCATAACCAAAATTTCTTGCACATCATCTGCATCCCCCCTCACAATAGCCTGCTCCAGATCATTATCATTCGGCCTTGTAATACCCTCCATTGCATCACCAGTACCCTGGTTGTTATTGTACACGGTATGTTCTTCAGTTTCTATATTAGTTCCCCTAGCTTCCAAGGATTCTCTTTCTGCTGAATCAGTTATACCCGGATCAGTCAGACTGGGGTCAGTTCTGCCATTGTCATTTTCTGTATTGGCTTCTCTAACTTCCAAGGATTTTCTTTCTGCTGGACCTGTCATATACGGGTCGTCCAGGCTGGTAGTAAATCTGCCATTATTGCAGCCAAATAATGTATAAACTGAAGGGATCACAATGTCTCGCTGCATGATTCTGTTCCGTTTTCCTACGATTTTGGCGTCCCATTCCACTGATTCGTTTTCCAAAGGTAGCGTCGTCGATGTACCCGTTACTTCCTTTTTTCGCCAGATCTGTTTGGACCGAATATAACTTGGGATATTACTCTCTCCATTATCCTTCTTCTTCTTGCATACCGACTCAAGGTGGCCCATAGTGTTACAAAACTTACAGAATGATGGGAGTTTCTCGTATATGATTTCTTGACACCGACTGGCCGCGTGGAAGGGAACGCCCAGCCAAAAGGACTCCACCAATGGTTTGGACACGTCAACCTCTACACAAATGCGAGCCCCATCTGTGTGAGATGCACACGTTGTAAAATTGTCCCTCTTCAAGAATCGGCCAAAGGCACCCGTGAGAATGCCTAGAAGTTGTTTTGTGAGGAATTGTTAATTAAGTGTGTTTGATTGGTATAATTTTTCACCCGGGAAAATTTTGAAATTTTGGATTTTTTTTCACGTTTGGCTTTATTTTACATGGAAATTGTCCATTAAAGTGAAATTTATTTTTTACAATTGGTTATGAAATTGTTACCATTGCAAAAAATTTAAAACAAAAAAAAAAAGATATCATTGATGTATAATATTATGAACTACTCCAAGTTTATTGATGAATTTTCTGATCCAAACTACAACATTTGTTGCTTCAAAAACAATGATGTACAAGACTTATGTTATTGAATCAACGATTGTTTCCTATTTGTAACATTTTCAACACGCTGCTTAATAGCAAACCAATATCTTTATTGAGATTTGCCATCATTCAGTGTGACTAAAAGTTAGCATTAGTATATCCATAACTTTCAGTTCATTTTCTCCATACAAATTTTTCTCAAAATTTTATCTATGTAATCTGCATCTCACAATCACAATTGTCTCAAATTGCTTCTCTCATATCTTTCATGAAGATATTATTTGACAACCACAATTTCAATCATTGAAACATAGGAATTTCGTTTCCTATTAATATGTTATCTGCATATAATATCATGAATATAACAATGCTCCTACTATCTTCTTGTAAACACGCGAATTGTCTTCATTTTTAATAAAATCAAATATTTTGATTTTTCATCAAATCAAAGATTCCAGCTCCAAAAGGCTTACTTCAATCCAAATATGGATTGATAAAGCTTGCATATCCTTTAGGCATATTTGGATTCAAAATCTTCGAGTTGTCATGTACACTTCCTTTTACAAGTTCCTATTAAAGAATACAGTTTTGACATCCATTCATGTACACTTCGTTTTACAAGTTCCTATTAAGGAATACATTTTTGACATCCATTTTCCATAATTCATAATAATAGTATACCGCTATTACAAGCAAAATCCGAATTGACTTTAGCGTGGTTACAAGTTAAAAGGTTTCATTAAATCCAACTCCTTACCTTTGTATATAACATTTTGCTATTAGCATTACTTTGTATGTATGGATGTTTTCATCCATGTCGACCTTTTTGTGTAAAATCATTTACAACCTGTGGGTTCTATCCCATCAAGCTCGTCGATCAAGGTCTAAACCTTGTTCATATACATCAATTTCATCTCAAATTTCATGGCCTATTGACATCTCTTTGAGTTAACATTTGATTTTATTTCTGCTTAACCGGTAGGTTCATCATCATCGATTAGTAATCATATATTCGTATTTTTTAGGAGGTTAAATTGTTACGAACCGACCTCGCGCTGAAGTCGTTATCTTACGTACTGTCCGCTTTGGGAAGGCCTAAACCCATCTTACCCCTCAGGGCTTTGTGACGCGTCCCCTAGGATGCGAACCCAAGACTCCATCATATGGGAGACTTAAGTTGAATCCTGGTACCAATTGGGCAAGAAGGCCTAGGCCCATCTTACCCCTCACGACTTTCTGACGCGTCCCCCATGATTCGAACCCAAGACTCCATCATATGGGAGACTTAAGTTGAATCCTGGTACCAATTGGGCAATTGGTACCAGGATTCAACTTAAGTCTCCCATATGATGGAGTCTTGGGTTCGAATCATGGGGGACGCGTCAGAAAGCTGTGAGGGGTAAGATGGGCCTAGGCCATCCCAAAGCGGACAGTACGTAAGATAACGAGTTGCTCAATTGGTACCAGGATTCAACTTAAGTCTCTCATATGATGGAGTCTTGGGTTCGAATCATGGGGGATGCGTTAGAAAGTCGTGAGGGGCCAGATGGGCCTAGGCTCTCCTAAAGTGGACAGTACGTAAGATAACAGTTTCTGCGTGAGGTCGGGTCGTTACAAAAAATGCGCGTTTTTTTTGTAACGACCCAAGTCTCTATACCCAAGCCGTTAGCTTGCGTACTGTCCTCTTTGGGTGGGCATATGCCCACTTATCCCTCACAGTTTTCTATCGCATCCTCTAGGATTCGAACCCAATACCTACATCACATGGGAGATTTAAGTTGAATCCTAGTACCAATTGAGGTTGTAGCAACCGAGAATTTTAAATGATAAAGTTATTTTCTTGAAAAACACGTCGCTAAGTTTTTAACCCAAAATTTTAAATTAAAAACGTGTTTGTCTAGCCCTTGTAAAATCAATTTAAAACTATTCAAGTCAAGTACAATCCCGAATAATTTTAATAGCCTGAATCTGGGTTATTTTAGCTCAATCCACTTAGGCCCAATTAGGAAATACCCTTACAGCCCAACTAATTGGCCCATTAGTTCCTACAATTTTGTCCCCTAAATTACTGTTCATATAGCACTCTCATTTCCTTATCCTTCACTATGCACGCAGCAAACAATCAGGGTATGAATCCGTTCCTTCAGATTTTCATCAATACAGTTTCACATTGGAAACTCTCGATGATGCTAGAACATTCATTTCTAGCATCATCAACATGATGATTCCACAAAAATTCGCATGCCTTAACCCAGCCAAAACCCAAGCTGCAGCCATCCACGCCACGTTCCAGCCATAGTTCGAACCACCACCTCACAACACTGCCAAACCTCAATCCCGAAACCCAATTTTCGAACCACTAAATAGAAACCACACACACACTGCAGCTGCCTCCCACTCGACAACCCATATTTTACCCCAATCCACATCAAACAACCACAAAGACCAAGAAAAACCATAAACACATAAACTTACCACATGCCCGACCGTTTTTCCGCTAAAATACCACCGGAGAACCCGAAACTGAACCCTCCAAAGCCTCGGACTCGCCCTCAGTCCATGCACCAAAAACCCCCAATCGCCTCCGCGTACTCATCGGAGCCACCACGTGACGGTGGCGCTGGCACCGCTTCGGCTGGTGGTCGGAATCGGAGGAAGAGGGGTTGAGCCCTTCCCTCCCCTTCCCCCATCGCTCTTTCTCTCTCTATCTCTCTCTCTCTCTCTCTCTCTCTCTCCCTCTCTATCTGTAAATGAGAGAGAGAGTGAAATATTAGATATTTTGATTAAATTGATTTTTAGAAATTTCCCTTTAAGCCCCAAGTTTAAAAGTTGTTGATTTCGGTCCCTAAAGGTTCTGTTATGAATAAAACAGCCCTTGGAGTTCCCGTTTTCAGCAGTTAGCCCACTACTTCCGAAAAGTCTATTTTCAGTCCTTAAACTTTTTAATTTCAGTTTCATAAATTTCCAATTAAACCCCTGAACTTCATTTATATCATTTTAAGTTATTTATTTCAATCCCAAAGTTTCAGTAATTAGTAAATCAGTCCCTGAGGTTCTTGTTTCCCACAATTAGCCCACTATTTTGAAAATCTTATTTTTAGTCCTTAGACTTGTTAAATTTCAGGTTTAACCTAAATCCAATTAGGTGCCTAAACTTTATTTTATCACTTTAAAACCTTAAGTTTCCAGAATATTAATTCCAAACTTATTTTCTATTTTGGCTAGACGAAACGTACAGACAATTAGGAGATTGAGGTTACTTCTCGCTCCATTTTTCACGTGACTCGAGATAAATTGAGGTAGACTCGCCACCATTAATTAGTTTAAATTATAATTGCATGTATTATATGAATTTAAGTGATTTATATACTTTAATGCCTAAGATGAGAATATTTCTTATGAGATATATGATGTTGTTATGCTTGTCGTAACTTATATGCTTTAATGCATGAGAAAAGACGAGTACCTCTTATGAGATAAGATGAGAATGTTATGCATAACTTATGTGCTTAAATGTATGAGACGAGACTACCCACACCCTATGATTTTAAAGAGCCTATGATTTTTAAAGAGAATAGGCCTATGATGATGATGATGATGATGTCACGGTATAAATTGCATGACTACGTGTTCAATTATTTTGTAAGTAATTATTGGTGATGAGTCTACTGAGTATTTATTTGAAATACTCATTTCGTTATTTTAACGACATTTGCAGATTTTGGAAACAGTCGGGTTTGATGGACAATGGTGGCAATGATTTAATAGATGATGTTATTTACTTTTGAAATTTATGTATTTGAACGTTATTAACGTACTTGTCATTTCAGTTATTTCAAAAAAAAAAACTTGAGATTTATGGTTTAATCAATTTTCTTAAATTAATCAAATGAGTTTTGTTGCCGACGAGGTTTTACCATTATAAATATGAAGTTTAAACTTTAGTTATTTTAAGCCAAGATGAGGACGACGTGGCACTTTGAGTTCACGGAACTCGGGGTGTTACAGCTTGGTATGAGAGTTGGTCTACGTTTCTGTAGATTGGCAAATTTTCAAAATGAAAAAAAAAAAGAGAGAGAAATTTGCAAAGAGACATTATACATTGTTTAAATTATCATTAAAGAAAGTTGCCACTGCCATCATTCGATCCGTCGACTCCGAAGGTAGAGAAGTTTTTGAAATTTAATCGTTATTTTATTTTGGATACCTATTGTAATGATTTATGAGATTTAGAAAAAAGAGAAATAAAGTGTATCCGAATTAGAAAGAAAGAAAGACGAGTTCGAGCATAATTTGAAAGAATTTTTAAAATTTTACGTTCTCGTAATTTTAACTAAGAGAGATGTATAACACTGCCTAATTGGACTTTGCATAATTGGTTTAGGACATGGCACCCATTAGTGGAAATGTACTCAGTGTCGCAGAACAAGCCATTAGAGATTATGACCACTTCAGGCCTGAACTTGATTGGACAATTGCCCAACACGTAGAGCGACTGAATGTCGTACGTGAGAGGGCCATACAGCATGGCTACGTGACCTATAATTGCCGGTCGATCCATCACTTTTGACTTTTCGAAGAGACTATGCGGAGGTAGCTCATAGCATATACATAGATGCTCTAGTGTCCCCTAATGTGGAAATAGAGTATAACACCTTCTGCGTGAGATTTGTGGTTTATTGGCCCATGTACTTTGAGTATCACTTTCTAAAGGGGAGCCAGAACATGAGTCAATACTCGAGCCCGAACCTGGGCGAGAAGATGGATTAGTTCCCGAGGAGAAACTCGAAGAAGACCCAGAAGAAGAAGAAGCAGAGGAAGACGCTGTTCCAGTGTTAGGAGAGTTCTCGAACGCTGAATCATGTGTAACCGAAGAAGAGTAGAGAGATAGAAATTAGTGAATTAGAGTAGAGAGTTCTCATCAGGGAATTACTTAATGCGGTGCAAGAGATGAGACAAGCTCCATAGCCATTTAACTCTACAGTACCAGTGATTGAACAGTTCAGGAGATACCGCCCACCTACATTTGATGGCGGAGATGGTCCACTGGCAGTGGAAGAGTGGCTCCAGGCTATCGAGAAGATCTTCAGGCACATATCTTGCCCAGAGGATAAGAAGGTAGTCTGTGCAGAGTTTATGTTAGTCGGAAGAGCTGGTTTTTGGTGGGAATTTGCATCACGGATAAAGAGTGAAGAGCAGCTAGCAGCTCTGAATTGGAATGAATTTAAGGCTAAGATCAGGCATAAATTTTTCCCACAAGCCCTCAAAGATCACAAGGAGTCTGAGTTTCTGTGTTTGGTACAGGGTGAAATGGATATAACTGAATATGAGAGAAAGTTCGAGGAACTATCACATTATGCTCCACATCTGGTGGATACTGAGTTCCAAAAGGCACAGCATTTTGAGAGATGTCTACGCTTTGATGTCAAGCAGATTGTCAGTTCACATGAGCTACCGACTTACGGGGAGGTAGTAAAGAAGGCTCAAGCAGTAGCCTATGCCGGTGTGAAAGTCGGGAACCAATGCAATCATAATGAGCAGAGGTATCAGGGAAAGAGAAAGTGGTAAGGTCCGAATCGCAATCAAAATCAGAATCGGAATCAAGCATTTAACAAGAGGCTGAATTCAGGACCAACAGGGAGATAGATGACCAATTTCACTCCACCCTGCCCTAAGTGCCAGAGGTTGCATAAAGGAGAGTGTCTTTTCGGAAAGGGTGTTTGCTACAAGTGTGGCCAGCTGGGCCACTTTGCATCAGATTGTCATGTTCCGTCCCCCCAGGGTTCCAATCAGAAGACGAACCCGGACCAGAACAGAAAAGAAAAGGCAAGAGTATTTACTATGGATGCAGCAGAGGATTCTAACGTGATCGCAGGTATACTAGCTATTATGGTATTCCTATGCATGTCTAAACTATTCTCCATACTGTATTTCCTTCTCATTTTGAGTATGATGATATGATAACAGGTATACTATCTATTTCTAGTATCCCCGTATATGTTCTAATAGACTCGGGAGCCACACATTCATTTATAGCTAATGCATGTTTAGAAAGACTGAACTTAGTAGGAGAAGAGACTGGTAGTACCCTAGAGGTTAGTTTGCCGTTAAGAGGAACTATCGATACTAGTAAGATAGTCAAGGTAGTACAAATAGATTTTGATGGTCAAGTTTTGGAGGCAGACTTAAATATTATCCGAATGAAAGACTTTGATATTATTCTGGGTATGGATTGGCTCAGCACCAACCATGCCGCAATTATGTGCCAAGAGAAAGAAGTTATTTTTCTCAAAGGTGGTGAAAAAGTATTCAAGTTTTATGGAACGAAGATTAAGGCATTCCCCCGCCTTATCTCAGCTTTACAGGCAGAGAAGTTATTAGTCAAGGACAATTGTCAAGGCTATTTGGTTAGTTTTAAAGACAAACCCGTAGAGGAGATTACTTTGGATTTCGTGCCAGTAGTACGTGAGTACGGGGATGTCTTTCCAGATGATCTACCTGGTACTCCACCAGATAGGCAAGTGGAATTTTCCATTGATTAGTACCAAGAGCTGCCCCTATTTCTAAGGCTACATACCGTATGGCGCCGAAAGAGTTAAAAGAACTGAAGGTGCAGTTAGAAGAATTGCTAGAGAATGGTTTCATCGGGCCAAGTATATCTCAATGGGGAGCACCTGTTCTATTTGTAAAGAAGGGCGATGAAAGCATGAGGATGTGCATCGAATATCGAGAACTTAACAAGTTGACGATAAAGAATAAGTATCGCCTTCCCAGGATCGAAGACTTATTCGATCAGTTGAAAGGTACAGCTATCTTCTCCAAGATTGACTTGAGATCTGGTTACCATCAGCTAAAGGTTTTGCCA
The DNA here is from genome assembly GCA_035079005.1 of Fraxinus americana. Lineage (NCBI taxonomy): Eukaryota > Viridiplantae > Streptophyta > Magnoliopsida > Lamiales > Oleaceae > Fraxinus > Fraxinus americana. The sequence continues at coordinate 19,714,877 of CM068714.1, forward strand.
GCTAACGTACCAAAGACAGCGTTTAGGACACGATATGGACATTATGAGTTCGTAGTGATGCCTTTCAGCCTCACGAACGTATCTGCCATATTTATGGACTTGATGAACAGAGGTTTCCATCAGTACTTTGATAAATTCGTTATTGTTTTTATCAATGACATACTGATCTACTCCAGAAATTTTGCACAACATGAATAACATTTGAGGATTGTGTTGGAAACACTGAGAGCAGAAAAGTTGTAGCCAAATTCAAGAAATGTGAATTTTGGCTTGAGAGAATAGGTTTCTTGGGTCACATTGTTACATTTAAAGGCATCGAGGTTGATCCTTCTAAAGTTGAAACTGTAACGAATTGGCCAACACCTGCAAATGTTGAAGATGTGAGAAGCTTCATTGGATTAGCTGGATATTATCGGCGATTCATAGAGGGTTTCTCTAAAATAGCAGGTCATATTACTCAGTTGACCAGGAAAGGAGTTAAGTTTCAGTGGACAGAACCATGCGAACAAAGCTTTCAGGAACTTAAGAACAGACTTGTCTCAGCACCAGTGCTGACTATACCAAATGGGTCTGATGGTTTCGTTATTTACAGCGATGCATCCAAATATGGTTTAGGTTGCGTATTGATGTAGAATGGTAAAGTTATAGAATATGCTTCAAAACAGTTGAAGCCACATGAGAAGAATTACTCGACACATGATTTAGAGCTCGCAACTGTTGTGCACGCTCTTAACATTTGGCGACACTATACGTATGGGAATAAATGTGAGATCTACACCGATCATAAGAATCTCAAGTATTTCTTCACTCAAAAAGAACTAAACATGAGACAACGACGATGGCTAAAGCCGGTAAAAGACTATGACTGCACCATCCTTTACCACCCAGGTAAAGCAAATAAGGTTGTAGACGCTTTGAGCAAAAAGAACATTGGACAATTATCAGCTTTGGGAACGACGCAGGTTTAGTTGATTCGAGATTTTCAGAATTTAAGAATTGAAGTGCGAGTCTTATTAGTCCAATGATCTTATAGATTGGCAAATCTGACCATGAAACCGGACTTGAGAGGTCGGATTGTAACAGCTCAAGCCGAAGATAAATTCTTGGAAAAGATCATATCCGAAGTCGGGACTGGCAAGAGAATAGGTTTCAAGATTGCCTCTGACAAAGCGCTTATATTCAGAGGGCGTCTCTGTATACCAAAGGATGAACATATCAGGAATGAGATTTTGACAAAAGCTCATTCAGCACCATATGCATGCCACCCAGGAGGGACAAAGATATATCGTGATTTGTGTAATACTTTTTGGTGGAGAAACATGAAGGGTTGCATTGCAAGGTTTATCTCTTGATGCATGACGTGTTAGCAAGTCAGGCTGAACATCAAAGACCATCAGGGTTGTTAAATCCCTTAGATATACCAGAATGGAAATTGGAGAAAATTTCCATGGATTTTGTGACAAGATTACCAAAATTAGTAAAGGGTCATGACATTATTTGGGTTATTGTAGACCGACTTACGAAGTCAGCTCATTTCCTGCCAATCAGAATGACTCTCAATATGGATCATTAGCCCAATTGTATGTTAGAGAAATTGTTCGACTTCATGGAGTACCAGCTTCCATTGTCTCAGATAGAGATCCGAGATTTACTTCGAGATTTTGGAAGGGTCTACAAGTTACAATGGGTACTAAATTAAATTTTAGTACAACTTACCATGCCCAGATAGATGGACAGCTGAACGCACTATTCAGACACTGGAAGATATGCTTAGAGCTTGTGTACTAGACTTGAGTGGTAGTTAAGAGACTCATCTTCCATTAGTGGAGTTTGCCTACAATAACAGTTTTCAGGCTATTATTGGTATGGCACCATATGAAGCACTATATGGGCGGCGTTGTCGATCACCAGTCTATTGGGATGAAATAGGCGAGAGAAGAATTTTGGGTCCAGAATTGATTGAGAGAACAGTTGAAGCTATTGAGAATATCAGACTACGGATTAAAGCCGCCCAAAATAGACAGAAAAGCTATGCCGATCAAAGGAGAAAAGACTTGGAGTTTGAGATTGGGGAGAAAGTGTTCTTAAAAGTAGCACCTATGAAGGGTACTATCCGTTTCGGCAAGAGAGAGAAGCTAAGACCTCGTTTTAGAGATCTTAGAGAAAGTAGGTAACGTAGCTTACGTTGCCACCCGAGCTCTCGGCCGTACACAATGTTTTTCACGTCTCCTTATTGAGGAAATATATCCACGATCTGAGTCATGTGGTAAATTTTTAGACTATTTCGATTCAGAGGAATCTGTCTTATGAGTAGACACCTATGTGCATTGTGGAGAGAAAAGTCCATGTCTTAAGAAACAAAAAGATTCCTTTAGTCAAAATCCAGTGAGGTAGACAGGATAGTGATGAAGCTACCTGGGAAAAGGACGATGAGATTCTGGCTAAATATCCAGATATCATAGATCAAGTAAGTTTAAATTTCGAGGACGGAATTATTTTAAGGGGGTAATATTGTAGCGACCGAGAATTTTAAATGATAAAGTTTTTTTCTTGAAAAACGTGTCGTAGGTTTTTAATCCCAAATTTTAAATTAAAAACGTGTTCGTCTAGCCGTTGTAAAATCATTTTAAAATTATTCAAGTCAAGCCCAATCCCGAATAATTTTAATAGCCCAAATCTGGGTTATTTTAGCCCAATCCACTTAGACCCAATTAGGAAATACCCTTACAGCCCAACTAATTGGCCTAATTAGTTCCTACAATTTTGTGCCCTAAATTATTGTTCATATGGCACTCTCATTTCCTTCTCCTTCACTATTCACCCAGCAAGCAATCAGGATATGAATCCGTTCCCTCGAATTTTCATCAATACAGTTTCACATTGGAAAATCTCGATGATGCTAGAACATCCATTTCTAGCATCATCAACATGATGATTCCACAAAAATTCGCATGCCTCAACCCAGCCAAAACCCAAGTTGCAGCTATCCACTCTACGTTCCAGCCATAGTTTGAAACACCACCTCACAACACTGCCAAACCTCAATCTCGAAACCTAATTTTCGAGCCATTAAATGCAAACCACGCACAAACTGCAGCTGCCTCCCACTCAACAACTCCTATTTCACCCCAATCCGCAACAAACAACCACAAAGACGAAGAAGAACCATAAACCCATAAACTTACCTCATGTCCCGACCGTTTTTTCGTCAGAATACCACCGGAGAACCCGAACCCTCCAAAGCCTCGGACTAGCCCTTGGTCCGTGCACCAAAACCCCCAATACCCCTGCATACTCACCGGCGCCACCATGCAACGGTAGCGCTGGCACCTCTTCGGCCGGTGGTTGGAAGAGGAGATATTTTGATTAAATGATTTTTAGAAATTTCCCTTTAAGCCCCAAGTTTAAAAGTTGTTGATTTCGGTCCCTAAAGGTTCTGTTATGAATAAAACGGCCCATGGAGTTCCTGTTTTCAGTAGTTAGACCACTACTTTCGAAAAGTCTATTTTCAGTCCTTAAACTTTTTAATTTCAGTTTCATAAATTTCCAATTAAACCCCTGAACTTTATTTATATTATTTTAAGTTATTTATTTCAATCTCAAAGTTTCAGTAATTAGTAAATCAGTCCATGGGGTTCTTGTTTCCCACAATTAGCCCACTATTTTGAAAATCTTAGACTTGTCAAATTTCAGTTTTAACATAAATCCAATTAGGTGCCTAAACTTTATTTTATCACTTTAAAACCTTGAATTTCCAGAATATTAATTCCAAACTTATTTTCTATTTTGGCTAGATGAAACGTACGGACGATTAGGAGATTGAGGTTACTTCTCGCTCCATTTTTCACGTGACTCGAGATAAATTGAGGTAGACTCGCCACCATTAATTAGTTTAAATTATAATTGCATGTATTATGTGAATTTACGTGATTTATAAACTTTAATGCATAAGATGAGAATGTTATGCATAACTTATGTGCTTAAATGCATGAGACGAGACTACCCACACCCTATGATTTTAAAGTGCCTATGATTTTTAAAGAGAATGAGCCTATGATGATGATGATGATGATGATGATGATGATAATGATGTCACGGTATAAATTGCATGACTACGTGTTCAATTATTTTGTAAAGTAATTATTGGCGATGAGTCTAATGAGTATTTCTTCGAAATACTCATTCTGTTATTTTAACGACATTTGCAGATTTTAGAGACGGTCGGGTTTGATGGGTAGTGGTGGCAATGATTTAATGGATGACGTTATTTACTTTTGAAATTTACGTATTTGAACATTATTAACATAATTGTCATTTCAGTTATTTCAAAAAAAAACCATCAGTAGGTCCACTCATGTTTGAGCAATTTCAGAAGTTTCTAGCAACATAGTCAAATGCAACACCGCCACGTGCAATGCCTACCTCTTCTATAAGTTTGTCATCTTCTAGTTCTTTAGCTATATCATGTTCTTTGTAGGTCTTAGATTCTAGGGCTTCCCATTATATGTCGCCTAATTTATCATCTTTTGTTTCATTATCTCCCAAGTCTTTTGTATTAGTTGTGACTGTTGATGGTACTCCTAGCTTATAGCAAGTGTTGGTTCTATTGATACATTGTTTATATCATAAAGACATCTATCATATTCCTAGTTTTACCTTATGTGCAAGATCCGCAATAGCAGAAGCTGATTAGGACCGGCCATAGATAGGGGGTACTCTATGCCTTGGATAGGCATAAAGTACCGAAATTGCAGTTTCTAGTGTTGATTTGTCATCTTTTCATTTGAGTCATTTATCTTCTGTCTTTTATTTATGGCATTCTCACCTTGGTCATGTTTCAACATCTTATTTAAAGTTCTTATTTTCTACAAGAGCATTAGGAATTTGAAAACAGATGATATTTCTGATAGTGGTGGATGTAAATTAACAAAATTATATGCATTATCTTTCAGTAAAAGTATTTCTATTTCTGTTGCCCCATTTGATCTTTTTCATGTATATGTATGAGGACCTTCTCCTGTTACCACGAAAGGGGGTTCCCGATATTATGTTTCCTTTATTGATAATTACACTCATTATTGTAGGGTTTTTCTTATGAAACGTCACCCTGACTTCTTTATAATTTTCAGTACATTTAGAGCACTCATGAAAACCTAACATTCTACTATTATCAAATGTTTTCGATTTGATTTGGGTAGAGAGTATACTTCTAATGCCTTTTTATTTGCTTGCTTATAATGGAAGTATTCACCAAAGTGCTTGTACAAACACTTCCGAACAAAATGGTATTACCGAAAGGAAACATAGACATCTTGTTGAGACAACCCGTTCTCTTTTACTATCTACTTCTACTCCTAGTGAATTCTAGAGAGAAGCAATTCTTACTGCTCCTGATTATTCTTCTTTACATGTCTTTCGGTCAACATGTTTTGTTCTTCGACCTCATGTCGAGAGTAGTAAATTATCTTCTAGACCTGCTATATGTGTATTTCTGGGTTATGGTGCAGGGCAAAAGGGATATCGTTGTTTTAATCCAATTAGTTAAAAATTATATGTCTCTCGTCATGTCATTTTCCTTAAACATATACATTTCTTTACTATTCTTGATGGTTCTCATAACATGACTAAGTATGATCTTATTCACATTGATCCATTTGCTATTGATACTGAAATTGTCCCACATCTTATTCCACATACATTTACTCCCACTTTAGATCATGATTCTTACAGGGTTCCCATTGATAGCTCTAGAGATACTGGTACTTTGGCTCCTAATACATTAGTAATTCCCTATGGCTACCCAATCACCTCCTGAGACTGGGACTCTTTGTTCTTGTTACCTTGCGTATACTCGTAAGTCCACTCAATTATCAGATTTTGCTTACTCTTGTTACTCTAGTTTTTTCATTTTCTTTTTGGCTTCTATTCATCATCTTTTTGAGTTTTTGTCCTATAAAGAGGCAATTTGTAATCCACTTTGCTAAGAGTCTATAGCTGAGAAACTTACTGCTCTACTTCAGAAAAATACTTAGGGACTTGTTATCTCTACTACCAGGAAAACGAGCAATTGGTTCTCGTTGGGTCTATAAAATAAAAATCAAGTCAGATAGATATGTTTAAAGATATATAGCCCAATTAGTTGAAAAGGGATATTCTCAAGAGTATGGTATCGATTATAAGGAGACCTTTGCACTTGCTACAAAAATTATTATTGTTCGCACCTTTATTGTAGTTGCTTCTATTCGTCAATGGAGTATATCTCTGATGGATGTTAAAAATACATTCTTGAGTAAAGATCTATGGGAAAAAGTCTATATAATTCTCCCTCATGGTGTTTTTCATCAACCTGGTAAAGTTTGCAAACTTCGAAAAGCTCTCTACAGTTTCAAATAGGCACCTCGAGCTTGGTTTGAAAAGTTTTTCACTATGGTTACTTCACTTGGTTTCCGTCCTAACCATCATGATTCAGCTTTATTTTATAGATGTACAGTGCTTGATCATGTTTTCCTTTCTTTATATGTTGACGACATGATTATTACTGGTAATGATACTGCCGGTGTTGTTTCATTAAAGTCAAAGTTAGCTTGTTGCTTTACAATAAAAGATTTAGGTTCACTCCATTACTTTCTGGGTATTCTTTCTCAGTCCAAGTACATAGCAGATATATTTGAGCGTGCTTGTTTTACTGATAATAAGACCGTTGTTACGCCTTTTGAGCTTAATGCTCGATATTCTTCTTCTGATGGCTCTCTATTATCTGATCCTAGTTTATATCATACGGTTGTTGATAGCTTGGTTTATCTCACCATCACTCATCCAGATATTGTACATGTTGGTCATATAGTTAGTCAGTTCATTGCTTCGCCTACTACAATTCATTAGGTTGCTGTTCTTCGCATTTTGAGTTTTCTTCATGGCACTTAATTTCAGAGCCTTTTTCTTTCATCTAATTCATCGTTAGAATTGTGAACATATTCTGATGCCGATTGGGCTAGTGATCTTATAGATCGTCGATCTGCTACTAGCTTTTGTATCTTTCTTGGGGATTTTCTTATTTCTTGGAAGAGCAATAAGCAAGATATTGTTTCTAGATCTTCCACAGAAGCAGAATATTGTGTCATGGCTTCTACCATTTGTGAGATAGTTTGGTTACATTGGTTGCTTGCAGATATAGGTTTATTTCATCGCCAACCTATTCTATTGTATTGTGAGAATAAGAGTACAATTCAAATTGTGCACAATTCGGTATTCCATGAGAGGACCAAACATATAGAGATTGATTGTCATGTCACTCGACGTCATCATCAGCTTGGCACTATCACATTACCTTTTGATCTTTCCACCATCAAAATTGTTGACTTATTTACAAAGTCACATTGTATTTTGCGATTTCGTTTCCTATGTGACAAACTCTTGATGCTTCTTACAGAGGCATCGTGAATTTGAGGGGTGATGTTAAATATATTAGTTTTATTTTATCTTAAGGGTAGAGTAGTTATTTTACTTATGCTTGTAAGACTATTTAAAGCTTTATTCTTGTATTTTCGTTCATTTAATTAATCAAGAAAACCTAACATTTGTTTGGTTTTTCTCTCTATATTTTTGTATTATTGGTTTAACAATGAGTTCATTGCAATCCACACTTCTAGTTCAGTCCATGAGAATTGTAATTGAAACCATATTATGATGGAATGATCGATAGTCCATACTATTGAAAATAATTTTGATTGAAAATTGATTTTTATTCAAATTAGAGAGTTTCAAACTCCTCTTTCAGATAAAGAACAAAAGGGTATAAAATTAAATTAGTCTTCTTCAAAATAAATATAACTATTATGACTCGGAATACCGTACAAGGAATTCCGTAGAAAAAGAGATACGAGTATGCTAGCTATGTACATAATTTTTCCGCATCAACACGGCATTCACACCATGTGCTTGTGCTTTTACCATGGGTTCTACTTGCATCTTTAATGTCGTAGTGTATGTATTAGTTGAAGACTATATCATATATATGCCTGCTACTTTCTTCAAGACTAAACGGAACATCGAATGTGTCTTTGCAATCAATTCAAATAGTTGCAATGCCTAATTCATTGATATATTTGTGATAGAACCATTTCTTGAGAAGTTGACCTAAGATTTCAAAAGAGGTGAGAGTCCAACATAGAATATTGTAATTATTGACCCTTGTTTATCCAATGATTTGTACACCTTGGCCAATTTATCTTCACCTTGGTCGATTTAGTAGGTGAGAAATTGATGAAAAGTAGAAATTTCCAGCTTCACCTTTGCCGAGTTAGTTCGTGAAAATATATATTGTAGAACTTCTTCGCCAAACTAATACAGGTAATGATACTAGCATGTAACTCAGAATCCAACGATTCTAATACACTATATCTCATTGTGTATGAATAATCCGAGTTTGATTGCATCATCTCGTACCTTTTGAATTTGAAAAGTTTGACACAACCGTATAAATCTGGAAATATGGGTATTTGGATTTTCATGTCCCCTCTCATAAAATTGAAGGTTGTTGCTGAACATGTTAGAATATTCCAATATTAGATGCTTATTCTAGATCATTCTCCTATTTGTTATTAGATGCTTCTTCTAGATTCTTCTCTTATTTGTCATGTAATTAGTTTGTTATGAATTTTACTCTATAAATAGAGAAATGTATTCACAATATTACTTGAGTTTGATTAATAATAAGTGTTCTACATACTCCTTCATCAAGTTCCTTCAATATGTTTTCATATTGAATTTATCTTTTAATTTCTCAATTCACTTATTATTCATCAAGCTCAAGCAATATTGTGAATACATTACTCTATTTACAGAGAAAAATTCTTAACAAACTAACTACATAACAAATAAGAGAAGAATCTAAAAGAAACATTTAATAACAAATAGGAAAGGGATCTATAATAAGCTTCTAATATTGGAATATTCCAACGGAACAGACTGATAAAACCCACCCTTAGTCAAAAATCATTTGACCCAAAATCAAGGTACATGATGATTGACCTTTCAGTAGCCATCGATGAAGTCAAAAACTGTGTAATCGGTAAATTTTCACCATCAACTTGCACTCCATATGTTGTTGAGAGCCCGTTTGGTACGCATTAAAATGAGAGAATTGATTTTTTTGAAGTGATGTGATAGAGAATATGTGGTGGAAAAAGAAGGAAAAATTATTGATGTGATGGAAAATAATATTTTATTGAAGAATGTGTGGTTGAAAATAAGTAGAAGAATGAGAATGAAAAAAATAATATGGCCCAAACAGGGGCTGAATCTATTGAGCCGCTAATTGAGTGGCATTTACTACCGTTGCTCTGACAACTTCTTTTGTCGTTAACAATCTAAGTTGTCCCTCCACCATAGTGAGTTGTTGATTTTTTATTTTTTTAAATTGTGTTCTTTGCATTTGCGTCGTAAATTACATTAAATCTTTGCGTCAAATGGTTTGAGATAGCTGCCTTATGAATGAATTATACGACGGACATAATTTTTTGTATAAAGAAACAAATAAACAAAATCTAGAAATAATCAAATAAATATTAAATAAAAATAGTCATCGGCAACAACACTACAAACTTGATGATGTATAATATCACAAGTTAACAATATCAATAAACTAGTAAAGTGGACATTATAAGTCTGAATTATCTCAGATGGAGACCACTTCTATCGAATAGCAATTTAAATAACCATACGCTTATTAGATGAAAACAATATTTCAAGCAAGGATTTGAATAAGCCTTAACTAGATGCTTTAAATCACTTAAAAACTCAGTTAAATACCATAATAACAGTAAAAGTGTTTCTCTACATTTTACCTAATTGCCGAATTTTACTATATAGTCTAAGTGTATAACTCACCCCTCAATTCGTTATAATTCACAAATCATGAATTAGTAATCAACTAATTCAAACGTTATGAACAAAAGTAAAATGAAAAATAAATCATTTAGTTAAGAATTGAAATTAAAGGTTCAAATTTAGGTTATATCATTTGTCAAAACAAATGGTTTAGCAACAAGTTTCTTCTTTTTTGCATTTTGGTATCTGCTTCAAGTTTCTTGTATGGTTTTGGTCCTTCTCTTTCCAAATCTCCATTATCTCTCCCACAACACCCAAAAGCTTCTTTATTGGTCCCCATACTTCCATAATCATCCATTTTTGGTCTTCCTCAAGTTTCAAAAGTGTACAAATCAGTTCTCAAACTTTCCATAAGTTGATTTCACTTTCAAAACCTGTAAAATTCCTCCAATTAGTTTCTGAATGCTTCCTCTCAATCTACTACAACAAAAATTATCTTTCGCTGCATGCAAAAAATATTGTAAAAGACCTTTTGCAACATTCAAGCGAATGTATGTTGCCGTAAAGTAAAAGTATATTGTATGTAACATCCCAATTTTCATAAACCTTGAAATGTTACGAAAAATTCAATTTCTTTACGTTAAAAGCAAAAATGATACAAATAAAAATATAACTTTATTTTCAACAATAAATATTAACTAAAACATGAAATCTGAATTTCTAAAAAAAAATTAAATATAATCAGTTAACTAATTAATAAACGTGTTTTTGAACAAATAAACAATCTAATAAACTGGGAGAACAAAAACTTAATATTTTTATTTTTTTCAATTCATCTGACAGTCCGCATTACCATCCCGCCACATTTTCAATCGACTCGAAACAACAGGTCCATTGAAAATAGGACATGTTGCCAACATGGACTTGGTTTCAAAAAGTGAGATTTGAATTGTACTACACTATTGGTTTCAATCAAATAAAATCACTTGTGGTAGGAATTAAAAGAGAAAAAGAATTTTACTTAATTAATATTGCAAGTCCCCACCAAATCTATTAACCTATTATTCTTTTAATTGGACTTAACTTGATGTAGTCTAATCTAAAATATTTTTTCTCGTATTAAAGATTTCTAATTATTACAAGCTACAAAAAGAGCCCAATATTGATATAATTTGAACTTGTTCTATCAAAATCTAATTATTTGACCAAAAAATAATAAGAATATAAAACATATTTCACTTTAGTCCATCAACTTTCAAAATTATATATAAAAAAATATCTAGACTAAATAATATAAAACATATTTCACTTTAGTCCATCAACTTTCAAAATTATATATATAAAAAAATATCTAGACCAAATAATTCTATTCTATAAAAATTCGAGACGTTACATTGTGACATTCAAAGACCGTTGCAAAAGGCTTTCAACGATCGTTGTCTTTCTTTTTTTGCAACGTTCACCACTGTTTTTTTTTTTTTTGGCAACATTCGCTGAATATAATAACCTTTGACAAGTTTTTGCCTGTTCTGTATGATTTTGTTCTTATTTTTTGTAATGTTCTCTAAATGTTGTTAATAAGTTTTTTGCAACATTTTTTGCCTGTTGTGTATAATTTTTTCTTATGTTTTGCAACGTTCAGTGAGTGTTGCTAATGACATTCTTGCAACATTTTTTGCATGTTATCTATGTTTATATCCTTATTTTTAACAATAATTTTTTGTCTATTGCCGTATGTCATATTATCCATTTTGCAACTTTTTTACTTGTTGTTTATGCATGTATCCTTATTTTTTGCAACACGTTGTAACCGTTAACGTAGGTTATTTTACATTTTTTTTAATTTTGCATTTTTTTAAAAATTTTTTACAGCCAAATCAACCATTAAAATTAAAAACTTTTTTTTGGGCCCGCATGAGGTAATAATTTCACTAATCCATACAAAACAAACATAGAACGCATCATTGCAATAAATCGAAGAAAATTATTGATTTGTATGTTGCCCATCAAATAAACAAATAAATATAGAGTACAAAATAGTGGTACAATATTAAACCATTGAAAGAGCACAATATTGAACAGCTAGAAAGTAGACTTTCACAAAACTCCCAACTTTATATACAATTTTGGCATTCATAACTGCAGTTCATGTACAAAATTATATTAACAAAAAGAGAATGTACATTGATCGAACAACCCAACTACAACTACCAAATTCTCATTCCATTCAAGATTGATATTCTTCTTTCTAACACTAGGATTCAACTCCCATATAAAACATCAACATATATATATATATATATATATATATATATATATATATATATATATATATATATATATATACGAAATGATCTAATGAGCACCGGTGCTCATCTTATCCTAAGCACCGATGAGTTGGCACATTAATTCATTGGTGGATAAAGATTTTGTGAGTTCCAATCCACCAATGAATTAATGTGCCAACTCATTGGTGCTCAAGATAAGATGAGCACCGGTGCTCATTAGATCATTCCTGTATACATATATATATATATATATATATATATATATATATATATATATATATATATATATATATATATATCAATTTGAAAACCCAAGTAACAAAAATTGAAAGAAATACATACCAATGTGTCAAATATATTAGTGAAAAGATTACTGTACAACAAGAAGGCCTAGAATATTGCAACTAATTTGTGTATAATAGCATAAATTTCTTATGTACTTCCACCCTACAATCCCACAAAAAAAAAAAAAGCTTGTTCAATGACCAGGCTATTGTGCAGTTTTAGACATTTTAAGATAATAAATCATCTTCAAATATTACTATAATAAAAGTGTCGATGTTTTTAATATTTTTAAGAATTTAAATTAGCTTTAATATGTGGATCCATCAGTATCAACCATTTTAATTTTCCCTCTCTGTGAATCGAATTCACATCTCTCTTATATTTCCCCAAGGAGTGCCAGGCAATAAATTCAAAACAAAACACTAAGTTTACCAATAAAAGTGTGTTTATTTATAACATTTGAATCTCGTATTATTAAAAAAAGAGTAATCGAAGCAATGCAAACAATCCGAAATTATAAGTATAAATCGAAAAATTTATGGATATGTAGGAGTTTGTGGAAGAGAGAGAGAAAGGGAGAAAGTTCGAACCTTTTTGCGATGTCGAGAGGGACTCCTTCTGTGTGGTGGCTATTGAAAGTTATGCAATTCGACCCTAACAGTACCTAGAGGGGGGTGAATAGGTAAATTATACAGAATTAAAAATATTTTACGAATTAAATAGCAAAAAGTCATTTTTTAATTCTTTTATACATGATTAAACATGCAACTCATTTTAATCATATGTTTGAATACCGTAGCTTATATGATCAATCAATAAACAATAACGAAAGCAGTAAATCAACAACATTATGATCACGAATAAACCTAACTGGAAAAAACTCCGGGCACTTTGTCAGGCAATCCACTATAAACAATTCAAACAACTTACAGTCTATCAGACTAGACGAATCGTATTATCTGATCATTCGACTGCACTCCTTACAGCTCTCCCTGGATCCCATGCTCTCCTGCACCAATCCTTAGCTGCTGTTGGCAAAGCTCTATGTGGAATCTGCGACCCTACAGCACTCATAGCCTTGTGGAATCGTCTATTTCCCGTGGATCAACGAAGAGTACCGCGTTCTTCACAAACTGAAATTCCAGTCAAATTCCCTCGATCATCAGAACTTTGGCCAGATGTAGAGGAAAAGCAGTTTGGTATTTGGATTATGGGAACGATGTTTTCCAAACCAAAACAATAAAAGTAGATGAAGGTTGAAAGACAAAATCGAATGAATCTCTCACAGATGTAGCTCTCTCAATGTTCAACCTTACAATTTTCGTACAGATGTGTTTTGGTATATCTAGGTAGATTAGAAAAACGAATGGGTCGGGTAAAAAGCTTTTAAATCGCGAAATAAAAATTTCTCGGATAACCACTTCGCTTGAGCGAAGTCTCAGCGAAGGTACTGTCGCTCGAGCAAAGGAGGGGCAACAATCCAGTAACAATGTTTCTGCTTTTATAGTTCGAGCCAAACTTTGGCGTAATCTAGCGAAAATTCGCGTCGTTTTTCTCTTTTTGTCATTCTCGAACCCTAAACCTAATAACCCTATTTTCAATATTTGCACATTACTCCTTGAATTTTTAAACATAGTACAATCCAATCCTTTTGTTTACAGAATTGTCAATTACAAAAATCTAAAACCTAACATACTCTCACTTTGGCATTCTGTGACAAAACTACTAACTAAGTCAAGACAGTAATCAAAAACAAATTATAGACTCAAAAACCTATGATACAACTAACTCACTTAAACGAATTCTGTATTTTAGTTAGCACTTGTTTCTTGAAACAAATAGCTTAACACCCAGTGTAAAATGTGTGGAAGACAGTATATAAAACAGTTCTAGCAATTTATATAATTTAGGCAATCTAGAAACATCTGATGTTATTCAGTTTCAATCATTCATGCTAAATCAAGACATAATATCAATGCAATCCAACATATCAAAAAGACACATTGATACTACTAAAACACCAAACTTAATTTAGCAAAACTAAAATAAAAATATAAAACGAATTTGAGTCAAAAATCATTTTATATATATATACAAAAATTTAATTACATCCAGATTTTCGAAAAATAAATACATCATGTAAGGATAAGCAAAACAGATCTAGATATCCACTTTCTACTCCCCCTATCAACAAAAAATCTAATACTGCCACATCAAATCTATATCTACTCCCCCCCTTTTTGTCACACAATGACAAGGGGTAAGCATAGAACTAAGAAGCACCGGCAGCATCATCAGCGTTGTCTGAGTCAGTCCTCTCTTCACAAACAGCATCATCCTAGTGGTAACGAATCCACTGAAGCCCACGCTGAAGGTAACCGACGGTACCTCGAAGCGTAGCGAACTCAGCAGTGTGTCGATCAACGGTAGGACGTAGCTACGTAATCTTCGCCATCATACGAGCCTGCTGCTCAATGAATACTATCATCTGACCTAAAAGAGCGACCAATGGTCGATAGGAACAGAAGCAGAAGGTGCAGACGCAGGAGGAAGAACTGACTCGGACGGAGGAGGAGCAGAAGTAAAAGGGATATCGGAGGGTGTAGAAGCAGTCGAAAAAGAAGGAAAAATGGAGGGATAAAAGGGAATGAGGTCATCAATTGGATTAGTCGACACAGTCGGGTCAATCGGCTATGCTGGCTCAAAAGAAGCGTGAGACCTACTCTGGGCGATGGTAGTATGGCCAATCGGCCGAGAAACCCGCCTCAGACCCCCTCCTCTGGAAAACTGACTCCTAAGGATGTCACTAAGCGGTATATCAAACATGCATAGGGCAGCCCAACCCTCGTCCCTACAGTACGAAAGGCCCTCAAAATCTGCTGGCATATGAAGAAAGGAAGATCAACGGAATCACCATGCAGAAGGGCATAAAGGAAACTAGCCTTCTCCATCAGTAATGAATAAGTGTGGAAGATAGGCGAAAGATTTGTGCACATAATGCGCAACAGAATCTAGCGCTCGGTCTGGAAAGAACCAGTGTGAAACTTACCGGACCTCCCTCCAACAATGTGTTAAACACCGTCGAAAGGACTAACGAGTCCGCCGAAAGATAATCAGGAGTAAGATAGGGAAATAGGGGATGGACGACCCGGGGAAAATGAATAAGACTCTAGATAACGTCTGGAGTAATCTTAACTGTCCTACCCCAAATAAAAACCCTAAATGAAGAACCGCTAACATCATGAATGTTAGCATAGAACTCGTGAATAAGGAGGCTAGGTGGGGGTATTAAGTCAACCAAAAGAGGCTCCCAATCCCGAGAAGAGAAAATAGCGGCGATGTCGGGGGATATGTCAGATAAAATGACCTCACGCTAAAAAAGAACGAGACGAAGAGAAAAATGCGACCCAAAGTGTCTTGGGCCACAGCCGAGATAAACCTAGACCTACTGTAGGAATAGAAGGGTGCGTGCTTTCTTAGGCGACATCTGAAAAAAATGGAACCAAAAGCATTAAAAACTAGGATAAAACGATACTAATGCATGATATGCTTGAAATGCATGAAGGGTAACATGCAATGCACCCTAGCATGAATGCACAACATGAAGTGATGCCTAAACGTAGTTGACGTGAAGAAAGAACCTAGAAAAATGACCTTAAAATTCAAAATTACGGCATGTCGCTCCAGCGAAGGTTGAGCGATAAGCGAACAAGGCAGCTTCTGCTGCTATCGCTCGAGCGAGTTCCAGCGATAAGCTAGCGAAAAAATAATTGACAGAAATAGCACTTCAAATTTAAAAATTAAGAAAAATAGCACCATTTTTTTGGGTGTTAAATTATAGTTAAGTTGAACAAATTTGGCAATATATTTTTTTTGTTTACTTTTAAAAAAAATCAAATTGAGTAAATTAAGCTCTAGTCAAATCGATGATCACAACCATGCATGCATTCACAAGTCGAGCATTATCAATAAGGATTTTCCCACGTACTCAATGAAGTTCACGATGGAGTAAAGTATATAAGTGACTCATGCATGTAAAGTACAGTGATTTTCTCGTAAAAATGACTACAAACCTTAAATTTGTGAGAAATAACATGCAAACATCACTGCTAAGTAAGTATGATCCCTACTAACGAAAGTCAAATCCAAAAATAATGTTAGGACATGACTAAGTTTATTTTCTCCCCCTGAAGATGAGAATGTAATTTTTATATCATTTTTCTCGTGAATTACATTTTATGTGCAGACTTTTGTCCATTAAGCGACCAAAGTGACTTTTGTAACGAGCTTTAGGCCGATTAACCCAAGTCAGATGACCATAGGCACCAGGTTATGAGAAACCCTTCGAACTTAATTGTTCGAGTCAAATAGGTTTCGAACAAAAGTATAAGATGAATCAAATACGTATGTAAAATTATTATTTTTAATTTCATCATTTCTTTTTCTTTTTCTTTCAAACAATGCAGGGAGACTCATTACGAGTTAGGTCATCTAGATATAGGTTAATTCACGTTCGAGGTCACCCCACTAACATGTGACGGTCACCCCAAATCTCACACACGTAATCCAGACTAACTCACAAGATTATACTGTGTGCTGTTCAAATGATACATGGAGAAACATATAATCAATACTCCATAGAGAACCGAACCAAGTGATGGAAATAACAGTATAGATTTAATAACGGCATACTCGATTACACATGCAATGTTGAAGAACATCATAAACTGTTTAGAGCATAAATTTTTTTTATTTAATAAGATAAAAGTAAAGTCAAAAAATCAAAATCAAAAGGAAACAAATGCATACGAAATAAAATAAACGCAAATAAATGAGATGCATGCACAAGTGAATGGACTCAATGTATTGCATATGCATGTACCTAAGGAACATATCACAAAGAACCACGAATGTTCTTGCCTTTAAGAGCATGATTAAACTCACGACCTTCCAGATCACTTTTCTTAACCCAAGCTTGCTTAGAAGTAGAAGTGATTTTAGTTAACAGAATCATCATCTCAGTTAAGTGACTAACCTGATTGGCGATAAAGTTAACCGTGCTCGAGATATCCCGACTTTTTCTTCTAGTCACAAGTTTACGATACCTAGGTCTATTATGTCCCAGTGCACAACAATGGTGACATGTGGGAATAAACTTAGAATCAACCCTGTTCGGTGGTTGCTGCCGATAAGTAGGACAATTTACCTTATGTTGTCTGGTAAGTCTCGATCTTAAGTCATTTTTGCCCTTTGGTTCGGGGTAAACAATTTTTTGAGCTTTGTTAGTGGCTGGAACAAATGTTGTCTTAGACGTACTGGCAAAAGTATTACCATTATGAACATAACCCAGACCATATATATTTCTAGCGGGCTTGTTCATCCCAAGCAGATTGTCCAGCTTCTGGGAGCCACTCATGAACAAATGGAGTTGAGCACTAGATTTATCACGATCAATGGTTAATGATTTAACTTCAATTTCCAAGTTTTCGTTTACCAGCTTCAACTCACTCAATTTTCTAGTCGAGTCATGAAGGCCACTTAGTAATTTTTCACGTTCAAATTCAACCTCGTTTACATTTTTCAAGACGACTTTATTAACCTTCTTAATTTTGAGACTTTCCTCAAACAATTCACGATAAGACTCGTGAATGTCGGTCTCATCTTCAGACTCTTTTTAAGACTGTTCACTCTCATTCTCCCTTTGAACTTTCTCAATTTCACGATCAGATTCGATTGTAGCAATTGAGGTGAAGGCCATGAATTTTTGATCATCCTCACCACCAAATGTCTCATTCTGAGAACTAGTCTCTGACTCTTCATCACTCATGGTCACGAGTAAAGCCTTATGACATTCTATACCCGAACTCCTCTTCAAATTATGACATTCACTCCTAATGTAAACATACCCCTTGCACTCATGGCATGGATAGATTGAGATTTCTTAATGGGAGTTCTAGAGGTGTTTTTCTCACATCTACCTCTCGAGAATTTACTAGGGACTTCACTATTTCGCTCCTGAGGCATTCTTCCATTCCTCATCACCTTTTAGAATTTTTTAACGAAATAAACAATTTCGTCGTCCCTAAGGGTCTCAGTATCAGTGGACTCACTTTCCTCGTTTCTAATGGTGTTCATGGAGATGGATTTAACCTTTTTAGGTTGAGAGACAGTAAGTTTATAAGTTTGAAGTGATCCTACGAATTCTTTAATCTTAACTGCATCTAAATCCTTGCTCTTTTTTATCGCAGTAACCTTAGGTCTAAACCTCTCGGATAGGTATCTAAGGACTTGTCCAAGGATTTTGGTCTCAGGGATCCTTTCACCTAAGTTAAAGTTAGAGTTAACTATATCATTCAACTTCGCATAGAATTCATCGAAAGATTCATCGTCCTTCATTTTAATCTTTTCAAGCTTAGTAGTCAACATCTACAATTTAGAGTTTTTAATAGTTTTGGTACCATCGTGTATGATTTCTAGTATATCCCAAACTTCTTTAGCAGTTTCAGACATCAACACTCGCCTAAACTCTTCAGATATAATGCTTTACTGTTCCAGTTGCATTCATCTAAGTTAATTTTAGTTCACAGAGATATGCCGTGGGTGTGACTACACCAACAACAGTTGTTGAAGGCGGAACCCACCAATTTTGAATGCTAATCCAAATACATTTATCCCAAAATTTAAGGAAGGCTTTCATTCGAACTTTTTAGTAGGAATAGTTCTTCCATCGAAAAATGGAGGCACAGACAATGATTAACTCATCTAGATGTTATAAAGGGTCATGAATTGAATTAAGGCTCTGATACCAATTGAAAGTTACGCAATTCGACCCTAATAATACCTAGAGAGGGGGTGAATAGGTATATTATGCGGAATTAAAAATATTTTACGAATTGAATGACAACAAGTCACTTTTTAATTATTTTCTAGATGATTAAACATGCAAGTCATTTTAGTCCCAAGTTTGAATACCATAGTTTATATGATCAATCAATAAATAATAACGAAAGTAGTAAATCAATACCAGGATGATCACGGAGAAACCCAACTGGGAAAAACTCCGGGCACTTTGCATCCACTATAAACAATTCAAACAACTTACAGTCTATTAGACTAGATGAATTGTACTATCTGATCACTCGACTGCGCTCCTTACAGCTCTCCCTAGATCTTGTGCTCTCTTGCACCAATCCTTAGCTACTGTTACCTAAGCTCTCCGTGGAATTTGCTACCTTGCAGCACTTCTAGCCTTGTGGAATCGTCTATTTCCCGTAGATCAACGAAGAACATCGCGTTCTTCACAAACTGAAACTCCAGTCAAATTTCCTCGATCTTCAGAACTCTTACCAGATGTAGAGAAAAAGCAGTTTAGTATTTGGATTTAGGAATGATGTTTTCCAAACCAAAATAATCAAATTCGATGAAGGTTAAAGGACAGAATTGAATGAATCTCTCACAGATGTAGCTCTCTCAATGTTCAGCCTCACAATTTTCATACAGATGTGTGTTGGTATATATAGGTAGGTTAGAAAAACGAATAGGCCGGATAAAAAGCTTCCAAATTGCGAAATAAAAAATTTTCGGATAACCACTCCACTCGAGCGAAGTCGCAGCGATCGAGCGACAGTATGTCGCTCGAGCGAAGAGGGGCGATAGTCCAACAACAATGTTTCTGTGTTTGTAGCTCGAGCCAAATTTTGGCGACAATCTAGCGAAAGTCTATCCTGCTTTCCTCTTTTTGTCATTCTCAAACCCTAGACCTAATAACCCTATTTTCAACTATTTGCACATTACTCATTGACTTTTTAAACATAGTACAATCCAGTCCTTTTGTTTACAGAATTGCTAAATACAAAACATCTAAAACCTAACAGCTATAATAGAGAAACTGAAGATTCAACTAGGGTTCACGATTTTATACATAGTCGACGTTGGGTTTAGGGTTCAGTACTAAAATCAAAAATATTGCTTACTGAATTGGATCCAGTTACTTAGTGGGTCAAGTATAGAAAGAATGGCACTTTGGGTGGGGTCGGGTTGGATCCACTTGATGGGTTATGTAAAGAAAACTTTCACTGTGAGATTTTATAACATGCAACGAATGCATGAAGATTATTTTTGCAACAGTGAATGAATGTTGCAAAAAGGTCATATTAATAGTTTCAACAACGGTGCCGAACGTTGTTAAATATAATCATTGCAAAAGGTTTTAACAACAGGCAATGAAAGTTGTCAAATAGTATGTTTTCTCAACAATCAATAAACATTGCAAAAGAGCCATATATTAATTGTTCAGCAACATGCAAGAAATGTTGCTATAGGATGTTGTTTTAACAATGTTCATTGAAAGTTACAAAAAATGCAAAATATGTAAACTTTTTGCAACGGTCAACAAATGCTGCAAAAGTAGACATTAGCAACATACATTTAAAAAATGTTGCTAAATCTCAATTATGTTAACCAATGACAACATACAATTATTCTATATTGCAATAGATTTTTTTAGCAACACTCAATTAATGAATGTTGCCTTTTACTTTTTTCAAAAGACTATTTTTGTTGTAGTGATCCCGTGCTATCGGGTTAGTCTTCAATTGTTTCAAATTGACATCAATTAAGCTCAAAATCTTCCTTTTTGCTCTAAGTACATCCAAATTTGGGTTTTACCTATGATGACAATATTTATACTAAATGAAAGGGTTGTTTGAGCCCCATTTTTTTGAAAATTCATTTTTTTGATACTCATTTCAATCGCACATTCTCCAATAAAATAATATTACATGCAAATTGGAAAAAAATTCTTTATTTTTAACCACATATTCTCTAAAAATCACTATTCAAAAATGCATTTTTTATTCTCTCAGAAGGGACTCAAACAAGGGCTAAGTAAAAAAAATCACTCAATTTACAAATATATATCATGTTTAGAAAACAACCTGAAAGAGCTTTATAGCATAGTCGAAAAGAAACCATGTATTTTGTAGAACCTGTAACACAAATGGACTTGTCGAGAACTCGAACATCCAACAAGGATTCATTTCCATACATAAGCATCATGGAGGATCTCATCTTTTCATACATGGATCAAAACATTCTAAATCAATGATTTTCATACAGTAAAAAATGTAAAATTTTTGAAAATATAAGTTATTTAATTATACATCAAGAAACAAAGGCACAAATGAACAACAATCAAACTAAGCTTCCAAAACCAAATGCAACACTTCACAATTTATTACATAGTGAACTAATCAAACCATACCACTTACAGAAACTAAATAATTATACTACTAAACGACATTAATCCCAAACTAAATGAAAAGTAAAGAATAATGAATCCAACATATATTGAAACTCAATAGACAGAAATCTAGTAACAATTACTAAAAACTATGCAGTAAACAAATCTTAAATATAAAAGCTTTAGATTGAGTAAGGAGATTATAGAGTTTATGGAGGAATGATTCCATATTTTAGTATTCACAAAGTGGGCTGTATTTATACAAAGCTGAAGCTACAAGCAATCTTAAGAATAAAGAAACAGAATATTATAATTAGCCACTATCCTAACATAGAAGATCACAAGAATAATTTAGAAAGGCAAAGTGAATAAAATCATATCCGAGATATCCTATTAGGCCCTCTCAAGATGGTGGTCCAGAGGAGACACCAATCATGAAGACTAAGTTGCGCAGACGAGTCCGAGAAAAAGGCTTCGTAAGGGCGTCGGCCAGCTGATCAGCGGAAGAGACATGAGACACGCGAAGCATAGAGCGCTGAACGAGATCTGAGACGAAGTGATAATCAATGGAGATGTGTTTCATGCGAGAGTGAAAAATGGGATTAGCACAGAGATACCTGGCACCAATGTTGTCACTGTAAATAACCGGTGGTGAGGGAAGTGAGACCCCACATTCAGCAAGTAGAGACCGAACCCACTGAACTTCCTATGCAGTAGAGGCAATAGCTCTATATTCAGCTTCAGTAGAGGAACGGGCCACAGAGCGTTGCTTCTTCGAGCTCCAGGAGATGGGATTAGGACCAAGAAAGAGAACATAGGCCCCTGTAGACGTGCAATCATCTGAATCTCCAGCCCAGTCAGCGTCTGTGAAACAGTGTAAGGAAAGAGAAGAGCTTGCGCGAAGGCGAAGTCCAAGATCACGAATACCATTTAGATAGCGGAGTAAACGCTTGGCAGCACCCCAATGATATTTAGATGGTGCATGCATAAATTGTGAGAGTTTATTGACCGCGACCGCAATGTCAGAGCGTGTGATAAGAAGATATTGAAGGCTCCTAACAACCTGTCTAAACAAAGTGGCGTCCGTGGGAGGAGAGTCATCATAGAGTGAAAGTGTAGTACTAACTGCAAGATGTGTCTGAACCGGTTTAAAAGAGAGCATGTTGTGTCGAGCAAGTAAGTCCACAATATACTTCCGTTGGGAGAGGAAGCACGAGTGTGGGCGCGAGAGAACTTCGATACTAAGAAAGTAGGAGAGGGACCCCAAGTCTTTGATGGAGAACCTAGTAGCCAACTGAACAATGATGCGATAAACAAAGGTAGTGTCGCTACCCGTAAGAATCAAGTCATCAACATACACCAAGAGGTAAGCAAGAACACTATTGCGGTTGAACACAAAGAGAGATGTGTCCGATTGGGCATGAACAAAGCCCAACTTAAGCAGAAAGCTGTGAAGTTCTTGATACCATGCACGAGGCGCTTGCTTAAGACCGTAGATGGCTTTCTTGAGTTTGCACACATAGGAGGGAAAATTGGCATCAATAAAACCAAGGGGCTGTGCCATAAAGACCTCTTCATCAAGATGACTATGAAGAAAAGCATTATTGACGTCAAGTTGCCGAAGGGCCCAAGCACGGACAGTGCTAGACTCAAAACAAGACGAACAGTAGTGGGCTTTATGACTGGGCTAAAAGTATCATAGTAATCAATGCCAGGCCGTTGGTGAAAACCTTTAGCGACGAGGCGAACTTTGTACTTGTCATTAGATCCATCGGGATTGCGCTTGATGCGAAACACCCATTTACAACCAACGACATTCTGTGAGCCATTAGTAGGAACAAGATCCCATGTACCATTTCGAAGGAGAGCATCAAACTCAGCTGACATAGCACAGCGCCATCGTGGATCAGTAAGGGCTTGAGTGACACTGGTGAGCTCAATGGCAGTAGGGGAATGGGAAGAGACAAGGCAATACTTGGGGTTCGGTTTGTGAATATTATTTTGTGAACGTGTGAGCATGGGGTGGCCATTGGGAACGGTTATGGGTAAGGTGGAACTAACCTGAAGAGTGGAGAGATAGAAGAAGAGGTCGGCGGTGAGGGACCATCATTGGAGGCTAGGGATAGAAGAATGGGGTTGTATCACTGAGCAAGGGAGGCAAACTAGCAGCAGCACCACACGAGGGAGATGGGACTTTAAAGAAAAGTGCGGAAGATGACAAAGGGCTGGAGTAAGGGACAGAAGAGGTGGGAATGGAAAATGGAAACACGTTTTCAACAAACTGAACATGACGAGAAGTAAAGATTTTGGAGGTAGATGGATCATAGCAAAGATAGGCACTCTGTGTTAAGGAGTAGCCTAAAAAGACACAAGCACGAGACCGAGGTTCCAATTTGTGAGAGGTATATAGACGTAGCCATGGGTAGCACTGACATCCGAAGACACGAAGCTTTTGAAAGTTAGGCGAATGACCAAACAATTTCTCAAATGAAGACATCATGGATAGATTAGATTTAGGCATTCGATTGATGAGATAGGTAGTTGTGGCAAAGGCAAAGGGCCAGAAAGTAAGAGGGATGGATGCATGATGGAGGAGGGTAAGATCGGTATCGAAAATGTGTCGATGACGGTGTTCTGAAAAACCATTGTGTTCCGGAGTATGCCGAGGTGTTGTGTATAAGGTAACAATTTTAGTTTTGAAGTAGTTTTCCACAAGAGACTTGAATTTGACAAAAGTGTCGAGAACATCTGTTTGTCTCTTGAGAGGATACAACCATGTGTATCTAGTAAAGTAGTCAACAAAGATAAAGTAGTATTTAAATCCATCAACAGAGAGAACGGGAAAAGACCATACATCAGAAAAAATTAATTTAAGGGTGTCGAAGAGGAAAGTGTTGATTCATAAAACGGAAGCTTATGACTTATTAATTTTGTAAGAATTACAAGAAAAATTGGACAAGAGTTGGGAAAATAAAGAAAAAACATTAGACGAGACTAAGTGACGTATAATTTTGCAGGAAGGGTGACCAAGATGAGAGTGCCACAAAGACATGGAAGGAGTGACACTCGAAAGAGCACGTGGTGGAGCCGACGAGCCCGCCGTGACTGGCCAATACTAAACACCATCGTTATATGGTCCGTGGAGAAGAAGGGCACTCGTTTGACGATCCTTCACCTGAAAGCCATACATGGAAAAGACAACATCAACATTGTTAGAGTGACATAATCGGGAAACTGAGATAAGATTCTTGGTTATAGTGGGAACACAAAGAGTATTGGGGAAGGTTAAGGAAGATAAAGTGGGTAGATTGAGAAAGCCATTATGAGTGATGACCAAACCTTTACCATTACCGATGACAATGTCATCAAAACCATCATAAGGCGAGTGAAGCGAGAGATTCACAAGATCAGTAGTGACATGATGAGAAGCACCAGAGTCTAGGATCCATTCAAACGGTGTTGGAGAAGTCGTTGGATGAGGGGCCGTGTGAGCACTAGGTGTTGTGTGGGCTGAGCGGGGCAAGGGACGGGACTATTGGGCAGAGAAAGTCCATAGTATATGTTTGAAAAATAGAACAGCGTTTGGCTGAGTGTCTGGGTTGTTCACACAACTGGCAGCGGCCGAGATACAAGCGTTTTCCTGGATCACTGGCAGGAAGTGAAGGCCGAGGTGTGAAGGAGGCATACGAAGGTCGAGTGAACTGATTGCGAGATGAAGTAAATGAACGGAGCGGACCACAAGTTGGCGGGGGTAGGAAAGTACGATTCTATGGAGAAGACCGAGTAGCAGGAAAAGCCGTGGCAGGTCTAGGAGATGAGGAATTTGTTTTGGCCACCAATTGTGCTTCATGGTTGAGAAGTTTCTCATTTAGTTAATCGAAGGAGATGGATGTTTCTCACGCTTGAATAGTGTTGGAGAGTTCTTTATAGTTTTCATCGAGGCCGTTAAGAATTTTGATGACAAGGTCTTCTGAATCAACCGAGACATTCATAAGGCATCAATAGTGGTTTTGATACCTTGCATAAACTCAGTGATAGATTGAATGCCTTTAACGGGGTTGGTGAGTCAGCCCTTGAGACCAAGAATGCGGCCGTGGGTCAGCTTGTCATAGGTGTTGGAAAGAGTTGTCCAAGCATCATAGGATGTTTTTGCAGTAGCAATAAATGAGATTAGGGATGGTGTGAGAGAGCCGACGATGGCATTGAGTAATAGTTGATCTTGACGGATCCATAAGAGATAATCTGGATTGGGCTTCTAGACATCGTTGTGCATGACGGTGGACGGTGGACATGGATTTGTTCTATCAATAAACCTAAGAAAGTCATATCCGATGAGAAGCGTCTGAAATTGGAGCCACCAGGCGGTGTAATTTGCAGATGTAAGTTTTAGATGTGCTTGTGCTGAAACATTAAGGGTACGTTTGATTCGGTCCAAATTCCATGGAAAATGGAAAACATTTTCCATTTTTCTACTTTTCATGTGTTTGATGTGTCTTTTTTCTAGGGAATCCATTTTTCACCTATTTTCTGGATACAAAAATTTAATGCATGTTTGCTTGATTTTGTTTTCCCACCTATTACGTAGGAAAACAATTTCCACCTTTTTTTTTTAAAGCAATGGCAACCAATTCTATCAACCATTGTAAAAAGATTTTTCATTTTTGTTGACAATTTCTATGTAAAACAAAGTCAAACGAATATGGTAATTTTTTCTAATTGTTTAATTTTTTATTTTTTTTTACTTTTTAGTAATTGGAACAAATTCTAGACGTATTGGTAGAAAAAATTATCACTTTAATGGACAATTTTCATAAAAAATGAAGCCAAAAGAACACCAAACTTTCAACACTTTCCAGGTAGAAAATTATACCAATCAAACACAATTAATTACAATTCTCAGTAAAACAAATTCTAGACAATTCAATTCCCAGTAAAACATTTTCTTTCCACCCATTTTCCACCTTTGCAATCAAACGGACCCTAATAGTAATGAGGTGAGTGGTGTTTTCTACAGAAGTAAGGACGGTGGTAGGAGAGGCAGTGTGATTGGAGTTCTGGAGGCCATGAATTGAAAAGAAAGAGGGATGGGCGGCATTAGCTTTCAGGTTCTGATACCCTACAGAGTTTATGGAGGAATGTAAAGGTGTCAAGACGGACAGACCGGCCATGACCCGTAAAAATCGGCCCGTGAAAATCGGGACTATGGGCCGACCCGTGACTCGTGCGGGCGGTTCACGGGCCAAAAAGTTGTGACCCGCGGGTTTCGCGGGTTTAGGCTTCACGGGCTGCTTGCTGCAGGTGTAGCGTGCATGCAGGCGTGCGGCTACGCCTGCATGCAATATTTTATTTATTTTTTTTTTTGTGTTGTGAAATACGAAATTGTAACGGTAAAATATATTTAACATCTATAAATTCAATTCATTGGTAGTAAACTGCATTTTCGTTTTGAATTTACATTGGTAGTAAACTGCATTTTCGTTTTCATCTATAAGTTCACTTCATTTTCGTCTTCAACTACAAATATTATCATCATCTCGGATTCTCTATTATATTTCTTTCTTCTTACTACTAAACTGTTTAATACTACTATATTATGGATTCTCACGATTTTTCGTCTCAAAATCCTATTTTCAATGATAGTTGCTCCCCAATAAATTTAGAAGATGATAATGTTGCAGAAGTTGGATCATCTCAATCATCAAGGAAAAAAAACAAACATCAGAGGTATGGCAAATTTTTACAGTAAATGAAAAGGATGGAAAAACAGTATGCAATATCTGCAAAAAAGATTATGTCTGGAGATATGGTCAAGGCACCGGCACGCTACGGAGACACAAAGAGAAACATCTAAATGAAACAGGACATTTGGATCCTAGACAAACTCAAATTACTGGTTTTACTAATGCTAGTGGATCAGTCACTTTTACTAATTTTGTTTATTCGCAGGAACGAATGCGAGTTGGGATGTCGAAATTTTTAGCAGCTCGTGAGATGCCCTTCACATTTGCAGAAGATCGGTATTTTGAGGAATTCCTGCAAAAGTACATTCAACCTTCTTACAGGAGTGTAAGTAGAAATACTGCTCGTTCTGATTCTATGAAATTATTTCATACAATGGCTGAGAATTTAAAAAATGAACTTAAAAAAATTGATGGAATTATGTGTTTCACGCCTGATTGTTGGTCTGGACAAAATCATAATGGTTATACTTGTATTACAGCACATTTCATTGATAATAATTGGTTATTGCATAAGAGAATTATTGCTTTTCGTTTACTTGAATATCCACATAATGGTGTAAATTTGTGTGAAAATTTATTACAAGTTTTTAATGAATTTGGTGTGTTAAATAAACTATTTAGTGTTACATTTGATAATGCAAGTGCTAATAATGCATGTATTGAGCTTTTAATTAGAGCGATTAGACCCATATATGATTCTAAATTATTTCACATGCGTTGTGTTTGTCATATATATAATTTAGTTGTGCAAGATGGTTTGAAATTAATAACACCACAAATAAGTATAATTAGAGAATCTATTAATTATATTTCTTGTTCAGATTCTAGACAACAAGAATTTGCAAAAATTTGTAAAAATCTTGGATTGAGAAGAAGAAAATTTGTTGACGATATTCCTAATAGATGGAATTCAACATTTTTAATGTTAAAATCGTGTGTTGGCTATGCTAATGCTATTAATGTATTTGTTAATTCAAAACAAAGTCAATTTTATATAACTGATTCGGACTGGGAAAAAGCATTTCAAGTTATGAAATTTTTGAAACTTTTTATAAGGCAACAAAAGTTAGTTCTGGAGTTTATTATCCGACTAGTAATCTTGTACTTTTACAATTAGTAGAAATTGCTGAACAGTTTTCATCATTTAGAGACGATCCATTTTTCTTTCAAATTATTTACTGAATGGAGGAAAAGTTTAAAAAAATATTATGAAAACATGCCACTAATTTTTCCACTGGCAGCTGTAATGGATCCTCGCATTAAGTTGTTTGGTGTTCATTGTGCTTTAGAATCACTTTCTGATACACTAGCTTTTAACATAAATATTACAAATCAACAATTGGATATTTTTATTAATGAAATGTATAACGACTATTTTATTAAATATGGTAACAATGAAAATATTTCTTCTTCTACAAACTCTTGTACAACTTCGAAAGGCAAATCTTCTTTTTTCTCCATAATAGCTAAGAAACGTAATATTCTTGGTTCTTCGTCTACAACTTCAACTGCAAATCCAAATACCACACCTGCTGAATTAGAAAGATATTATCAATTTGATCGTTATAGTGTAATACTTGAAGATTAAGTGGATAAATTAGATATTTTAGGATGGTGGAAATTAAATGAGCCGTCGTATCCTGTATTATCTAAAATGGCACGAGATCTACTAACAGTTCCAGTCTCAACAGTTGCATCCGAGTCCGCTTTTAGTGCAGGTAACAGGGTATTGGACGAAAGAAGATCTAGACTTAAAGAAAATATTTTGGAAGCTCTCATATGCGTGAAAGATTGGATATTCGTGGATCGAAAGATACAAGATAAAATTATTGATGATATTGCTGAAGACTTCAAAAATCTTGCAATTCCTGAAAATTGATTGGAAAACAAAAATTATAGTTAAGTAAGTGTCAATCTAGTTGAGATGTACTTATGCTATAAATATTTGATAATAATAATTAAACATGCATTTTGATATAGTTGTTATTTGTTTAAGTTAAATTTAAGTTTGCAAAGTTCTAAATAATTCATGTAACATTAAATTTCAATTCTATGTAAAATTTTCTTGATATAATTATGAATTTATCATTTTATTCAATTTTTAGTTTACATTTAACAAAAAAAATATATTTTTTGCTATAAATATGAAAAATTCTATATTTTTATAATTTTATTTATACAATCATACGGGCCAAATCGGAACGAACCGCGACCCGTGACCCGCATGGGCTCGACCCGGATGGGTCAGCGGACGGGCCTGGGTTGTAATCCAAAATTGTGGGCCGACCCGTAACCGGCCCAGAACCCGCAGCGGGCGGGCTTTTTTTCATGCGGGCCGTTATCGGGCTCACATATTGGCGGGCCGACCTGACCCGACCCGGACCACCCGGATTGACACCTCTAGAGGAATGATTCAATATTTTATTATTCACAAAGTGGGATGTATATATACAAAGTTGATGCTACACGTAATCTTAAGAATAAAGAAACAGAATATTATAATTAGCCGCTATCCTAACATAGAAGATTACAAGAATAATTTAGAAAGGCAAAGTGAATAAAATCATATCCGAGATATCCTATTAGAGATGACCCTAAACAAAATTTTGATGGCAACATGGTAACCTGTAATTGAAGAATTTAAATAGGCAAAAAGTGCCGAAAATAAAATCTCCACATTGATATAAAAAAAACAAATGAATGTAAATTAGGATCCTTCAATGCCCAAATCATTAAACATATGTTAATTAATATTTTTTCTATGACAATTGAATATAAATTAGAAAGATTAACTAAGGGTACTTGTGACAAAAGAAAAAAAATGTAAGAACGAAATTGTCAACCTCCGACATTCACACTTTTTTATAGATTGTTGATTTTTTTTATGTAAGCAGGCCTTGTGAGTTGATAATCTTTTACCCTAAAAACTAAAAAATTTCTCAATTGATTGGGAAACAGTAAGATACAATATTTTCTCTCTTCCCAAATAATTGTAAAAAAAAACATTGAGAAAGAGTATTAAAAATGAACACTTACAATATTTTCCTATCTGTGCTAGTGCCCTTCGACTTGATAAGATCATAATTTGTTGGAATATTCTAACAATATTTGGGGCCACACGTAACAAATTAAGATGTGTGGTGCTATTATTTAAAGTATAGTCATTAAAGTGATCCACAAAAGAATAATTTTTGACTAATGGGTATTAAAGTTTCATGGAATTAAAGTGTAGAGACCGGATGTTTGTTTTATATTGTTGAGGGGCCGATTTAAAACAAATGAAAGATAATGAATAGTCATTATCTTATGAATATATAGGTTATGGTCCCCAATTGTTAGTAGTACTTCTAGATTCTCTATGTTCCCCATCAATGGAGATCAAAAGGTTGTAGAGGAGACCATGAATCAATTGGAAGATCTAACCCCATCATGCAAAGAATCATAATTTATGGTCTAAGGTATGTTTCCGCTTTTCTTTTGATGTTCTCATTGATTTCAACATGGATGGTTAATTCGGTAATGTTTGATTATTGATGTTTTGGATCGATAATCACTTATAAGTTTTCTATCAAGTGGTATCAGAGCCGATCCATTGTTGAATCATTGAGAAATTGAATTTTGAAATTCTGAATTCTATGGATTTTTTTATTTTATATTATAAATCTAGAGTTTGGAAATCATTATATGGAATTAGCATGTAATAATTTGGGTTATTTGATCTTTATGTTATGGATCTAGAGTTTTGGTATTTTAATTCATGTTATTAAAGCATGATATTATGGATTCAAGCATATTATGTTATAGATCTAATATTTGGATTAATATTACATGTTTTTTGAGCATGTTATAATATGATTTTTGGAGATAATTATATAGATCTATGATTTCCTTCAAAATTCGGATTTGAAATAAAGATTGGATTTTTTGGATCTGTTGGTTTTTTGGAATTAAGGTTTCAGTTTTATAAAAAAAAAAAAAAAAAAATTATTTTTTTTGTGTGGCGCTGCATTATAGCGGCGGAATATGCTACATTCTGAAGCCGTTTTTCTAACATTTCGGGCTAAAGCCGTAGCCACGGTGGGGTTATGGGGGAGATGAAAAGTTTTCTTCCATTAAGGTTTCGGTTTTGGAAGTTTTGGAGGCGGGGGCCTCTTGTGTAAATTAGATATGTTAAGGTCCTTGGCTGTAATTTAAGGATTATGGTTAAAATTTATGTTTTAGCCCCTAAGGTTTTAAGTTAGTTCAAGTTGGGCCTTAAGGTTATGGGTTTTTTAATTACTCAACCCCCTAAAGTTTAAAGTTCATCCTATTGGGCCTTTTAAAGTTCTGGGTTTAATAATTCAACCCCTGAAGTTCTGAAATTAATTAATTTGGGCCATTTAAGTTCTGAATTTTGTAATTAAGTCCCTGAATTTTCATAATTGGTTTAAGTTGGCCTCTAAAGTTTTCAATAATTGTTTTTTGACTTCTAAACTTTCCAATAATTTATTATTGACCCATAAAGTTTTGAACTATTAAGTTTTGGGTCCCTAAATTTTTCAATAATTAATTATTGGTCCCTAAAGTTTTGAATTAATTAATTTTGACCCCTAAAGTATTGAATTATTAACCCTTAGGCCCTTAAAGTTTCAAGATAAATACAATTAAGTATTCCGCTTTTCAAATTTTGGTATAAAAGACTCGTTTGAGTATATAATATTCCAAAGTGAATTGATTGAAGCAATATGTTGCCAAAGCAACATCTCTTGTGGAAATTAATTAACTTAGAATATTAGAAGGAATTCGTGTGTATGCTTGTTCATGCGGATATTAGCCAGCCCAAATGAAGGTTAATATTTGGTCGAATTGTATGCACACTTGTGGTGGTAAATGTGTGACAATTATAAGGTTTCCATGTGAATAATAAATCAATCCAAAGATGGGTTTATTATTTGACAGGAGTTATTGTCAATGTTTGATCACTACACCAAGAGTACCACTTACGATTAATATTCTTGTCCAAAGACTTGATATTAATGATGTGCTAGGTATCTTGAGATGGGACGTACCATTATTTGAATAACTTAATTGTTTATACGGATTCCAATGTAAACATGTTAATTGGGAATAAGTTCTCTATTCAGTTAACCCATCCACTTCTGCTATATCTGTCAACATCAACTCCATTCCAATGCTAATTAGAACAAACTTCAAGTATTGGAAAGAGAACATATTAATTGTTCTTGGCTGCAAAGATCTAGATCATGCGCTCCGGATTGAGCAATCCGCTTTTCTTACGGAAGAAAGTTCATCTAATGGAAAAGGGAACTTTGAGAAGTGGGATCACTCAAATCGCATGAGTCTAATGATCATTAAGCGCGGCATTCCGGAAGCCTTTGGAGGCACAGTATCTGAAGAGGTAACTAATGCCAGTGATTTCTTGCCGAAATGAGAAACGTTTTGCGAAAAACGATAAGACTGAAACAAGCACGCTTTTGCAAAGCTTGATTTCAATAAAGTATAAAGGTAAAGCAAATATAAGGGAGTACATCATGAAGATGTCTCACATTGCTTCTAAGCTTAAGGCACTAAAGCTCGAGCTGTCTGATGACTTGCTCTTACATTTAGTATTGATCACGCTTCTTGCACAATTCTGCTGATTAAGGGCAGTTACAACTGTCAAAAGGGGAAAGTGGACTCTTAATGAGTTCATTTCCATATTATGTGCAATAAGAAGAAATGCTAAAGCAAAATAAAACTGGCATTACTCACTTGGCTAGTACTTCTAAGGATAATAAAGAATAACAAAGCTGCATTCGGTTCGGTTTAAAATAAACAGCACAAGCCTGAAAATGATAAATTAAGTTGTAACTTTTGTGAAAATTTGGGATATATAAAGAGAGACTGTACTAAATATCACGCTTGGCGTGTGAAGAAAAGTACACTTTTCATTTTGGTTTGTTTTGAGGTAAATTTTAATGTCAATACCTAGACACACACTTGGTGACTATATTTCGGTACTACTATTCAAATAAGTGTGTATATGCGAGGTTGTCTGATCTGCCAAAATCAATTGATGCTGAAAGATTCATCTATGTGGGGTGATGACAAATCAGTTAAGGTAGAGGCTATATGGACTTTAGGTTATCATTAAAAGGCTGGTTATTATTTGAATTTGAAAAAGACATTTGCGGTACCGTCTTTTGGACGGAATTTGGTTTCTATTTTTACATTGGACAAATTTGGTTACTCTTGTTCAATTTGAAATAGTCAGGATGATCTCTTTCTTACCTCAAATGTTGTGGGCACCAGTTCTTTATTTGGTAATAATAACCTATATCAGCTTAATACAGTTGCCTCTTATAAAGAAATCTTGTATATGAATCCGCATGGTATTGAACATAAATTAACCAATGAAAATTCGACTTTGTTTTGGCACAAGCAATAAGGTCACTTCTCTCAAAAGAGAATGAAAAATCTTGTGTTAGAAGGAAATCAAAACAAACATAAGGAGATTAAGTGTCATATGACTTCGGACGTCTTAGAACTAATTCATACGGTTATCTGTGGACCATTTCCTTCGGTTTCTTGGAATGGTCAACAGTCATTTATTAAGTTCATAGACGAATTTTCTCAATATGGCTACATATATCTCAATTATGAGGAATCCCAAACATTGGACATGTTCAAGGCATACAAGACTGAGATTGAAAATCAACTCAGTAAAAGAATTCATTAAGTCAGATCTTACCTTAGTAGTGAATACTATGAAAGATATGACGAATCAGGAGAACAACGTCCAAGGCCTTTTGCTAAAATTTTTAGAGGAATGTGGAATTATTCCACATTACATCAGGATCTTTCTAGTAAAGATCAGTGAAGACTGCAGCTCCAAATGAAGCAAATTTTTTAAGGGGTTACAATATTTTTTAAAGATCCCACTATCAAGTCAATTTTCAAACGGGAAATGTTCGGTTCCTTGAGGATGTAGAGTTTGCGGGGGGAGATAAGGTTATAAGGTTTGTCTTGAATGAAGAATATATAATGAAGAATATGTATATAATTCTTCTGTTGCAATTGACAATGATCAGGTTCAAGGACAAATTCTTGCTCCAGATCTTGTTCGAGAAGCAATTTCGGATCAAGACAACATTATCAAATCCCCAATAAACAATCAAGAGATTGTTCCAGGAATTCAAACTCAACAACCTCAAGTACAAAGTCATTAAGAAAATCCACTATAAAAGGGAGAAATACAATTTTGGATGACTTTATAGTCTTTTCCAAGAAAATAAGGATGGCATGGATTAGTGAAAGAAGATCTGATAAATCAACTTTTATCAAATCATGCAAAGGAATTACTCTCAAAAGTGGATTGATGCCATGAATAAGGAGTATTAGTCTATGCAAGACAATAAAGTTTGGGATCTTGTCTCATTACTAGAAGGTGCGAACCCATTGGTTGCAAATGGATATTTAAAACCAAAAGGGATTCGAATGGTAATGTGGAAAGATATAAGGCTCGTCTTGTAGCTAAATGCTTTATACAAAAGGAAGGTATTGACTACAAAGAGACTTTCTCTCCAGTTTCAACGAAAGACTCTTTCAGGACAATTATGGCACTTGTTGCACATTTTGATCTTGAGCTACTACAGATGGATGTTAAGGCGACGTTTTTCAATGGTGACATTGATGAAACGATCCATTTGATACAACCAGAAAACTTTGTGTCAGGAGACCCAAAGAATATGGTTTGCAAATTAAAGAAATCCATTTATGGGCTCAAACAAGTTTCCCGTCAATGGTACCACAAGTTTCATCAAGTAATTATCTCATTTGGTTTCGAGATGAATGTTGTTGGTGATTGTGTGTATCACAAGTTCAGTGGGAGTAAACAAATATTTCTGATTTTATATGTTGATGACATACTGCTTCCCACCAATGATATATGCATGTTGCACGAAACTAAGAGATTTTCATCAAGGAGTTTTGAGATGAAAGATCTTGGTGACGTCTCTTTTGTATTAAGGATTTGGATACATCGGGATTACTTTCGAGGTATTCATGGATTGTCACAAAAGAGCTATATCGATAAAGTGTTTAGAAGGTTTGGCATGCAGGACTGTAAATCAAGTGACACCCCTATTGCTAAGGGAGACAAGTTTAGTTTCAATTAAAGTTTCAGAGATAAGTTTAAAGAAAATGAAATACGAGAAATTCTCTATGCTTCAGCAATTGAGAATTTAATGTATACTCAGGTTTATACAGATCCGGATATAGCATTCATTGGAATGCTTGGGATGGAAATTTGGAAAGCAGCAATGAGGTTATTCAATATCTATAGAGAATTAAGAATTACATGATCACATTCAGAAAAATCAGACCAATTGGAGATCATTGGATATTCTGATTCTGATCATGGAATATGACTGCAAAATATTGTCACTGGGCTGCATATTTTGAAT
Organism: Fraxinus americana; assembly: GCA_035079005.1. Taxonomy (NCBI): domain Eukaryota; kingdom Viridiplantae; phylum Streptophyta; class Magnoliopsida; order Lamiales; family Oleaceae; genus Fraxinus; species Fraxinus americana. The sequence goes on from CM068714.1 coordinate 19,750,704, forward strand.
GGAATTGAAAGACCATTTAAGTTAAGTTATTATGTGACAATAACAGTCTTGTATTTCAACGGGAACATGACGATGTCAAAATCTAAAGACATTAAATTCCTAGTTGTTAAGGAAAGAAATCAGAGTTGTTAGATTTCAATAAAGCATATAAAGACAAACTCCATAATCATGGATCCATTTACTAAATGGCTACCACCCAAGGTCTTTCATGAGCATAATGCTCACACGGATGAGCATAATGCTCACACGGGTGTTGCATCTTTTGATGATATGCCAGTTTAGTGGGAGTTTGTATTTGGATGTTGTCTATTTTAGACACATATTTTTTGTCCATGGATATTCGATTTATTTCAGAAATAAAGTATTCAGTTCAGTTTCACTCTGATTGAAGTTTATGGTTGATCTCACTTAAGAAATAAGGTGGACCAGTTGGAAATAGACATGTTTGGATCACATAACATGTAATTTCCGTGCTACACTCCATGATTGATCTATGTCATTTGGTTGTATGGGTATACGTGACCATTGATGGGTTTAGTCACGCTAAATGTGACGAAAATCGCTTTGATCCTATATCAATATGACTGATGGACGAGGTTGTTTGGAAATACCCATAATAACGATAGCAAAATTTCGAGCTCATAAGGTTATGCACATTTGAAAGGTTACATGTATGGTCTAGTGGGAGATTGTTGGAATATTCTAACAATATTTGGGGCCACACGTAACAAATTAAAATGTGTGGTGCTATTATTTAAAGTATAGTCATTAAAGTGATCCACAAAAGAATAATTTTTGACTAATGGGTATTAAAGTTTCATGGAATTAAAGTGTAGAGACCGGATGTTTGTTTTATATTGTTGAGGGGCCGATTTAAAACAAATGAAAGATAATGAATAGTCATTATCTTATGAATATATAGGTTATGGTCCCCAATTGTTAGTGGTACTTCTAGATTCTCTATGTTCCCCATCAATGGAGATCAAAAGGTTGTAGAGGAGACCATGAATCAATTGGAAGATCTAACCCCATCATGCAAAGAATCATAATTTATGGTCTAAGGTATGTTTCCGCTTTTCTTTTGATGTTCTCATTGATTTCAACATGGATGGTTAATTCGGTAATGTTTGATTATTGATGTTTTGGATCGATAATCACTTATAAGTTTTCTATCATAATTAACTTGTCCAATATAATTTATTATATTTAGATGTATCTTTAATGTCTGTAGATAATTAGTGGAAATTACACCACAGACCTATCATAAAATTAATATTCAAATACATTTTTTCCCACAACATCATGTAAAATATTTTAAAAAATAAAAAAGAATTATTTTAAATTTTTAATGAGTTCTTCAATTTGATATGGAAATAGAATGTTTCAGAAGCGTCATGAAGCCAATTGGGAGCGGAAACTATGTCTACGTTAGAGAGGACAATTTAATGGTCTCGTTAAAAGTTGGATTCAAAGGGAATGTAAGTAAAATCAGAAGAGTGTGTTTCTTACTACTTGCCTTGAGAGCATTATAAAGAAGAGATTAAAGAAATAGGTTTGAATCATTTTCTTGATTTTGAGATTACATGATTCAAATCGCCAGACCAATTTAAAGTCGCCTTGACCCCTCCGTTTTACTATAGCAATTTTACCGAAGGTGGACTTCCTGTCCAAAACTATGCAGCCACATAAGTTTGGCGTCCAAACAAGTTTCGAACCATAAAACAATTACAAACTTATAAAGATTATACATAACTTGACCTCCTCCTCGTGATAATAAAAATTAGGAAAAATAAGAAATCTAATAAGTGGTATTAGAGTTTAAGGTTTGATATGTTCAAGGTTTTGTTCTTGTGATGGCAATCATGAAGTATGATATTATGCTTTTGGATCGCAACACTAGATTTTTGTTGCGGCAAGTAAAGATGTGAACAGTGCTCGCTCAGAGGATTTGGATGATACTATGTTGGAATTTAATAGGATGCCCACAACTTTGAAGCTAGAGAGGAAACAATGTCGGGATAGAAATACCTTATCGCAGATTCATCTTTATCTTTCGAATTATATACTTTAGGATTTTTTGAAGGAGAAAACTGCAGCTACAGTATAGTTGAAGTTGGAGCAATTATGCATGACGAAGAGTCTAACAGACAAATTGCATTTGAAGCAGCGTTTTTATTCTTATCGTATGACAGAATGTACGTTATTTGTAGATCACCTAACTGTTTATAAAGAAATTGTCACTGATTTAGAAAATTTGGAAGTTAAATATGATGATGAAGATTTTGGGTTGATTTTGTTGTATTCGTTATCCGCTTCATATATGTTGTTTAGAGACATTATATTATACATTCATGATACTCTCATAATTGATGAAGTATGATGCTCTATTCTCAAAGAGAAAATAAAGTGTCTTGTTGGATTTGAGACTTAAGGAGAAGACTTTATTGTTCGTGATGGTTATGAGAGGGGGAGACTAAAAAAAAATTCTAATAATAAAGTTTGTAACTATTGCAAGAAGAATTAGCACATAAAGAAGAATTGCTATAAGTTGCAAAATAAGGAAAAATTGTCTGCAAATCACAAAGGAAAGCAATTAAAAATTTTAGGTGAAGCTACTATTGTAGAAAATTGCTATAGTGGGGAACCTCTGGTTATTTCTGACGACTCCAAACTTGATGAGAATTGAATTCTTGATACAACTTGTACGTTTCATGTGTTTCAATCTGGTTTTTTCAATATATGAAGCATTGTCAAAAAGTGTTGTGGCAATGGTTAATAATGCATCTCGTAAGATAGTTGGTATTGGAAGGGTCATAATTACAATGTTTGATGAGATGGTTAAAACACTTGATGAAGTGAGATATGTTTCAGATTTGAAGAGAAATTTTATCTCGTTGAATAATCTTGACTCAAAAAAGTACAAATACACTTGTGAAGGTGAAGTCATGAAAGTTAATGGATATGCCCAAGTTTTGTTGAAGGGACGGAGAAGGTCCCAATTATATGTTTTGCATGGTTCTACAGATCTTTGGATACAAATCAACAGAAGTTAAGTGCATCGATGGATATTCATTTTGATATAGTACTGTCAGAGTTTGGTTTAGGGTCCACATTGAAGAATACACCTTAGTCAAGTTCAGAAGTTATGGGTAATGTCGCTTTGCAGCCACCACTAAGAGGTGCTATCATATTCAATTATTAGATCAAGACTCAGTAGAGATATTAAGCCTCTACAAAGGTACGAGGAAACTAGTTTAGTTGCGTATACTTTAAATGTGGTTAAAGTATTGAATCTAGTGAAAAACGTCTACAAAAGCAGTTAGTTGTGTAGATTCTGTTACAGGTTATGTTTCTACCATATTTGACAATTTGTGATTTTGTTGCTACTTGCTCGTAGTAGATAAACTTTGGTGCCTGAGGTAATTCTTCTGAGCAGTGCTTGGATTCGTTTATTTTTAGTTATTGTGTGTTGCCCTAGTTGGGTTTTGTAGAAGATGTTGATAAATTTTGTATGTTGGAGAATTTTTTGTTGAAGAGTCAAGTTCTAATTCCTTGTAGTAGAATTCGTCTTCAGAAGAAGAAATTTTGAAACTTCATTCATTATAATGGAATTTGTGTTAATGTGAAAATTGTTAATTTATGATCCAAATTCATTTGGTATTGATATTTTGGTTGAAAAATGAGTTGAGGAGGTCAGATTATGGTTAAAAGATTCTTGGGGCAGATGTTAGGCGTCCAAGCACCCAAATCCCGGCTCCTAAGCACCATTCGGGAGAAGAAACAAATTTTGGATAGAGATTCAACGTCGAGGACTAAAATACCGTTTGCCTCTCGCTGGGCGCGAGCTTGGCCTCTCAAGCGGCCGTGTTATTCGGGGAAATTTTGTTTCCATTTTTCTAACTCAATTTTATCATCTTTCCATTTAAAACATATTCTTTTGGATCCTATATATATTTCATGTGATTTTGGCATTGTATAGAGTTAGAATAACGTTGTAAACATTAAAAAAAAAATTGTATTCTTTCTCGTTTATTTGATGAATTCTCCTCATTTTCCAACTTCTTGTTTTGTGATTGCTACTTCATATTTTGTTGTACCACCTTATTCTTTAACAAGTGGCATTAGCATACATAGCTATTTGGTTAGATTTGTGAACAAAAATTATATTTAATTCATGAAATATATAATTATACTTGGTGCACAATTTGGTGTATACCAAGTTTGATAGTAGGTGTCGCCTCTTAAAGGTTAACATGCGCAATGACATCGGTACGCCTTGCCCCCATGTCGATATTTTACGGATTGGTGTGTTGATGGTAACACACTTCGAATTTCGGATTAAGGACAATGTAGATTTCAATTTGTGGGCATGCTGCTTCAATTTGGCCAGTGTCAAAGTGTTGCAGATTGACAAAAATTGGCAAGGCTGGACGGATCCAACTTGCTGTTAATGTGCTCTAGTCTACAAATTCGAGTGTCCAAATCAACCACATGTGTTGACACATTTTTTGGGTAGTTTTCGTGGTCTATACAGGTAGAAAGTATGGACAGTTGGTGGGAAATGTTGTGGGAGACAGTTTTCTGGCAGTTTTAGATCTAGTGGGTTGGTTTATCCCTTTGGCAGTTAAGGGTATTAACTGCACACGAATTTTAGCTTTATATATTTGAAGGTTTGGACTGATGAGACACTGAGAGTTGTAGTGTTTCTTCAATATTCCTTCGTATTCTTGTATTAATGTAGACTAATAAACAAGTTGGGTGTTTACCCATAAATTCTGTGTTCCTTTACATTGTTGCATTTATATTTCTTTGTATGCATTGTGCAAATTTGTAGGCTCACTGAGTGGAACCTCAGTGCCATCATAGGCACAAATTTGGCTAAGTATTTTACCAAGAATTCACCCTTGTGATAATTGGCATCAGAGCTCCCAAATTGCACTTACTGGGTTTCGTTTACAGGCATGGCTGCAAGTCAGAATCTTAAGGATCTGGTTGCTGCGTTGGAGGATTTTGTTGGTACTCTTATGGTCAACAGTGCTGTCACAAATCTATGCACATACTGACGTGCACACGAAATTGAGGGCTCAATTCGAAGAGTATGCCAGTGGGGTAGACGAAAGACAATTCATGAAAGATCTATTGGATCTTGCTTATAACAAAAAAATTCGGTTTGATTCCCTTGAGTGTGAAATTTCCTTGTTGAAATTGGCCTTAAATAGTACTACTGTGTGGGATACAGTGGGTGCTTCAAAAATTCATGTTCCTGAACCATAGCAGTTCAATGGTGCTCATAATGCCACAGAGTTGGAGAACTTCCCGTGAAATATAGAGCAGTACTTCAAAGTTGCTGTTATTCCAGAGGATGAGCGGGTAAATATCACTTCAATGTATCTCTCGAGTGATGCAAAGTTGTGGTGGCAAACTCGAGTGAAGGATGACAAAGCTACAGGCCGTTTACTGGTTGTTACTTGGGAAATGTTTCAGAAGGAATTGAAGGATCAGTTCCTACCTTGCATTACGGCTTGGATTGCAAGGGAATCTCTCAAAAATTTAAGGCAGTCAAGTAGTGTTCAGGAATACGTAAAGGAATTCAGTAGTCTCATGCTGGATATCCAAAATATGTCTGAGGAGGATAACTTTTTAACTTTATGTCGGGATTACAAAGTTGGGCGGAGGCAGAATTACGAAGGCAAAGAGTAAAGGACCTTCCTTTGGCAATGGCTACAGCGGATTGTCTTGTTGACTACAAGATGAGCAGTAACTCTTCTGTTCAGAGGAAGGGCAATGAGAAGAATGCTGGCACATCGAAAAATTGAAAGAAAGGGAATAAGAAGAAAAAAATTGAGGGCCTTAAATTGAAAGATGGCGATCAATCCCAACTCAAGTCAAAAAGTCTCAGTGGCTGCTTCAATTGCAACGGTCCCATCGTGCAAAGGACCGTCCAAAAAGGGAGAAATTGAATGCTTTAAGGCTAGAAGGCAGTGAAGTGATGATAACTCGGATGATGCCCCATCTAGAGTTACTCCATTACAACTCGTGAATGCCATCACTAAACTGCAGTATAGCTTGATGTACGTTCAGGTTACTGTTGATGGTAAGGAGGTGTTGGCAATGATGGACACGGGTGCTATCAACAACTTTGTAAGTTCAAGGATAGTTGAAAAGCTGGGTTTAAGCATGACTCAAGTAACTACGAAAATTAAGGCTGTGAATTCTGCAACACAGCCTTCATGTGGACGAATGGGAAGGAAAGTGCAATCTGATTATTGTTCACTTGGATGATTTTGAGTTGATCCTTGGTATCGAATTCTTTGTCAAGGCAAAGGCGTCTGTGGTACCACATCTGAATGGGTTATACATTACAGATGAAGGGAATCTTTGTTTTGTTCCAGTAAGATATCTTAACAAGAATAAGGGAAAGCAGATTCGGGATGATATACAATATGTGAAATAGCTTAAGGCGGGTCTGAGGAAAAGAGAGATGAATTTTGTGGCAGCCTTGATAGAAATTAGAGAGGATCAGTTTGTGGAGATACCTGATCAGGTTACAAGTATCTTAGATGAGTTCGTTGATGTAATGCCCTCAGAACTTCCAATAACTCTCCCACCTCGTCATGCTATTGATTACAAAATTGAACTCGAACCAATTGTGAAGGCTCTTGGACAAGCCCCATATCGAATGGCTCCGTCTGAGTTGGCAGAGTTGAGGAGGCGGCTTGATGATTTACTTGATACGGGTTTCATTCGGCCTTCAAAAGCTCCCTATGGTACCATAGTTTTATTTCAAAAGAAGCATGACGATTCCATGAGGATGTTTATGGATTATCGTGTGCTAAATAAGGTGAAGAACAAATATCTGGGGCCTAATGTTGCTGATTTGTTTGATCGATTGGCGAAAGCTTCATTCTTTACCAAGCTGGATTTGTGATCGGGCTATTGGCAAGTAAGAATAGCTGAAGGGGATGAATCAAAGACTGCATGCGTAACTAAGTATGATTCTTTTGAATTTCTAGTTATGTCCTTCGATCTTACGAATGCACCTGCTACTTCTTGCAATTTGATGAATGATGTACTATACGAGTTTTTGGATAATTTTTTAGTGGTATGATATTTTGATATATAGTAGATCATTGGATGATCATATTGTCCACTTGATAAAGGTGTTCTCATGGCTTAGAGAACATCAATTATATGTCAAGAAGGAGAAATGCGAATTTTGTCATTCGGAGGTGATTTTTTAGGACATTAGGTTGGTCAAATCAGAATGGATGGAAAGAAAGTGAAGACTATCATGGAGTGGCCAAGTCTATCCAAGGTTACTGAATTACGTTATTTCCTTGGATTAGCAAACTACTATCGGCGTTTCATTCAAAGCTATTCCAAGAAAGGGAACGCCTTGACGGATTTAATGAAAAAGGATCGAAAATGAGAATGTACTTCTGAGTGCCAACGAGCTTTTGAGAAGTTAAAACAGGTTGTTTCAGCTAAACTCGTGTTGGAGTTACCCGACTTGTAAAGCCATTTGAAGTACACACTAATACATATGACCGTGCTATTCGAGGTGTGTTGGTACAAGAAGGTCATCTAATTGTTTATGAAAGTTGAATGAAAGAGACAGAACAACGGTATTCAACTCATGAAAAAGAGATGACGGCGGTTGTTCATTGTCTTGAAACTTGACGCCATTATTTGTTAGGAACGAAATTCACCGTTCTAACGGATAATGTAGCCAACACATATTTCAGGTCCCAAAAGAAGTTGTCGGCAAAACAAGCGAGATGACATGAGTTTTTGGCTGCGTTTGATTTTGTGTGGGTTTATAAGCTAGGTAGGCAGAATCAAGTTGCTGATGCACTTAGTCGAAAATTCGAGAAAGCTTATGTATCGGCTTTGATGATAGAAGAATCTGATTTTCTTGACAAAATCAAACAGTGGGCTGAAAATGATGTTACTTATGCCAAGTTATTGCAAGAAATTAAGGATGGCTTGGTAAGATGGTATTGCATTGAAGACAGTTTGATCTATGCCAAAGGCAGCAGATTATATGTGCTTTCAGGTGGGGGATTCGAGCAAGTAATGTTGAAGGAAACTCATGATCCACAATGGACAGACCATCCGGGCATAGAAAAGATGTTAGCTTTGCTCTCGTAATCGTATTACTGGCCAAAGATAGGTGACAAGTAGAGGTGTCAATCCGGGTGGTCCGGACCGGGTCGGCCCGCCAACATGTGAGCCCGGTAACGGCCCGCGTGAAAAAAAGCCCGTCCGCTGCGGGTTTCGGGCCGGTTACGGGTCGGCCCACAATTTTGGACTACAACCCAGGCCCACCCGCTGACCCATCCGGGTCGAGTCCATGCGGGTCACGGGTCGCGCGGGTCGCGGTTCGTTCCGATTTTGGCCTGTATGATTGTATAAATAAAATTATAAAAATATAGAATTTTTCATATTTATAGCAAAAAATATATTTTTTTATTAAATGTAAACTAAGAATTGAACAAAATGATAAATTCATAATTATATCAAGAAATTTTTACATAGAATTCAAATTTAATGTTACATGAATTATTTATAACTTTGCAAACTTCTACAACATTATCATCTTCTAAATTTATTGGAGAGCAACTATTATTGAAAATAGGATTTTGAGAAAAAGAATCGTGAGAATCTATAATATAGTAGGATTAAAAAATTTAGTAGTGACTAGTGAGAATCGAGAAGAAAGAAATATAATCAAGATGATGATGATATTTGCAATTGAATAATTGTAATTGTAGTAAGGTAGTAACAAGTATGAACTATAAAGTATAAATGTATAATAACTAATGAGAGGGTATTGTAAAAATAATCTCTCCCCTTTTTTTAATTTTTTTTTTTTTTTTTTTTAATTTTTTTTTACGGGCCGCGGGTTAACCGCGGCCCGTGGGGGTGCAACCCGCGAAGCCCGCGGGTTACACCTCCTTGGCCCGTGAACCGCCTGCACGGGTCACGGGTCGGCCCGCGATCCCGATTTTCACGGGCCGGTTTTTACGGGTCATGGCCGGCCCGTCCGTCTTGACACCTCTAGTGACAAGGTAGAGGCATATGTGAAATCTTATTTCATGTGCCAATAGGATAAAATAGAAATGAGGAAAGAGACAAGTTTGCTCCAGCCTTTTCTAGTTCTAGAGCGGCCTTGGCGGTCGATTTCTTTGGATTTCATTTCAGGTTTCCCTGAAAGTTGATGGTTTTAAGTCCATTATGGTGGTGGTAGAGGGGTTTTCAAAATATTCGATTTTTATTCCAGCTCCGCATGAGTGTAGATCGAAAGTTGCTGCTAGATTATTTTTCAAGAATGTTGTGAAGTACTTTGGAATACCTGAGGATATTGTGAGTGATCAAGACTCTCGGTTTACAGGAAAATTTTGGACCATGTTGTTTAACATGATGAGGTATGAATTGAAGTTTTCAATAGCAAATCATCTACAGACTGATGGTCAGACGGAAAGGATAAATGCATTTTTGGAGGAATACCTCAGACATTAAGTTACAGCTAGTCAGAACGGGAGAGATGTGGAGTTTCAGGTTGGGGATAAGGCGATGTTGAAATTAACTCCCCAAGTTTAGAAGAAGATTAGTAACAAGACCGTACATCTTGGGCTGGTTCAGAAATATGACGGTCCCTTCGAAGTAATCAAATGTGTTAGGAAGGTAGCATATCGCCTGAAGCTACCTGATCGTTTAAAGGTTTATCCTACTTTCCACGTGAGTTATCTGAAACCCTTTAATGAAAGTTTGGTGGGAGAAGATCAATTGCAGGCCAAGAGGGATCCTCCTATGATCATAAAACAGTATGATAAGAAAGTGACAAAGATTATGGGTCATCAAACAATGGGGACAAGCAAGAAAACAAAAGAACAGACTATCTTATCTTGTAGAGGGGTAGTAGCAAGATTGATGCAACCTAGAAAGGGATGTCGATCTGTGGCAGTTTAAGGATAAGGTGAAGGAGTATCTTGATTATCTTCCGACGAGGACGTCGGACTCTTCTGTTGGTGAAGGTTTGTCGACCTCTTAAAGGATGATATGAACAATGGCATGGGCACGCATTGCCATCATGCCGGAATTTTGCGGACATATGTGTTGATGGTGCACAATTCGGATTTTGGAGCAAGGATAATGTGGGTTTCAATTTGTGGGCGTGATGCTTCAATTTGGAAAGTGTCAAAATGTTGCAGATTGGTAGAAATTGGCAAGGCATGGACGGATCCAGCTTGCTGTTAGTGTGCTGTAATCCAAAAATTCAAGTGTCCAAATCAAACACATGTTTAACACATATGTTGGGCAGTTTTCGTGTTCCATACAGGTGGAAAGTATGGACAGTTGTTGAGAAATATTGTGAGAGACAGTTTTCTGGCAATTTGACACCTAGTGAGTTGGTTTATCCCTTTAGCAGTTAATGGTGTTAATTGCACACGAATTTTGGCTTTATATATTTGAATGTTTGGACTGATGAGACACATAGTTGTAGCGTTCATTTAGTATTATTTCATGTTCTTGTATTAATGTAGAGTAATAAACAAGTTGGGTGTTTACCCGTAAATTTTGTGTTCCTTTACATTGCTGCCTTTATCTTTCTTTGCGTGCATTATATAAATTCGTGGACAGACTGAGTGGAACCACAGTGCTATCATAGGCGAAAATTTGGTTAAGTATTTTACCAAGAATTCGTCCATGTGATTGTAAGGATGACAACATGGCGGGTATGAGAAGGTTTTACCATTTACATCCGTGTATCGTCGGGTATTTTTGTCACCTTACCCCATCCTCATACCCGATTAAAGCGAGATGTGGCAGAGCGGGGCAGGTCGCCTGCCTCATTTATCGCCCCGTTTATTTTTTTGTTTTTTATTTATTTTATTGTTTGATTTATCTTGTTATGCATTTAATTAGTAAATATTATTAATTTTTTTTTTCAATTTATCAAGAATAACTCACGTTCGTTTTAAAAATGACGATGAATCTTTTATTTTTATTTGATAAAAAATTTAAATTTGAAATTAACTTTAAACGGGGCTAGTAGCGTGGCGATAACTATATTTTTCATACCCATTCCGTACCCACTTCGGGGAAATTACTCTCACCTTATCCCTGCTCTGTTTACCCGGTTAGGCGGGTAAATTTCATCCCGTTCGGGGTTGGACTCTGTAGAGTATCGAATTGAACGAATTTTTTTGTCATTTAAATTTGACAATTTGTCACATGACAAATTGTCATTTGACAACTTAAAAAAGAAAATATTTTTTCTTCTAACAATTTTTTTTAAAATAAAATCAATGTCAAACATGAAGTACACTACAAATAGCATTAGATTTTTCCATTTGTACAGGAAATGGTTGGCAGAAGAGGTTGACAACCTCACATGCGCGCGAGCCCCGCGTGAATAAAAAATTCCAAAAAAAAGTGCCCCTATTGTGAGTGTTTGATCAATTTCTTCTATTATCCATTAGGATACAAATAACATGGTTGAATGGCATTTCTCCCAAACAAATTTTATGAGATCCTATGAAAGATATATTTAAAAATGTATATGGTCAAATCTAAGCCAACACGTTGAATCACACTTTAGAGCTGAGTTGATATCTTGTCGCCACTTTCTTGGGGACCACTATTGGATGGATGTGTGGACGTGGAACAGTGAAAGGTATATATAGATTGCTAAAAGATTTGATCGACTGGTCCATGGCATCATGAATTTGCATTATATCTTCATGAAGTCGACAAATTTATGATGAGATGTCAATCTCAGATAATAATTATTGAAAAAACAAAATAATTTATGACGATAAGTATTTAGTATTGGATGCTTGAATTGCTAGATGACAAATTATACGATATTTTATTTGATCTTTCCTATATAGACTACTACGGCATTACGATATTTTTACCCTATGCTTGAATCTCATGCTCCAAAAATTTATTTTTTTCTCAAATTCATTTTCAACAATATGTTCTCTTAATAAAATAATTTTGCCTCTTTTTTAACTACACAGTTTCCAAAACAACACAACTACAAAATTATTTTTACAAAAAAAAGGGGACTCGGATATGACCTTTAGTATGTCAAAATCGACCACATAATAGAATAAAAAGAAGTAAAAGATTTTGGAATAACTGCAAAACATGTCTTGAACTGATATCCTTGTTTTGAAATAAACTGCTACTAGTGATTTTATGATTTCCTCATTTTCTTGTGAAGAATTCTCAGTGTGAAAAGAGATGAAACCCTTGTCTCGTCTCCGTACACAATGTAAAAGCATAAAGCTGTGTTACCTGGACATAAAGAATACATTTTTTCTATATTTATCTATCTTTCAAGATATGTCACTTTTTCCGAAGGCATAAAAATGATCAACAGAAAATTGGATAATGAATTAGACCCTTTTCCCACTTCTGTTTCCAGGAACCATGTTACCTGGACATAAAAATTGATATATTAAACTAAGTTGACAGATTTTAATACATTAATTTGGACAATATTTTTTAAATCAACTATCAATTTTTTTACACATAGATTATGTCAATCAAGATATGCACTTTATGTGTACAATGACTAAAGTAGCTCTCACAAAATATGTGGACAATAATAAATAATAATATAATATGTTGTTCAAATTATTATTTAACTTTGACTAAATTTACATAATATCTATATTTTTAACTTTTATATAATTTACTATGTGTTAATTTTATCTCATCTAACTTACTGAATGTGCCATCATTGAATTACACTCTCTATTCAATTAGCATATTACTCCTTACAAATAATGACTTTCTCCATTATCACAAGGATAAAATAGTGATATTTTTATAAGTACAAAAAATGATTAAACTACTTTTGCAATTTATACATACTATAATTTAAATAAAAGTTACAACCCTCCTTATTTTTCAGGTTTGGGACCGGCTACAGTCAACGTATGCAGAATTAAAATTGTACACAAATAAAATATTTCATGTACAAATTCAAATTTCAAAAAAAGTGACAAGGAATGCAGGCAGCTTCATTTTTTTTTTTATTTTTTTTTAAAGTTTTGTAAATTACTTTTTTTTTTATATATTTCTTCGGCTCAACTCGATCCGACGCTTCAAAATGGGAAATTCCATTTGTACAGAAGAATGAGCTCACAGAATTCTTACAACTTCTCAAACGAGGGTGGGTTAGGGATGGCAACGGGGAGGCAATTCCCTGCCCTGTCCTCGTCCCCGCCCCATTACCCGTTTAAGGCGGGGCGATGGCCCTTGCCCCGTTTATTACCCCGTTTAATTTTTTTTTTTTTAAGTTTTTGGTAATTCATTTTATTACCACCATTCATTAGACTGAGACAATAATATAATTTTTAATCTTTACTTGTTTTTTAAAAGTTAAATTATTCAAATATATTTGGTAAACTAAGATTTTTATTATTTGTCATATTTTTTAGATAATTTTAGTTACCATTTTCTATTAGAATTAATGAAATTTCGTGAAATTTTCCATTTAAAGTATTGAATTTTTTAAAAAATAAAAATAAAAAAAGAAGGGACGGGAGCCCCGCCCCGCCCCGTTCCCAACTTGAATACCTGATTAAGCGGGTAATCCCTCGCTCCGTTTGAGACGGGACCTCGCGGGTAATCCCCCGCTCCGTTTGAGACGGGATCTCGCGGATATCGGGTTTATAGGATTTTTTTTTTGTCATTTCTTAGGGTGGGTCCCGAGCAATAAAAAAGTTAAAAAAAAAAAAAAAAAATTAGCCACCCACCCTGCCCTCGTGAGTGTTTGTAAGTGCTCTGTTTCTGCACATGTATTGATAAAAGGCATTTCTTTCTTTACCTAATGATGGAATATGTCCAGAAAAATCAAATGATTCATGATTTTTTTATGTAGGGAACCTATGCTAATTATTATATCAAGAAAATGGAATCCGATGCTAGTACGTTTTGTAAGTTAGAGGAGATATTATTAGTGTGTGATAATTATATGCCCATATCAGGTTTCTTTTCTTAATTAAAAAGTTATTTTTTAAGAAAATAAATGAGAATAAGTGAAGTGAGTATTACTTGCTAATTATACAAATCGTATAAATAAAATTAAAGCTTGACTATAAATAAGTAACTTTAAAAAAAAAAAAATGAAACTCAAACAGAAGCTATAGATTAATTTTTTACTTCTACACAACCAAGATAATATAACAAGAACACACGATCCTGTGTAATTTAGTCACAATGTGTGACTTCCTTCCACTTATCGATCGAGGGTTCCATTATATCGAAGAAGATGAGAAGTACAAATTGTACGTGAACTTACTCTTCTCTTTTTACTCAGCAAAGAAAAAGGGCTTGTCCAAACATCATTTATATGAAGAATCAAACTGAAGTTAAATTTTTGTTCGTCATGAAAAATGTGTTATCTAATATTAGAAGCTAGCATTTCTTATTAAGATAAGCATTTGTGATTCAAAAAATTTTTTAAATTCATTTGACTAATTTTATAAAAAAGTTAGAAGAGTTTTTAGGGGAAGTGTGTCCAATATGGTTGGCTTCCTCTAAAGTACTTTCGAAATAGGTTATTTTAAAAATTAGTTTTCAAGCAAAAATCAAGGTAATTTTCTTAATAAAACCTTTCTACATGAATCAAAAGTCATGTAAAACGGACCCTTATTCTTCTTTTTTTACTCTCTGCAAAGAAAAACAGTTTGTCCAAACATCCTTGATATGAGAACCAAACTAAGCCCCTATTTTGTATAAATTTAAATCAAAGTCAATAATTAATTTTAACCACATATTTTATATGATTTACAATTTTTCAACCATCTCTTTTATCATTTTTATAAAAATCCACTAAAAATCTAATTTCAATCCCTACCAAACATAGACTAAAAATTTATGTTTTGTCACAGAAAACGTGTGATCTAATTTATAGAAGGCTAGTATCTTCCATTAAAGGGCCCTGCTATAATGCCAGGCCCATGTGGCCTTGCAGAGTATATTAATGGGAAAATTACTAAAAATCAGGTCTCTAGTTTGAATTTTTAAACAATCAAGTTTTCACTTTATTTTTCCATTTTTCAGGTTTTTATCATTTTTAAAACGTTAAATTTATTCAAATCCCAAATCTATCAATTTCTCTCCTCCCACCACAACCGCCCGCCTCCTCCTCCTCCTCCCACCACCACCACCACCACCGATCGTCACCTCCTCCCCTTCTCCCTCCCTGCCGACGTCGCCTCCTTCCCTTCTCCCTCCCTGCTTCCTCCTCCTACCACAACAGCCTGCCGCCCCCTCTCTACTCCTCCTTCACCTCTCCTTCCCCTCCCCCTGCTGTGACGCTGCTGCGACCCACAGCAGCAGCGTCGCGACGCTGTGTGGTTGTGGTGGGCGGTGGAGGTGTTGTGGGTCTTCGATGCGGTGGTGTGTATGGTAGAGGTCTTCGCCCGGTAGGGAACGAACAATAGACTGCTTTTTTTGGTTGTGATTTTGCGGTGGCGTAGTAGTGGGTGTCTGGTGGAGGTGCTGTGGGTATTCGATACGGCAGTGGAGGTCTTCACTCGGTGGTGGTGCAGCGATTTTTTGGTTGTGATTTTGCGATGGTCTCTCGGTTGTGGTGTGGCGGATCTCTGTGTGTGGCTTTTGTTGGTGGTTGGTTGTCGATGGTGTTATTGTTGGTCGGTGGTTGAGGCGATGGAGGTGGCGGCGGCGAGCGGATGGGAAGAAGTGTTTCTGTGACCAACTATTTGGTCGATCTTTGATCAAGTATTGGTAGTGTTTTGGGATTGGAGGACGGGTTTTTGGGTGTATGTGACCAACTATATCAATATGTGACCAAGTATTGGTGGTGTAGTGGGATTGAGGATAGGGGTTTGGGTGAATGTGACCAACTATAGAGTTATCTGTGACTAACTATTTAACTGTGACCTTTAAATTTGTTAATCTGTGACAAAAAATATAATATGTGACCAACAAATTTGAAAATATGCGACCAATAAATTTTCTTAATTTGTGACCAATTGAAAATCTGTAACCTATAATTTTTTTCATTTGTGACCGAAAATTAAATTTTTAACTACTTAATAAGATATCCATGACCTTGGAATCGGAACAGTTATCGGAATTAAGCGGCGATCAACGGTCACCAGAAATTAGTCGCCGGAATTAAGTGCTGCGGGAGAACAGTTGCTGGAGCTATCGCCTATCATCGAAATAGTCGACGGAGCAGTGGAGGTGGTGAGGTGGGGATGGAGTGGGGTGGGTCAATTATATTATATTACAGTTAAATATTTAATTTAATAGATTAATTGTAAAATATAATTAATTAATTCATGGAAAGACCTGAGTTTTGTAAATTTAAACTTTGGGGCCTGATTTTCGATTTCGTGAAAGATAATCACTGACCCATGAATTTTTCCCTATATTAATCCTTTATTAAATTTCTATTTAATTTTGTCAAGTAATCTGCAAACTATAATCCTTTATTAAATTTCTATTTAATTTTGTCGAGTAATCTGCAAACTATAATGAGTATACGTAATTACAAATCAAAATAGCCCACCTCATAAACTAATTTAAGAATGAACACAAGCCATTCATAATTTATTCAAGATTTCAAACCCCACATACATAATATTGAAACTCAAGATAATGCACACAGCTACAAGAGCAACATGCCTAAAACATGGCCTTCACTGGAGTCTAAAAACCATTAGTAAGAAGCATGAGATTCTTCATCATCAGTAAACTTAGTAGAGTAGATGAAACGCTTCATATCGTCGTACAAACTTTGAGCAGCAGTCTTGTTTTGAAGCTCGATACCATGAAAACCACCCCGATTATAACGATAAACCACAGGTACTTTGTATGCCAACAACAACAGTACTAATTGGGTTGTTCGGTCGACCAAAGGGTCACCTTCGTCAGCTTTTACAAAGATTCTCGGTAAACGTGGGACCCGTCCTAGGTAAGATCCACCAGATATCGGGTTACAAAACTCATGATCTCGATTGGCAAAAGGTGGCAACGCCAATGTCCACAACACGTCACACATGTACAAAGGAATATTGGGATCCTCCATAAGTCTAATTTCCGATGGTGTCCTGAACACTCCACCAAAGAAAGGTTGATTCAATAGAAGTCCACGAATTTGTATTGGTCGAAGATCGAAATCCAGTGCACGTAGGGCCGTATGGTAAACAATGTTTCCACCAGCACTACTGCCCAGTAGAAAAACTTTAGAAAAATCAGCATAGTCAAGCCATGGGTCACGGCCTCCAACACCTAATGCCTGGTTCTTAATCCAAAAGATAGCATTCAAGGCATCATCAAAAGCTGCCGGGAGGCGGTTTTCAGGGGCCAGCCGGTACTCGACCGAGACCACCACCGCCGGGAACTGCGAGGCGATGTCGTTACAGAAGTTATGAAAAATGACAGTTGATGCACTGAACAACACAAAGTCACCTCCATGTAAGTATATTATAAGAGGCAGCTTGGTGTCCTTCGGGGGTTTGACAGGTATATAGATGCGGACATAGGCCTTGCTGTTGGGGCTGAGCTGTATATCTGTCGAGAGCGCTACCGGCGGGCTATTCGGGTCAGTAACAGAAGGGGTGGCATCCACCATAGGGATTTGTATTTCCCTTTTCAGTGTGCCGTTAGAATTCCAGCTTATTCCAAGTAGTTTGAAGGCTTCTTGCCAAGTATGGGATTTAGCCACCTTTTCATCAGCCATGATCGACGGCCATGATTGGCTGAAAAGAAAGAACGCCAGAAGAATGTAGGCTGCAACTGCAGGACATGATTTTGGGTTTTGATTCGGACAATGTTGTCTGAACATTGTTTTTTGATGCAAAGGATTCAAACAAGGGAACGTCTGAAGAAGCAGGAGAGTTTATTGCAAAGCGGATGCCTTGAGGGGGTTATAAATAGAGAGAATTTGAGGGTTTAGATGATGCAATTTCAATTAATTTTGAAATAAAGAATTAGGTGGGTCACGTCCATTATTATATTACATTATCCAAAACTTGCTCATGGTCATGGCCCAGGATGTGACGGAAAAGCTGTTGAGGAATTGTGCACATGTAAAAATATAATTATCAATCTTGAATTGACATGTTTGCTTAGAAAAGTTGAACTAGCTCGTTTTAAAAATTAATAATTTATTTATTATCTAGAATTTGTTTTCAAGATACCTTTATAAATTTGACTCTCTATAAATTAAATTTTTTTAATACTCATTTTCAACTACACGTGTTTACAATTAAATATTTTTTCAACGTAAATTCAAAATTTTTTCTTACTTTTAAATTACACATTCTTTAAAAACTCACAATTCAAAACATTATTTTTCCCCAATTTTCGTTTATAATGACCATCAAACAGGGCTTACTTTTTTTTTTTTTTCCTCTATGTATTTGGTACGTGTACTTTTCATAAATGTTC
Organism: Fraxinus americana; assembly: GCA_035079005.1. Classification (NCBI taxonomy): domain Eukaryota; kingdom Viridiplantae; phylum Streptophyta; class Magnoliopsida; order Lamiales; family Oleaceae; genus Fraxinus; species Fraxinus americana. The sequence goes on from CM068714.1 coordinate 19,769,151, forward strand.
TTTTATTCATTAATTTAAGAGGAGAATCATTTATTTATTTAACATTAACGTTAATGTTAACAACATGTGCCTCTTGAATTGAATCCGCATTCTCATTAAAAGCTTAACATATTCATGATTTAAATATTTTGGCTTTTGAAAATAGAATAAATGAATCTATTTAAATTTATTTTCACCGAATTTTTATTTCTTGAATATTATTTATCTCAAGCTAGCGAATAAGCTAGGTCAAGGAAGGAGTGGTTCTATAATTGATACAATCATGCTACATGTACATGGTGGTTACATGAAATTTTACATTGTTCCACGTGTCGCAGCATAATTGGCCAGTTCGAAAATAAAAAATAATTTCCCACCCATTCACCTTTGAATTTGTAAAGGCATGTCAACCATGATGTACAAAATCAATGTACAAATGATTTAATCCTAATTGATAATAGGGGAGCAATAATTGAGCCAGTGAAATATTTAAAAATCCTGCAAATTGTGTGTCGATGGAGATTATACAAAATTTATGAACAATGCATACGATTAACATGTTTGTGTAAAGAAGTTGGGTTACAAACTCTCTATATTTAGAGCTTGTTTGGAGGGATTTTTGGGGGAAAAATTGATTTTGAATAGTGATATGATGGGAAATGTGTGGTTGAAAAAGAAGAAAAAATTATTGATGTAATGGAAAATATTATTTTATTGAAAAATGTGTGGTTGAAAATGAGAATTGATTTACTATAGAAAAATCTAAATCTCTCCCAAATAGAGCCTTAATACTTAATTTTACTACTCTCAAAAAATATTTATTATTTTTGTTTATCTTTTATTTTAACTAACTTTTTTTTATATTATTTTATTATTTTTCTACATTTAAAATTGAAACACTTTGAATGCATTTAATTATAGAATGTGAGTTTTACCCTTTCTAAGAGACTCTTTAAATTAACATTTAATTTAGAGAGTGGGTTTGGGAGCATGATTTTAAATGTTGACTCTTTAAAATAGAGAGTGTCTCATATTTAAAGAGTCTATTGAAAATGCTCTTACATGCAACTTGACATCTGCAAACTTTTCATAAATGGATAATGACGAGATTTAGTGTATGTTTGCTCTCTCTATTTTTTTTGTTGAGAAAACAGATTTTATAATATGGATTTTTTTAAAAATGTGTGATTAAAAAGTAAAAAAAAAAATTGAATATACATGTATAATTATTTTATTGAAAAACTATGTAATAGAAAATGAATTTGAAAAAAAAAATCAACGCTAGATCGCAACTATAAATTCATCTTGTCGTCCATTATTTAATCCATGCTCCTATTTAATGCAGATTAAAATTTCAAATTAAAATTAATAATTAATTACACATTTGATGAGATCTATAATCTCACTAAAAATTCGAGTATTTGAAACTCCAAGGACAATTGTTTTTGTTTGTTTGTGAGTGGCTCCAGTCCACATGCATTAATAATGGAATTGATAACTATTTGGTAGGTATTGCGCTGTGTACACTATCTATACAAATTTCATGAAAATATTCTATGTGCAATCATTCTGGTTAATTTCATTTTTGGTCATTGAAATTTTAATGAAAACGCAATGAGTCATTTAACTTTAATTTACTTTAAACATTAGTCATTTCATTAATTCTGTTACTAAACCGAACGTACCAATTCTTTGTTAACTATCATTTCCAAATAAATATGAAATCTAATAATAAAGCACTTGGTAAATTTTGAAATGAAGGGTGAATAGAGCTTTGATCATGCCCGGCATATGAATTTCTCAATCAATCCAATTTATACAAACAACTTCTTTTATGACACACGATTTTCTCTTTTAAATTGTTTAATGATGTGAACAACTCTCATCCGTGTATATAAGGTTGTTTTTTGACCGAATTTTGGTTAGATTTTGTTGTTTTTTGGGACTGAAATTTGTGTAGGAATGTTAGGGGTTGATAAGGAGATGGTGTTGGTGCAAAAATCGGTGGCCACGGTGGCCTGAAAATGGCCAGTAGGTGACGATATGGTGGGGGCAAGTTTTAGGAAGAAGGTGAAGTTTGGTAGGTTCTTTGCACTTTTTAAAAAGTTTGGGCCAATGATTGCAATTTGTTCAATTGTTTTTCATTTCATTTCTTTTTGTTTTACTTTAATGGAGGTAAAATCGTCAAAAAACAATGAAAAAGACGTCCAGCGCACAAAAAGTGAAAGGTAAGGGCATAAATGCCAAGAAATGAAAGGTATGGATGGTTTTCGAAATCAACCCCAAAGGTAGGGACGTTTTGTGCTAATTAGCCTATTAAAAACTTTTTTATTAATAAATTAATTTAATTAATAAATTTGGAGAATTTATAAATTCTGAAAGAGTGATTCATGGGAGAATGTGTGGTTGCAAAATAATGAAAAGTTATAGATTTGTGTGTAATATTATTTTATTTGGAGAATGCATGGTTAAAATTAAGAAAGAAAATTTTAATGGAGACCAAACAAGAACTATATTTTTATTTAAATTCATACATATTTAAAAGCATCAAATAATAGTAATTCAATCTTGATTGCATAAGTTATAAAAATATATTTCGATCTCTTATCAAAACTTATGAATTACAAATATAAATTTCCTCTAAGTCTCAATATTATCCTTAAATAAAGTAATTGCCGATCAAACAATTGAATGTAAATTAAACACACAATAACCAATTAACACTTTATCAAAATTATATGAAATCAGTTAAATTAAATAAACATTAACCCAAGCTACAACGTTCATCGTAACAATCAATTATTTAGCCAACTATATTATTGACAATAAATAATAAAAAATTCAAAACATTATTAGGTTCAATACAAGAGATAAAGAAAAGAATTTTAGGAATTATTATTCTTAATTTGACACTCAATTCCAACAATTGATTATCAATGTCCTCTTCAAAGCATGTATATCTCACAGCCGATTATTTTTCAATCTTCAACTCCTAAATTGAGATATAAATCTTGAGAATTTAATGTGTTTTGACGTATAACTTTACCTAGAGATTGTATCTTTTTCCTCTCTTTTTAATTGAACTAGTCAAAGTGAACGTGCGTTGCACGTTATTTTGAAATATTTTATAAGTGTCGTGAAAGTAATATTTGACTATTTATTTACTCTTTTGATATAAATATAAGAGAAATACAAACCCCTGAAAATAAATTTTAATTATTATACACGCATATAAATAGTGAAATTCATATTTGAATGTGAATATTAGAATTACAACTAAATATATAAATAAAGATAAATAGCAAACACGATATATGAATTAACGTGAATGTTAATTAATTTGAAATTAATACCAATGAATATATATGTGACAATGAATGTCAAATCATTTATATTAAATGAATATATTTTAATTTCTAATTAAGTGAAATCGGATGGTAATTAACATATAAGGACGCGAATAATGAATTGTATCATTGAATTTGAAATTCTAGTTAATATTAATGAAGTGAATGTGAATTTAATTAATTGAGAATTAATAACAGATACATGTACATGAATATGAATATGAATATGAATGTGAATATGAAATTTTAATTAATATTAATTAATTAAATGAATATGAATGTTAATGTTAATGTTAATTAATTGAGAATTAATTATAATATTTATTACAGTTTGTAAATTAAATACATATTGAAAAACAAAAAATAAGATATTATTAAAATAATTGATTATATTAGGGTGATAATCGTCCAAAAATGATTCTCATTTGATGTGATATTTAATATATTATAGATGAAAGATTTCTATTTATAAATCTCAATTTAAGTTTAAAGTAGATTCTCAAGATGATGGGGAACCATAATTTTAGTTGAGCTACGATATCTCCAATTGATAAAATTATACTTTTACTTGTGCAATTTGGTCCCTGATTCCTCTTTTTGTTCAGATAGGTCTTTCAACTTTCAAATATGACTTCTTGTTCCCCAACTTCCATAATATGTTCAACTTTAATCTTTTTCAATCAATTAATTATTCATTATTCATTAATTTTCATCTATTCTCGTCTAATACCGAGTTTTCTCCAAAGTTAATTAATAAAAAACAAAAGTTAAGTATCTTGTTCATAAAATTACCTCAAATATCATTTTTTTTATGGTCAAGATAAGTGTATACATACCAAGGTCTAAAGTTTGAATATCATCATCATCATCATCCACTTATGAAAATTGTGCAAGTGTGAAGCTTTTGAAAAGAAAGTAAATTTGTGAATGCAGGTGACGTTGAAAACTAAATTTAATTAAATAAAAGATTTGATATTATATAAGACATTACTTAGAAGACAAAGATAGTTTAAAATCTCTCATCACCTGTGTATGAAGACAAAAAGCAAATGCATCTGCGTGTAAGAGTGTCTTGTGAAGACAAATTCGAACATGAATAAACTTTTCTTCTAAGATTTCAAACTAACATTGAGGTTCAATAAATATTTTCGTTACCTAACGTCTTGACAAACATATTATTTAATGCAAGCGATGTCTAGTACAGCTACGCGTGCATTTGAGAGGGCTTTTTTTAATTAAGGTCGAAAAGATGTGCCAAAACGAACTTAAATATCTCAAATTTTCAAAAATAAAAAATAAATAAATTGATGGCATTATGAATAGTAAGATTTTGGGGGTCGTTTTAATGCTTAAATTATGTGTCACATGCGTTGCACACAGAATAAAAGAAATTATGTGTCCTATTTTAAATTTGTCACGAATGACATATAACAAATACCAAAATTTCTAAGGTACTAAAAATATGAACTTAAAATTATAGGTATTTAGTCTAAGTTATATGCTATTATTAGTAAATTAAATAATCAGAAATCTAATTTTATTAACAATGTCATAAGTACAAAATTAAAAATGTAAAAGAAAAAAAGAAAATTTTCGTGATTATATATAACTATTTCGTGATTTAGACAAAAAATTATTTGATTAGGTATTGGACTAAAAGATATACAATTTTATATTTAAAATATGCTAATGTTTGGTATTATACTACACCTAGCAAAGTCTAGATTATAGCGACTCAGTCGATATTCACAAGGACATTATCACCTCGAATATTTACTTTAAACAGGATTGTTGTTTTCTGACTTAAAATGTTTGTTGCTTTTCTCCGCCCTACTTGTCACTTAACTTTTTACCCCCACCACCATTATACCCAACCCCACACCGGCCCCACTTTGTTCACCCACTCCTTTTGTGTATAATATAATTTTTTTTTTTTTGTTTTAATTTTCAAGATCATTACAAAATGTCAAATAAAGTTAAAATATTATATTTTTAATACAATTTCGAACTACTCAAGACTTAGTTTTCTGTATCATTAACGACGCACGAAACAACAAAAGTTACGAAGCTTCAAACTTGGACATTTCGAACTACTATATTTCAAAATGTCAACTTTAAAAATGTCAAATAAAGTTAAAATATTATATTTTTAATACAATTTCGAACTACTCAAGACTTAGTTTTCTGTATCATTAACGACGCACGAAACAACAAAAGTTACGAAGCTTCAAACTCGGACATTTCAAACTAATATTTCAAAAATTTCGATAACATGCTAACTTTAAAAATTTGCTAGCAATCAGCCAAATCCACAAATTACTTATGTCTCCAACAAGATTAAAGATATAAATTTAAAATGGAAAATTATTTGATTAATATTTGTTGGGGTTATTGTATAGTATGATCGTTTGATTTCCCGCAAGTGAACGAGAACGTAAATAAGTAATAAGGTAGTCAATAGAGTATTGAATCCACGATAACTACGTGTTTGATCGATTTAAAATTAATTACAAATTTAATCGAATAGCAAACAAATTTTGTGATTTTTTTATACTAATCTCTAAATCATCAATTAAACTAATGAAAGCAAGTAAAGATATTTTTCAAATGTGTGAGATGCATTGTTAAGATGTCGAATCTCCCTTATTATTCTATTTTTAGTGCAACAATTAAAGTGATAATTTGAAATCATTTATGTTGGTCAATGTTCATAATTTAATTGAAAATCTCTCGATAGCAATCAAATATATTCTCATCATGTGGTCCTTCTATCTCTCGATGAAAGATGCAGACATGATAAATGTATTAACAAGTATTAGAACATCTATTGAAACCATATAACAAGCGTTCATCTCATCCTATTAGTGTATAAAATTAGCCCAACATATTGAAATTACAAGAAATCATATTTAAGTGAAAAGATATAATCCAAATTTTTGATAAATTGAGGAGATGAAGATTAATCTTAAAATCTTGAATCTCTTCAGTGGTTACTTGATGAATCTCCACTTGCGCCTTCTCTTCTTTACCCAAAAATCAAATTTGAATCTTCAATTGATTGAATTCTTGCAAATCTTCTTCAATTATTTCACAAAAATAATGAATTCTCCTATTTTGATGATAATAATTGATGAGTATTGGAGTATAATATGTATATGAGAGTAGAGGTGTCAATCCGGGTGGTTCGGGCCGGGTCGGCCCGCCAACATGTGAGCCCGGTAACGGCCCGCGTGAAAAAAAGCCCACTCGCTGCGGGTTCCGAGCCGGTTACGGGTCGGCCCACAATTTTGGACTACAACTCAGACCCGCCCGCTGACCCATCCGGGTCGAGCCCATGCGGGTCGCGGGTCGCGGTTCGTTCCTGTTTGGCCCGTATGATTGTATAAATAAAATTATAAAAATATAGAATTTTTCATATTTATAGCAAAAAATATTTTTTTTTTGTTAAATGTAAATTAAGAATTGAAAAAATGATAAATTCATAATTATATCAAGAAATTTTTACATAGAATTCAAATTTAACGTTACATGAATTATTTATAACTTTGCAAACTTAAATTTAATTTAAACAAATAACAACTACATCAAAATGCATATCTAATTTATCCACTTCATCTTCATCTCAATCCAAGATTTTTACAAATTTTTGCAAATTCTTATTGTTTAGAATTTGAACAAGAAATATAATTAATAAATTCTCTAATTATACTTATTTGGGGTGTTATTAATTTCAAACCATCTTGCACAACTAAATCCCCCCCCCCCCATTTTTTGAATTATTTTTTCAATTTTTTTTTGTTTGGCTCTCTCCCCCCGCTTTTTTAAAATTTTTGTTTTATTTTTTTTTTTCAAATTTTTTTTACGGGCCGCGGGTTAACCGCGGCCCGTGGGGGTGCAACCCGCGAAGCCCGCGGGTTGTACCTCCTTGGCCCGTGAACTGCCCGCACGGGTCACGGGTCGGCCCGCGGTCCCGATTTTCATGGGTCATGGCCGGCCCGTCCGTCTTGACACCTCTATATGAGAGGTCCACCATATGTATTCTACTGTTCTGTATTTATAAAAGTTGAAAATTGGTTGAAAATCATGTCCAAATTAACTTCCAAAAGAGTTTCAGTCGAATAAGGAAAGTTGTCTTCGTGTGCAGATTTTTTGTTTCTACACAGCAGTTAGTATTTTGACCATAACTTTCTCTCCCGATATCTGATTGAAGAAATTCAAAGTGCGTTAAAAATTTAGCTCAAAGAGATACAACCTTTCTTGAAATATAATTTTTCCTATTCAGACGTTTATTATGCCAAAAATGGGTCTTAATATTCGGCTAAAAATCTGAAATTATAACTCGTACGATTGGAAATTGATTTTGATCATATTCCATTCTTTTTTGAGTTCTAATTCCGTCCAATTGTCTACTAGCAATCTTCAAAGTATCTTCTTGTCTCCAAATCAATTATCGAATAATTACAATTTCGGTCCTCAAACTTTGGATTCTGCCCTTTTCACCATTTTTCACTTCTTTCTTTTCATTCTTTGTTCAACCATTGAGTTTTACCTATATAACATAAAATACAACAATTTATGATATATTTTGTCAAAATAATTATCAAATATCGTTATTTTAGACCTTGAATAAGTGTATAAAATAGTAATTAATTCAAAATCTTGAAGTACAAAGAGAGTGAAATTTTAAACGTGAGTTTTTTTTTTCCTATTTGTTTTCACCACATCAACGTATAACTTTAAAATGATCATACTTGCAACATCTATATTAATATAAAAGGTTTTTCCTTGTTGATCTAATTTTAGTGGCGTGAATGGAAACTATTCCAAGCTCAGGAAAGAATACCTATCTCAACTTTCTTTTCGAACCATTAATAATTGTCAAATTTTTAACATTTGTCGATGGTGGGAGACTTATATCCGATCGAGACTCCCCATTCTATTAAAAAAAAAAACGTTGTGTTGTTTTGAAAATACGCACATCATTTTTTTGATCTAGAACTCGACGAAATATATTGCCTTAAAGTTGGCTTTGCTTCTTTTTCCCTACTCTTCTAGGGATGTCTTCTGGCATGAGTATCACGTGTATTAATTTGCATGAAAAGTCTCGATATTTGTTTGATTAGGTATTCTACTGTTCCATGTCATTTAAAGCTCATGCCCAACGTTGTCAAAAGATATATATTTTTATTTTAATCTTATTTTATATTTGACGTGTATGAGCAATTAATTCGATAGTTGTAGGATTTTTTTTTCACTATGGTTGTTAAGGTCCTCGTAACAGTTGTTGAATTCGAAGTTTTATCTGCTTTGATATAATGTTAAGTTATTTGATCTAAAAATTTAACTATTAAAGAGCGTTATGTTCATGGGTCAAAGAAGAGAAAGATTAAGAAACGACAATTTGAAATGCAAGTACTAATCGAGAAAAGGGACCAAAACTTATCTATGAACTTGAGATCTGGTCATACACGCATAGCTCATGGGGTTGGGCACATTGACATAATTTATCAATATATATTCTGAAAACATATTTAGCCTCTGTTTTATGGTCATTATTTGGAAAAAACAAAGTTTTTAATAATAAATTTTGCAAATTGTATGGTTAAAAATAGCAAAATATTTTAGTTTTACGTGCATAATATTTTATTGTGCGAATATATGATTGAAAATGAATATATAGAATAAATAGTTTTGAAATAATAGTTGTCAAACAGGAGCTTACATTAGTTTACAATTAATCATGCAATACTTTTTACTTGTTTGAGAACAACATTTGTATATATTAATATCAAATGGAGCGCTAATGAACTTGAAATCATAATTAGTGCTGATGAACTTTAATTTATTTTAATTAAGTCACTTAACTTCAATATAGTTTCAATTGAGTCATTGAACTATAAAATTTACCCAAATATCAAATTTTGCTTTGTTTTCTACAGTTGAAAATCACTGCCTTAAATAACATTTTTTTTTTTGGAAAGTTAATACAAACACAGCTCTCCACTTTGTTTGTTTTATTTATATTTTCCAATTGATGAAAAGGAAAAAAAAAAGGCAGTACAACCTTTTCTAGAGAACAGCATGGCGTTATTAAAAGATGGATTTCTGTGACAAGTTTTTTAGAGAGGAAATTGGTATGAACCAATTTTTCATCTTCAATCTTTGCACAATTTAATAGATTCACACTCAATCTTTTAACCTAATTCATCTCTAACCTTTCACTTATGTAATAAAACTCGTATTTCCTTCTATAAATGGGGATTTGTCATTCACATCAAACAAACTATAATAAAAGAAAAGAGTAAAAAACAAAAAATAAGAACAAATTGCAAATGGAGTTCCTACAACTTTTCAAAATGTACCAATAAATCTCACTTAAAATGATTAAGTACATATTAGCACATAAAAAAAAATTTTAGAAAAAAAAAATCATATTCTCCAATCAAGCCCCGTCAACACCCACCACAACATATCTAATCCACCCCCACTCACTGACAAATACCACCTCCAGGTTCGTGATTTTTATTCATCAAAATTTTCAATTTTGCCGTAAAAAATATGGAAGTGCACGTATTGCTATTGGTGAAATACGTCATACACTAAGGCCCTGTTTGATTTGGGATTATTTTCCATGGAAGATGAAAATTAAATTCTATTTCCACATTTTTGCATGTTTGTGTTTCACGTGGAAATCGAGTCTCGCTAACAATTATAAGAAGGTTCAGACGATTGTGTAAGGAACGACAACCTCTCGAGATAAAATCTCAACAAGGGGTGCTTTATTTATGAGGATTACAATTTGTAAGAAGCGAAATGCCTCCAATGGGCACAAACACACTGAATTCGCAAAGTAATTAAAAGTTAACAAGAAGAAAGAAATGAAATTACATAATTCTCTATTTGAGAGTCATTTGATTCGTCCCTCTTTTATATTCTCTTTTCTTTTTTATACTCATTTGACAGTTTTTCCTTGTAGAACCGTTTGAAAACTGCTCATCGCTCTGTAACTACCCACTTTCTCCATAATTGATGACTTGTCAAGAAACTACCGTTTTCAACTACTGCCATTACTCCCATCATTTAACTGCTTGCAATCGAGATTCTTGAATCGTGAAATGTGATAAGATTATCCATTAACTGTTTCAATAACCGTTGCTTTAAATAACAATCAAGACACTATACTCGCCCAGATTTTGGGCGTCTCGCAGGCTTGAGCGATGATGGCCTCGCCTAGATTTTGGGCGTTTCGCAGGCTTGAGCGATGATGTACCTCCGCTACATAACTCCGCTTTGGGTTTTTACATGGTCTCGTTTGAGCCCATCCTTCAAATTTCTCCTAACGGACTTCATTTTTTGGACCATTTAATTGTGTCTCATTTTTGTACGTCAACAATTATCCCCCAATATGGCAATATCAATTATTAATCTTATGTCATACTCATCATTTATATTTTCCCGTGATACTTGAAATCCAAAAAAGGCCAGAGAATCCCAATCATTATGTTGTTTGGCAGTGACCTTCTACATCCCGAAAAGTGCAATATCACGCAACTCCTATAAACCAAAGAATACGCCACTTCATCGCACTATTATACCCACATTCTGCGTCGTCGCCTTTCCTTTTACCTATAAAGATCACTTCATTTTCTTGCTTCTCTACTACAAATACTTACACTCCCAAAACCCTCGAGAATATTGTAATTTGCAGTAGATGGCGACTTCAAAGAGCTTTTCAGACAACTCCCTTAACTTTGAAGACTTCTAAAAGCTTCTCACTGACCGTATATAAATCCAACTTCCCTTTCACCAGCCAATCCCGATGTCAATGAGTTCTACCTGGGCCCATCATTTAATGACGCCGATTTTGTTGGGCAAGCAGCGGTGGGCCAATTGTTCCCTTGCACTCAAGATCTTCATTTTCTGAACCTTTTTTCGCGAAAGCCAATTCGTGAAAAATGTATTCGCACTTGGCCCAAAATTGATACTACTTTTCGCCTTTGGCATGCACGTATGACAAATCATAGCCCTACCGATGCAATTTTTGATCGTACTGGGATTTCTGATATATTAAAATTCCCTCTCCGTCCCCCAATCTATGACCCCGTGCTTTTCCCTATTGCTTTGAGCTTTTGGTCTTCTGAATATAATACTTTTATCTTCCCACTTGACACAATGTCCATTACTTTGAGGGATGTTGGAGCCTTAGTTAATCTTTCGCCCCTGGAGGACACCATTTTTCCTGCCATTTTGGTTACTGATGTTGCCTCAAAATTCGACAAGAGATACACTGATTCTTATTCGGGTATGCAAGAAATTTATAACAATTCTAGTGCTCAACCTAACCACGCTGAGCGTGTTGCCTTTCTTCAAGTTTGGCTTTGTAAATATGTTCTTTGTGTATCCAACGTTAAACCTTCTATGACTTATTTGCCCATAGCGTATGAATTAGCATGTGGTAGGTCTCTAAATCTTTGTTCGCTATTCTTAGATGCCTTTTATCGAGGCATGACTTCCCTTCAATTCCAGTTAAGGAATGGTGCATCTCCTACTGGCAGCGGGCCTCTTTGGCTCGGTCATTTGTGGTTGAGAGCATATTTTCCACAACTTGGTGCTCCATCAGCTCCTCCTTGATCGGTCAGTTGTTACGGGCTAGTCATCAACCAATTGAGCCCTATTAATATGTCTAATAGGGACATCTTCATATTCTTCTATAACTTAAATTCAATCTCTACCTTTTTTCCTTTCCCTGTTCATTCAGTTCCAATTTACGTGCAACCTCTTTCTACTATGGATGATGTGAACACCTTTTTGCCCATTTTGGGCTTAATATTTGATTGTGAGAAAGAGTTATTCCATGATATCTTAACTGAAACAAATGCTAAGGTAGGGGTTGAGACATATGCTCCCCAATTTATTGCCCGTCAGCTTGGTTTTGGCCAAATGTGGCATGTTCCTCACTGTTTTTCCAAGAGTCCTACAGAACATTTTCACACCATCAATAAAACAGAGGCACATGCCATTGATGCTCGCAATACCCTTTTGACAAATGGTTTCTCCTTAGCCCCTTTTAATCCCGATTTTGTTATTCACCATCTCTTTGAACAATTCTGGCCATCTGTGAAGTGTAGGTTGTTTGCAACTGATACTAACCGTGCTTTCCACCTACTAGAACTGCCAGAGACTTCTTTCGTTTTTCCTATTCCTGTCATTCCTGTATATGTCAGGAATCCTATTTCTCCTTCGAAATCTCCACCTGCTCATGTTAAACATCCTACTATTCCATCTAGTTCACCACTTGCTTAAACTGGAATAGCTAAAGGTGTTTCCAGCTGCAAACGGCCAACTTCACCTTCATCAAGTTTGCCCGATGACGACGACGACGATGATGATTCCCCTCTCATCGTCAGGAGAAAGGTATTTGAGTTTGTTTATTCATGAAAAATCCTTTATGTGTTAATGTTTTACCTGAATTTTTCAGAAAAGTTCAACTTCTCCTTTGAAGACTCTGTATTTACCGGTTCTGGTTCCATCGCCTTCACCAATGCTTCTTCGTCCAAGTTGTCTGACGAATGGACTTTTCCTATGGAGAAGGCCATAGTCTAAGAGTCTTTCATCGCACAGCCAATTGGAGAACTTCCATCTTCACAGGGAGCAGACCTCCCACGTATTGAATCAGAAGGTAATACATGTTCTATGGTCTTTTCCTTTATATGTGTTATTGGACTTTAAGTCATTATCACTTGATTCTTGTAGAGATACCTATAGATCTGCCCATTGTGGAAGTGGCTGCTCGTTCAGATAAAGGAAAGTTCCCACAAGTGGTCGGATCAACCAGTGATGTACCCCAATTTTCCAAAACTACCGATGAGGTAGCCTTTGTTTTATCTTCCATCTTCACTTTGTTCACTGTAATGAAAATGCTAAATGCTTGCATTTTTCTTTACAGGATGCTGACACCATTTTACGCTCCTGATAAGTTGGTTTTATAACGGAGTTATTAAATATCTTTCACTTTTGAATTTGATGATTTCTACTGCATTCATGTGTTTTTGTATTATATTTAGGTACTTTCGTAATAGGAGAGTCAACAATGAGAAGATGGAGTCAATTAAGAGCAATTCAAGTGTCACTAGCCAAACCAAGGATGTATATTATAGGGGGTATTGGCGCTCCCGCGCCATTCTGGAGCAACAAATTGTTTTTCAACCAAAGGCGCAGGTGCCCCCGCGCCTAAAACAGGCGCCCCTGCACCATGTCCAAAAGAAGGTAGGCGCCCCCACGCCCAAAACAGGGTCCCCCTCACCATGTCCAACAGAAGACTAGCATCCCTGCACCGCGATGACACCAGTCCGCCACATAATCCCTAAACTTGACGAGTTTACATGGTGGACTCTAAATACGGCTATAAGGGGATAAGAGAAGGATTTTTGGGAGAAGGAATTGACGAGCATACAAGAGAGAACATCCTTGGAGATTGAGGAATCCACAAATCAACGAATCAACGAGTTCTTCTTATTCTTTATCAATATTTTCTATTTTATGAATGTTTAAGAACGTGAATTGTGTTTTCTTTTATATTTTCATGGAGTAATTTATTTTTCTAGAAATACAATGTAGTCAACACTAGAGATTATGCTTTGATCGTTTAATTATCTATTCTAGAAATTATTCAATCGGTTTATTTGTATTTATCTACTCTTAATGCTTTTGAATGCTTGATCACCATTTGAATGATATTGAATTTGGGATTTACTATCGAGAGAGAGAATTCTAAATAGGAATCATTGATAAACACAACCTAGGAGATTATAGAGTTCGAGAGGCCCATGAATTCCTTTCAAATAATTAAGAGAACCAAAGATCTAAATGTACTTTATCATCTTAGTTTTAGATGGAGACTCAAAATTAGGGTTTTAAGAGTAATTCTTAATTCGCCATCGAGAGAGGGGATTAAGATAATTTTTGAGTTATTGACTAATAGACCATAAGAATAAATTAAGGAATAGTTAGATGATTGAAGCATGGTTGATGGTTAGGTGAAATTGAATCTCTAGAGTTTAAGCCCAATAGTGTTAATCTTGTTCAATTGCGTTGTTAATTAATTAAATTAGTTCAGTCAGTTATCTCACTCTGATATTTCTATTTTCTAGATAAAAATAAAGTTATTTTAATTACAGGAATTATTAGAATTTGATTTCATTCCCTGTGGAAAACGATACTCTACTCTCACTATATTAAAACTTGACACCGTACACTTGCGGTTGGAAAATTGTCGCATCAAGTTTTTGACGCCGTTGCCGAGGAATTGATTTATTTTTTTGTTATTAAAACTGTTACCAAGTAGCATTAATTTTAATCTAGATTAATTTTGTTTTAATTCGAATTACTCTTTTTTGTTTTTCAGGTGTTTTGCCAGTAGATGCGACAATACAAAAGCTGTAATTTGATTCATATTGATCTAGAAATTGAAAGAACTCTTTGGACAATAAGAGCAAGGAAGAAAATTAAGGAGAATGCAATGGCTGAGCAAAACAACCATGGTCAACAAGAAGGTGCTGATCAACGGGAAAGACATAGTAGAGACTATTTCAATCTGGTAGCCCAAGAGCATTATTCTGGGATAAGGCGCCAAGCAATCAATGCCAACAACTTTGAACTGAAAGCATTACTCATCAGTATGGTGCAACAGAATCAGTTTGGAGGATTGCCTAATGAAGACCCGAACACTTATCTTTCTATGTTCTTTCAAGTGGCTGATACTATAAAGATGAATATAGTGATTGATAACATCATCAAACTGAAATTGTCTCCATTTTCCCTTAGAGACAAGGCGAGAAGCTGGCTGTTATCTTTACCATTGAGAAGCATTAACACGTGGGAAGAATTGACTATGAAATTCTTTGCAAAATTTTTCCCTCCATCAAAAGTATCTCAATTAAGGGGTGAAATTGGCTCATTTCGTTAGGTGGATTTTGAACCCTTATATGAGGTGTAAGAAAGATTTAAAGAGATGCAAAGGAGGTACCCGCAACATGGGTTTGATGATTGGATGCTCCTTGATAGGTTTTACAACAGATTGAATGGTCAAACAAGAATTATTAATGACAGCACAGCTGGAGGTTCTTTAATGAGCAAATCAGTTAATGAGGCATATGAACTTTTGGAGGAAATGGCCAATAACAGCTATCAATGCCAAATGAGCGTGCCATGACCAAGAAACGAGCTAGAATGCATGAAATTGATGCCTTCACAAATATTTCAGCAAAGGTTGATGCCCTTTGTCATCAATTGAACTCCTTAACCACTCAAAAAGCCATCCAAGGAACAGAATCTGTAGCTGCAGCAGATATGGTCTTTCCAGCCATAGTTGATAATGAGGAACAAGTACAATATGTGAACAACTGTAACTTCAACTATCGGAACAATTTCATGCCTAACCAATATCAGCTGGGGCTCCGTAATCATGAGAATTTTTCTTATGGTAATACAAAAAACGTTTTACAACCCCCATGCGGGGTTTGAAAACAAGGCTTCAGAGAGAAAGATGCCATTGGAAGATATTCTGGGACAATTTATGATGGAATCAAGGGAGAGGATCAACAGGAATGAGGCAATGTTGCAAGGAATTGAGACTTATCTCAAGTTAATTGACACCCAAATTGGACAAATAGCATCATCTCCTAATGTTCATCAAAAAAGAAGATTCCCTAGTGATACAGAAGTGAACCTGAAGGAGCATTGCAAAGCTATTACTCTTAGGAGTGGTAAAGAGCTTGAAGATCCACAATGCAAAAGCACAAAAGCAGATACTTCTCCAAGGATGACAACATCAAGTGACCAAGAGGATGAAGAAAACAAAGAAAGCACAACTGAACTAGAAGCATCAAAGGAGGCTGAAAAGCCCAAATCCAATCTATTTCTGGATAATCCTTCAATTCTTAAACTTTCTCTTCATTTCCCTTAAAGATTTCAAAAGAAAAAGCTTGATTCTCAATTTGCTAAATTTTTAGAAAATTTCAAGAAAATTCACATTAATATTCCTTTTTCAGATGCCTTGGAGCAAATGTCAAATTATGTCAAATTCATGAAAGACATCATGGCTAAGAGGAGGAGACTTGAAGAATTTGAGACAATCAAGTTAACAGAGGAATGTAGTGCTATTATCTAAAGGAAGTTGCCACAAAAATTGAAGGATGCTGGAAGTTTTACCTTTCCTTGCACAATTGGAGGATCATTCTTTGAAAAGACACTATGTGATTTGGGAGCAAGTATAAATCTGATGCCCTTCTTTGTTTTTCAAAAATTGGGACTTGGAGATGTAAAACCAGCCACTATCACATTACAATTGGCAGATAGTGTAACGACCCGGGTCCCACTTAACGGGCTGTCTCGATCATTAGATCGATGACGTATTGTCCCCATTGTACTAACATGGGTCTTTTCAGCATGCTTTGTCCTCACTCGCACGCTTCCCGAGAAAACTTCACAGGGGGTCACCCATCATAGAATTGCTCCAAGCCAAGCATGTTTAACTGTAGAGTTTCTAACGATAGACTTCCGGAAAAGAAGGTGCATCTTGTTGGTATGAGTAGTACCTATCAAATCTTTTAAACTTTCCTAATTTGGGTGTTACAATCAACTCCCGTTAGACTCGCGACATCCTCGTCGCGCTTGATCCATCTGAGGATCCGTTACCGGGCATTGGGATTCTAGATGTGGCTCCTACAGGTTCAAGAGGTGGCTCCCACTCTATTGCGTAGCACTTTGTCCCGCATAGCACTTAGTTCCCGATTTTCGACTAGCAACCTGGCTCTAATACCATTTGTAACGACCCAGGTCCCACTTAACGGGCTGTCCCGGTCATTAGATCGATGACATACTGTCCCCACTATACCAACATAGATCTTTTCAGCATGCTTTGTCCTCACTCGCACACTCCCCGATAAAACTTCCGAGGGGGTCACCCATTATAGAATTGCTCCAAGCCAAGCACGCTTAACTGTAGGGTTTTTAATGATGGACTTTTGAAAAAGAAGGTGCACCTTGTTGGTATGAGTAGTACTTATCAAATCTTTTAAACTTTCCTGGTCGTTACAAAAAATGCGTGTTTTTTTATAACGACCCGACCTCGCGCTAGAATCGTTATCTTGCGTACTGTCTGCTTTGGGAGAGCTTAGGCCCATCTTACCCCTCACGACTTTCGACGAGTCCCCCAGGATTTGATCCCAAGACCTCCATCATATGGGAGACTTAAGTTCAATCCTGATACCAATTGGGCAAAGCCTTAAGGAGTAAGATGGGCCTAGGGCGGATAGTACGTAAGATAACGATTCCGGCGTGAGGTCGGGTTGTTACAGATAGATCTATCAGTTATCCTTGAGGAGTTGTAGAGGATGTGTTGGTGAAAGTGGATAAGTTTATTTTTCTAGTAGATTTTGTGGTCCTTGACATGGAAGAGGACGGGGAAGTACCTTTGATACTTGGGTGACCGTTTTTAGCAACTGGAGGAGCTTTGATTGAAGTGAAAAATGGAGAGTTGACCTTGCTTGTTAATGGTGAAGAAGTCATGTTTAATATCTATCGATCGACGAAATTCCCAGAAGAGAATCACACGTGTCATCGTATTGATGTGGTAGGAAGCTGTGTGACAGAAATCCAACATATTGAATTGTTGAATGATGCTCTTGAAAGTTGCATTATCAACTTGGTTGCTAGTGAAGCTGAATGTAATGATGAAGTTGTGCAGTTTGTGAACGCCTTGGAAGCACTGAAAGAAGAAAATGGGACAAACTTTGGAAGGGATACGCTAGAGAATGTTGAGGCAACAGAGTCGAAATCGGAGAAGATAAATTTGAACTTACTGTTTGACACACTACAATATGCTTTTCTAGGAGATAATTCTACCCTCCCTGTAATTATTTTCTCATCATTGTCTCGTGGAGAAGATGAGAAATTGCTTAGAATGCTGAGAAAGCATAAATTAGCACTTGGGTGGGACATAATTGATATTAAAGGGATTGGTCCAGCTATTTACATGCACAAGATATTGATAGAGGATTCGTACAAACCATCAATTGAACATCAAAGATGGCTAAACCCAGCAATGAAGGAAGTGGTAAAAGAAGAGATTCAAAAGTGGTTAAATGTAGGTATTATTTATGGTATCTCTGATAGTGCATGGGTGAGTCCGGTGCAGGTGGTACCTAAGAAATGTGGAATGACTGTGGTTAAAGATGAGAAAGATAAGATTATTTCCACAAGGACTGTTACAGGATGGCGAGCATGTATTGTTTACCGAAAACTTAACAACGCTACGAGTAATGATTATTTTCCTCTTCCATTTGTTGATCAGATGCTTAACCGTTAGGTAGTGTATCAATACTATTATTTTCTTGACGGCCATTTGGGCTATAATCAGATTGCTATTGCATCAGAAGACCAAGAGAAGACAATTTTTACTTGCCCATATGGGACTTACGCCTTCCGAAGGATGCCGTTTGGGCTGTGCAATGCACTGACCACATTTCAACGTTGTATGATGGCTATTTTTTCAGATATGGTTGTGAAGATTATGTAGATTTTTATGGATGACTTATCTGTATTTTGCTCGTGTTTTGATACGTGCCTTGATAATCTGGGTCGAATTTTGCAAAGATGTGAAGAGTCAATTCTTGTGCTAAACTGGGAAAAATGCCACTTCATGGTTCGAGAAGGAATTGTGCAAGGCCATCAGGTTTCATCTCAAGGAGTAGAAGTTGACCGTGCAAAAATTGTAGCTATTGAAAAATTACCACCACCGAGGAATATAAAAGGGATTCGAAACTTCTTGGGGCATGCTGGATTTTATAGACGATTTATCAAAGATTGCCTAGCCATTTTGTAATCTTTAGGCACTGCCTTTGATTTCACTAATGAATGCTTCGAGATTTTTCGCAAGATAAACATGGAGTTAGTATCGGCACCTATTATGATAGTCCTAGACTGGAGTGCACCATTCGAAATTATATGTGACGCTAGTGATTTTACAGTTGGGGCTATCCTAGGTCAAAGACGAGATAAAACCTTTAGAGCAATCTATTATGCAAGTAAGACTCTAGATAGTACTCAACAGAACTACATAACAACAGAGAAGGGGATGCTAGTGGTTGTGTTTGCATTTGACAACTTCGGGCCATACATTATTGGGACGAAGGTGATTGTGTATACCGACCATGCCACTATTTGCTATCTGTTTGTGAAAAAAGATGTAAAGCCTCGATTGATTCGTTGGATCCTTTTGCTTCAAAAATTTGATCTTGAGATCAAGGATAAGAAAGGGAGTGAGGATGTTGTAGCGAACCATTTGTCTAGACTCGAAGGGCAGGAAAAGAAAGATGATGTAGTTATCAAAGAAGAATTCCCTGATGAAAAACTCTTTGTGGCTGAAGCAAAACTTCCATGGTATGCTGATTTCGTGAACTACTTAGCTTGTGGTGTTTTGCCTCCGATTTTTTCCCAGCAACAAAAGAAGAAATTCCTACATGATGTTAAGTTATATCTATGGGATGATCTATTGTTATTTAAGAGATGCTCTGATCAAATTATCAGGAGATGTGTCCCTATCGAAGAAACTCAATCTATCCTTCATCACTGCCATTCTTCACTATATGGAGGACATTTGGGCCCAACACGAACTGTAGCAAAGGTGTTACAATCTGGTTTTTATTGGTATTCTCGGTTCCGTGATAGTTATATATATGTGAAATCATGTGGTCGTTGCCAGCGCCAAGGTAATATATCTCGACGCCATGACCTTCCATTGACAAACATGCAGGAAGTAGAGCTATTTGACGTTTGGGGAATTGATTTCATGGGACCCTATCCACCTTCTTGTGGTCAAGTATATATTCTCCTAGCAGTTGATTATATCTCTAAGTAGATCGAGGCGATAGCTACACCAACAAATGATGCTAAGGTAGTCCTCAAGTTTCTTCAAAAGAATATATTCACTAGATTTGGAACACGCCGAGCACTCGTCAATGACGAAGGCACACATTTTTGTAACAAACTAATGACTAATTTGTTGGCTCGATATGGAGTGAGACACAAGAGGACTCTTGCATACCACCCACAGGTAAATGGCCAAGCTGAACTCTCGAATAAAGAAATCAAGCAGATTTTGGAGAAAATAGTTAATCCCGACCGTAAAGATTGGGCACTCAAGCTTGATGAGGCACTATGGGCATTCCGTACAGCCTTCGAAACACCGATCGACATGTCCCCTTATCGATTGGTTTTTGGAAAGACATGTCATCTTCCAGTTGAGCTTGAACACCCGTACATTTTGGGCAATAAAGAAGCTAAATTTTGACTTAAAGGCTTCTGGTGAGCAAAGGCACGTACAGCTGAATGATATGGATGAGTTTCGGCATGAAGCTTACGAGAACGTGAGGATATACAAGGAGAAGACGAAATCCTAGCATGATGCTCACTTAGTATAACAGAGTTTTACACCGGACAACAAGTATTGCTTTTCAGCTCGAGGTTGAAACTTTTTCCAGGGAAATTAATGTCTAGGTGGTCGGGTCTATTCACAATTTCAAAGGTGTTTCCATTTGGTGCAGTTGAGCTAAAAGGCACGGATAACACAACATTTCGGGTCAATGGATATCGCATGAAGCACTATTATGGACAAGAAGAGCGTCACATGTCTCTTATCAATTTGGCGGAACTTAGCTAAAACAAAAGGGCATCGGGCCGATGACGTTAAACCAGCGCTATTTGGGAGGCAACCCAAGTTTTTTTTGAACCTTAATTCCTTATATTTTCATGTTTATTCTAGTTTATCGCATTTGTTTTGGTTCATTTAGTTAATTTCTAATTGTAGCTATTTTTGTTTATTTTGATTGAACGGGTTCATTGGGCCAATAAATAGGGGACAAAAAAATATAATAGGTTAGTGGTTTGGAGCTCTACCCAAATTTTGGATAGGACACTATAGCGCTTCTGCGTCTGTTCACCAAAAAAAAAAATGTTTTACCGTGGGTGCCCCTTCAAATTTTTTAAAAGAAAGGTGCCCCAATATTTCACTCAAAAGCCCTAACCTCTCAAATCTATTCATTCTTTCCATTTTCCCTCACCACTTCGACTCCAACCATCACCAATCGACATTATTTCAAGCAAAAACTCACCTTTTCTCATCTCACCCAATATTATTATCTAGATTTCATCACTTTATACAAGGGGAGGCAGGTGAGTCCTCACTGCCCACTTCGTTTCTCACCTTCAAACGACGAGTGTAAGTGTTCTAATTCTTGTCTACATTCTCAAGATTGTGGTTGTTGGTGATTTTTTTTTTTTTTTATTTGTGTTGGTAGACATTCTATGTTGAAGGGATATTTTAAAACCAATGTTCAAGTATTTATGCATATGAGGTGGTCGATAAAAGTTCTGTGAGGGGCTGAAGTGGTGTTGTACAGTTGTTAGTGAAGTGCACTACGGGGGAAAAGCGTGAATTGTTTAAAAAGAAGTTTTTGGGCTTAATTGAGTGGTGGTAGTAAATTGTTGTATTGGTGTTTGTGTATTTGAACAAAGTGTTGGTTGCAAAAATGAGCCAGAACTTGAATGCTGCCCTTAAGCGACCAAGAGCTTCATTCAGTCGACAGGCCGGTCATTCGAGTTCTTCCAGTGGGCAGTCAAAGCAATTCACAAGTCCGGAAGCTCAGAAACAGTACCAAGATAAGATTTTGAATAAATCGCTGGTTGAAGAACGTGGACTCATTCCACATTGCAGTTACCACAGGATAGTATACCATGTCATTGTCAATCGACACTGGGAGCAATTTACGGTACCTCCTCCTAAGGTTGTGGTGAATCTTGTTAAAGAGTTCTATTCCAATGCAGTTGACCGACAGGAGTATACAGTCATGGTACGTGGAAAACAGGTGAAATTTTATAGGCATACTATCAATGCCCATTAAGGACTACCAACTATTGAAAAGGATGAACATCACCAATTCCTTGAGTGTTCTGTCGATCACATTTCCTTGCTCCAAAGTTTAGGAGGGTGAACAAGCCTTTTGGAATTTTTCCTCCAGCGGAGAATCCGTCAACTTTGATTCAAACTACCTTGATCTAGATGGAAATGTTTGGTTTTTATTCATTTGTGCACGATTTATGCCTACTAGACACACCACAGATGTGACCAAAGATAGAGCGTACTTGCTCTTTTCAATCTTACAAAGGATGAGAATCGATGTTGGGCAAATGATTCAAGATAACGTTGTGTACTTCTTGAAGGATACAACAACTGGAGGCTTGCCGCACCCAGTCTTAATTTCTGATCTTTGTATTTTGACTGGAGTGCATTTCACTGAAAATGAGCATCAGGCGGGTACTTTAAGTGCACTAGACGATATGCATATTCAAAAGATCTAGAAACTGATTACAAAGCAACAAAAGGACTCCAGAGCAGCATCATCCCAACACCAGCCAGCTAGACGAAACCGTTTTGCACAAGAGGAGTGGCAAACAAATATGGAAGCCAAAGTTGATTGACTCCAATCCAGATTTGATGTTTTCCAGGAACGAACTTATCTTCACCTAGATTACATGATGGAATCCATATCCTTGCAGTACCAAATTTTTAGTAGTTACACATTTATGTCAAGCAAGTAGACCATCCATGCAACACCAATTTCCACAACCTCCAATTCTCCCAGACTACCCAGCTGAGGATGGCGACGAGGAGGATGCCAACTGATCGCTATCGGGGAAGTCCCCTTCCATAACTTTAATTTCACATTGTGGACAATGTTTAGATTAAGTTTGGGGGGTTTTCTACAAGTTGTCTATTTGCTTTATTTTCTTATTTATTTGCTTTAATGGTCTATTTGCTTTAGTCTTTGTTTTTATTTTATTTTGTCTGATTTTTTTAATTTTTTTATGTTGTGTGATTTTCAAAAAAAAAAATGGTTTTTTTTACGCATGCTTATGTGAGTTGGATAGCATTGTCAGCATTTAGGGGTGGGCGTGGGTTGGATTGGGTCGGTTTTTGCCCCAACTCAAAACCAACCCAACATTATCGGTTTGTTCGAAATCCAACTCAACCCAACCCATGTAAATGTTGAAACCCAACCCAACCCAACCCAATTATGTGTGGGTCGGGTTGGGTTGGGTTGGTCGGTTTGTATCGATGATTTCCATTAACTAGTTCAAAATTACAATGTTTCAGCTCATGTCTCAATTCAAATTTTCAACAAGAAAATCAAAACTAAAACAAGAATCTAAAAGAAATAAATGAATATATGGAAATAAACGAGTAGCCACTAAATAAAGTAATGAAGATGAAGAAATGAGAGATTAAATATGTTTCTTGGTCATGCTCAATGATCTATTAAATAAGTTTGTACAAAAAAGTCTGCAAAATGAGGGCTGAATCTTAGTAATAAGTCGGAAAAAAAAAATGCAAACTTGGTAATTTACCTTGGGAAAAGAATTGAAGATTGAATCGCCGATGCAAACCGAAAAGGAGAAAAAAAATGGGGGGCAAAATATGAAGAAAGGAGGAGGAAAGAGAGAACTGAGAAGTCGACGATTTTGATTTGTGTTGTGGGGGAAATGTTGGAAGTGCTGTGCAGGCTTAGTTGAAATAGGTTTAAAAAAAAATGGCCCTTTTTTTTTTTTAATTGATGGGTTGGGTCGGGTCGGGTTTTGTCGGGTTGGATGGATTAACCCACAACCCGACCCAACCCGACCCACTAAGCTTTGCCAGAACCCAACCCGAGAAAAAAAATGGAAAAAAACCGACCCAACCCGATCGGGTTGGTTTGGGTCGGTCGGGTTCGTCGGGTTGGTTCGGTTTTTGCCCACCCCTATCGGCATTGATGTAGATATTTGGTAACATCTTTTGGTTGATGAGTTGTGGAGAAGTCATGTGTTTGATTTAAATTCTTGCTTATGCATGCGAGACGAAAAATATTTTTATATGTGAGTTGATTGTGATATTGTATATGAGTAGATTGATCAATTGTTTATAGTTTGTAATAGAGAACTTGAATGATATACCCAAACAACCATTAAACATCATTATATCCTTAAACCAAACCTAGGATGTTTGGTTGGTTGAATTTTTGTAGGTAGACATGGAGATAGACATGGATTCAGTGTGTGCAAAATGTTGTGTGGACTGTCTGAGACCAATGTGATGAAAATTGGGTGAAAAACCTTAAGTTATAGGTCAATTTTTGAAAATAGGTGTTGAATAAAGGGCATTGCACTAATTACTGCATACAAGGGAAGATACCCTAAAAAGATCCTAGTGAGGATAATCATAATAATCTTATTGTATGGCGTCTCTTCGTAGCGTTTATGAATCGAGTGAATAAGCCTGTAAGGGTTAAAACCTGGTGCCCTAAAGCCATCTGATTTGGGAGTCATCGGCCTAAAACTCGCTACAAGGGTTATTTAGAAAGGTTAATGGAGAGCATCGCCACATAAAAAAAGGTGCATGAAAACGAAGATATCACATATCATGAGAAAGTCTCGAACACTTATTTCTGAGGATTAGGCTTGTAATAAGGGGTTAGCAACCTGGTTGAGTCTTGGAGGTCAAAGCAGTCAAAAATAAGGAGAATCCATATTTGTTGATATGTTGAACTACAATTAGTGAAATCTAACCAAACTAGAGTGGTGTAAGGGATTAGTATTGAAAAGCAACTTTAGAATACACCATGGGGAGTGAAAAGAAAACAAGTTTGGGGGTGTATGAATCCTACGAGCGAAGTAAGGAAAATTTGACTTTTCAGGTCGGGAATTGGATAGATTTATTATTGTACAGCATTGCATTTAACTCTTCACACACACACACACACACACACACACACACACCCATTTTTGCATTGAATAGGTAGAAAGTTAACTTTTGCATTATAATTTTGAAATGATTCATGAAATTAATGCATGTTGCCAATCTTGAGCTACGAAAGCAAGATATTTAATGTAATTTGTTTTAATTGAATTTTTTTTTTTTTTTGTTTCTGTGTTGGTTATTCATTTTCTTTGTTTTGATGTTTGCTCGAGGACAAGCAAATTCTTAAGTTTGGGGGTATTTGATAAGTTGGTTTTATAACGGAGTTATTAAATATCTTTCACTTTTGAATTTGAGGATTTCTATTGCATTCATGTTTTTTGTATTATATTCAGGTACTTTCATAATAGGAGAGTCAACAATGAGAAGATGGAGTCAATTAAGAGCAATTCAAGTGTCACTAGCCAAACCAAGGATGTATATTACAGGGGGTATTGGCGTCCCCGCGCCATTCTGGAAGCAACAAATTGTTTTTCAACCGAAGGTGCAGGCGCCCTCGCGCCCAAAACAGGGGCCCCCGTGCCTTGTCCAACAGAAGACTGGCGCCCCTATGCCGCGACAACACCAGTCCGCCACAGAAGCTCTAAAACTGACGAGTTTAAAGGGTGGACTATAAATATGGCTGTAAGGGGGGAAAATGAATGTTTAAGAACATGAATTGTGTTTTCTTTTATATTTCATGGACTAATTTATTTTTCTAGAGATACAATGTAGCCAACACTAGAGATTATGCTTTGATCGTTTAATTATTTATTCTAGAAATTATTCAATCGGTTTATTCGTGTTTATCTACTCTTAATGCTTTTGAATGCTTGATCACCATTTGAATGATATTAAATTTTGGATTTACTATCGAGAGAGGGAGTTCTAAATAGGGATCATTGATAAACACAACCTAGAAAACTATAGAGTTCGAGAGGCTATGAAATCCTTTGTAGTCATTAAGAGAACCAAAGATCTAAATTTACTTTATCATCTTAATTTTAGATGGAACCTCAAAATTAGGGTTTTAAAAGTAATTCTTAATTCACCATCGAGAGACGGCATTAAGATAATTTTAGGTTCTTGACTAATAAACCAGAATAAATTAAGGAATATTAGATGATTGAAGCATGGTCGATGGTTATGTGAAATTGAATCTCTAGAGTTTAAGCCCAATAGGGTTAATCTTGTTCAATTGCATTGTTAATTAATTAAATTAGTTCAGTCAGTTATCTCACTCCGATATTTCTATTTTCTAGATAAAATTAAAGTTATTTTAATTATAGGAATTATTAGAATTTGATTTCAATCCCTGTGGAAAACAATATTCTACTCTCACTATTAAAACTTGACACCGTACACTTGCAGTTGGAAAAATCTCGCATCAGCTCCATTCAAGATTTGTTTACTTCTTGGGAACAAATAAGGGCAAGCGTTACTGTTCGTTCCTCTTCAGCCAGTCGTCATTCTGCTGCATTCTCAGAGGAAAATATGAACATTCTCAAGCAATCAGTGCTTGAATATGTTTCCTTCATGGATATGGGTATCAACAATGCCAGTGCTTCTAGCCAAAGAGATAAGTTTGAGCTTTTAAGTGCAAAAATAGCTCAAGCACTTGAGCTTCCATCGCCTAAAATTTCATTCGATTTTAAGCTGACGTTGAAGATTATCCACACATAGATAAGTTCTTTGCTAGCCAGAAATGTAGATTTAAAGGCCAAGAAGACTCAGTATCTTCGTGCTGTAAATGAAAAAGAATTTTTGCTTCAAGAGATTGAGAAGACCAAGAGCAATCTACAAGAAATCTCCTCTGAGGTTATGGTTGAAGATTCTTTGATGATGAGCTGGCTGCAAAGATGAACGAACTTCAAGCAAAGATGAATGACTGTAAGACTAGGTTAGCCGCCAAGAAGCGTAATGTTTCCCAAAAATTTGAGCAATGCAAATCTTTGTTTGAGCGTTACTCGAATCTGGAAGTTGACGAGGAGTTGATGACTAAACTGTCCACCACTTCCTTTGAACAACATGATGAATGGGAGACACTTAGAGAACATATGCGCTCTCTTTAGGGCAATCTGTAATTAAGACATTAATATTCTGACCTTTCTTGTGGACGTAAAGTGCTAACGTACAGCTCCCATTCCGAATCCAAGAGAAAGCATTTGAAACCCTGATGAGTTTCGAGTCTCTAAGAAAGAGGGATTCTACTTTTTTTCAATCATTCCCATAAAAAAGGTAACACCCCTGTCTACTGACTGGTTACCTAGAGCATTCCCCTCATCTAACTTCACTCCCTTGAAAGACGTAGATTTCGTCTTACACTTTTGTTCTTTTAATTTTATGATGGTAGCCAGCGTCGGCTAAGATGTAATGGCAGCCAATTTCATCAATGGAATGATCATTTTATTTACTTGTGTGATGGCTTTTGCATGGATTCTGAAATAACATGATTGACCTTTTATTTAATCGTCAATTCTCCCCAAAAATTTAATTATTGACTTTATTCATGCACATTTCCCATTGTGAAATCTTTACACGGAATGAAACTCTTGGTATTCTGACTCAAGATTTGGACCTTCAATTTCGGTTACTATGCATGTATGTGGCCATTTGTATTTCGTTCTTTCGCCTTCAAACCTCTATAAAGTTGCGTATTTGTTAAACATTTGTAATCTTTGTCCTCATTCTCCACAAAACCAATCTGTTGCTATCATCTGGTATTCAAATGATCGACTTTTTATATCTAAAAGATCAATTATTTCCCTTTTCAACAGAAATGAATCATTTAATCTTTTCCCAATTTCACCATCTGTCTCGATATTTTCTTTGGTATGGGAAGCATATGAAATATTCTTTGGTCAATGAAGGTCTTCTTAGTACCCTTTTCTTGATGTGAAACAATTGCTTGCTGAGAGTACTTTTTTGACCATTTACCTACTATTGCAGCAATGCATTTAGGAAGATGACGAATGCCAATTTACCCTTTTTCTGTAGTAGTTGATAGAAGAACAATGATAGCCTGCTTCCAAATGCGGCTATAGAACATTTGTATTCTGTACCACTTGGTTTGTAAAGAATATTTGATAATGAAAGATTTTATTTGAACGTACTTTGCTCTTATTTTATTTGAACATAATCGTCTAACTCACTTTATTTGTTTACTTATGCATAGAATTTTCTCTATTTGTTCACTTTCCCATATGGAATGAACATATTTCTTTAAATATTTACCATTAATAAACCTCATATGGTTCGTGCCATCTAAATCTTCGAAATGGTAAGCTCCATTAGGTAATACGCTTTTCACTTTATATGGTCCTTCCCAATTGGGTGACCATTTACCATACTTTGGATCTTTGCTATCCAAATGGAGTATTGTCTTCCAAACCAAATCACCCAACCTAAAAGAGTTGGCTATAAATCTTTTGTTAGAGAACTTAGCCGTTTTTCATTTTTGAACCTGCAATCTATCTATGACGTCCAACTTTAACTCGTCCAATTCCAATAAATTTTGGGCTAGTGATTCTGCATGCTCGTCGTCACTTCAATTACTTTGCAGGCCTACTCTAATCGACTGTACATTGGTTTCCATAGGCAACACAGCCTCTTGTCCATAAGTAAGTTGAAAAGGAGTTACTTTGGTACTTGAACGTGTTGACGTCATGTAAGCCCATAAAGCTTTATTTAAACATTTATGCCAATTTTTGGCATTTTCATTTATTATTTTCCTTATGATATTTTTAGAATCTTATTAGAAGATTCTGCCCGTCCATTAGATTGAGCGTAATGAGGTGTGGAGTTTACTAACTTAACCCCGAACTCGCTCAAGTATTCCTTCACTTGATCTCCATTTAAAGAAGTTCCGTGATCCATCATTAGATTTTTTGGTATCCCAAATCTATAAATAATGTGATCACGAATAAAGTCTATAATATTTTTCTGAGAAATCTCTTTTAAATGTATTACTTCTACCCATTTAGTAAAAAAATCTATCGCAACTATTATAAACGTATGTTGCTTGGACGATAGAGGATAAATCTTTCCTATCAAATTTATCGCCAAACCTTTAAACGGTCAATGTTTAATAATGTGTAGCATTTCTCTTACTGGCACTCTTTGTATTAGACCATGCTTTTGGCATGCTAAACACCTTTTTGCGTACTAAACACAAGATTCTCCCATTTTGGGCCAAAAGTATCCACTCCTAACAATTAACCATCTCATCCTTTGGCCAGCCTCATGAGCTCCACATATTCCTTCATGTACTTTGGCCATGATTTTTTTGGCATCTTGCAAACTCACACATTTCAATAACATACCATCTGAGCGTTTCTTGAATAGCTCATCATCTATCAGTATGTAATTTAATGAGTGTAACTTCATTTTCCTATTACTCTTTTTGTCAGGTTCTTTCAAGAATCTTTTTATTTCTACCCTCCAATCATTGCATCTCCATTTTGTATGCAATGAACATCAATCCTTCTCGCCCTCCGTTGTAATACGTGCAATATTACTCCTTATTTACAAGTGGATTCCAAATTTAGCACATTTGAATAACCCGAAGTCATGTGGGCTAATTCATTTGCTAGATAGTTATACATCCTGTTAACGTATTGAAGTTCCACTTGATCAAATTCTTCCAATAATTCTTGGACGATTTCATATTGACCTATGACAGAATCACTTTGGCATTTAAAATCATCAATCAATTGGTAAATTACTAATTGGGAATTGCCTATAATAATTACACTCTTTATTCCCAACTCTATTAACAGCTCTGAACCTACGATCAATGCTTCGTATTCAACTTGATTATTGGTAAACATTCTATCCAAAGTGAAAACAAACTTATAATAAATCCCTAGATGATTTATTAAAACTATTCCTACCCCAGCACCTCTAGAGGTTTTTGATCCATCAAAGTATAAAACCCAATGTTTTAATTCAAATGAATCAATTTTCAATTCAATTTCTTTAGGCATGTCAAGGCATGGATGATTGATTTTTAACTGCCTTTTGGGACATATATTGTATTTCGAACTCTGAAAATGTCAAAATCCAAAGGCTTATCCTTTGGTGTAAAATAGGACGAGAATAATAAATCGTCATTTCTTCACCAAATTGGTCTTCTTGCGCGACCATTCCATTTATCGATTCTTGTTCAGCCGATACGTATACCTTCATTGGCCATCCTTGGATAGGTGATACTAACACTGGTTGTCTTGACAAATATGTCTTCAAGCTATCAAAAGCCTTTTGATGTTCATCATTTCAGACGAATTCGTCTTGATTTTTCAACTTTAAAAGATGCGAAAAAGTTTTCGTTCGCCCTGCACAATTAGAGATAACACGTCTCAAGAAGTTTACTTGGCCTAGAAACCTTTGTAATTTTTCTTGTTACTAGGTGGTTTGGCCTATAAAATGGCCTTCGCTTTATTTTTATCAAGTTCAATTATTCTTTCATGCACTAAAGAACTAAGGAAATTCGCTGCATAACGCCAAATGCACAGTTCAAAGGATTCAATTTTAGTTTGCATTGTCTCATTCACTCAAATGAGCGTTTTAGTTGTTTAAAATGGTTTTGCTTCTTTATAGATTTGACCACTATGTCATCTACATACACTTCAATAAATTTTCCTATCATGTCGTGAAAAATTAGGTTCATTGCCCTTTGATAGGTTGCCCCTGCATTTTTCAGGCGGAAAGACATAACTATCCATTCAAAGCATCCTAAAGCCCCAGGGCACCTAAAGGCATTTTTATGTATATCTTCTTCAACTATGTAAATTTGATTATATCCTGAATATCCATCCATAAAAGAATACATCACATGTCCGACAGTTGAATCTACTAAAGAATCTACCATAGGCATTGTATATTCATCTTTGGGCGTCACTAAATTTAAATTTCTAAAATCTATGCACACCCTAATACTACCATTCCTTTTTAGCACAGGCATGATATTAGATAATCACTCAACACATCTGGCTGTTCTAATAAAACCTGTCTTTAACAGTCGCTCTATTTCTTTCTTTATTTCAGGCAATACATTATGGGCAAAACGCCTAGGAGGTTGTTTATGAGGTTTCAAATTTGGCTTAGATGGTAACCTATATTTTACCAATTTTTTTTTATCTAAGCCAGCCATGTGTTCATATTCCCAAGCAAAACAATCCTTGTATTCCTTTAATAAAATTATTAATTTATTACTTACCTCTTGACTAAGTATCTGGCTGACAAATGTTGGACGATCTTCCCCTTCATCGCCAATATTCACTTTTATTAAAGGGTCTTGTGTTTGAGCATGCCCAAACTTTATGATCCTCATTACTTCATCGTCTAGGTTCCTTGTAGGCACTTCCTCTTCTAAAAAATCCACTTTGTTGACTTCTCGGCCAATATTCTGTTCCAATTCAAACACTACTAATTTGTTTCTCAATGTCTTTAATGTTGCTTCTTCTTTTGTCTTCTCTTTACATTCCTTATTGAAGCCATTAATTGGCTTTGAAGGCCTGAATATCGGCCATATTTTCTTGTTGCGACAACTCATTAGGGTTCCTTGTTTATCTTTTTACCAATTACTGGCTCTTCAATGGCCACTATGTTTGGCCTCATTTGATTGAACATATCACTAAGTGTATCTATTGAAAATGGCTCCTCGCTTTGTGCGACAATTTGAGTCTCTTCCCCATCTTGAATTACCCTGATAGGTCCATAATTTCTTTCGTACATGAACCTTTTTACTGAGTTTGCTTATGTGACAAAAGGTCTATGGTCGGCTTGCACCACTTTTACTTCGCCTTTGTCGTTCCAGAAAACCAGACATTGGTGGAACGATGAAGGTATGCAACGACTCTCGTGAGTCCAATATCTTCCTAGTAGCACATTGTAATTAATAGGATTATCTATCATAAAGAAGACTATGGTCCTAGTAGTTGTTCCCATAGTTTTGTCCAGTGGCATCACCCCTTTAGTTGAAATTGTTCCCTTATTGAAACTTGTGAGAATGACTTCTGTTGGGATCATATCGCTTTCTGTCTTTGCAAATTTTCTTATCATTTTAGACGGGATGGTATTTATGACTACTCCATTGTCAATAAACACTTTTGCCACAGGTAAACCATTGACTAAAGCCTTCAGGTACAATGACCTCAAGTGTTTGGTTAACTTTACAGTTGATCTCTTAAAGATAACATTTTCAGCTACATCTATTTCCACTTCCTGTTTATCATTTGTTGAATTATTTCCTTGTAACAAGTCCACGTGCAGTATTTCACATTGAGTTTCTGCATCTTGGATTTCCTCCTTATTTTCTTCTAATGCTTCTTCTTCGGTTATCCAACCTGTAGGGGAAGGTAATATTCTTGGAGGTAACACTCCTTTTTTTTTCTCTACTTCTAAGTCAATTTCCTCTTCAATGTTCGTCATGCCATCATCCTCTTCTTGATCATATACCTCCTGAGATGTTTGGCCTTCTTCACATTCTAGCACACACGCTTCATCATCATTATCTTCCTTTTCCTCCTCTTTATTTTCTTTACTTTTGAATTCATAGGCTAGCAAATAATTATTAACCATAACAGGAGGTAGTGTACCAAATTAAATAGTGAGGGGTCGCTCTGGATCTTCTTCATCTTTCTTTCCATCCTCAAATTTTAATCTCCCAAAAGAACTCTCTGGTAACTCGTTCATTGATTAGCCCATAATAGCCTCTTTATTATCTTTAAACACATTTTTGTTAGCCACCTCAAGCAATTTAGGTGCCTTAGGACGTGACGATCCCTGCTGTTGCCTCATCATTCGTCTATAGTTTCATTGAAAACGCCTTTGTTGGGTTCTGGTCAACTCTTATTTCATTATATTGGAACGAATACCATACATTTGGTTGGCAAGGTTGCGGCCTGAATGTTCTCCCATTGTTTATTGGTCTGAACTGCCTCTCAAAAGGCGGTTTCCCATAGAATGACATACTCCGTCCTCCACCGGGCTGGAAGTTTGGAATAGCATTAGGACGATGGTGATATTGCCATATTCCTGGTCTTTCCATATTTTCATTCACTTCTCCCTTGCATCTAGCATACAAGATACCTTCGTCTTTTATAGACTCATTTCCTTTGATACGTTCAAAAAATTGGGATGTGATTCAGAATCTTATTCTTCATCATCTACGACCAACTTGAATTTTGGCAACTTATTTTTGAAACAAGTTGTCACCATATTCACCTCAAGTGGCTGTGGGAAAGGATTTTCATCCACTGCCATTTTTTTCTTATCTTCAAATGTGATTTGCCCTGACTCAATGGCATTTTGCAACACATGACGAAAAACCAGACAATTGTTAGTCATATGTGACCTTGCATTGTGCCATTTACAATATTTTTTACCCTTAACTTGTTCAGAGTCTGGCAATTTATGCTTGTCGCTCAATTTTATCTGCTTATCCTTATACAGTTTATCGAATATAAATCAGCTTTGGTCACATCAAATGAGAATATCCTAACCTTTTTGTTTTCCCTTTTTATAGGCTCACTCTTGCCCGATGTCCTAAATTTGGCCATTATAGGACAATCATATGAATCTCCCTTAATCAATTCGGCCAAACATATTTCCGTCTGATCGTAATATTCGTCATTAATAGCATGAACATCGAAATTTGGGTCTCTATAAAAAGCCCATTTGCTAGAGTTTTTCATTTGTTCTTCTTCTCTTATTAGACGTTCATATCTAATCACGTTAGCACTCAATTGAAAAAGGTCAGGAAATTCTCTATCTTGGAATTTATTTTTTAAATCAAAACTCAAACAATTTTGAGCAATTTTAATGGATTCTTTTTCGGGTAGAGGTACAAAACATTTGCTCCTAGCTATCTTAAACCTTAGAAGGGAACCTTGTGCCCAAGTCGGTTAAAGTAACTTCAGATTTAGTTTTGTAAAATTGAGTTTGAAACAATTGTTCTAGTTGTTATCATATTTGGACAGAATTTAATGGAAAATTAATGAACCATGAGAAAGCTACTCCTATTAATGAGTTAGGGAACAATCTCATTTTATGGTATTCAGTTACTTCACCATATTGAAGTGTGAATCGCCCTATATGTTTCAGAGTAGAAAATTCTCCCAAATCGGTAAATAATGAAAACTCTGGTACTTTGTGCCCTCCAGGCCACAAATATGCTTGAACTATCCAATCAAGATATGTCTTTTTGTAAGTCGGCCTAATAAAAAGACGTATCCCAAAAGTCATTTGATCCTTTACTATCTCTATGGTTTGATTTCTCAGCACAACGTTGGGATCATATGGAACTCCAATAGGTTGATTTATTGGTGGAATTACTTGAGGCCTAACATTTGGTCCTTGGTTTGTGGCAAAAACGTCGTTATTTAAACCATTATTACCGTTAGCTTGAGTATTTCCGCCATCATTAACACGCGGGGTGTTCTGTCTATTGGTCTGGACATTGTCTCTTACATTTAGGTTACCCCCACGTTTGATATTCCATTACCACTATTTAAATTTGCTATTCCACTACCCCCTGGTTTCAAATTTGACTTGAAAGTGATTCTCTATATTTGGCATACCCGGCTAACAAATTTGGCCTACTAATTCAAAGTGTTTAGTTGTTTGGTCATGTTGTCATAGTGTACATTTCCATTCTGAGTAAACCTTTCTATATTATGAACATTTTGTAAATTTACATGTTTAATGACATCTTGTGTGAGTTCACCAAGCAATGTACACCAAGCAATG
The DNA here is from genome assembly GCA_035079005.1 of Fraxinus americana. Classification (NCBI taxonomy): domain Eukaryota; kingdom Viridiplantae; phylum Streptophyta; class Magnoliopsida; order Lamiales; family Oleaceae; genus Fraxinus; species Fraxinus americana. The sequence continues at coordinate 19,804,053 of CM068714.1, forward strand.
TATGCATGGTTCGAGAACTCAATTCTGTCATTGGCTTGTAACGACTTTGACTCTGTCCTTCCGATTGTGGAGTACCTTGCTACTCCTCATACCGTTCGATCACATAATGGACTATTTATTGGCTTGCTGACTTTTTATCAGAGTTTTTCTTAGGCATATTGCTTCACTTTTCATATCTTCAAACACCAAGGGTCCCACTGGGCATGCCAAATTGTTTCGCGTAAAAATCGAGTCTCGCTAACAATTAAAAGAAGGTTTAGACGATTGTGTAAGGAATGACAACCTCTCGAGACAAAGTCCCAACGATGGATGCTTTATTTATGAAGATTACATTTTTAAGAAGCGAAATGCCTTCAAAGGACACAAGCACAATGAATTAACTAGTAATTGAAAGTTAATAAGAAGAAATAAATGAAATTACATATCTCTCTATTTGAGAGTCATTTGATTCGTCCATTTTCCATGTTCTATTTTCTCTTTTATACTCATTTGAAAGTTTTTCCTTATAGAACCGTTTGAAAACTGCTCTCATCGCCCTGTAACTATCCACTTTCTCCATAATGGATGACTTGTCAAGAAGTTACCATTTTCAACTGTTGTCATTACTCCTATCATTTAACTGCTTGCAATTGAGATTTTTGGATTGTGGATTCTGATAAGATTACCAATTCACTGTTTCAATAATCGTTGCTTTAAATAACAATCAAGACACTATACTCGCCCAGATCTTGGGCATCTCGCAGGCTTGAGCGATGATGGGCTCGCCCAGATTTTGGGCGTTTCGTTTGGGCACATCCTTCGAATTTCTCCTAACTGGGCTTCATTTCTTGGACTATTTAATTGGACCTCATTTTTGTATGTCAACAGTTTGGTTGACTAAATTTTCCATGTAATTGATTTTCCACATTTTCTTGATTTTTGATGAAAAGCTTTTCCTATGGGTTTCGTGGAAAATCTTTTCTAGGCAACCTTTTTTTTTTGGGCAATGGAAGCAAATTCTATTTCCAATTGCAACAAATTGTATTCCTTTAGTGGGTAATTTTCATGAAAAACAAAACCAAACGACCAAAAGATTCAAAATTTTAATATTTTTCAGGTGTAAAATTATATCGATCAAACACAATTAATTGATAATTCTCAATAAAATAAGTTATAGACAATTCAATTTCCTGAAATTCATTTTCTTTCTACCTTATTCTATTCTTGCAATCAAACGGAACGTAAATGCTTGGCCTACAGTGTTCACATTCAAATATATATATATATATATATATATATTGGACCTCTCTTCAATCCTATGCATTCATAACATATCATATAAAACAACCTTTCATTTTCATTCAGTCGACATTCTGCTTCAAAAACAGCCTTTCATTTTCATACAAAAGGAGTTTAAAACATTATTTTGATTCGTCATTCCGTGTGATTTGAAGTGGTACCATCAAAAGAAATCATTCGTTGCATCTTGGAAGACAATTGTCAAACCATCGTTGGCACATATGCGAGGCAAAATTGTCTTACGGATAAAGAGTTTGATCAAAGTTTGTATATTGATTACCTTTTTTTTTTCGATTCAATTTTTGGTAAGAAGTGGTAAGTCTATATTCTCTTAATCAATATAAAGAAATCACTTTATCCCTGATTACTTTAACAATCTTAACACAATTTTCTTTGTTTTATAAAGTGATATCTTTATATGAATTCTCCTTTTAAACGGTTAAACTGAAATCCATTTTCGTTTTAACTTTTTCTATTCTCTCTTGATCTTAAGACTTGACTTGGCTTACCTTCTGTTTGTGTAATAGAAACAACTACTATTAATAATAATACGGATGTTACTCCGATCGTTATTCCTCCAGTTACTCGAGTTGTTGTGACTTCGATCACTTAAGTTGTTGCTCCTCCAGTTTCTATGTCATCTACCATTCATCAAACCTATCCACATGGAGATAATCGAAAAATTTTAGTGGCGTTGACTTCAAAAGATGGAAACAAAAGATGTTTTTATCTTATAGCCCTCAACTTGGCGAAATTTCTAAATGAAGATACTTTCGTCATACAAGAAGGAACAAATAATAGGGTATCTTTGATCTCTTTGGACGTTTGGAAGCATTCAGATTTCTTGTGTAAGAACTACATGCTGAATGGTCTAGACAACACACTATACAATGCATATAGTGCCAAGAAATCTGCTAAGAAATTATGGATTTCTTTGAAGAAAAAATATAAGGCCGAAAACGCCGAAACAAATAAATTCATCGTTGGGAAGCTTTTGGATTATAAGATAATAGATTCAAAAATGATTATCAAACAAGTACAAGAATTGCGGGTTCTTCTTCGTGACATTCACGCCTAAAACACGTCTCTAAGTGAGTCTTTTCAAGTGGCCGCAATTATCGAAAAAATTTCACCCATATCGAAGGACATCAAGGAATATCTTAGGTACAAGTGCAAAGAGATGAACATTGAAGAACTCATAGTCCGATTGAGAATTTGAAGAGGACAACAAAAAGTCGGACATGAGGATTGGAAGCCAAATACCACAAGCAAAGGCAAATGTAGTAGAAACCAATAACAAGAACAAAAAGAGGAAGCATTTGGTGGAATCTTTCAAGCAAGGACACAATAAGAACGTAAAGAAGTTTAAATGTAGTTGCTATAACTGTAGCAAGACCTGACATTGTTCAAACGAATGTTGCAAACCAAAGAAGCAAACCCAAGCAAATGTCATTGAATTTGATACATTATCTGATGGTATATTAGACATCAACTTCTCCATTGTTGTTTCATAATGCAACAACATTAAAAATCCCTCATAATGGTGGGTGGACACTAGTGTTGCTTGCCACATTTGTGCTGATAAAGCAACGTTCTCATCCTGGGTGGACTCGATTTTTTTTTTTTTTAATTTGTTATAAATCTAAATTTTTTTATTAATGAATACGTATTATAAATAATAACCAAATATTAACATATAAAAAAAAATAAAACTAAAATTAAAAAAACTTAAAATAATAAAAATAATAAAGTCGCCTGCGCAGTAGCTGTGACTGATTACAACTTTAATTTTACCAGCAACGCATGCAGCTGTCATCAGTCACAGGCAGCTTTTATTTGTTTAGATTTCATCTCAACAGATCAATTACACGAAAGTAGGATTTTATTTTTTCTATAGAATGAATATAACATGTAGAAATTATATAGGTCAAGCATTGAAGAACTTATTTAAGAATTTTAACTTTAACCAGTTGGATTAATGTTTATTTTATATAACACACAGAAGTGTCAATATCGCATCCGGGAGAGCTTTTATAATTCAAAGAAAATTGCTTTGTTTTCCGTTACTTTCCAGCAAGAGGGTCCCACATAGAAATAGAAAGTCAAAGAAATAAGGCCACCTCATCTTCCAACGGTATGAAAAACAATTAAAATTGGTTGAAAATGAACTCCAGACAGAATCTTAGTCACGTCAAAAATCAACTTATAAATAAGTGATCCAATGTAGTTTGTGAATAGAGATACACTTTCATATTTTTATCGTCCCCGTGGTCAGTACTATTCGTGGATAGTATCGGAAGTGTGTAATAATATATACAGACATTAGAGATATCTAGAGTCAATAAAATATATTACAAATTTTAATTATGATCTTATTTAGCCAAAAGGTTTTGTGTTTGCAAGTGTATGATATTGGTTAACAAGTAATAAATCCGAGTTATCATTTTCATGAGAATTATCCATCTAACTAATGATTTATCTATTCATAACTTAGAGTAAACTTGTGGAAGAAAAAATAGGACTTCCACTTATGTAGGAAAAGCGTTAGGACTCAAGATTTCACCATAATTATCCCCTTCCATCCCGCCTTTTTAACTTTGTTTCCTAAAATTGTATTCAGTCGAATTTACTAAATAAACTAATTTACTTCTATCGAGTTCAAATCAAATCTCATCTCGTCGAGTCAACACATTACATCTCAACATGAATAAGAATAAATCTCAATTAAATGCATAAGAATTCAATTAATGGCTGCACCAATAACAAAATTGTATATCTACTTTTTATCCAGTTTTCATATTTTGCTACAAGGTCTAAAGTATAACTCACCTCTCGATTTGTTATAAATTTACAAATCAATAAAATATTGGGCAATTATTTCAAAACATTAAAGAATGGAAGTAAAATCAACGTGCTAAACAAAGAAAAATAAAAGAATGATTTAGAGTATGTCATAGAGTTTTAAAGAACAATGATCTTGCACCAAGAATCGCTTTCAACATGCTAAATCTTCAAAATCCTAGTTTCTTGAATTTTTCTTTCCTTTTATCTGTAATTCTCTATCTTTTTGACATTGCTTAACGTCCTTTTTACGTCCTAAACGAAGTTCTGTTTACGGTGGAGGAAATGCCTTAAGAATTGTTCCTCGAAAAGCTCACAAAATCTCCTAAAAATAATAAGAGAAATCCTATTTTTTGCCCGATGGGCCGTAGTGTCTGCAAACCGCCCCTGGGATGGGAAACAAGGCCAAATGGCCCAACTTCCTTCCACCATGGTAGCCGAAATGCAATTCATCGTAAGTTAAAGAAATTTACATACTGATCTCGACATTAGTTTTTTGTCCGATTTTGATAATTTTTGGTCCAAGTCTTCAATATTACTCTCCCAACTTTTAAAGCTTCCATTTTTGTCCTCTAACCACCATAAAAATTCAAAATTGATAATTCTCAAATTTTGAAAGCGTAAAATTTAGTCCCCAGACTTTCATTAAGTAGAATTTCACTCCCAAAAACTTACGATCTTTCAAGTTATGTGTGCAAGAAAAAAAAATGAGATTTTTACTTATATAGGAAAAGTGTTAGGACTCACATCTTTCAAGTTTGATTCCTAAAAGTTTATTAAGGTTTGCAATGGTGGAATATTGGTGGAAAGAAAATGAATTGCAGGGAAAATAATTACCTAGTTTTTTGAATTTTCCCCTTTATATTTTCTCTCATTTTATCTCTAATTCACTATCAATTGGGCATTGTGCAACCATCTTTTTATGTCCTAGACGAGGTTCTGTTTATGGTGGAGGAAATGCCTTCAGACTCATGCCTCGAAAAGCCCACAAAAATCTATTTAAAATAAAAAGAGAAATCCTATTTTTTGTCCGATTAACAAGCAATGGATCGGACTTAAAAGTCCGAATTATCATTTTCACAAGGGTTATCTATCTAACCATTAGTTTAATTGTTCTTAACTTCTGTTAGAATAAGATCAATTAAAATTGATTTCAACCAAAATCTTAAATATTATGAACCGAAAAGAAAACAAGTAAATGTGTGCAAGAAAAAAAAAAATATGATTTTTACTTATGTAGGAAAAGCGTCATGACTTACGATTTCATCGTATACAGCCTCTGATTATTTTATTTAACACTAAGAGAGTCATGACATATTTTAGGGTGAGATCTCGAAGTTCTTTGCAGTCTAACCCAATATAAATATTTTGCACTATACTTGGAGGTTTGGTCTCTCGTAAGTTTAATATGAGATTGTAACATTTTTTCATATATTAGAATTTTCTTTTACCGTTGAAATTTTTTTTTTTTTTTTTTTTTTTTTTTTCTTTTGAAAATTTTCAAGTAAAATATTTTTTTTCTTTTATTAATATCTATTTCTATTTATCGATTAGTCCTGATATTTTCTCGAGGGAGGGTCAAGTGGTAAATTAGGAAATCAGTTCAAATTCACAAAAATAACAATATCCCTAAATCATCAAAAACTACACAATATTAACTAAGCAAATCCCAAATTTATTTTATTAGAAAACTCCTAGTGACACATTATTATTTCAAGATGAAACACAGCCTTCATTATTCATTCCTACATTGAAATCGAAATCCAAACTTGAGACTAGAAACTCACACAATAACAAGAGGAAACAAAGCAAAAAGGAAAGAATGATTAAAAAAAGGTCTTCGCTTGAGCATTATATAGAAGAGATTTAGCCCCTTTGTTTTAGATAAAATGAGATATTGATTTTGATAAAAGTTGATGGAATGTATAGTTGAAAAAAATTGTAGGTCGTATAAAACGTGTAATTAAAATTAATTGTTTGACTTTGACTTATAATTCAATTTTTTAACTGAACCAAATATGGGCTAAAGTAGTAGGTTAAAATAAATTTCTTGATTTTTGGGATTGCATGATTAAAATTACTAGTCCAATTTAAAATCGCCTTGACATGTTCTAGTCCATACTCGAGCAGCCATATAAGGTTGGTGTCCAAACAAGTTCTGAACCATAAAATAATTACGAACTTATAAGGATTAATGGATTATACATAACCTGAGGAAAAATTATAAATCAAGTTAACCGGAGCTAAAAATGACATATTAGGGAAAATAATGCTTTTAAAGGACCTAAAAAATCCGAGCTTAAAAATGAATTTGATCACAAACAGAAATGACACATTATAGTACACTACGTATAAGAAAACCAATCTATTTAAGTGGTATATTTTTGGATAAGGTTCTTACCTAGTTCATGTTCAATGTGTTCCACCTCATGGAATAACATGATAATATGTCAATCACAAACCTATTAGTAACTAAAAAGTGTAAATTTTGTGTTTCACACTCTCTATAAAGTCTAATTTTTAATTGGCAATTTCCTAAGACAAAAATCATAATTAGTACGGGTTATAGAGTTCAAACAAAAGTCAAAGAAATCCAAGAAGACGATCAAGATTCGGACTCGAAGAAGTTGAAATCAAGTAGGACGCATTTTCCTTAGCCTGTAGCTAGATTAGCACTTGAGCGACAAGTGCATCGCTCGCCTAATGCCCGAGCGACGATTCGACGTCGAGTATCCCGTTTGCTTTAAAACACGTGATTTCATCCCTGTTTCAACTCAAACACTTTCCCCTATAAATATATCCTACCCTATTAACGTTCCAAGGTGTGTTGAAACATATTTTTCTACAAAGATCATTTCTTTGAAAATCCAAAACGCATTCATTGATTCAAAGATTCAACTACCATATTATTTGAGCCATAAATTCATCCAAATTTTGATTTGTTAATCAAGTCATATTGTTTCACATTAAACCACAGATCAAAAAATAGAAAGATCATTTGATCAAACACCAACCCGAAGAAAGATGAGTTTTTCATTTAATCTACCAGAAATAAATCGATACATGGGATCGGGAGCTATTGCAAAAGTACAAATTCAGGATGATTAAGCTGAGGTATCGGAGTCAAAATCTGGCATCAGGAGTACGCAGTCTTGGAGGGCTAAGGTATAAACCAGAAGTCGAGATTTTTTTTTTTTTTTTTGAAAGAGTACATCTCCAGTAGGATCAATAAAGATTGCAGGAATTGAAGTCAGAAGTTCTACAAGGTATACGGGTCTGGACTGTACTGTACTGCAAGTTTGTTTTGAATTATAGTGGATTACTGATTTGCAAAATGCCCGAAATTTTTACTTAATTGAGGTTTCTTCGTGATCATCATTGATGTTCTTTATTACTTTAATTATAATTGTGGCATTTAAACCATAAGGTAATTGAACTTGACTGACTAATTACCTAGAAACAATTAAAAGTGACTAGTTTCTTGTTAATTGCTAATATTAATAATCTCGGTGCATATCACATAGGGTCTAAACTAGTTAATAAAAATCGATTAACGTGCGTGCTTTCAAGTGGTATCAGGGCTTTATTTGCAATCTTTGACCCCAATTGTCTAGATGAGTTAGTTATTGTACATTCCTCCTTATTGTGATGGCAGTAATTATGCCTATTGGAATGTTAGAATGAGAGTTTTCCTTAAGTGTATGGATGAAAGGGTTTGGATGAGTGTTCAAAATGGTTGGACAGCCCCATCTACCACAGTTGCAGGTGTAGTTACCCCTATTGATAAATGGTCTAAGAAAGATTTAGATGAGTGTAATTGGAATAGTAAAAAGCTTCATGCTCTACTTATGACTGTATCATCTGAAGAGTTTAGGCGTGTGTCAATGTGTAAGACTGCGAATGAAGTTTGGGATATTCTTGAGACCACACATGAGGGAACCAAGACCGTTAAGTACTCTAAATTACAGATGTTGATTACTAGATTTGAAGAAATTAAGATGAGAGACGATGACTCTTTTGATGACTTGTATGCTAAACTGAATGATATAGTCAACTCTAACTTTAATTTAGGTAAACGAATTCTAGGATTGTGAGAAAATTGATTAGATCACTACATGAGAAATTTAGATCTAAGGTAACTGCTATTGAAAAGAGTAAGAACCTGATGTAATTAAAATTGAAGAACTCGTAGGATCTCTCCAAACATATGAACTTAGCCTACCTTGGTCTAAGAAAGACAAATCCATAGCCCTCAATACAATTAAGGAAGCTAAGAATGACACTTCTGATGATTAAAAACTTAAGTATGGGAACCTTGTGTTAGGTTTTTAGTGTTGGCAATTCCGTGGACAAATGATTAATTTGTAACGTGTTGTAAAAGTCAAGGATCTAGGGTGCAATTTGTATAAATTAGGTAAGTTAGGGTTTGAGTCCTTGAAGGAGTCCAAGATGTCCAAGAAGATCGCATATGATAAAGGGAATGCAATTGGAAGTCTAAAGAGTATCAAAGAGCCGCACAAGTTATGTTCCAAATTCTCAGTCGTCATTTTCAACACATTTTTCACATAAAAAACATTGGAATTTGGATATGGCTATATCTAGACAAATTGTAGCCCTTCAAGTTTTCTTTCTAATGAAATTTGAATCATCACAATCGGGTATTGATAGAGAAAGTTATGATGAAAATACTGACAACTGCTCAACCCTCACTCGACCTTCGTTAGAGCTCGCTCGAGCTACCAATGCAGTAACATTTTCGCCAGAGCTTCACGATAGCTAGCAGAAGTGACCTGCCTAATTTACGATTTTGGAGAGTTTTACATGGTCCATACTACTCATACTTCTCTAACTATAAATACAAAGGGTTTTGCACGAAAATTGGTGGTTGCTTCATTGTGCTTCATAGATATAACACTTTCATATCATTGTTTGAGAGATCCAAGAGACAATTCACTGATTCAGCCATATTCATTTTTAAGATCCAGCAACCCGATTTTGGAAAATATCAAAGGTTCCATAATCTAAAACACCTGGCATCCTTAATCTTTTAAGGAACTGACTCTTTCATTGAGATATGGAAGATGTGGACTACAAGCACAAGAAGAACACAAGAATTGGAGATTCTTGGAATTCCACTTGGAAGAGACAATAGAAGAAGATCAGGAAGTTAGAAGGAAACAGCAGATCAAGAGGCTACATGAGGTAGAACGGGAAGTCTAACATGTTAGCTAGATAGTGTCTACGGTAGCAGATCGTGAGACTAGAAAGTACAGTAGATCAGGAAGCTATAGGAGGTAGATCGAAAAGTCTAGCAGGGTGGCTGAATAGTATCTACCGTAGCAGGTCGTGAGTCTGGAAGGAACAGCAGATCTTGGAGATTGAAGGAATTACAACAGCGGGAATGAGTGAAGTTTGCTAGCTGGAAACATACTGTAATCCGTATGTCTATAGTGGAGGTAACTGGTTTGGTCCCGGAGTTTTTCCCAGTTGGGTTTCTCCGTCATCATATTGGTGTTCTTTATTTACTGCTTTCATAGTTATTGTTTATTATACAAACTGCGGTATTCAAAGATAGGATAATTTGATTGTTTGACTAATCACCTAAATATAATTAACTTGTGACTTGTGACTTGTTAATTAAATTTTTAATTCCGCATTTACATATAATCACCCTCCTCTAGATGTAGTAGGGTTGATTCTTGCGTTTCTCACATTGCCTACCTTGCTAGGAAATTTAAGAAATTCTTTAAGAAGAAGAACATATCTTCTGAGAGATATAAGGGTGAATCTAGTTTACCTAGGAAAGATAAACGTAAGAAGAATAATACTAGAGATTTTTGGAAGAGGTTTATGAGGTGTCATGAGTGCCAGGGATTTGGTCATGCAAAATTTGAGTGTCCTAACCTGAAGAGAGACCTAGGCAAAGCTAAGAATACTACTCTCACTAATGATGAGTATAGTTTGGATAATTAAAGTAAAAACTCCTCTCATGATGAGATTGGGAATATATGACATTCACATATGTAGTCAAGAATGAGTCGCTTGAGGATAGAGAGAAATCTGATTCTTTACGGTAAGGGTCAGAAGATGAGCGTGACATATATGAGTCATTTGATGAACTATTTCAGAATTGCCTTCAGTTGAAAAATGTCAATAGTGCTGCTTTTAAGAAGTTGCATAAGATGGAGCTAGAGAGAAAGTGTGTGTGTGTGAGAGAGAGAGAGACTCGTATTTGACCTTCAGGAGTTTACTGAAAACCTTAGTTAAGCCTAGTTAATGAGAATTTAGAGACTGACGTTAAAATATTAACAAGCGATCTTGAAAAATCTAATGATCAACTTCATTTCATCTTGAATGGATCTCAGAAACTTGACAATACTTTAGGATTGAACAAGCCTATTGAAAATAAGGGAGGGAAATCTAGAATATAAGTAAATTGATCATAATAATGTCAATACTTCCAGGATCGCTTTTGTCCCTCTCACCAACCAGCCTAGGTATGGTGCAAATCCTAAACCCAAGAATAAGGGTATGTTAGGACAAAGTGCTACTAGACGTCGTAAGACCAAGCAGCCCAAAAATCAATATCGGCAACCATGTAAAATTGGACCTAGGTTTATCCCTGCGTGATACAATTGTGGTAAGTTTGGACACGTAAGACCTAGGTGTCACAAATTTTGAAAAGAAATAGAAGTCAGAACATATCTAGCCGGGTTGACTTCCTTACTAAAAGGTTAGTCACTTGACCAAGCTGATGACATAATTGACTAGAATTAATTCTACTTCTAGAAAAGTTTGGGTGAAGAAGAGTGATATGAGAGATTATGAATATTATCACGGTGCACTTGAAGGTAAGAACAATGATATACCTCAATGAGTAGGTACTTTGGTGTGTGCATCTTTTTTATTTGTGATTTTTACATATTCATGCATACGCGTATTTTATTTTTAGGACGTGTTATTTTGCTATCAAATACTAGTTAAGTTCATAATTAGTAAATTAAATTTTCATTAACTTGTTTATAACTTGTTTGGATTACTTGGTATAGTAACTTACATGTATCTTATGCACTACCCACATTAGACTCTTGTGAATGGATTTTGATCGCATGTTTTAGATTTGGGATAATGGTCATTTGTGTGGTGAAATGACGTTAAAGATGGGATTACTTTTAAACTAGTGATCTAAACTCTTGAATATTCTCCTTAAAGGAAGTATTACTATTGAGTTTCAAAGAAAAAAAATTCTAATTACATAAAATGTTGTGAGACAATCTTATACTTTTCTTCGTAACCTCTATGACTTGAATGATTAAGCCTACAGAGTATTTTAAAACTTGGTGCCCTATAAGTCATCTGACTTTGAAGTCGTCGGTCTAAAATTCATTACAGAGGTGATGTAGAAAGCTTAATGAAGACTGGTCTTCACATTAGATTTGAAAATTAAAAGAAAAATATATACATATATGTGCTCACAGATAATGAGAGAAAGAAAACAAATTATACAATTAATTATGAGCTCTTTAATTTATAAAGTTCCTAGTAATACTGGGTTTGAGTTCACACTTTGAAGAATATATTTATTCACTGGTGATTCTTTGCATGCTATTTCAAATTGATTTAAGGTTTTGAGACTTGTTTACATGAGTTTAATGACACTTTTCACACATGAATGTCTTATACAATTTACTTCATTAGGTTTAAAATAAGTTATGTGAGAAAAGTTTACTTGTTTATGAACTATGCATGTATAAGTAAGCAAATAATTGATCATGAAGATAAAGTTGAAAATCTATGAAAAATTTAAAAAACAATTAGTCACAAAATTGGAAAATTTTTGTTCTCCTATCACATGTTTTTGTATAATTTTTGTATTATTATACATGTGCATATTTTTTGTTACTCATTCCTCTCCGTGTTTGACATGATAAACATCTTTAACCAAGTATCATCTTTCAAACTTGATAAACATTTTAATTCTTTTTGAAATTCAATGTTAATGATATAGACATCTTTACTTTGACTTCCTATGAACAATATCTCTTTCGATGTAGCATCCTTAATAAGACATTTTGAAAAATCGAATTTGATATGATAACCTTTATCACATAGTTGACTAATACTTAGCAAATTATGTTTGAGATTATCTACTAGCAAAATGTTTTCAATAGAAGGAGGTGAATGATTACCAATATTTCCAATGCCCATGATTCTTCCTTTGGCATTGTCTCCAAATGTGACATGACCCCCATCTTTCCTTTTGAAATTTGACAATATTATTTCGTCTCCGATCATGTGTTTTGAGCAACCACTATCCAAGAACCAATTACTCTTTATCCTTGAAGACACCTACAAGACTTGATTCAATTTTTTGATCTTAGTACCCATTTAATTTTGGGTCCTTGATAGTTAGTACTAGTGGACCCTTGAACCCACTTATTTCTTTGGAAGTATAATTTCTTTTTGATTAAACAATTAAAAATTACATGTCCACATTTGTTACAAAAACTACATTTGATGTTAAAAGCTTTGATAAAAATGTTTTCAAGAGATTTTTGCTTTAAAGAAGGTTTGTATCCAATTCCTCATCTATCAAAAATACATTCTTATTTCTTTCCTTGATTAGGGATTCATGATCATCCTTTTCTTTCTCAAAATCCTTTTGAGTTTCTAAAATCTTTTTTGTTTCACTTTTTAACAAAATGTGTTACTTTTTTAGAGTAGAGTGTTTGAGTGAAGTTTTTCAAAAGCTCCAATGATTTCATCATATGAAGTAGATAGTTCATCATAAGAGAGAGTGTCATTTGTGTTTACCCCATTTTCAATGGCCATGAAGCATATGTTTGCAACTTCATCTTGACTTTCATTTTCTTCTTGCTCATCATCATTTTCATTCCAAGTGGCTTGTAGAGCTTTCTCTTTGAAAAATTTCTCTTGTTGGGACATTCGATTCTCTTGTGACCGGGTTTGTCACAATCATAGCATAGAACATTTTTGTTCTTTTTCTCACATTTGTCTTATTTCTTTTGGAATCGACGGTTGTTGAGAAAACCTCTCCACTTTTTGATAAGGAGAATGAGATCATCAAGTTCCTCATCACTCTTGTTTAAGTTTGAGGTTTCTTCATCAATTGATAATTTCAAATCAATTTGTCTTCTAAAAGAGTCCTTCCTTTCTTCCTCTTTTGCTTTTCTAGATTTCTCATTTATATCGGCATGATTTAGCCCATAGGTCATCAAGATTCCATAGAGCTTTTCCAAATGATATGTGTTGGCATCTTTTCTGTGCTCTATCAATATCCTCAATGAGTCTCAATCTTTCGAGAGAGACCTAAGAACTTTCCTAACAAGTTCACCATTAGTAAATTTTCTATCAAAACCTTTAAAGCCTTTAACAATATCGGTGAATTGAGTAATCATGCTACCAATGTGTTCATCTTGTTTCATAAAGAAATTTTCAAAGTTTTTGAACAATAGATTTATCTTAGTTTCTTTCACTTTATTTGTACCCATTTGTGTGATTTCTAATGCATACCAAATATCATATGCGGAATCACATGTATTAATACGATTAAATTCATTTATATTTAAGGCACAACAAACAAGATTTTTGGCTTTTGCATTCAAAGACAATTTTCTTTTATCATCCTCATCATATTCTTCTCCAGGTTTGAAATAATTTGATTCAATTTTTCATCAACTTTAATTACATTAGTAAGCTTATGAGGATCAAATTCAATAACCTCCCAAACATTATAATCGATTGATTGGATATAAATTATCGTTCTAATTTTTCAATAATTATAATGTGCACTATTAAACAAAGGAGGATGATTTGTAGAATGCCCCTTAATATTAAGATTAGCCATAGCATAAGTTAGTAAAATCTATAAAAATGTGTGCATAGGCTCTGATACCAATTGATAACCCAAGAATAACTAACAAGAGGAGGGTGAATTGGTTTTTGAAATTTTTTCGACAATTAATCTCAAACTTACTTAGTTCACAAGATATAAATGAAAAGTATAATACAAGATGTAAATATACAAATTCAATAACTTAATTCAAGTATGGATATGATACAATATAAATGCCAATTAAAAGAAAAGTGCATAAACGTAAGGATAACAATCGAATTTGATGGGGTTCGATACACAAAGTGTTCTACATCCCCGTTACCAAGCTCTCCGTCACGAACAAGGCCAAATGCACTAAAATGGTAACTTATAATCCAGGATTACCGTTCCTTAAGTGACTTACAAAAATGAGCACTTATCCTTGAGTGACTTATAACGAGGAGCACTTATCCTTATGTGACTTACAACAATGAGCACATATCCTTAGAAGCGATCGAGTTTTCAAAGGGCTCTCGAACCCACCTAAAATGTGAATAATAATTTTATAATTGAAAGAACTCTTTTAACAAATGATATAATCAATTCAAGTGTTTAGAGATTTAGGATAACACTTCAATAGATAGCAAATAATAAAGCTCAAGTATTTTTGTTATAAACTTTGATGAATGATGGGTAATGTATTAGTTTGTATCTTTGTATCAAAGTTTCCAACCAATGATCTCTCTTAACAAATAATACAAGTTAAATATGAAGAGAGATTTACACTTCAATATAAGTGTTGGCAAAGAAAACTTTTATCAAGAATAGAGAAATAGATGAGATTGAGAAGTTTTCTTGTAAAGTAGAATTCTTGATGAAAATGGATGAAACTAATTTTTGATCAATCAAGAGATTCTTTGTAATAAATGAAATGAAGTATATATTCAAGTAAACTCAATGATTTTCAATAAATAAACTCTCTTAATTGCTCATGTAGGTTGGTGAAAATTGAATGTAAAAGAGATGGCTATTTATAGTCCAAAAGATTGAAAATTAGGAGATATTGGTTGAGCAATTTCAGTTAACCGAAGTGTGAATATAGCCGTCGTAAAATTCAAACTGTTGGAGTTTTGGTTTACACTTCGGGTGAGTAGATCGGTCGACCGGTTTATACTTCGATTGACCGAAGTATATAGATTTTCAATTTAATTTTCTAAATCAAAATGTTCATTTTTTCCGAAATCATTTTTATATAAAACATTTTTATGCAAATGATGAATTATAAAATGGTTTGAACTTTTGTACTTGCTAAAAATTGATGAGTTAATACAAATACATATAGATTGAAATTTCGTTAAACAACTTTTAAACTCTAATCTTCAAAGTTCTTGTACTCTTCGAGTTTCTTTTGATTGCTTACTCTTCAACGGATAACGATTTGATCCCTTGAATGTATAAGAAGATTTATTCATGAAAAACTCAAGAAATGAGACTTGTTAGAAATATAAGTGTATTGTTTGTTATAATCAAAATAAGTGGAGATATATTGAATCATAGGTCAACAACATACTAGAGATTGTAGATTTGGAGGAGGATGTACCCCTACCCCACTCAATGCTGGAAAAACATGCTCGATGCCCATTGATCCTAAGCTTGCTTTGTGAGGGAGTAAGGGCACTCGAGCTCATCACTTTGAAGGTATATAGTTGACTTCGAGCTAATAACTTGAATTTTTTCTTCGAGTTTGATCTGATATGAACTGTCTTTTTCTTTCAGGCCCTGAGCATGGCCCGAGTTTTGGCCATTAAGAGCCTAGGTTCCTCACGCAAGATGGCCGAGCTCGAGGCATAAAACGAAGAAAAGGACGTATTCGAGAGCTCGAGGTTGAGCGCGACCTGGCTCGAATTGAAACGAGGAAAGTTAGAGACCAGATAGGGACAGCCAAGGATGAGGCCGATGAAGCTAAGCTCGAGCTCATGCATGCCAAGAAGAAGTTCGAGTAACATCTGGTAAGGGCTCGAGCTCGACGGTTGACGACTTTTAAAAATTGAAAGAATATGAGACGCTGTTTGGGTAATATGGTTCAGGCTCCTATCACTATGGGCTGAAGCCTGTGGGCTCATTCATTTTTGAAGACCAAGCTTCCTGAGGACCTGAAGCCCGTGGTCGAGGAGCTCAAGTTAGTCAACAAGTTGGCGAACAAGCTTGAGCTGTCGGCATCTGAGGTCGAAGGCGACGAAGATGACGGGCAGGGGGCTGAGACTCCTAATCGGGGAGATCCTGTTGATGCAACCGACCTTGACTAAACCCCTACCCGATCTTCTCTAATTTATGTTTTTATTTTTTGGAAAAATTGTAAGTACATTTCCCGTTCTAGGTTTTTTTGTTTTTGAATTTAATAGCAGCTCGATATTGACTGATTTATGGCCAATAAGCTCGAATTTTTAATACATAATAATTTCGAGCTTGTTACTTGACCAATGTATGGCCAATAAGCTCGAGTCTTTAATACATATGCACCTCAAGCTTGTTACTTGACCAATTTATGGCCAATAAGCTCAAGTTTATAATACATATGCATCTCGAGCTTGTTACTTGGCCAATAAGCTCGAGTTTTTTATGTGTTATACAGCTTGAGTACCATCCCCATTCTCAATCTCTACATGATTTGATTTTGAGGAATATTGGACCCGATGAGGTTAGGGTACAACCTCATATAGATTTGATGTACCAGTTGCATGCGCGGAGCACGACCTTAGGCTAGTTTAGTATACTAGTTGTATGTATGGAGCACGACCTTATGCTTGTTTAATATGTTAGCTGCATGTGCGGGGTACGACCTTATGCTAATTTAATATGTTAGCTGTATGCGCAGAGCACGACCTTACGCTAATTTAATATGTTAGGGACAAGTTCTTATTGTCGAAATGAATTTCAAATAACGAAAGAGTACAAGGTACATAGGCCATAATTGAAAAAGTAAACTGTTTGAGGGCATGCAATCCAGAACTAGAACAAAAAAAAATAGAAATGAAAAGAGAAATAAAAAAAACTCCCTAAGTACGAAATAGAAAGAAGATAGCTAGAGTTACATCAATTTTGACATTAATTTTGATAGTCCTCTCACATACATTTGGTGGGGTCCACGATTAAAATAATCGTGGGCCATACCCATGGGAGATGGCTGTCAAAATTGCTGTACAATTTTGACTGTACATTAAACATTTTTGAAATAGAAAACCAAACAACCTAGGTACCTAGTTGCATAACCAGCTATTTGCAATAAATTTTCAAGTTGTCAGTGTTCCATGGCTTTGGGAGTGGTCTTCCTGAGGTGTCCTCAAGTTGTATGCACCACCTCTCACTTTTCATATAACTTCGAAAAGCCCTTTCCACACCGGTCCTAGTTTCCCTAGAAGGTGTTCTGCGGCTGCTATTATCTTAAGGACCAAATCACCAACTCTGGATCTCCTTGTCTTGACCTTGGCGTTGAAGTGTCTTGTTGTTTTATTTTGATAACTAGCGGTCCTCAGCGAGGCTTGTTCTCGTACTTCTTCAAGCAGGTCAAAATGTTCGATCGTTTGTCCCACTACGTGGGGCTCGATCATCCTCTTTATCGGAAGGCCAACCTCAATTGGTATCATGGCCTCTATGCCAAAAGCTAGCATGAAAGAGGTTTCACTAGTTGTTGTTTTATGGAAAGTCATGTATGTCAAAAGTATGGCGGATAGTTCTTCGGGCCAACTTTCATTGGCATCCTCGATCCTAGTTTGAAGGTCTTGCACAAGACCGTTACTTTAAGGGTGTGAGACTGGAGTTAGACGATGGTCAATCCCAAGGTTGGCACAAAAGTTTTTGAACTGCAAATTATCAAATTGCCTTCCCTTGTCTGTTATCAACACCTTTGGTATTCCCGAACCTACATACAATGGACTTCCACACGAATGATATGAGCTTGGGTTCTGAGAAGATTGCCAATGGCTCTGCTTCAACCCACTTAGTGAAGTACTCTACTGCTACAACAACGAATTTTAGTTGATCTCTTGCCAAAGGGAAAGGTCTAAGGATGTCTACTCCCTATTGCTCGAAAGGGACAGCATATAGGAAGGAAGTTAGTTCTTCAGCGTGAGTATGTATTAGATTGCCGAACCTCTGGCACTTGTCATACCTTCTTACATAGTCCGATGTATCATTCTTTATGTTAGGCCAATAATATCTATACCAGCTTGTAGGCAAACGCACGAGCTCCTTGATGATTCTCACATATACCTTCATGAACCTCTACTAGGGCTTAGAAGGACTCAGAGGGTTTGAGACATCTGAGGTAGGGTAGTATAAAACTTGTGCGAAATAATACTCCTCCAATAATGCAATATATTGATGCTCTAGTCTTAATGCTTCTTGCTTCTCGGGGGTCAGATGTTAGGTCCCCACTATTCAAGTACTCCAATATTGGATTCATCTAAGAAGGCTCATGATCAATGTCCATGATGCTCGACTTCTGATTTATGCTAGGGTCGGTCACCGTCTTGATGTGTACAGTTCTGTGCAGTCCATCTATCCCCATAAATACCAGTCTAGATAATGTGTAGGCCTTTGTATTTTCGCTCTAGGAATTTTAATGATCTCGCAACCTCTAAATTATCTTCAAAGGTCATGCACCTTTAAACAATACGGGCTCATTTTCTCATTTTTTTTCTCTCAAAAGTACCCTTGATCTGTCCAACTACAAGTTGTGGGTCGCTGAAAACTTTGATATGCTCAAGGTCAAAGTTGAACGACAGTTCTAGAGCTAGAATGACAGCTTCATACTCTACTTCATTGTTGGTGGCTTCAAATTCAAACCTAAGCGCGCATTGGATCTCGGTAGTCGCATTGGATCTCGGTAGTCTTGTTCGGGTTAGTGATGGTAATTCTGGTGCCCGATCCCGAACTATTTGATGCTCCATCTATGAAGATTTTCCAAATTTCTAAGGTCTTCTCTGGTTATTCTCTCGTAGCCCCCAAGGCTTATGGGTAAGTTCTACAATGAAGTCAGCTAAGGCATCGCCTGAATTTCGGGCCACGGCTTGAACTCTATATCAAACTTGCCCAATTCAATCGCCCATTTTAGTAGTCTTCCTAAGACGTCTAGTTTCTGAAGTATGTGTCTAAGTGGTTGATCAGTGAGCACAACGATTGAAAAGTACTTTACTCACATAGTAAATAGGTCACTGGATCTTTCCCACTTCCTTCACCAACACCCCACTTACCGTATTTTAAAAAAGGGCCAAGTATAATAGCAACGTATCACCAGGTTCTGGCTTGGTGAGCACTGGGGGTGTCGACAGTGTTTACTTAAGCTCTTGCAAGGCTATATTACATTTCTCATTCTAATCGAAGCTCCAGTTATCCCTTAGGACTTTTGAAAAAGGGAAAGCACATGTCTGCTGCTCGAGATACAAACCTATTCAAGGCAGCAACCCGACCTATTAGTTTATGTATGTCCTTCTTGCAATTCGGGGGTTCCATAGATATCAAGGATTGGATCTTGTCAGGGTTGGCCTCTATTCCCCTATGCCTAATCATGAATCCTAAGAACTTGCTGCAAGCCACTCTAAATGCGTATTTTGTAGGATTCGGCTTCATCTTGTTCCTCCGTAATGTGGCGAAGACCTCTTTAAGGTCCGAGATATAACGATCCACCTACTTGCTCTTAACGACCATGTCGTCTACGTATACCTTGATGTTCTTCCTTATCAAGTTGGCAAAGACCTTATTGATAAGTCTTTGATATGTAGCTCCTGCATTCTTCAACCCGAATGGTATGACCCTGTAGCATTAAATGGTTGAATCAGCTATAAATGAGGTCTTCTCCTGGTCTTCTTCTGACATAAGAATTTGATGATACCCCGAGAAGACATCTAGAAAATTGTTTAATTTATGACCTGAGGTGCTGTCCACAAGATTATTGATTCAAGATAAAGAATCACTATCCTTAGGGCATGCATTGTTTAGATCTATAAAGTCGATCCAGACTTGCCACTTCCCAATGGCTTTCTTAACGAGAACGACGTTGGCAAGCCAATCGGGATACTAGACTTCCGGAATGAATTTTGCTTTGATGAGCTATGAACTCCCGCCATTCTGGCGCAAACTGCCTCCTCATTTGTTTCACAGATGTTGTACCTCGGTCTACTCTAATTATATCTTCGACATTCTAAGCGAATACATCAATGTTGCGGGACAGACAGCTAATAAGTTGGGTCGTGGTTGTAGCATGAAGATCTCCACCAATGGTAACTTTTCTATCAGGCTTGAGCTCGACCTCATCCATCTTCTCTACCGAGGCAAGCTTCCCATGATGGTCGAAGTCAAGCTCAACCTCAGAAAATTGCATGATGTCAGCTTTGATCTCCCAGACGCTGGTAACATAGCATTGTCTAGCTATAGTTCGACTTCTTCGAACTACTCTGACCCCATTATTTGTAGAAAATTTCACTGTCAGGTGAAAAGTTGAGACAATTGTCTTGATCATATTTAGTAAGGGTCTTCCAAGTATGGCGTTGTAGGCTATAGGAGCACGGACTACCTGAAAAGTTGTGGTCTGTATTACATGTCTCCCTTATGTCCCAAGGTGAGGGTAACCTAACAATACCTTTTGGAATAACGACACCACCTCCGAAACCTTGAAGGGAAATTTTGACCGGCTTGAACTGCTCAGCCGATATACCCATCTGAACAAAAGCCTCATGTAACAGTACGTTAGCTGGGCTTCCATTACCCACCAGAATTTTCTTTACCTAAAAATTAGCAATGATTGCTGATATAACTAAGGAGTCGTCATGAGGAAAAGACACGCCTTCTAAGTTCTTTGATCCGAAGGTAATGTCCTCTACCTTACCGAGATCCAAGCTTGAGATCAAGGGGTATTACCTAGCGTACTACTTATGCCCGCTGTTGGAGTCCCCTCCAGAGGCCGTTCCTCTAACAATGATATTAATAGTAACCGCAATTGGTTGCTTATCTCCCCCATCTTCAGGAGCCTTTCCCTTTATCTAGCTATTCTGCTGGCACTTGTCATGACTGACGTAAGCGCCCAAGAAACCCTTCTTGATGAGAGCCTCGATTTTCCGCTTCAGGGCAAAGTATCCCTTGGTTGTATGTCCATGATCTCGATGAAAGTCACAGTACTCGATTTTGTCATGGGATTCGGGAGGAGCCCATAGTTTCGGAGGCCATTTCAACTCTTTAAGGTCTTTGATTTTTATCAAAATGTTAGACCTTATGGTGTTCAAGCGAGTGAAAGATATTGAAAGGGGTCTTCCCTTGGTTTGCTCCGGAAAGGATCCGGACACTGGTTAGACTCATGTGGCCTCTTTAGATCGGGCTTCTTTAATGGCGGGATATCTCTTCTTGGAAACATGGTCTCCTCCATGTTAATGTATTTCTCAGCCCAGGTTAGTAGGTTGGTTATCGACTTGGAAAGGGTCTTTGACAGAGACATCTTAAACACCTCACATCTTACGGTATATGTTAAGACAGTAACTGCAGCTGTATTGTGTAGATCAGGGATCATAAGTCTTTCTTTATAAAACCTTGTCATGAAGTTGCGAAGTGTCTCGCTGGGTCCCTAACGTATCTGCATGAGTGACACAGCTGTCTTCCGATGCACTTTCTACTTGCAAAGACCGCAAAGAACTTGTCAGCCAAGTTTGGAAAGGAAGATATGGAGTTGGGCTCCAATTTGGAGAACCAATCCCTCTTCACATTGGTAAGTGTCTGAGGAAAGGCCTTACACATTACAGTGTCAGGTGCGACCTGTAAGTTCATGATAACCGTATATATGTTGAGATGGTTGATGGGGTTAGTTGTCCCATCGTACCCTTTCACCCGAGGGTACTTAAACCAGTCTGGTAAAGGGTATGATAAGACTTCTGGGGTAAATGGCGTATTAGGGGTAAACTTTGTTGCTACGTGGGACTTCTGAAGTATTACGGCTGTGATTTCCTCCTGGATGATCCGTCCAAGATCAGCAGAGTCCATAGTAATTAATCTCGAACCTAAGAGCATATGTGGTACGTCCGAGGTTCCGACGTCACCATGGCTGGGGCGGGGAACCCGATCATCTGCCATAAGACCACTTTACGGGGATGGTGCGGGGGTATACTTCTCCGATGTAGTAGCTGAGTTAGCATGGCCACTTGCAGCGGAGTTCCTCAAATGCTCCAGGAGCGATTACTGTCGACGGGTGAGATGGTTCTCCTGATGATATCTCTTGGGGACTTGGATGGTCTCTGGTAGGGGGACTGGTTGGGAGCAGATGAGCTTGCTGGAATATGTCCTAAATGTATGTTTACCATGGCTTTTGGTAGCGGTTCCCATAGACGGCGCCAATGATATTACCAAAAACTTGCACCTGAATGAATTCGAACTGGACGATTGGACTACCCATGATCCGGTCTTCAATATCTGAAACAAAGGCATCGAGGTGTGTCATCGTCGCCCCTCCGATGTTTAAGTCAGAAAGAGAAATTGTGCAAAAAGATTGTATGCTGGAATATTAATAAAAATCGTACCCAAATAATGAGGTTGTGTTATGAATTTATAGATGTTGAAGATGGAGTCCTAAAAGGATTCAAACTCTTGTAGTCCTTATCCTTGTTATACAAGGTGTTTGTATTATGTTAGACGTGCACAATTTGAGTCAAATCCGTACTAGGTTAGGAAACATATTTAAATAGGAAATGTGATGAGTTATAGTCAAGATAAGATTAGGATCCCTGGAAGATGTGAGACAAGGTGAGCGTGACCTCAACGAAAGCCCGACCTCATCACGAAGCCCGAACTTGGCACGTGCATAATTGGGGTCCACCAAGGTCGGGGTAGTCGAGCTCGGGGTGGTTGATCATTTGGTGACGTATCACTATTCATAACTTATTTTGGAGTGAAAACAATTAAATTTGATTTCAACTAAAATCTTAAAATTATAATCGAAGAAAAGAAGTAAATGTGTGCAAGAAAAAAATGGATTTTGACTTATGTAGGAAAATCATTAGAACTCACGATTTCACCATAGTTATCTTTTTTAATCTCGCCTTCCAAGTTTGATTCCTAAAATCTTATTAGGTCGAATTTACTAATGAAATCAATTTACTTCTATCAGTTCAAATCAATCACATCTAGCCGAATCAATTGAATTCATTTCATCTCAACGTGAATAAAAATAAATCTCATTTAAAAGCTTTAAATACCTAATAATTTAATTAATGCAGGCAACAATAACATAATTGTATCTCCATCTTTTATCCAATTTTCTGATTTTACTACAAGGTATAAATATGTAACTTACTTCTCGATTTGCTACCGGTTCACAAATCAATAAAATAGTAGGCAATTACTTCACAATATTAAAGAATAGAAATAAATCAGCACATTAGACAGAGAAAAATAAAATAATGATTTGGAGTTTGTCACACAATATTTAAGAAGAATGATCTTGCCCATACTCAAAACTTCAAAAATCTGCTTAAAATGATGAGAGAAATCTTATTTTTTGCCCAGTAGGCCGAAGTATGCAAATCGCAGCTAGTATGGCAAATAGGGCCAAATGGTCCAACTCCCGTCCACTGCTGTAGGTGAAATGCAACAATCGCGGTCAACTCACTGTAAATTTTAGAACTTAACATTTTGATCCCTACATCGGTTGTTTTTGTTCGATTTTTATCCTTTTGGTCCAAATCTTCAATATTACTCTCACAACATCTAAAGCTTCCATTTTTGTCATCTAACAAATCCAAAATTGATCATTCTTAAGTTTTGAAAGTATAAAATTTAGTCCTCAAACTTTTATTAAGTTAAATTTTACTCTCAAACCTTGGGATATTCTTTCGAGTGCTCTATTAATACTTCTTATTAATTCAATTTGGTTACTTTTTAATTGCCTATAACCTTCTCCAATTTTGCAGCCTTCAAGTCCAAGTTTTATACACAATTATCATATTTAATCTAAATTAACTAGAAATCTGTTCGATAGGCAATTATTTATCAAGCTCAACTGCAAATAACGTTTTACACTAAAAGATTCACACACGTAACACTGTTGAACCACGAGTTAAATGTTTCATTAGTCACCGAACTTTACACTATGTCATGGGTTACTCACCGAACTTCCAAATTTGTCCCGTTGGCCACTGAACTTCACTCCGTCCATCACTCACCGGCTAAAAACCGTTAACAAACGCGCCTACGTGGATGACGAAAAGTTGAGGTGGCAGTTAAATTCGTCCAAATAATTTCTGGAGAGCCAACTCACTGCCAAATAAGGAAAATCTCTTCGGGGTGAATTGTAGCTCTCAAATTCATACAAAAATGGCGAAAAATTCAACTCCTTCATCATCTTCCCCAGAACCCTCCATGCAGCCATCAACGACTCAGATGAACATGACAATTGAACCAACAAATTCGCAAATTTTTAGGGTTTATAAACTATCAGACTAGTAATGGAAAGATTATAGAGCAATGCATAACAGAGGCGGTGGAAATGAGGATTTCTAACAGAAAAGTGGTCCCATTTTGCTCAATTAAAAATGGGTTTTTATCCCTTATGCTCCAGCCTGTGAGCTTCTTCCTGCTGGTCCTCCACAGAGTAAGCTTGCTGGTGTTTTAACAGGGTTTGCCAACCTTCTCTCCAGTCTCGCCATCACCTCCCTTCACTTGACTAGGAAAAAAATGGTGCAATCCCAGTAACAACAACAAATAATGGTGCAAACCCAAAGCCAAAAATCGCCATTTTTTGTATGATTTGGGGGAAATGGATTCACGCCTTACGGGTTGGGTTTAGCATATATGATTTTTTTTTTAACAAACAAAAAAATAGAAACGGAGCGGAGGGTGAATTGGGGGAAATGGATTCACGCCTCTGATTTACTTTGAAGATGAATTGGGTGACTTCTTCCTCCCAGAGCCAACAACGGCAGTGACGAAGCGGCGGTTGTATTACATCCGCTTGTGGGCACGGCCACGGGGCTTCTTCTTCTTATCCTGCTTCGCCACCTTTGGAGTCTGCCCTCTGACCTTTCCGGCACGAGCCAATGATCCATGAACCTTACCCATGATTAATTTTTCTTAGTCGCCCGAAGCAAAGAGATCCATATGGTTGTACTGCCACAGGGAAGAAACGGAGCGTCAGAGCATATATGAATTTAGAATCGAGTTTCTCAAATTCGTTGTGCCGTGTTTGGATGCACATTTGCTTATTTGGCGGTGAGTAATTTAACTGCCAGCTCAACTTTTCGTCGTCCACGTAGGCGCGTTTGTTAACGATTTTTAGCCGGTGAGTGATGGAGTTGGACGGAGTGAAGTTTAGTGGCCAACGGGACAAGTTTGGAAGTTCGGTGAGTAATCCGTGACATGGTGCAAAGTTTAGTGACTAATGAAACATTTAACTCGTTGAACCACCTAGTTTAAAAAGAAACTATTAAAAAGTATAAATTTGTTTATTTAGATTCACTTTCAACAGATCAATCCCGAGCAAGCAGGATATATTTTTTTCTATGGAATCCATATAATGTGCAAAATATATACATATTTCAATGAAGATCGATTCCAAAACATTCTGTTGCCATATCAAATTGAAGATCTCATTAAAAATTTAAAATAAATCTTTTATATGTTTAAACGGTTGGAATCGTAGTTATCAGACTCGACTCTGATCATTGACCTGAATAGTCTATCAGGTCACTAGTTCAACCGGTGGGTCATTGTGTTGATAATTTACTTAACATGAACAACGAAAAATAAATAATTTTTCAATTCCCACCAAAAATCTGCTTTGTATTTAGATAGAAACTGTGATAGGAATTATACATTTGATAAATTCCACAAGCTCATTTGCTTTTCTTAAACTCGAATGATCACGATCTGCAATCCAAACTATCCAATTGTCCAGCCTCTAATAGTAATTCACACAGAGAACAAGAATGACGACTATGATTTTCTTTTCTTGTACTAGCAAAAATAATGAATTTTTTCTTACAGTTTTCAAACCCTAACAGCTTATTAATATAAGTCCAAACGGGTTGATAGATTCCTTAGCAAATATTGTTGTGATTGATCAATGTGTTGCAACGTCAACTCTGGCTTGATTTGTTGAAGTAAACCCAATGTAGAAGTGCTTAATTTATGATAACTTCTTCAAACAATGAGTATAAACTACAAGAGCATTTCCTCCCAAGCTTCGTAGAGACATTTTCCCTTTAAGTGCAAAGCTAGATCCTCCCAAGTTGTCTTTTCTTGGTGGTCCATAAAACTACAAGAGCATTACCTTAAATCTTTCCCAAGCTTCGTAGAGATATTTTCCCTTAAGTGCAAAGTTGGTGACTTCTTGCAACAATTGGTGGCTTTGGCTGGAGGAAAGTAGTTTTTGAGGAATACGTGAGCTAGATCCTCCCAAGTTTTCTTTTCTTGGTGGTCCATAATGTTGGAATGCGGAAGTAGAATTATCTAGAAATTAAAAAAAAATCTTTAATTCAATAAACAAGACCATCTAGATGTTCACGTGCATGTTATATCATGAATAAATTATTCTAATTTTTACCTAAATTCGGTGATCAATTCTAGAACTGGATCTGAATCACGAATTTTCAGTTTTTTGAATCACAAGCTTCCAACTTTTAATTGCAAGAACTTGATTTTTCAAACATTCAAATCCTCTATGGTATTCTTCAAAGTCAAGACTGCATCGGTGGGCAGACACCTTCTTTTAATTAAATCAAGAAACTAATTTTGGACAATAAGAAAATATGATTTTTCTCACTTTCCCTCTCTCTCCAAATTTGAACACTATGGAATTATATATTATGATAGTTGTAGGATTTTTATGCCCATATAATTTCTATTTATAGAGATAAAGATGTTCAAATCCATGTAGAATAATAATTCCAATATCAAATATGAGTCCTAATTAAAATTCAAGTAGGAATTTTACTTAAAGTCTAAATCCAATTAGTTTACATTTAATTACATGCGTAGTCCTAGAACTTCAATTACAATTATAATTAGGTTTACAACTTTTATAGTAATTACAAGTACAATTTTTTTATAATTGCAATTAAGTCCAAAACTATTATAATTATCGTAATTAAGTTCAATTACTTTATAGAGTTACCACAGGAACTTAATCGGACATATATTAGCCAACCTGAAATATTTAAATCATGTCTAGTCAACTTTAAACCATACAATCTAATTATTAGTCTTTATTTTTTCCACTAAAGGCAAAAGATTGAACTCTCAAAATATATAAGATCACCGAAGTTAATAAATCTGTAATACTTTCCTCTGACTTGCAGTATATGTATTTTATCCCCATCCTAGATTCGATACTTTTTTTTTTATTAAAGGAGGGCGGTACAATCGAGATTTTATTAATATGTCCTCACTTGTGGCGGAAGAAATAATGAAAGTAGTAAATGAGAAAGTACTACTTCCTTTACAATGAAAATAATTTATAATAGACAAAAATAAGAATAAAGAATAAAAAACATATTCTCATGCTGGGCAGTCCATGTCTATCAATCTGTATGAGTGCCCTAACATGTCGTGATAGATCAGCTACTCCATATATCTAATATCGTCGATGATTTCAACCTTCTACAGCAAGAGCATTTGCAATCTGATTCCCCTCTCTGCAGATATAGAAAATCGTGTCTCTGTCGAATGATATGATGTGTATGATCTGTCTAAATATGCCCTGAATAGCCAATGGTCCCTTTCCTCTAGTGATGCAGTGAGTAGCGACTGCAAAATCTAACTCGATCAAAATGTCTGAAAGATCGAGTCCTCTAGATAGTAAAATCCCATTTAAAATAGCCATGAGCTATGCCTCTAATATCATGCACGATCCGTAAGAAATTGAGAAAGCCCTAATACATTGACCTACGTGATCTCTGATGATGCCTCCTCCGCTCGCAAAACCATTATGACTCATCCATCAATATTGATCTTGACAGATCCGACTGATGGAGTGCGCCACCAAACCAGAACGGGGGAGATGAGGAAGGGGTCCAAAGTAATACCAAAGATGGGTGCAAGTGTCAAATCCCTTCGCCAATACACAACTCTAAATAGTTTTCCTTTATGAAGAAAAATGGATCATGCGATAAACCCTCCAAATGATACGTCTGGCCTCCATATGCTTTGCATCATTCCTCTCGGTCAAAAGAAACCAAAATATCAGTAGAGGAATAAAGTGCAAATGTGTCCACAACGAACATAATGTCTAGAATACTGCCATTTTTGGAACCTCTGTCTGACTCCTTCTCCTAAACTCATAGGAATTTGAAAAAATATCCCCAAATCCTACCATACCTGATCAAAAATGCTACTGCCGTAAAGATGTGATTGATAGTGTCAGAACATCACTGGCAGCGAGAAACCAATTGGCATCCAATCCTTATTTGCATAACTACATCTACTGGAATGAGGTCATGCAATAGTCTCCAACAGAAGAATGAGACAGTAACTGGTAAAATGAGCTCCATAGTAACCGATACAAATTTGGCACGACATCCCGTATGTACGAGCTGCCATGCGGACTTGATAGTGAAGCTACTATCCGATGTATCCTTCCAAACAATGTGATCTTGGGAATCTTACATAAAAGTATAACCCCTATTTGTATCACCATAAGAGGAGGGAGAACTTGTAATAAACGTCCTATATCCCACCCAGGGTCATAAAAAAATCTCGCACCCTTGCAGATGTGTGCTGCAGTGTGCGAATAAGGATGCCAACTGTGATCTCACCCATCCAAAAATCATACCAAAAGAATGTATGACTTGCCCCAAGGTGCTGTAAAATGTGTGGCTCTGTCCGGAGCCCAACTAATTTCAATCTCTTCTAAGTAGGAGAAGCTGATATGGGAACTCTTGCAATTAAAAGATGTGTCCCAATACAATACTTGCTCAATAAAAACTGTGCCCAAAGTGATCTCTGAGAATGGAACAACCACCAGAGCTTTATGGAGAAAGTGTCCATCACATCCTGCAATCTCCTGAAGCGAGCCTAGACCACCCTCATTAGTAGGGAGACAAATCTCCTTCCAATTCCGCCAATGTAAACGTCACGCTTACTCCTTGGAGTCCCATAGGAAACACTTAAAGATTCTCTCAAGTTTCTTCAAGATAGTCTTGGGAGGCTACATAATCTGAAGATGATGAAATGGGAATTCAATAATTAGGTACGAGCATAAATGATCGTTTTACCCCTTTTATTCTTACTAACCTAAGTACAATTTTCTTCAACGGTCCTATGAACAAATCACAGATATCAAAATTTAGCCGTCGCTAAACAATGAGCTTAGATTTTAACCGTTCAACAGAAAATACTTAAGTAGCCACTCTACCCATTTTTAGGGCGACGGTTCCCAACATGAATTCATGTTCTCTACTTTGCTCATTTTCAAATTCCCAACTCGTCTAGATATTTGACCAATCAAATTGATCTCACTCATTAATGAATCAAAAATTTATTAAAATCATAAAAAGATATACATAACTCTGTCAAGGGATTTGATAAAATGCATAGCAGTCAAGTGGAATTTAATTCTCTGTATGATCATCCTATAAAATTAAATTCGACGTGTGGTTCGTTCGATAGACTCCAAGTGTGCTAGTGTCATCTTTAACTATTTTTGTTATAAAAACAAATCACAAACCTGAATAGTGAATCGGACAACACTACAACTTTTCGGTACAAGGTGTCAAACCTTATACATTGATAGTGAACAAATTATTTAAGATAAAAATATAAGTTGTGTCACACTGTACTTCTCAATGTAAGTATCCAACTTTCATTATTACAAGTGATCATAGACAATTTAATTCGCATGCTCAATAATAAATAAATACAATAAATAAAATAAAACAATTTTATTTAATATAAGAATATTATTATTTTTTACACGAGAAAAAATATACTATATAGGCACACAACCCAACACATAAGTCAATCAATCTCTTGCTGCTTCTTTCATTGTATATATAGGAATCCTCAACTTGACTGCATTGTTCTAATTTCTAGCATAGATGGCAGAGTTACAATGATCTAGAAAATATGCAATTTGGCTTGCAGATCTTCATGTGTTTGCCCTTAAAATCCATTATGTTCCTCATCGTGCCTATCTTATATGACCTCAATTGAAGTTATTCAATTTGAGTGTTGAATCAAAGAATTAATCCTATGAGCTCATAATCGGTGAACCATAAGCAAGGCGAGGGGAGCAAGAATATAAAGGTTCACATGCTTAGGCGAGTCAGTCCCTCCGTCCTGATTAACTCAAAACCATTATTGAGGAACACATGGACAAGTATTTAAAGCACGACTCTAAAGCCAATGAATGCAAGACATGTAAACT
This sequence comes from Fraxinus americana, assembly GCA_035079005.1. Classification (NCBI taxonomy): domain Eukaryota; kingdom Viridiplantae; phylum Streptophyta; class Magnoliopsida; order Lamiales; family Oleaceae; genus Fraxinus; species Fraxinus americana. The sequence continues at coordinate 19,834,403 of CM068714.1, forward strand.
AATATATAAAACATGATACTATAAAATAATCAATTATAAGCTACCACATAAGAGGCCGCCATATGTCATTTTCCTAAATGGCTCAATTGCCCCTAGAGCTTTAAGAGAAATCTATAAATGCTCCCGCCTAAGATCAAAAGAGGCATACGAATTCAAATATCCCACTCCCAAATAGTCATTTCTTCTCTTACTCCAATTTGAGCGTCAAAATTAGTGAGTTTAGGAAGCTAGGTGAGAAAAATTTGTTGATCTGATTTCTATTGTCAACAAATTGGCGTTCTCTGTGAGAATCTTGAGCAAAGTAAACCATGAAGTTCTCTATTGCGATTGAGAAATCCTTGAGATATGAAAGCATGAGCCAAATGAAAGTAGATCTGGAAAAAAATAAAAATACTGGAGGTTGGAACAGAAAAATCCAATGATAATTTGCCAATAGTGATGCTAATCCAAAAAAAAGGGTAGGAACATCGAAAAGAGTTCAAGCCAACGTCTCTTTAATTGGACACCATTGTTAATGGAAAAGAACGCGTACTACAAAGACAGTGCATGAAATGGAGGAAAGCCTCAAAGCACTAGCAGCAAAAAAAATGCATATTTTCGTATGCAGTATGATAATCTAAGGGCAAGTTGGAAAAATGAAAATGGCCAGAGGAGAAACTCTCGTGACTGGAGGTACAACCAGTGCAATCATTCGGAAAATAGGAGAGTGGAAAACCATAGCAAGTTTTATAATATTTAGTTTGAAGGCCGATCTGCAACAAAGAGATATGGGGAGATAGAAAACCTAAGGAACTAGTTACCATTCGACTCAATCGATGATTGGTCATCATGGAAATAAGCAATCATAAGAACATTCAATAAAAGCAAGATGAGACAAGCATCAACCATGAGGCTAACTAATGTGAAACAAAGAGTAGGAAAATCCCTCAAGAGTTATTTTGCATTAAAACTAAAATGATTGTCAAAGAGGCTATACCAGATGAAAAGCCAAGAGATGCCTTGTTGAATGACTTGTTGGATAAGACTTCTGCTTGCCATGAGGCCATGAAAAGCTATCCATGTTCCTTTCACCAATTAATATATCTAATATGCAATGAGATTTAGTAGATGATATCCTTGAAAATCGAAGGAGGCAAAAGAAAGGGCACTAGGAAGAATTCAAGAGAGAAACTTCTACATTCACATCTAGATTGCCCAGATCACAATATCATCACTCTGATAAACCTGAGGGCAGAAGGCATACATTTTCTATAGATCTTCTCAAGGCACAGACAAAGCGCACTATCCCTGGAAGACAGAAGCCAAAATTCTGCAAAGTACTTCACACCAAAGGCCATGATACGAACGGATGCTTTGAAATGCTCAAATGACGAGGATGTGGAGAGGGCAGAAGAACATGTTTGCTGCACCGAGAGATCAGAAGCCTCTATGTACATCAATAATGTGGAATATGGAAATGAAACATAGGCATGCAAACTCATTGCAAGCGGAGATCAATGAAGTGAACTGTCAACCGTCAGCAAGAGAAATTAATATCATAATCAAAGTCCCTTATGTAGGAGAAAATATGGGAAACACAAAATAAACATACTCTCAGGCATCTAGGGAGCCCACACTAAAAAAGTGTCAGATCTGAGGTAATCCTGAAATGTATATCTTTCAATTATAATCAACAATAATGCAAGCTCACTGCCTAGGGCATCCATGGCCAAATATCTCATCTCATTTCGCTGAAAAAGATTTTGATCCATAGAAACAAATCATCCTGAAGCTAGAAAAGGAGACGGAATAATCAAAATAAGGAAATACATGCTTCAAAAGCCTTCTTTAGGAAAGTAAGTATCTGATGTTGTGAAGGGTATGTTGAAAAACCTACATTCCAGTAAGAATAACTTTGCAAGTACTAGGAAAAGCATATATAATGAACAATCGAAACAATGCTAGACCTTAAAGTATGGTCGTTGAAATAAGAACCGTTGACAAAATGCGAGGTCTGTCCCATCACGTTCCAAAGTTAAAATGTGAGCTTCTTCTCGCTAAATGAAATTTTGAAATAAAGGAAGAGGCTTGTTCCACCTAAGAAACATGGGGACTAACTGTCACCCAAGAAAACAATATCACTAAGGGTCCGCCCACGTCCGTAGGTGATATGATGACAAATTAAAATCTCGCAAACTATTAATTTAGTGAAAAGCTATAGCAAAGGACATGATAATTATCTTTTGTCCTTTATGTTGTTACTAAGAATAATTAATAAAATTTCATATTCAGCAAGTTATATTGTTGATACACAATTATATTAAAAGCATTTCACGAAGTGTAGTTAAATATTAAATGAGTAAGACGGTGCGAGCTTAAGTAGATTGCCTAATGAACAACTTCATACAAAAAGGAAAGGAAATTTAGGTGTCACTAAATGATGAGACAAAAATAACCTATTCTTTCAAAATTAATCAAGGGCTAGAGATTTCTAAGAGTTGGATCATCCTAGTTAACTTGAATTTCGTTCCCAGAAGGCACCATCGCTTCAAAAGGGAAAAAGGGGAGCAAAGGTAGAAGTATCAACTGGTTCCACAGTAGCAACAACTCCACTTGAATGAATAGCTTGAAAATTCACAGGATGTGAAGAGTCGACAGGACAGACGGAGTATCCAAAACCCAGAGCCCAATGGATAAATCTCAAAAGGAAGGGTGTATACGACATTATTTCCATGAGCCTCTAAAAAGTCCATATTCCACTCAAGTTGAAAACTTCTGATGATATCAATAACTTTATTTTTCCCTTCCTACATAGTATCTTCAACCATTCTTGCCTTGCAAGCAATCTCTCCAGAGAGGCCAGACTCTACAATGGCTAATCTTGTCTCATTATTCTCCAATTGACCCCGAAGCGAAGCTACTTCCTTGCAGTATCGAGTTCCTTAGAAGCAGCATCCTACTTAGACTTGATTAATTGGAACTCCTTTCAAAGATACGACTAGAAACATAGGCTGCATGATCTTTGTTAGTTAAGATTTTCTAGGCATCGGCTGTTGACCTATGATTCAATATAACTCCTCTTGTTTTGATTATAACAAATACTCTTGTATTTCTAACAAAGTTCGTTTCTTGAGTTTTTCATGTATAAATTGTCTCAATCATTCAAAGGACTCAAATCGTCATCCGTTGCAAATCACTCGGAAGTGATCCGAAGAAGCCCAGACTTTTGAATAATAGAAGCTTAGAAGATAGTTTTATCGAATCTTCAAAATTATGTGTAAAGGTATAACTTGTCAATTTTTAGCAAATATAAAGTTCAAATTTATTTTTATACATCTCATCACTTGCATAAAAACTTCTCGAAATGAAATTGATTTTGGAAAATGGAATTTGTAACTTAAATATTTTAAAACCAAAATCTACTCATTTCGGTCGACCGAAAGGTACTCGACCGAAAAATTGAATTGGTCTCTCGAAACTCTAACCGTTGGAATATTTTACAACGGCTATATTGGGACTTCGGTCCACCGAAACCTATCAACCGAAAGTCCCTGCACTTCACTGTTTTGCTCTATAAATACATCTCTCTTTTTCATTCTAAAAATACAACTTATAAGAGATTTTGAGAGTCTTTATATTGAGAAATCATTGAGTTTACTTAAGCTATTATCCAATTCATTTATTATAAGAATCTTTTGTTTGTTTGAAAACTTATTATTCATCTATTTCATCAAAGATTCCACTTGAGTAAAGAAGCTTTCATCTCATCTATTCTCTCATTCTTGACTAAAGCATTTTCTTTCCCAACACTTATTTAAGTGCAAATCTCTCTCTATGCTTAACTTTATATTATTTGTGAATAGAGATTCATTGGTTGAAAACTTTAGCACATTGATCCTCACTATTGCATTAGTTATCATTCATCAAAGTTTTGCAACATAAAACACTTGAGCTTAAACATTTGCTATTTATTGACGTGTTTTCCTAAACTCTCTAAACACTTGACTTGATTATATCATTTGTCAAGAGAGTTTTTTCAATTGCAAAATTATCATTTATACTTTGGTGGTTTCGAGAGCCTTGTGAAAACTCGATTGTTGTTAAGGATAAGTGCTCCTTGTTGTAAGTCACTTAAGGATCGGTACTCCTTGTTTGTAAGTTACCATTATAGTGCATTTGGCCTTGCTCGTGACGGAGAGCTTGGTAACGGAAGACGTAGATCATTGCTTTGGATCGAATCTCCATAACATATCGTTTACATTTTCTATCTCTTTTACTTAACGCATTTACTTCGCACTAATTTATATTGTTCTATTTACACGTTTACTTGTGTTTAGATTATTTGCGTATTCATTATATTAGAATCTTGAGTAATTAACGAAAAAGTTTCAAAAACCAATTCACCCCTTCTTGGTTTGTTATTCTTGGGCTAACATCTGCCACCAATGAAACCTTCATTATAGTAAAAGCTTTGGCACCTTTACTCATTTCCTTGTATTTAGCTCGCCCTGTCTCATCCTATCCTAGTTTCTTCTAAAGAGTATCACACCTCTTCTCCAAAGAGCAAGCCTTTTTATCCAAGCTAGATGCCCTCAAAGCACAAGCCTTGAACTCAAAATGCCGGTCTTGATGTAACACAGTAGCTCGCATAAGGTAGGCATCAACCAATTTTCCCATTTGAGTAGGAGTAAGCTCCTCTACCAGCTTTTCTCAAGACTGGTTAAAACAAGCATATGCAGACTTTGTTGTCTAGGAAACAAAGGAAGGAAGGGTTGAAAAAAGCCCTCACATTTAATTCATCGTTATGACGAGCGATAAATAATGATTTAGAACCCAAGATAAACCCCTAGGAAAATAAGATACTTTAGATCTGTGATTAGTTCGAGTCCACCCGAGACTTTTCTTTCTCCTTTGGGATCCCAAACCAGACCTATCGAAGTAGGGAGTATGGGCTCCGTAGGCAATAATCTTGAAGTTCTAGCAGTAAAGGACTTCGACAGAGATCGTTTAGTTAAAACCTTAAAACCCGCGAAGATATAACCTTAGAACTCCCAGAACCCTCTGGAATCTGTTTTTTAGAAAGGAGAGGTGTAGTAATTTTCTGAAGTTTAGAGGTCATCGAAGGTGTAGCCCTCAAGTCAATTCGAACTAAAAGAACAGTTATTATCCAAAAACAAAAAGAGATAAACTAGTACATAAACATACCTACAGTAACCTAGATACCGACGTCTTGAAATTTTTGATTGAATGGGTAGATCAATCATTCAGCTTCGCGAGCTTCGGATCTTAAATTAAGAAAATGTGCTATAAAAGCACGAAGCTCGTTCAGAGCTTGACCACGAAGAATTGTTATTTAACACGTGCCTTGTAACATTTCAAAATTTTATAGAATAAGATTATTTAATGGTAACGATTTTGACTTGGCACCTTTTAGTAATTTTGAAAAGATGAGGAATTCAAGTTAAATAAGTATTAAATTCAATATTAGTAGCTTGTAATTAATTACTTTGGTTTTGAATCAAGAACAAAGTTATTTTGAATAATATCAAACAAGTTAAATTCGATTAAAAAAAAAAAAAAAGGTTTATATAGAATTTTGAAGATTTAAGAATATTAATTTAACAATATGGGCAGCGATGAAATTAACTTTTTGATTTTTTGATTAGGATAAAAAATGTTAATTTATTCTAATTTAATTTGGGTTAATTTCATAAACGGTCACTGAACTTTCGCAAAAATAACAAAACGGTCACTAAAGTTCAAAACTTGCAGAAACGGTCACTGAACTTTCATGCACTTTCACAAACGGTCACTGGATGACCATTTTGCCTTTAATTCAAATATAAAGGACCAAAGTGAGCTAACTCGGATTTTGAACAGTTTTGAGGTGCCAACTTTGGACCACCATAACTCCGTCCTCCGGCCACCTTTTGTCATGAACCAATATACTAAATTGAAGCCCTCAATGCCCTCTTAGCAACCCACCCAACCACTGGCCGTGATCTCATCGGAATTGGCTGGAAAATAGTGCCAAAGTGAGCTACCCGGACTTTGGACAGCTTGGAGGTGCCAACTTTGGACCAATTTCACTCCATCCTCCGGCCACCTTTTTTCACGGACCAATATACCATATTGAAGCCCTAAATTTCCTCTTCAAATCCCACCCAACCAATGGTCGTGATCCCATCGGAATAGGCCGGAAAAAGGATCCAAAGTGAGCTACCCACTCATAGCCGGATTTTGGACAGCAAGCTGTGCGTGGGTAGCCGACTTTGGGGCCAGTGATTGGATGGGTTTTTAGGAGGGAATTGAGGGCTTCATATGGTATATTGGTCCGTGGAAAAAGGTGGCCGAAGGACGGAATTATGGTGGTCCAAAGTTGGCACCTCCAAGCTGTCCAAAATCCGGGTAGCTTACTTTGGCTCAATTTTCCGGCCAATTATGACTGGATAATGGCCAGTGGTTGGGTGGGTTGTTAAGAGGGCATTGAGGGCTTCAATTTGGTATATTGGTTTATGGCAAAAGGTGGCCGGAGGACGGAGTTATGGTGGTCCAAAGTTGGCACCTCAAAACTGTCCAAAATCCGGGTTAGCTCACTTTGGTCCTTTATGTTTGAATTAAAGGCAAAACGGTCATCCAGTGACCGTTTCTGCAAGTTTTGAACTTTAGTGACCGTTTTGTTATTTTTGCGAAAGTTCAGTGACCGTTTGTGAAATTAACCCGAATTGGTTAATTAGTTTAATTAGGAAAACCACTAAAAAAAGGGAATTAATATGTATTTTTTTTTATCAATATTTCTCTTTCCTTTTTCATTCTATGAACATTAAAGTTATGATTAAAATTTATTTATTTTATTGATTGTATTAGTTTCTATTTTTCATTTTTCCTCTCTTGTTGTTTATTTATATTTTTTATGAAAAAATTAAATTATATTTTTATTTTTTTTCCTTTTTCATTCATTTTTTATGAAAATATCAATTTTTAATTAAATTATAAAATTTTATATAGACTAATTTATAATTAAATTTAAATATATATTTGTATCTATTATGTAAAGGTATATTATATTAATAATACGGAACTTTTTGAAATATATTTTTTATTATATGGATGGAAAATGAAGAAGGGGAATTGTGAGAAACACCATCTCGTATGTGATAATATCATAATATTACATTAGATTCACATAAATTTTATCTCAAATAAAAGTTTTCAAAAGTCTTTTAACTTCTACAAAATTCTCTAAAAGTTTTAAAATGAAAGTTTATAAGTTTACAAAAAACTTTCACTAATTTCATACAAAGATCTAAAAAATCCATGAAATCCATAGAAGTCATCACATTTTATTATTTGAAACCAATATTTATCCAAATTTCTTGTATTACACAACTTTCCACTTCTACTTGCATACAAACTAATTTCAACTCTAAATATTCTAAGAAGTCTCATTATTTCACCATGGAAAATAAACAGAGTCACGACATAGAGACAGAGGGAACGTGAATATATAGAAAATTAATAGGAGAATTTCCACGTACAAGATTTTATCTTTTTTTCAACCTTTCAAAAACGATGTAAGATACATAACTTGTAAGTGATTTATTTTCTTATACTTTTATGTATTCAATTAAATATGTATGAATTGCCACTGGAAATTCGAATTCAACCCAACGAAATATGAACTCTTTTGGGTTTATTTATAATGAAATGTGAACTCTTTCGGGAATTCAAATTGAATAATGATGGGTGTCTCGCTTAGTCACCGATATATTCCATAAAAGAAGAGTGATATGAAATGTCTATTTTATTGTTTTATATAGTTGTGTATTGAAACTACACATATTTTATTGGGTATTTTTAAATACTCATCGTTATAATAATTTACAGGTTAGTTCGGATCGATCGGAACTGTGGGAAGATGGTGATGCGGGCTGTCAAAAGGATTTGAAGAAATAAAAACATTAATACATGTTTATTTAACATTTAGGGCATGTTTGAAACAAGGGAATTTCCATGGAAAATGGAAAAGTTTTTCCTTCTTCCACTTTTTCCCTTATTTGATGGCTAAAGTTTTGCCTGGAAAACATTTTCAAGCTGCCCTCCTCACGCGCCACTTTTCTGGCTTTTTAAGGAATATATTTTTCTTTGGTTTGTGTGATAAAATGTTTTCCAGCTTATTTTTTTTTGTTTTTTTCGTTTTTGGCAATTAGAAGACATTCTAGACACAATGGTGAAAAAAATTATCAGTTTAATGGACAAGTTTCATGAAATATAAAGTCAAACAGACACCAAACTTTAACATTTTCCAGGTGAAAAATTATATAAATCAAACGCAATTAATTACAATTCCCGATAAAACATTTTCTAGGCAATTCAATTCTCGGTAAAACATTTTCTTTCCACCAATTTTCCACCTTTGCAATCAAACGGACCCTTAGTTTATTATGTTTATTTCAAAAGATACAATTTCTTTATTTTGGATTAAATTTATGAACTGGTGGGCCACATGCACCGGAAGCTAGGTCTTACATGGCCATCTCATAGGCAAGCCGGTCCGTGGGCATAGCAAAATCTAGGCAGAAGTAGCTGCCAAATGTTGTACTGGACAATGTATTGAATTTGAATTTTAAGGTAGCCAAGTCTCTCTTCTGCTTGTACTTATTTGTGAGTAATCAGTAAAATAGGGTTGGAAAATCTAAATCCTTTTTGGGATTATTATAAAAACCCCTTTTATATTTTGACGGTGTTCCCTCTTTAAAAAAATAAACTGATTTTTTTAAGGGATTAAACATTCGTGAATACAACAATCAACTTTTGATTGCAACGATATACACATTTTAAGCATTTTAAATAGAGTGATTACAGCTTATTTAGACATTAAATGCTTTAATACTCATGAGAAATCTGCCTTGATATTCCGAACATAGAGTGAGTATGCTTTAGTACTCATGGGAAATCTGCCCTGATATTCCGAACACAGATGTGTAGCACACATCACATCACATCAAGTGGCCAATTGTTGTGTCACTATTGCTCCCTAATGAGATATTTATAGCTCAACAAAATGTGTGAGATCCTAACTAGGTACAAAAAATTTCATATTAAAAATGTCTCATAATTGGACAAGGTTTTTCATAAGTTTAAAACTACTCGTAAGACTAAAAAGCTATTTTTGAACTTTTTTTTCATGAAGTTTTAAATGTCTTTATTTGATTAGAAAAGCTTTTATAAGAAATTAACCTAATGTAACTTTCTCAAAAAGCTTTTCTATAAAAAAGTGTCACAGAAAGCAAAATCCCATCAAACAAATAATATACTTCTGTCATTGCTTTTTACTAAGGCTGATTTGAAACTCTCTCAATCCAAACATTTAGCCCATATTTGGTTTTGATAAAAAAAATTTAGTAAAAGTTTTATGAAATATATAATTGAGAAATTGATAAAAAAGTTAAGGATCCCATAAAATTAGTGATTGAAAATGGTTTTAAAAAAAAATGGAGAAAAAATTCAAGAAATAGGGCCAAACAGGAGCCAATAGTTGCTGGAAAACAAATGAAAAGTAACTCTCGTACCGTTCTTTTGGACTCAAAAAGGTGACAAGGAAAAAAAAAAAGAGGAAATTACACATAGCCCTGTTTTTAAAATTTACATTTCATTAATCAGATTTGAAGTTTAATTTTTCTAAAATCAGGTTTTAATTTTTTATTTAATGTTTATTATAAATCAATATATTAATAATATTATTATAAATTAATTCATATACACCACAAACCCTAACCATTTCATTCTCTCCCATCTCTCTCTCACCGTCTCTCTCTCTCTCCCCACCACGACCACCACCGCGCCGCCATCCCTTCACTGTGAACGCCACCCCCACCTCTCCATCGTCCACCCCAAACCCATTTCGCCACAACCATCCACCCCTTCCCCCAACACCGCAGCTCTAAAGCTACAGGTAGAGATGCACCTCTACAAGTTCTTCGACGGAAAGGGGCACATGGAGGTTAGGAGTAGGTTCAATATGGTGAATTTCTTCCGCCGCCATAGGCTCTTGTACCGCATTTGAGATTTGAAGCCATCATTGGGCCCCTAATCTCAGATCTGAACAATATTTTGTCCATAGTCGGCGCTCAGATCTATGTACGGTGCTCAGTTTACTCTGTTGCTGCTAGTTCACTGCTGAAAGCGAAATGGCCGGTGGTGGTTGTAGATTGTTGAGGCTATGTCTGTGTTACTGGCGGTGGGTTTGGATGGTGTTTTGTGTTGTGGTGGTGGTGATGGTGTTTGTGTGGTGGCGATTTTGTGGTGGTGGTGGTGGTGGATTTGGCGGTCAGGATGGTTTTGTTGTGTGTGCGGTGGTGGATCTGGTGGTGTTGTAGTGTGTGCGGTGGTGTTGATGTTGCTGTGTGGTGATGTTGGTGTTGCAAAAACTGCGGTGGCGACAGTGGTGGTAGTGACGACGGTGATGGTGTGGAGATTTGTTGGCAATGACTTTGTTGTTGGTAGTGTTGTAGAGTTGTAGCAGTGGTGGCGAGTGAAGGTGGTTGCAAGTGCTGTGGTGGTAGTGTTGGTGACAGTGTTATGTGACCTACTATTTGATATTATGTGACCAAATATTTGGTAATCTATGACCAGTTGCTCAACTGTGACCATAAAATAAGTTGTGTGACTTATAAATTTTGTGATTCGTGACCGATGAACAATTGTGACTTTTAAATTTTTAATTTGTGATCGATGAACAATATAAATTTTGTGATTGTGACCAATAAACAATTTGTGACCAATGAATTCAATAAACTGTGACGAGTGCAAGCTTTGTGACCTAAAAATTACTAATTTGTGACCAATAAATTGATGTTTGTGACCGATGAAATTATTGTGACTTTTAAATTTTAAAGTTGTGACCGATGAATAAATTGTGACCTATGAAAATTTTGAATTGTGACCTAAAAAATTTTGAATTGTGACCAAATTTTATAGATTTGTGACCTTAACATACTCGCCGGAAAAGTCGCCGGAGAAGAGTGGTGATCGGAAAGGTCGCCGGAATATCCCCGGAGGTGTAGGGGTGGTGGAGGTGGGGGTAGGTTAATTATTTTATAGTAGAATTAAATATTAATAATAAATTAATTTAGTAATTATTATTTTATAATTAAAAATTTTTAGAAAACCTGAATTTTGAAATTTGAAACATGTTTTGGAATTTTTGAAATAGGTAAAAGTAAAAGCATGATTTATGTAATCTTCCCAAAAAAAAACCCAAACCAATGAAGATGCAGCTCTGTTGAGTCATTTCATGTTAGTGCTACTGATGTTCAAGAATTATGCTAGTGGTACATTATTTGTGTACAACTTAGATGACATTTGAATATGCGGCAATATCGAGGTTATTGATTGCTTTAAGTGTTCGAGAAATCAATGGTAAAATTATGTGCGACATAGTAGAAAAATGTATATGTAGCAAAACTGAATCTTTAATCATACACGTCCTATGATTACGTAACAATTAGGTCGTGTCTACCACTAAGCTAATAGCTTCATCCATGTACATGTTGACAAGTTTATATCGGTGACAACTGAACTCAGCAAGTAATGTATATCCGAACCGGCACTTCGTACTAAGGAAAAGGCAGTCTTTACTCTTTAGTGAGAGGATGCTAGAAAGGGGGATAAATGGAATAAGTAGGAACAACTTCAAGCTAGGACAAAAAAAAATCATATAATTTTACATAATAACATGATATTGTGTGTACAAAACATAACAAAAAGAAATGCAACTTCCAGTTGCCTAGAGATGTTGAAAAAATTATACATCATAACATCGGTAAAAGGACAAAAAAATATACAGATGGCAGGAGAAATCATCATGTCAGGCCTCAACACAAAACTTGCAACTGGTTTGAGTCAAAACCAGCAGAAAAGCTGTGCATTATACTCGTGTAATATGGGATTTGAAGAGATTTTGAAGTCTTTTCCTCCTTTTTAAAGGCTAATATGTTACATCTACAAAGAAATTCAACTCATGCAGGATAGTGAACTGTCTTTCAGAATGCATTCCAATCAAATCCTTCCTTTCAACGCTGTCAGCAAAGATTGTGTAGCAAAAATTTAACAAGTCCGATGAAAGATGAATTTTTCGATCTATTTTTAGAAACTTTCACTTAATGAGGGGGCTCAAACCATCACCTTCCCAACCCAGCTTGAGCATTTGATCTACAACCTTTAAGCTCAACTGCAGGCAATAGACAAAGTTTACGCAATTAAGATTCCATGCAATGAATGAAGTGTGTCTCATATTTACATTCAAAAACTTAGAATAAAAGGAAATCCTCAGCTTAGATGCAGCGACCTTAGATATGTGGGCTAGAAAGAAATTGCTCAATTACTACGTGATCTTTTTCCTGTACTATCAAGTTCTCAACATGGTTTTTTGAAGAAAAGAGGACAAAATGTAAAGTCAGATATTGAGCATATTTGGCTAAAGCCTGAAAAAAAGTAAAATGCTTGTATTTTTATTACCAAACATGATTGTTTCTGACATGTAAGTAAAAAAGAGAAAGTGACTGTTACTTGTGTCAAAGTAACTTACCAATTAAAATAATTATTAATATTAAAAGTTATTTATTTGGTAAAAAGTAAACTATTTGTGCTTAGCCAAACATGTTCATCTCTTTCTCCTTCCATATCCCCTGAATAAATATGAATGCAACAGTAGTATTTAATAAGCCTACAACAGACTATAATTGGCTTCAACTTACAGCAGGATCTGTGAATATGATCAACTGTTTATCAGCTGTTGACACCAAGAGGTTTGTATTATCCTTGTTCAAAGCAAAAGTAGTAACATCTTGCCCTCTTCCTAATTTCATTGTATGAAAGACCTGCAAGCAGAAGAATCACTAACAGTTAGAATGTCTGGAACTGAGAAGAACTCCATCAGACACGAGACTATGCAAACATTGCACACTGCGAGTAAATAGTGAGCTTCAAAGACAGTATATATGCACTCCTAACCAACATAACTCAGGTCATAAACCAAGGCCTTTTATTTTGAATTCCTCCTAACTCCAAAATTTGCCTTACCTTTAGCGTATAAAGATCAAAGAAGCAAATTGAAGGCAACGTCAAATCCAGTTTATTTTCTTCATGTGATTCACTATTTGATGTCAAATCCTGGCTGAAGTCAGAGGCCCCATCATTTTCCAATGATGGGTTTAATCCTACCAAAGCACTATTGCCATCAACAGAAACTTCGATGCAACTAATGCTTGATGCGAGAGGAAGTTGTTTCATAACAATAAGAGTTCCATTGAGCGTATAGGTGCTGAGACTACGAGAAGATTTGTTCCAAGCTATTAAGACCCCATCACTTGACAAGCAGACAGCATGAGCTTCCACACCAACAAGCCTTTTAATCAATCGGCCACTTCTTATTGAATGAACCAAGACATCTGAAGAGTTGGAGCAAGAGGCAACAATTCCAAGGTCCGAACTGACATTGCAGCATATTATTTCCCCCAGATGACCCCGAAGGACGTGTATTGGACCCTCAATTCGGTGTCGCCTCAAGTTATGTCCTGCTGCACTGCTGCTGGTGGATGTGGGTGTGCTTGAATTAGTGGAAGGATCTGATGAGCTACTAGAGCGGGAAGTAGATGCTCGATGTAATCTCCAAAGGAGAAGAGTTGCGTCCCGAGATCCAGTCACAAGGTAGCTCCTATCAGGAGATATAGCCAAGCAAGTCACTGGAGCACAATGTCCTCTGGCTATTTCCAAGGTTTTTGCTCCATCTGCTGATATAAGCCTCACACTGTTATCCACATGCCCCCCTAGATAGAATGCCAAGATTTTGAAGTTAGATACTTGGCATGATAGCAATAACTTCTACAGAGGCCCAGTCACACAGAAAGCAATTGTAAAATGAAAAGCATCAGATGACTTTCGGCTACTATAAGATCATATATAATGCAGTACCTAGTAAATATAGGTTAAATACCCTTCGATACTTCAAACAATGACGATTTGTGACATGAATTTCGTAAGACTAACTCAAAAAGAATTTTTCCCTAATAATTGGAATGCACACTCACCAGTGATAATTTCTTTGTCACATAAGATAGAAACTATTGCAGAGCTTTGGATTCCAGAAGTTGAAAATGCCAATGCTTGGGGAAAATGCCACTCTTCTGCTCCAGAGCCAGTTGGTCCTTTGAACATTCGAATTAATGAACCACCAGCCGAGTTTACACCAGACTTTCCATGCTCAAAAAGGAAAGGTGTCCCCTGTCCATCAGGTGTGTTTGGCTGCCACTTATGGTGTGCTATATGTGCAGCAGGAGCATTTATATCAACAATTACAAGAGAATCCAAAGACGTGTGGATTGCAGCTGCCGGTAGATTGCAGCGTTCGGGATGTGGAACAGCATATGGTTTAACCTCCTTGGGATTCCGGAATATAGTCTACCATACAACAATAACATTAGATCATTTTGATAAGCATTTCTTACCATAACGCCTGTTATAGCATGCTTGCCCTGAGTTAGTAATTCAATACAATAATAATCTAGTCCTGCAGTATGTAGAATAGTTCAAATATAGTTTATTACACTCCAGGAAGCAGTTAAAATACATCTGTTTTTTCTTCATAAAAAATATTGAGTTGAGTTCACTTGAATGACAACAGAGTAAAAAATCTACCACAAATCAATATACCCAAAGAATAACGGAATCGCCGGGATATAACTGCAAAAATTTAATGGAAAAACTTATGATACGCAACAACAATGCTCAGAATTCAAATGCCCCCCACCTTTTTGAGTAATATAATCCAAGGGTTTTCTTACAAATATTGAGGTTCCTGGGTAATACATGTAAGCACCATATGAAAAATTGGTCTCAAATTCAAATCCCTATTACATAAGTAACTTAGGCCTTGTTTGAGCCACATTTTTGTAGAATAAAAATGAAAAATATAGCCATTATTGGGGTCCACACAAAAGATAGAAAATTTGAATTTAAATGTTGATGTAATGGACAACGGTCATATTTTTCATTTTAATGAGAAAATAAGGTGGCCCAAACGGGGGCTTAATAAGTAGTAATTGTAGTTGCCATAAGGTGCTTGCTTAGAGCCACATGAATAAGTTCTTACCAATAAAGAATTCAAGTACACAAAAGGGAGTCCCATACTTAGAAAACCAGAAGTCTGTAACAAAAGTTAAATTCAGCTTCTTTCATCTGCATTTCCAGTGGTCTCTCATCTTCCATGTTAGAATTGTGAAATATATACTCTATTTGTAGATACTCAAGGGTGTGAGAAACAAATGCAGGCTACAAGAAGGAAAGGTAGGCAAGAGAGAGAGAGAGAAAGAGAGGAGGGAGAAGAACAAAAGTATAGGTAATAGACTGCCTAAGTACATAAAACGTTCTGGTTATGAGATGATATGATGCAAACATGAACAGCGCATTGTAAGCAGATTAAATATAGAAACAAGAGAGGGTCTCAAACTATCTGCCAAAGAAAGTGAAGATTAAATGCAGAATGGTCAATGCAGCTAAACAGAAGTATACATATAAAAGTACAGAATACCTGCATGTGAAGGACATCAGCCAGTGGCATCCTTTTCATGTGAGGTACGCTTAGAAGTTGTGATGGGGTTTGGCCGAAGTAAGCAATCTGATCTTGTGTAGCACGTTGCTGTGCCTTTTCAAGACAGTTAAAACGATATAAGCATCTGCTATCCAAGGAGGAGGAATATTAATAACAAATGTATTGGAAAACTGGAGAAGAACGCAAACTCACTGGGTCTGATATTTTATCAATATCAACTGTTCCTTCATAAGTGATGTAGAAGAAAACATTGCTTGCCTGTATGGCTTCCTTTCCACGTTGCTTGTACCTGATTATTAAAATTAGCAGGAGCGGGAAAATTGTGGCAAATAAACAATTATCTTCAAATTACCCTTATTCCAGAATAATTAAAAGAAATGTCAAGATCAGAACACAGAAATCTACATTTCAGATACAGCTTCAACGGTAAAACACAACCTACCCAAATATGAGATCGATCCATTCATGCAAATGCGCTGAAACATGCTCACTCTCAAGTGCCATCCGATGCTTATGGATGAAATCCACTGGATTTTCAGCCCAAGGAGGAAGCAGAACTGAGTCTATAGCACGAGGGAGAAATGGAGGAAAATGACAAAAGTAGATGTCAGAGAGACATCTGTTACTGTCAAGGAATGGATATAACTCTACTTTTCTATTGCAAACAAGTGGGAGTGGAGTGCATACCAAGTTTTCCTCCCAGTTGAGTTGTACCAAAGTCAATCAAGTTTTCATTGGTTAAAACTTCAGGGAGATAAAATAGTTCAGGGACCTGACACACAGACAACAGAATAGCAACATTAGATCAAACAAGTTATTTGCAAGTGTGCATTCTGAAAGACTTGCAGTCAAGAACAAAGATGTGACTAATTAGTCAGTAACCGCCTAAGAAAATGATTTAAAGACTGCAAACAAGCTGAAATTGCATTTCAAACTCTAATTATACAGTTAATAAAAAGGAAAAGAAAGTTGCAGCAACACTTGGACAGATTTATACCAATTCCTTTACATCACTCATGTCCTCAAGAACTCCATTCCAAGTTGCAGCAATGTCTGAGAACATTCTGTCGGCATGATCAAACTTGCCACCTTGAAGTTGAATAGAAAGAGTAGTAAAGGGTTCCACTCTCATGAGGTAATACAGCACCTGCAAAATCATCATTAAGATTCAAAATTTTGTCCTATAATCACATCAAATCACATGCACCTAAGGGGCATATAAATCTACCAATAGACAATAAACAATCATGGCACCGCTAAGAGGAAGAGAATAGTTTCTCATGTTGAAATTTGGTTATGCACTTATGTTCATCCATACGATAGAAGGCTCAAGCAACCAAATTAACATTTAACCATTTAAAAATTAAATTATAAACCATGACTGTATTTTCAACAACTGATAATGTATCATGCTATTACTACTTGTTAGCCATCCAAGGGCCAACAAACCTCGCCAACAAGTGGATTAAATGATTCACCTTCCCCCTTATTACGAAATTTTACTTTAATCTTCATATGGGTTGAAAGGCGGCAAGTAAAATGGAAAAGGGATGGGCAGTTCCAGTTAGACCAGAGCTTTCACCGACCCATGTAAGTCACCATTGTAGGTAGTTTCCTTCATTTTGATGATGTCTGATGAAGCAATGTTGATTTTGGTCAAATCTTGAGAAGCAATTTAACAATAATTACCAATACATTACTCTTGGTGAGAGACTAGATGCAAATCCCAAGGCTTCTGTTCATACGTACACGGAAATGGTATTGGATATATTTTACAAAAAACTACGACAAGTAAGATATATGTGCATGCAAAGTTACGGGACCATATTTTCCACTGTAAAACTGTGTAACTCGTGTTAGAACAGCTAATAAGAAAGAGAGAACTTACTGTTCCAGCCGTTGAATAATGTGAACCATAATGGAACTTGGGGATAACTGGATCATCAAAGCTGGAGTATCTCTCTTGGAATTTCTTTAGTCTTTCAGCATTCAATGCACCAATGGGCTGCAAAAGTACTCACGTACAGAGTTAGCTTGAAATTAGATATTTATAGTAATAACTTCAGAAGCAAATTCCAAAATAGCACCACCTTTGAGAGATCTCGATAAGAAACAGGATTAGAAAGATCCATATTATGTGAGCTGTAATCAGAAAGGATCCATGGGAATACAGGATACTGCACATAAGAATGGAATTTAGTAATAGAAGCATAAATTCTTCTCTGTTGGGTTCAATGACGAAATATTCTCAGTAAACAGTCTACCTGTGTAATGTCATTATAACTACGCCCAGCCAATGTATTAAGCTGCATTAGATATTCAAAATTGCTGATCTGCAAAGGATATACTACTTAGCATTTGCGAAATATATATATATATTGGCGAACTGGGAAAATTAAGTTAAATAGACTAAATGAATTTTCCACGTTTAAGCACTAACATACCTCCCACCTAGCCCAACGTTCCATAAGCTGAGTTCTTTTCAAAAGTTGTTCAGGTCTCTGCATAAGAGGAAATTGGAATATAATTTAATACATACTGAATAAAATAACTAAAATCTAATCTAAAATGTTCCTTATCATGTGTATATTTGTTCATACATATATCGACAATCATATATGCATTATGAAGTGCAGAATTTCTTATGATGTTTGCATGAGAGGTAGCAAGGGATCAGATGGTAAAAAACCTGAGTTGCAAGGTATATATCATTCAAATGAGGAGGACGAGCTTGAACAATAGCTCGATATGCATTTCTTCGTCCCTCAGTCACCTACAGAAAAGAACATAACCAACATGGTGAAATATATGTAGTTAGTCAAAAGTGCCAAGCCCAGCATTTAGTAAATTTTTAAAAAGACATACCCCAAAATCAAAGAAGTAGTTTGACCGGTCAACCATAAACAATTCCAGTGCACTTCTTCTCAAAAGATATCTGTAAGAACAGTTTTCTAAGTTAGATTTTCTAGTTAAAACAAGAGCAATATGCATAACGCACCATTGAATCGATGCTTGCACTAAAAAAAAAATAGACGCGTCAATGGGTAACTAAATAAGAAAAGAGAATTATGGGAACAGGATGTGTGAGAAGGAAAGCAAAGGGAACTTCCTTTCCAAAGACATTATACAGATATTCTTAACCTTGACAACACTATAATAGGTCTCTACAGCCTTGAGAAGAACAACAAAACATGAAGTCCCTATTCTTTTAACAAATAGCCAAAAGTGGAATCTCTAGATGAAAATTCAATCATGGGAGAAAACACAAGTGAACCTTTCCAATTAGAGTAAAGGCAAAAGCCAGGCAAAAGAATAGAGAGGAAAAACTAAAATCCAGATGTTTAGAATGAGAAATTTGTTTTCTTCAAGTTCTAAAAATGGTGCTTCTGCTAACTGACCTACCGCTACCCCGCCACAGAAAATAAATAAATAAATAAGAGAGGGGGGAGTAAGAACAAATTAAGCCCCTATTTGACAACTATTATTTGGAGAATGTGTGATTTTTGGGAGAATGTACGGTTAAAAAGTAGGGAAAAGTTTTGAATTTACGTACATAATACTTTATTGTGTAAATATGTGGTTGAAAATGAGTATATAAAAAAAAGAGTTTTCAAATAATGATTGTCAAACAGGGACTAAATATTACAATCAGTAGCTACTACAAAATTCATAGAAATGAGAAAAGCTCAGGGGGCAAAACTACAAAAGAGTTCCACTATCACCTTCGGCTATATATTTGATGAAGTGATGATATTAACCAGCTCTGATCCTTCTCTTGAACCCTTTTCGCAGTCTTGCTTTCCAAACCATCCCCTAAGTCATTGCTCTCCGTGTTATCAACAATAAAATTGATTTTTCTTGTTGTTATCTGACAATAGAAGCATTCAGTAACAAGCTATGACCTTGTACAGAGGATAGGTTGAATATCAGCAGGGTGCGAAAAAAAATAGAAGTTTTCTGATCAGACCGCACAGGGACAAAACAGGAAACAACAAAAAGCCAGTCGAACATGGTTTTTTATTTCATTTCTTGTCCATAAGAGAATATCATTTATGAAAATGTCTAATAGGTAGTGCACGTATATAATTCGTAAACAAGACCAGTTTCAATATTTAGGTATGCAGAACTTACTTGAAAAGTTCCTCTCAAAACCTTCAGTGGTCGGACCATTGAAGATGGAAGCTCAAGAACTATTCTTTCATCATGTTCGCTAGGAACATAGCCCAGGGCAACAGCTGATGCTATTGGCAAGACTGGGTCATTGGTCACTGGAGGATCTCTAGACTCTGTTGTCGTTTGAAGTGGTTGTTCAGCAGAACCAGATGATCTTTCCTGAAATTCACCACGTTGTTCCATGCCATTTGGGCTACCCTCCAAATAGGCAACGTCTTCTTGCTCATCCTCTTCATTTCCCACCTCAATCGAGATAGCTTCTGCAGCTAAGATAGAAGATTTGGATGGACTTATGATTTTACCTTTCTCATGCTTTTGCACTGCATGATCTTCATAATCTGCAGAAGCACCAAAGTGATCTGAGCCTTGGTAGTTCCTCCTGAAAACCCTCCTCATCCTTGAAGAACTTTCCAGAAAATCTAGCCTCCAGAAAACCTGGAAATCCACGGTTTTAAAGTTAGATATATCTGATCCGTCATTCTTTACAATAGATAAATCCAAGGTAACCAGTAACATACGCGTTGAGAATTGCATAAATGGTCACAAAAAGGCCCAAAAAGACATTTCATCTCTATCAAGGAGTGAATCAGCTTGCGCCACTCACGCATTCCAGTGTTTAAGCGGTGCCTAGCTATTATATCAACTTGTGACCTCCTGTCAACCTAAACCCATGAAAAGAGATTTCAGGATAATTGTAATCTGTGACTGCACAAGTATATATGCATAATTATACTAACAGAAATTATACCTCAGATCGTTGCATGTTTCTAGCCAAAGCTAAACTTCCAACGAGGATAGCAATATATTTATAGGATAGAGCGTTGAAGTCCTTCCCATACACGGATTTTGAATCAACTGACTGCAAGCATTCCATCCAAGCTGTTCCCATGGCTTCAGAAGCATTCCATCTCTTTACACGTTCTGTATCACTTTGTTGCCGTCGCAGCGCTGAAGTAGCCATTGCCACAGCGCTGAGACCCCGTCCTGAACCAATCTTTGCATTGCGTTCAAGGTCTCTTGCAGCAGCCAGGGCAGCTGCTTTTGCAGCAGCCTTGTCCTTGGCAGCGGCTGGAGATCTGCTAGGTGCCTCCAAAGGTTTCTGAAAGCTAGAAAAAGTTCGAAGTTTAGTTGTTTTCCGCTCTAGCAATGAAGAGTCACGCCTCAGATGTGAAGAAGCAGGAGAAGCAGTGTTTTCTCCTCCAGCAGCACCAGCAGCAATCATTGCCAATGCCATAGCAGCAGGAGGTGATGCAAAAGCAGCAGCCCAGCTAGGAGATATCATAGCAAGAGCAGCCTAAAGGGTGATGTTAATTGTTCAGACATTGAGATCAAATGGGAATCTATAGCAATCAGTAAAAAATCTAGAAGGTTTGAAAAAATATAGTTCGCTCAGCATGTTCAAAGAAAAGCTAATTTGTTTTATAGCATATATAAGAAATGAGAGGGAGATATAACTAGACAATTGCAGCTACTGATCAAAATAAAACAGACAAATTATAGAATAGTCTTAAATGAAACCTAAACTATTTCATTATGGTGCAGCATTGACAAATTTTCAAAGGTGGTCTTCGCATATGTGCTTGTGGCAACACTAATCTAGAGAGAGAGAGAAATTAACTAATGAGCACTGGTGCTCATCTTATTCTAAGCACCAGTGACATGGCTTATCTATCAATGAATTGATATGCCATGTCACCAATGCTTATCATAAGATGAGCTCTGGTGCTCATTATATCACTTCTCTATTTATATATGGTCCGATAGCGTGGGCTTATGTCATGTAGGTGATTGATCTATTTGATTTATTTAACATTCCTAGATGTTTTGACCTTCTTAAATTTATGGTAAAAAGAAATAACAATAATACAAGTTAGCTTAGCTAACCCCATTCTGAACCATTTACAGTTTGGGTTTTGACTATTGGCAAAACATGATGATAAACCAATCTTAAACAACTTTTTAGAGGATATCGAGGTAAACAGAGCCGAGTTTTCTGTGTACTTTTATGTTTCTTAACTGGTTTTTAAAAAATGAAGCTCAATGAAATAATGATTTTGACCAAAATTTAAGTTATGTTTAGGTGGTTAGAAAAATGAAAAGAAGATAACAAGAAAATGAGTATGTTCAAGTTTCTTAATAAATGGTAATGACATAGGACTCTTGGCACGTTGACTTCGTGGACAGCTAGGGATGTCTCCATTTGCTATTTAAAAAGTAAATTGCTAAGGATTCAAGGTAAGTGAACCAGCTTAATTGTCCTTTATATGTACAATTTTATGTGTAAAATCTTGCTTGTGGATGAAAAGCTAATTATGAGCAGAGAACACAAGCAAGATTCAATTTGATAATCATCCTAAATGTTATCAGCCATATTACTAATGCATATATCTGGAAATATGAGGTGGGCCAAATGTCTAGGTCGGAACATGAACAGCAGGTAACTTAACATATACAATCAGAAGGTGGTATGGTATACGCTGAACACACTACTATCTACACTGCCCCCTTCTTGATGGGACTCTATAACTTGAGACAAGCTGCTATGAAACAAAATAGATAACAGAAATGTAATTCAAATAAGACATTTAGCACAGAAACCTCGATAGGCAAAGCATCTGCAGCCAAGGCACGGTCATCGGCAACAAGAGGATTTATACCATCTGCAGTAGCAAGTTCATGAATTCCTGCCAAAAGGGGTCGCCACCTTCTTAAAATGGCAACGAATGGAGGTACAATCACCTCCAGATACCGTTTGCGCAGAGGGGTCCGGTCCATGCCAATAGCATGCCACACCTGCAGGAATATTGAAACACTAAGATAATAACAACACGAGGGAAAACACCAGCTTCCATTGATGCAAGAAAAATATGTAAGACATTATGTTATATAGGGGAAATAGGAATAGAATCAGGAAATAAATGTCCAAGAATGACCAAAAACAGATGTTAAAACCAATAAAACCAGGCCAACAATGGTATAAAACTGACCTCAGAATATAAAACACATGAAGCAACCAAAACTCGCTGTCTTTTCGACTCAGTAATTGCCATTTTCAGGATAGGAGATAATACACTGTACAACATCATTAACTATGAATCAGTTTCATTCAAAAAAAAAAAGTGAAAAGCATGGAAGGGCATTTCCTGGGTGAGTGGAACATAATAGATTTTTTGTCATGTGACAGAACTAATAAACATGATCCTTTTAGTCAAGATAAACATGCAACAGTTAGTAGCAAAATAATGTAAAGGAAGTCATATAAACTGTGGGACAAGGTCTTCAAGTTGACCAGAATGATCAGTATGCGTAATACCTCCAGAGCAATGACGCTCGTGGTTTTCTCATTGACATTCGGGTATTTGAGTCAAAAGATGCAATATTGCTGGCTTGTCGACCTAAATTTTCCAGCGACCTATCTTCCATACTAAACATGAGCATGCGGTCATCACCTTCATCATCTTCCCTCAATGAAACAAGCACCATTCGGAGCATACATAGGAATGGTTGGTCACTGTCTAATAACTGGTGAAGTCCTGATATGCCTCCCATTCCAGTACCAGATCCTCCTCCAATACCAAGACCACCACCAAGTTCAGACTCATCTAATAACAAAGCTTGAAGCATTGCAACTGACTTTTTTATTAATGGAAGCTCTATCCAGTTTCCATTAGTGTCTTTCTCCAGTGCGGATTTCCAAGATTCCCAGCCACTGCCACCACCACCGAAGTCTGATGCCTTTGAAGGAAGGCCAAAACCATACCACAATCGACTCCTGTATTTCCATCCTTCAACAAGATCTACAACACAGCTTCCATATGATACAAAAGCACAGTTAACCGATTCATAAGGTTCTGCTGCAGCAGCAGCAGTAAGCCGTTCCATTACTGCTGCAGAAATTTGCCCATTAGTATCAGCCATTGAAGCAAGAACCTAGTTCACATGAGATAGTTTAGATTTTACTAGGAAGCATGATGATTCGCAATAATATAAGAGGCAAACTTTAATCCAATACATATTCATGATCTTCCATGAGCAATGGTACAATACGTAGTCAAACACAAAGAGCATTGGTAACAGAGCCATCAAACTGACAGGTACACATAATATTTGCATAAGAGAAACAGACTAAGCTTATTCATAAACCCAGTATGCTTACCATACTTTGAAAACCATTTGAAGAAGGAGCATTGTGAACCAAAGATGAAGTAAGAAAATAAAAATAATATGAAAAGAAAAAGGCATGTCCATGGAGATAAACCTGACACGACAGGAATGATAGAAGAACTACAAAAGCAAGTGTACCAATTAACTGTGTGCAAGCCAGCTATGTGTAAAATAATCAATCTAGCAGCATCCATACGTCGAAAGAAGTGTATCAATTAACTGTGTGCAGGCCAGCTATTATGCATAAAATAATCAATCTAGTTGCATACATACGTCTAGAGAGAGTCCTTTAGAGTTACTAGATGCTGAGTTATGAGCAGTCACCGGTTCAAGAGTTTCTCCGCCCACCGCAGTTGAAGAGGGGTTGCCCACAGGCATTATATTTGAAAGAGAAGGAGATATAGCTGGCAAACGTGAAACACTATAAAGTTTGCTTTGTAATCGTAAATGATCTTCGACAAGCATCAGAATCACAATTGCATTCTCAACCAAAGCTACAGAAAGCTGAGCAGCATTCTCTGATTCCACCTTCGCATCCTCAGGTGACAATCCCTCAGCTGCCACACCAGCTGCTACTGCTGCAATAATTTGAGTCTGCAGTAATAAAACAGTAGCACGTAGACATTGTTATAATATAGGAAGATATAACATGCATCCTTAATTACATACAAGATTTTCCAAATGCAACTCAAATAATCTTAAGCATAAAGAAAAAGGACCAATAATGAGCATTTAAAGGGGAAGGCATTTGGTCAAAGGTGAACCGAAACTAAAAGTTTTGCCAAATTACCAAAACAACAGTTCTGAGAATAAGTCATAAATGAACTTATACTTTCTTGTTTAAAAGGTTAAGACAAATGACTATAAGCTTCTTGAAATGCTGAAACTCTCTAGAGGAACATTATTCCAATAATCTGAACCTCATTCTTAAAGTCAATAATCAATAGAAAATTATTAACAATCAATAACTTAGAAGGTGAAGATGAAAGAAATATGAAGTTTATGGGAAAAAACTGAACTTAAGATTTTGAAAACAAAACCAGAAAGATCACCTGAGCCTGTAGTTCTCTTGCAGCGAAGTCCAGCAAGTCACCCAAAAGCCTTCTTTTGAATATGGGCAATGATTCTTCACGTCTAGAAACAAATGAAGATGGTAAGGACAAGTGCATGGCTCTAATGGTAAACGAGAACAAAAATTAAACCACAGCATGAGCCATTTGGTAAGCTAACATTAATTGTGAAACATTCGAGGCGAATAAGGGATACACGAGTAATGTCATTACACAGGAAAATTTAGAGGAAAGTACGAGCAGATGCATTCACTTTCAAATGAAAGAGAAGGGAGTGTGCCCTTGGAAACTCCAGGATATTTCAAATGCTTGAAATAATTTCTTGGAATAAGAGTAATTTGCTCCTCATACAGGTTATATTGTATTTTGTGAAAGCTTTCCCTTCAGTTCTAGTATACCATGCACTATTGAAATTATAGTATCCAACCTCTCTCAGAAACAAAATTATCCAGAAATTTTGGTTAAATAGTTCTAATCTTTATGATAAGATTTACAAAATAACGAGAACTCCTACAAAGAAAGGGTTGGTAAAAGGAAAAAAAGGTCTATATACAGTAGACCAATAAAAATAAAACCCAATTTTAGTTATGTGGTCTTATATTACAAATTCAACTGACAAGTGAAGTGACAGATGCCATCAGGAATCTGACTAACACACAATGCCACTTACACGAGAACAGAGGGAGATAAATGTTGTAGTTTGAGGAGGTATGGTGTAACATATATTAGTTTGCCGAGGAGATAAGGGCTTTGTGAATTTTATCAGGCTTTAAAATTATTAATAACCGATTTAAGCAATGGTACTACTCTTTTGTTAACAATGACAAAGTACCCTTAAGTGTACCTATTTTTTGAAGGATTTTAGTAATTCAGGAGTTTTTATAACATTGGTCATTGGCCCTTGAAATTAGGTAGGTTGGTTTTATTTGGGTTTAGTTTGGAATCAGAGTAACATGTGGTAAGTCCTAGAATTATCGAGTGCTTTCTTCATGGAGTTGTAATCTGTATGTACGACAAAGATTGACAATAAAACTGAATAAAAGTTCCACCGTGGATTTAATCTTTGAAGCTCTCTTGCACCATGAAAAAGAGTGACGGAAATCGTGCATCACCCAGATCTATCAAATTCTAGGATGAACTATCTATATCCAACAGCAATGTTTTAGAATGAATGCCAGATATTGCGGCAATACCTAATCCTTTGATCTCCAATGCTAGAACCACCAACCATAGAAAGCCATTCTGCACAATGAATTGCAGCTTCAATATCCTGTCAAAGTAATGACAAAACATATAAATGAAACTGATGAATTGTAATCCAAACATGGAATCAATGCAACATCAAACAAGAGAAAAACTGAATCATTATAGATAAGCCTCACAACAGAGGTTTTGGCTAAAGAACCTATATGACCATCCTAACTTGATTCTGAGCATATGCATGGCTGCAGAGAAGATAGTTTAGAAAAGAAGACCAAGTAAAAAGAAAGACTCTGTACATCAACATTGAAAAATAAAGCGCCTTGTTTTTCTTTGCCTGAAAGATCTACTGGAAACAGCTAGGTAGGCAACTCAATAACTAGTCAACAAAGAAATGTTTCAATCTCAGACACAACCTTCAACCTGAAGATTAGCTACTATGATTACTAATATAATAGGTTTCCATCTCAGACAACAAACTGATTTCTCTTCTAAAAAAAAAGCGCTATTATGATTACAATAATAATTAGAATTTTCATCAAATACTTTTTATTTAGTACTATCTACACTCTGTCTCAACAGAGATTCTATTTGTGCATTTAAATTAGAGGAAGATAAAACTTGAAATTGTAGATCAAAAAGAATAGACGCAGCAGTATTAACTGAGCACGGTGCTAAGCTCTTCTAGATCAAATTTCGGTTCAAATCATAAGCAGTATTTTTTTTTTCAAAATCATTCTGATTGTCTAGCTGCATTACCAGATTTACGACAAAAAAGTTATCATTTTAACTTTTAAGTTTAGTTATTGGCTTCCACTGCAAACATCAATAACATCTCGATTGATTCACACTTGTTAAAGTCCTAGTAGTGCTACTTCTATCTCGTAATTTTCTTCCAAAAATGTTGGTGGCCAATTTATGATACAATGCAAAAACAAAGAGTCAAAGAACTTGAACCTTCCATCCATCCTTCTGGCGCATAGAATGCTCTAACATGATAATCAAGAAATTGTGTATAAAGTCCTCTACATCGCTTGCGTTGCATGAATTTGTATTTTTACTTCCACTTTTCTGTACAAATGAATGATAAGAGTGAAAACATGCATATTAAATTAAACATATTACGAAAAGAGACATCATAAAAACACCCAGACCAACCATTACTACATGAAAGACTTTCTTCCTACTACGCATATGACATATTTTTTCACACTCCAATTGCAATAGCAAAAACAGAATCGATAAATGTTTGAATATGAATGTTGATAGAAGTACCTCATGATTAGATATGAGGATCTCTAAAATCCACTCAGGCCATTCATCCATTTTTGTAAGACTGCTTCTATTTTCTGGATGACTGCATGCCAAAATCAGAAGATCCTGAAACCAAAAGTAAGTATAAGAACTAAAAAAACAGTAGGACTATGGTATGGAAAGATTAAGCAGGTGAATAAAATAATCATTCGAAGTGATGATACATTAACATTATTAGTTCACCATAAAATGCAAACTGTTTTTCCAAATAAAGACATTGTAGAATTAAAATGATGCAAATAAACCATAAATCAATGTCGGGATGAGAAAACGTTTAGGATGATTTCTCTTTCTTCGCTCTGCTTTGTGAGATACTAATGAGCCAAAAGCCAGCTAAATGGAGTCAGGCAAATATGATTAGCCTATCAATAGCCAAGTCACACTTCAACTTCAAAAGCAGACACAAAGATCATTAACGCTCAAAAAAGGAGAAAACCCAGAAGATGCACTGTGTAAGCCTTTTCTAGCAAATCTTGACATGTAAGTTTATCAAGATGTACACTTCTATCGTAAATTTTAATTAGCGTGAACTTTGTCCTGTCCCCTAGCGAACCACAAATATCTATCAAGTTTTTACCATAAAAGATAGAGAAGAGAATCTGAAAACAGCATATGACTGGTTAGTTCTGCAATCAGATATTCAGCGCACAATTAGTTTGCATGCCACAACCAAGTACCTGTAATCCTCGACTTTGCAATGCCATAGATGCGTATGGAAGAGAACGAAGGAGAACCAACAATAGCTGCAGATGCTCAAAGCGGTGACCTGAATCATACAAGTATAGACCTTCATCTGTTGAAGACATGTTTATCTGAAAAAGAGAAGCATCTCAGATATCAAGCAACCCTTGATAAGTAGAATTAACTGAAAATTCTTTGAATGTAGGTTATCATCCATACGCAGGCTTTTTCAGATACTCTAATTCAGCAACTCATTTAACATTGGATGCACTCATAATTCTTATCAGGTAGAATGTCATCCACTCACTAGATCATGAATATGTTATCATTCTATCGCTTACAGATGAAAGGTCACTTGAACAACTTGCTACAAGTAAATATGATGCACATAAACATTTTAATCAGGTATTTGACTTTCATTGTTTAATGTTTCTATGACACTTCTAGAACAACTTTATTATAAATTTATTATCATGATATCACATGAATAACCAGTACTAGGAATTTAGCCGGAAGAGAGATATTTGGAAAACCCGATTTCTGAGGCCTTAATTGTACGATTTAAAATTCAACTGCTTTCTTCTCGGCTGACTAGGAATTCTCAGTGATCTCTTTCGGCTTTGAAGCGGCTCACCCCTCCATTCCAAAACATTCATAGAGGTCCTCAGGCAGACATCCAAAAAAGGGGACTCAACGGCAGTACAGCACCAAAGACGTATGGTCTCACCATTATTTCAAGTATCTTAGAGAGCCTTTGGTCACTGATTGCACCAACTAATAGATAATTGGATTCATCACAAAAGACTATCAGTAGAAAAGAGGGAAAATTCTCTTGAAGTCTCAGCCCCTGTTTGGGCTCCATTTTTCCAGAAATGAATTTTTTCAAAATCCATTTTCAACCACACATTCTCCCATAAAATAATGAATGTTACACGTAAGCCAAAAACTTTTCCTTGTTTTTAATCCCACATTTTCCTAAAAAATCAATATTCTAAAACACATCTTCCCCCCAAAATCTCATTTTAATGGAGCCCAAACAAGGGCTCAATTTAATCAATGATCCAGCCGCATCCACTTCTAAGCAAACAATGGCTCAAAGATCACAAAAACAATCTCACATTACTACTCTGCAATGTTGCAATAAATGTAAAATAAACAAGTATTTTACCTCAAACATTACTTTGAAGAATATTTTTATCCTCTCCATCCACGTGGCTTGTCAAATAATTTATGACTTCGAATTTAAATGAATATATCATTTAATGTCATTTAATTGTCACTTAGACTGATGCTTAGCATCAGCGAGCATTACTTTATTTTTGACAACTCACCAGTAGAGTTGAAGACAATATTGAAATTATTAAATTTACCACCCCATAATAGCTTAAGCTTTTAAATGAGAAATAGTTTAACATGTTATTAGAACTCACAAAATATCTGCTTTCAAGCCTCACGACCATCAATTTATAAAAATTGTGCACGTGTCATGCTTTTTATGAAAAAATGAATCCGACATGCACGCGAGGGAACATGTTAAAAATAATATTTAAATGAATAAATTTGCCTCCTCTGGAACAACTTAAGCTTTAGGAGAGGTAATTCAACACAGTTTTAACATCAAATCTATAATCCCCTCAACTTTGATTTTGAAATTATTAGATATGTCTGCGTTACTTTCTCCCAATATTTATTTACACATTAAATGGAAATTTAAAAATTTAATGAGAATGTGCTTCCACAAGTGACTGCTTTACAACACAACCCCAAACAAGAAATATGGAAAGGAAGAAAATATTTCCACGTAATCAAATGACTAACAAATGTAAGCATAGTAGGTATTAAACCTACTGGTAACAAGAGAACTAGAGCAGGTGGGAAAATTCAGATAGACCCATTTAAACCACAGCATCATGATACTGATATTTAGAAAAGAAAAAAATCAATGGGCAAAACTGTCACAGTGACCAAAGCATTGTCACCTCTCAAGTAATTACTTGTAACACATTGTAGAGATACTTCGCCCACACAAATGATAGGGCAAGATGTCACTATCAATATAACCATGCATCACAGTCCAAAAAACAATAGCAGAGCAACAATGCCCTCCATCAGTACCTATCATCTAAAGGTGCGCCTCTTCCATTGCCCTCAAGGTTGAAAGGTGGCCAGAACATATTAAGTAGATCATGTACAACATGAGAACATTATATATATTCGGAAAAAATAAAATCAAATTATGTTCCATTAGTGGCGTGTTTTAGAACAGCAACAAAAGAACAGTAGCATAGAAAATTGATCACCCCACCTTCAACCATCTCCTGGCCAAACAGGAAAGCTAAACACAGTTTACTCAGGAATAGAAAATTCGCAATATACATGCCCAAAAAGTTGGCAACCAGAGTAATGCACACAAAACTGCAACATTGGAGCACTAAGCAGGAGAGAAGACAACATGAGACATACCGAGGCAGCCAGTAAAGCTGTGTATACTCTGCTTGTCAAAAGCCTGTTTGGTGCTGCTTCGAAAGCCTTTTGTAAACCAAAAAGAAGGAGGGAGACCTTATCATCAAACATGGTACCTCCTCCCTCAAGCAAACCGAGAATGTTGTTAGTCAAATCGGGGGGAACAGGCTTATCAAATTTTAGATATCCTGATATTACTAAAGCACTCAAGAGGTTAATAATGCCAACGATGATACCATCACTTTTGTCAATGTTATACACATTATTCCGTGCATTTTCAGCACTTATTGAATAACTTATGCCGCCCAAATTTTTAATAAAAGGATTTTCAGGGATGGACGACATCCTTTCAATATTAGATATCATTGAGCCATCAAAAGACTTGGGTTGATAAGCCTTTGCCTGTGAAGTTAAATCATCTTTATCCATAGGTCCTGTATCATTATAACCAATATCTTCTGAAGCCCCGTTCCCAATGTCTAATTCAGTTTTCTGGGATGATAAAGCGTCATCACTCTTGGATGAAAAGTTTGAAGCATTAATATCTCCAGCTTTCGCTTCTCGCTGCAAAAGAACAAGAAGTGTTTCCACGCCACCTGATGATTTAAATGCATCGGCAAAGGTTTTAGCCCTGGATGTATTTGGTTGAACCACCAACCTATATATCAGGTGTAGCATCCTGACAATCTGGAAGGAAAAGTTGTAGAATAAGTTCAAAGAGAGGTCAGACATACTTTTAGAACTTTTGGATGACTAAAATCATAATATTTGAGACCAGATCAAATACTTGAGGACAGTGATTCCACATTATTGTTTGCATAGAGGCAGTCAAAATTGAAGGATATAAAGTTAAATAATATATCAGCATTCAATGAGTTAGATCACTGCATTTGCTTTTGGATATCAATCACGTACTTCCTGAAAATATAGTAAAGGGAAAACGGAAGTGTGCTCCTGCGCACCAGCTGAAAAAGCCCTTTCCCTTTTTAATAATAATAAATAGCTAGAAGCTATCGCTTCAGGTCAAAGCATTAAAAAAAGGACCGGGAAACGCGGCAGCATAGGAACGTCAGAAATGCAAACAAACATAACCTAGTCATATATCACATGGTTTAAACATGTTACTTTTAAAGGTGCCCAATAATTAAAAAACAAGCATGTTATATAACATTGTTAACCAGGGAAAAACAAATTCTCTTGCTGTAGTTTGTCAAGTTGGAAGTACCCCATATCTAGATATGGTGGCAAGTTACAAACTGATAAGAAATCTGAACCACGGGAACTTGCAGACAGAATGACAACCAAAACTAATCACCATGAGCAATCAACCTTCACTCTTGAATCTTCACAAGACGCTTATTCGTGAATATTCATGACAGAAGCATATGAATATTGATCATTAACAATAATTTTCAACGAAATAACCTAAAGAAACTCTTATTCACCAAAGCAATGTGATTCTAGTGAACACATTAGAGGAGGTAGCAGTAGACCAACATTATTATTATTATTATTTTGATAACCGTGAATGTCCAGGCCAGTTTGCGCGCACCTCGACTAATCTCATGGGGCCATGAAGTTTACGGTGGGGTGCTCACCTCAATGGCCCTAATGGGACTCGAATTGGTGACCCCTTGATGAAGGAGGTAAATCGCAGGTTATGCCTCCAAAGATACAGGGTGAAGTAGACCAACATTATCATGGCCATAATGTGTGGTTGTAAAAGTTTTGATTTCATCGAACCTTTTAATAGAAGTTGTGCTAGATCCAATGATTTTTTTTGTTCACACCAAGTTAATTGATAATAAGACTTAGTTATTTCTTGTAGTTGAGGTTGTTCTTGTAAAAACTTCTAGCCAGATTTTCTCCAGTAGGGTCATGATTAAAGTTCAAGGGTCATGATGAAAGTTCAACAATGCCAAAACTAAGCTTGATGATTTCTACAATATTGATTTACAATGAACTGTTATAAATTTATAATGCATATAGTATAGCCATAGCATTTATGATCAACCAAACGAAAATTCTTATTCAAATTTTGAAATTACAAGATAAGAAACAAAGTTAAAGGGATCATTTAGGAAAATATCGAAAATTTAAAGGAGAAAGAATACTAATAATTTTAAACATTTACAGTCAGTGCCAATTAACTCCATTTGATGAGAAAGAAGCTGATAATGATGTAATATCTCATTTGACAACTGAAAAGTGACTGGCTGGAGAACTGAACACTAAGAACACTCCACCCTTGTTCACATTTTGAGCAACTGACTCAATCAAGTTTCTTCGAACTACTCTTCCAAAGTAGAGAAAGATGGAAAAATCAGTTTCATAACGAGTCATGGGCACAGAAATATTCTTGTGCCACAAACCAAAAGCCCATCAATTTGAGTAATATCATTTTATATACACCCCAAAATAGACAAGAACGTTAGATGTCTTTCTAAAGCAAGGAGTCAAGCAGTTTAAAAAATTCTAGCATTTCTAATAACATAATATCACAAAAAGCAAGACATTCAATAATTATGTTATAAAGCATGAAAAAAGATAGAATGCTATGAAAAATGTAAAAATTAGCATGCTTCACCAAACAACTATCCTTGAATTGTTCACTCTAAGAAGCGTCTTAAGTCAGAAGGTTTATGCCATTTAAGGAAAAATGTGAGGTCACTACAACTCAAAAACTGTGCATCTGTGATTATACAATTCAGCATACTCATTAGATTAAGTTGTTTTCATTCAATTCCACTAAGCAACTTTTCATAAATAACAAATTCTTAAGTTGTCAAACATGGCCAAATAAAAATTCTCTCGATAGTTGAAACCAAGAACTTAACCCTTGTTTGAGCCCCATTTTGGGGAAAAAATGTATTTTGGAATAGTGTCTTTTTGGAGAATGTGTAGCTAAAAGTAATGTAAAAATTTTTGATTTACGTGTAAAATTAGTTTATTGGAGAATGTGTGGTTGAAATTGAGTTTTAAAAAAATGAGTTTTGATAAAATGGGGCTCAAACAAGGGCTTAACATGAGAACTGAGAAGGTATTGATTCATTCACAGGAACAAAACAAGTTTTAGTCAAAAATGGCTATTTTACCTGATTTGGTTGAGGGCAGTCAACCATGAACCCAAGTAAACACCGAACATCCTCCACAGCAAAGGATGGAGGAGCTGCCACAACTAAAAGTTCAATAACCACTAATAGTTCATCAACCAAAGCATTCACCTCACCAACAAGGCGAGCATCCTCATTAATAGAAAACGTAACGACAGAGTCACTTTCGTGAATGGTCCAATAGCATCGCCTGCAACCATCTAAAAGCATCTGAATAGCATTAGCATCTCGCATGACAGATGACTCAGTGAAAACCATATCTGCAAGTGAAGACAGAAGCTTTTTTTGTAGTCCATAGCTGCATAAACTCCAAATTTTAAGATCAAGTAACAGTGTACTAAAAAGCTGCACTTTGAGTGAATGGTTAAACTTCTGGGACTGACATAAAGCGACAATTGCGGAAACAAGTTCCTCATCTCCAACTCCATAGTCATTTGAAACGTTAAGCAACGACAAAGCTTGCAGGAGATAATTTAAGATTCTCGATAAAACTTCAGGGCCTCTTCTGCGACACAACTCTTCATTGTTCCCAGGGTGTTGAATGGCCAAAGAGATAATTCTGAATATGGGAGCAGCAAGAGAAGTAGTGACCGAAGACAAAGAGAGGTCATTTTGGAGTGGTTCCAGGCTATTCTCATTCACGTTGCTCACCACTAGTGGAAGTAAGGACATTGGACCTCCATGAGCCAGGGCCCACAGAGCTTCTGTTGGCCGTACTCTTGTAGCGACATACACTTGACCAAGAACCTCCGCAGGTCTTCGAAGCATGCCTGAATAGCAAGGCACACTGTTGATTACAGAGAATAAGTGTTTCAAGCTGTAGGCATGCAGAGAAGAGAAGCAAGAACTCTATTCTAGAGAGACTGTGTGCAATAGATTTTGGGAGAAGGTCCAGTGTATTATGTTCCCACCAATTAATAGACAAAGTCAAGCCTACGTATATGATTTAAAATTCCAGAAGCAATCAGCTTGAGCACGAAAATAGAAACTCAACTCAAACACACCTTATCTCGACATAGTCTCTATTCCTATTTAATTACAGAGAACAACAACAAAATCAAAATAGTTAAAACTAGATGAAAATGTAAAAGAAAGAAATATTTTGGAAACTATACCAATCCCCTCAAAGAGAGGGAAATATGTCTTCTCAGCAAACATTATCCTGCTACAAATGGTCTCTAAAATCCGGCAGTTCAAAGGAAATTCAATTACTCTAGAGTTACGAAACAAGCTCCAGATATGATCATAGATCAAGAGGACAGATTACATGGTAGAATCTTGCGTGAAATAAAATTGAAGACAACAATAACTGGACATCAGATTGTTAATTTTGGTTGAACTTTCCTAAAATGTAGAACTTCTGATACCTGCAGCACCAGAAGGAGAAGCATCTGGACAGTACCGCCCACTGAGTAAGTTGGGATGATAAAGTAGATGAAGACATCCAGCAATTTCTGCATCCAGAAGTGCACTGTCTTGTGCCATACTTTGGACATGGTGAGTTGTGGCTAGCCATGGGGACCCAGCCCCACTGCCAAAAGAAGGCAGCACATCCCCTCCCCTAGAAGCCAACCGTGCCATTCTCTCTGGCCCAATAGGTTCCTTAAAAATATATACAGGCCCCATCTCAGCAAACAAAGGGCATTGACGACGACGACGTTGTAAACCAGCTATAGTTGGCGGAGGATTAGTCCCAATACAGCAAAATGCCAGTGGCTTGGAAATTCGTGGGAAATCAAAATGACGACTTTCATACAGAGAACCATCTACGTACAACCTTAA
Organism: Fraxinus americana; assembly: GCA_035079005.1. Taxonomy (NCBI): domain Eukaryota; kingdom Viridiplantae; phylum Streptophyta; class Magnoliopsida; order Lamiales; family Oleaceae; genus Fraxinus; species Fraxinus americana. Next base: position 19,869,952 of record CM068714.1, read on the forward strand.
CTCACTCTCTGACTTTCCAAGGAGCGCCTGCTTGCAAGTATGTTCAAGGCCAATAAAGTACCAACACTGCGGCTTGAACGCATGAGTAAAATGCAAAGATTTCCTCCCCTTCCCACTCACACATTCAACAACCAAAAATTGTGCATGGAAATATGCCTCCATCCCATGATTATCAGCAGATAAGAAACTGAACAGTCGAGGCATGTGTGCTGTGCCTTCACCAGCTAGAGCACTAGCAGCAGCTGCCGCCGACATATGAGATGATTTCCCTGATGTGGCAGCTGCTGCAGCTGCAATTGCAGCAGCTGTAGTTGCTGTGCTTAAATTATCTGCAAATGACTCAATGTAGATCCAAGTTGCAAATGCAAATCCATTAGTAAAAGGCCATCGGCTCTCTCCCGGACCAAGCAGACCAGAGCTTTCACCATCGAACTCAAAAGTACATGCTGGACCCCTGACCTCTTTTCCACCCATAGCTTTCTCCAGAGAAAGAACTAAATGAGCTGCCCACGGGGTGGTAAGTAGTTTTGTAATGACATGAAGCCACTGATGCAGGTCTCTTGGACTAAGAGAATGACCAGCTAAGTACTGAATGCAGGAGCAAAGAGGAGTTCCATCCCATTCCGATTTCTCAGGTGAACCAACATCATGAACAAAAATTCTCTCAACTGAGTATAGCAGCACCCCCAATAAACCAGCCACACAGCACATATGTCTGTTTCTAGTGCAAGCACGCAATATAGCAAGCAAACCTCTTACCATCCGACTCCTAGGAGACATGAAACCCTCAAAATCCCCAACAGCAGGAAGCCAAGGAATGAGCTCACCTGACACAATGGCAGCCCTAGAGTTCAGCATAACACTAGGAGGATTGTCATCTTCATCCTCTTCAAAAGACTCAACACCTCCCATCGTGGCAAGAAGCGAATCAACTACCAAGTAAGCAATGGTAACAGCCTCCTCGCCATTCCCAAAACTCTCAACGCCACTCACAATATTCTTCAGCTTTTCCAAGCTTTCCGTTTTGCCCATTATAGCAGAATCTACTAAATGCAATAGCTCCGGAGACACATTAAGCATAACCTGTTTAGACTTGGGCTTTTGAGGGGACTCAACAGGAGAGTATCCACTATCTCCATAGAAATGCAGAGCGGAATCAAGACTAGCTGAAGAGGATACCGTAACGTTATTGGTCAAATCTCTCTTGGGCCCGGGGCTTGAAAAATGGTGATCATGATGCACCTCTGCATCTGGGGGAGAATTAAATCCTGAGGTTGGAACATTTCCAAAGGAAAACTCAAATGTTTCTTCACTTCCACCAGACGAATATCTCAAATTATCTGGACTCAAAGACTCATTCACATCCTCAGCATTTTTATTATGTTCTTTCAATGGTACATGCTCAAAAAGATCATCATCTACAACAGGAGAAGATGAATCAACTCCTTGCAAAACTAGATTGGTACCTTCATTATCTGCAATATTACTACGTATCTCAACTTTTTCTGTAAGAGATGTTCCCACAGTATTGTCTACATCAGTTCCTTCTCCATGGGTTTCAGAATTCCTACCAGAAAATCCTCTATTGTCCCTTGTTTCTTCTTCTTCTTCCATTGTCTAAAACTACGTACTTGACCTTATAGAGACCTCATCTGATTTACTTATGGTGCAGGTTTACCTGAAAGACCATAAAAGTACGCCATTGTGAAATCCAACATTTACAAAGATCCCGAATTGAAGTGAAATCAAACATTTATAAAGTTCAAACATTTTGTTAAAACCCAAAAAAGAAAAAAAGAACTTAATTCATTTTTCCACTGAAATGAACCTTTCCCTCTTCTTTCTAGCTTAGCATAATATCAAGAAATTTCATCAATTGGGATTTTCAAAAATATGGTGGTCAATGCAAGCCCGGAATCCAAACAATTCAAAAATTGAAACCAAAACAAACCAATATTGACTAACCGATTAAATAAGAATTTCCCATTACGCAAAGATGACGTAAGAAACAAAAAATGAGATAAAACTTGGCACAGAATAATCACAAATTAACAAAAATTGTACAACCAATAAAAGTCAAGAGTGAATGTTACACATACTTAGCATCAGATCTAGTTTACTTAAACAATGCATTGCTAATTTTCAAACTTACTCTAATGTTGATCATATATTGCCCCGTACTGGTTCAAAAGATTCCAAATTTATGAAACCCAATCTATTTGGATATCAATTAAAACCAAATATTAACATGGAAAAACAGTGTTATTTAGTGATTCTTACCTTAAAAGATCGGAAAAAAGCACCGATGTGAATTATTAATTTAGAGATGGATTATTAATGAAAAAAGTGATGATTTCAATCAAGAACAGGAATGGAAAATTGAATCAGACGGGGATCGAAATGGGAGGCGAGTAGAAGGCGAGAGAGAAGGCCGAGCAAGACGACCACTTTTAATTAACTATTAGTGTTCTTGGCCCAATGGGCCTTTTCGCATTGCGTAAAGGAGAAGTAAAGTCCACTTGGCTAGTTCAGAATAGAGAAACTGGAAAGGGTAATGCTACATGTACACACACACTTTTACACAATTTTTTACACCTCTCTCACATGGAGGGGGGTCCACGATTATTTTATTATGTGTGGGCCCCCTTCCATGTGAGAGAGGTGTAAAAGATTGTGTAAAAAATTGTGTACACTTAGCATTATTCAACTGGAAATTATACCCACAGAAGATCTTAACATTTTTAAGTGAAAATTACCCAATTCCCTACTTTTGGAGATTCAAATTCCAAAATCAGATTTTAAGGTTTAAGTTTCAAAAATCAGATATTTTGTATATAGATATAGGTTTTTTATATTTAATTAATGTTAATAATAATATTATAAAAATTAATTTATAAAATAACTAAATATTTATAAAACCAAAACCTAATTAAAATCACTCTCCTCCCTATCTCTTCATCCATTTTCGCCGGCACTCTCCTCTCTCTCTTCATCCATTTTCGCCCGGCACTCTCCTCTCTCTCGCCGTCGCCGCCCGTCTTCGCCCGCCATCTTCGCCTATGGCCGCACCCTCCCCTCCCCTCGTCGGCCAAATCGCCACCGAAAAGCCGATTTCGTTGCCTGGAGAAGCAACAAATCGCTTTTCCGCAATGATTTCGCCGTAGCGATTTCGCTGCTTTTCCGGCAGCGATTTCGCTGCTCCAGGCAGCGATTTCAATTTTATTTTTGTGGAAGAATGGGTTCCTGATTTGTGCTATGCGGTGGTGGTTTTTTGGTTTTTGATTTGTATTGTGCGGTGGCGGTGGTAGTCGTGGTAGTGGGTGATGGTGAAATGGGGTGGTGGTGGTGATGGGTTTTTCAATTTGTATTTTTGTGGTTGCTACTAGTTCCCTTTTTTAAGTTTTCAAGTTTGTTTTATCTGATGGTTGTGGTGGAGTTGCTGGTGGTGGCATTGGCGGTGAGGGTTGGTGATGATAGTGGTGGTCATGGCGGTGGTGCGTTGGTTGTAAGTGGGATGCGCATGGGATGGGGGTTGTGACCGTTTGTGGTCGATTGTGACCTGTGACCTCGTCGTGACCCGGATCGTGACTTGTGACTGGATCGTGACTGGATCGTGACTTGTGACTGGATCGCGACCGTACAAAAAATTCATGTCATCGGAATAGTCGTCGGAATCGGAACGATCGCGGAACGATCCACGGAATAGTCACCGGAATCGGAGTGATCGCCGGAGAAGTCGTCGGAATCGGAGACGTCGCCGGAGTGGTCGCCGGAGCAGTCGCCGGCGTGGTGGGGTGGTGGTGGTGGTGGGGGTGGGTTAATTTTATATATATATTATATATTTATTTATTTATTTATATTTATTTATATATTTAAATAAATAAATAAATATTTATAAATGTGTGTATATATAGGTCAAAAAATCTGATTTTTGAAATGTAAAAGTTGTTTTGTTATTTTTGAAATAGGGTAAAGATAAAGTAGGGAAAGTGAATTTTTCCCCATTTTTAATTCAAAAATTAAGGGTCCGTTTTGGCCACCAATGTTCCAAATTACAATTAGAGTAATAGTAATTTTTTGAAAAATATGCGATTATAAAATAAGGAAAAGCTTTTGAACTTCCGTGTAAAATTATTTTATTGAAGAATGTATAGATGATAAGAAGAAACAAAAAAAATAAATTATAATTTAATGGAAAATAATAGGAGCCAAACTGGGTGTGAGTTTAAAAGTTTTTTATTCAAAAATCAGGTTATAATTAAAATTTTTAATATTAATAATAATATTTAAAAATTAAATTAATATAAATATTCACCTCACCACCCCCACATTCACTCCCTAACCCTAATCATTTCCCTTCACTCTCTTCATTACCCTTGTCTATCTCATCTTCCTCATCTATCTAATCTCTCTCTCACACAGCCGTTGGAATGTGATAGTGCTCACAACTGTCACGTGTAAAGTCGCGCCATGCAGCAATGCTTTGTAGAGAAGTCGTGCACCATACAACGATGATGATGCAATTGCGCGGCGGTGATGAAGTTTTTGGCAGTGATTTTTGGATAGTCTCATCCTCTGATTTTCTACTTAGAGATTTGGATGATTTTGTTAGTAGTTTGTAAATGGTGATGGTGATGGTGTAAATGGTGATTGTAATGCTAAGTAGGTGATAGTGTAGGTAGTGATGGTAATGGTAATGTTGCGGTGATGGTGCTAGCGGTTAAGGTAAAGAGATGGTGAGGTGGGTGTGGTAGGGTGTTGATGACCAATTATTTGGTGATTGTGACAAATAAATTGGGTTAATTTGTGATCAATAAAATAATATGTGACCACTAAAATAGATAATTTGTGACAATTAAATAATATGTGACTTAAAGAGTGTGAGATTACGACTAAATTTGTAATCGTGACTCACAATTTGTTCGCAAGTCACAAATCATTGTCCATAAGTCACAGATCAAACAAATTTATTTTCACATCACAAGTTACGATTTACAGGTCACGAGTCACACTTCACAAGTCACATGTCATATTATATAGGTCACTGATCAAAATTATCTGGTCACCGATAAAATATTATAAATCTTTGTGTACTAATAACACGTCAAAGATCATTTGCTACAGGACATATTGCATAGGTAAGAGATCAATGTCCACTGGTCACAAATCCAAGAGAACTAGTAATAGGTTATTGAATCAATATCACAAGTAATAGTTTACATGCCACATATCACAAATCCAAAAAAATTGGTTACAGATCATTGGATCAATATCATATGTAACAATTTACACGTCACATGTCATAGTGCATCAGTCACAGATCCATATTAACATGTCACATATTACGGAGAATTGGTTACCTGCCATTGAATCAATACCATAGGTAACAATGGATCTTTTCAATTTCCATCACAACAACTCACAATTTATAGGCCAAAGGAACTTTTCAATGTCACAATTTACATGTCATTTGATCCTTTCAATTTCGTCACACCAATTCATGATTGGAGCTTTAGCACTACTTCATCAATTGAAAAATATGAAGATCCGGCAATAATAAAATGTTATTCGCCATCAATTGTGACTTCGAGATAGTTTAAACCTACTTCAGAATGATCATCAAGCTCAATTCGCTACTTCTATCATCATATCTGTTTGTGATCATTGCCTTCAAAAACCTACTCTATAGTGTCAATAATTTTCAATTTATGACTTCAAAAATTCAGTGATTTTCAAGAAGTTAGATTACGGCAGTGGGAATCGAGGTTATTTGTTTCTAAGAGTTCTCCATCGCTTTTCTCTTTCGTTCGATTGTCACATTTTGTTAAATTGGATAGTCATGTTTGAAACGAAAACATGTCATAACAGAAAGCTAGATTTTATTATGAATATTTATTGGAATATAATATATGACTTTTGAATGTTTAAAACTTATTTCTTAAAATCGAAATGGTGTATAGTACACACCTGATATATGTACTGTTCCCATAGAGTAATCACCTCATTATCTTTCACAATTTCAAATTGGGCATTTATATTCACAACATATTTTTTTATAATACCTACATTTTAATTACATTAAAGGTCATTAACTTTTATTCATTATGATACTTGTATTCTTAATTTTTTTCTTCATTGTATTCTTATTTTTAATACTTCATTGATCAAAAATATTGTCCTTAATCATGGTTTTCATACAAAAAATATTATTAATGTGTTTTAAAATAAGGTTCAAATATTTAATCGTATTTTTGTAACATTATTTATTTTGCTTATTCAAAATACAATCACCAAAAGAATTTTTTTTACTCTATCTTAAAGGAAATTTTGGAGAAAACCCATAATCAGAAATAATTTATGTAGATTTGAGAATAAGAATGCGATGAAAAAAGTTTGAGACATAAAAGTTGTAGCGTGTAAAGATTATAAACATTTCATGCAATTCAAATGTAGTCCAATTATTAAAAATTGTGATGTGAATATATTTTGTCTCTCCACTATCGCGAATCTAGTCGCAAAACCCTCTCCACTACTATCCATTCTCGACGCTACCAAACCGTGCCCACTTATGGCATGTTCAACATAAATCAATCTTTATTTTTTTTTTTTTCAAAGAATCAAGAAATCTGAATGTACGAAAAAAATCTATAAGACTAATTAATGTGGCCCAAGTGATATGATTAATAAATTAATTAAAGTGATTTATTATTGTTAAAATCCTATTGGTCCATTAAGAAGTAGTAGATTATAACTGTCTACATTGATAGAAAGTGGGCAGTTTTTTTATGGCCTATGAAACTGTATCTCTCTGCTTATAAACGTGATTGAAACTCATCAAATTAAAACATTCAATTACAAAGAGGAAAAGAGATAGAACTATTTCTTGATTTTACTAGTTTCTCTTTTGCAAGTTTGAATATTTCAATTATTACTATGGATCAAGGTATATGTGAAAATCATGAATTCTAAAGATCTTGGTATTAGGGTTAATTAATTGCTTACATGTAGTATTAGAACCAATGTTAAATAATTCTGAATTTTCCTTTAAAGATTATTGTTTTCCGCTATTTTTCGCTATCCATTTATGGAATAAAATTCATTTGACTTCAATTAATTGGGTCATTTTCCGTTGAAACACGAAATGAAGCCCAAATACTATTATTCTAATGGGAGTAACGAGGTTTTTTTGAAAAATCTATACCATTCATGCATTTTGGTTACTGTAGGTTTCACACCATTTAACCATATTATTATTATTGTATATATTATTCATGTAGAAGAAAAGAGACTTTAAAATGTGTCGGAAGGGAAATAATGATTGGCAATTTGGTCTAGTGAAAAAGCATAGACTTTTATTTATTGTTGCAATTATAACAAAATGAAATAGAATCAAATATTAAATGACAGCAACAATAAGTTGGAAATGCTGAATGTTTTGGATTGGAATTTTGTAATTGAATTGGATAATCTATCAATGAATTTACAGCAAATTTATAGTCTTTACAAAATCGGTACTATCCTCTAGAAACTTGTACTATTGAGCATCTTTACAAAGAATCTAATATTGTTACAAATAACAAATTCTCCATGTGGTGAAGCCTTCTAGATCATTCCATGAATGTTGGACCACAAGTGACACCTTGCTTGGCTAATTGTAATTCCACCTCATCTGCCATCTCATCTGCCACATGATTAACTTCATTATCATAATTCAACATCCCCCCGCAAGATGGAGAGTAGATATCAATCACTCCCATCTTGATCATGTGCGAGTAAAGGCTTGAAGAATTCAAAGCTTTTGTTAACATGTTGGCAAGTTGTGATCCTGTGTGAACATATTCAGTAACAATGCTCCCATCTTGAATGTTGTCTCTCACAACGTGGCAGTCTATTTCTATATGTTTCGTCCTTTCGTGAAACACCGGATTAGTGGCAATGTATATAGCCGATTTATTATCACAATATAGCGTTGTTGGTTGATCGTGTTTAACCTATAGATCTTCCAGCAAATACTTCATCCATGTTACTTCACAGCACACCTGCGCCATGGCTCTATATTCAGCCTCTGAAGAAGATCTTGAAACCACACTTTGTTTCTTTGATTTCCATGATACAAGAGATGAACCAATGAGCACACAATAGCCAATGACAGATCTTCTAGTTTCTGGACAGGCTACCCAATCTGAGTTTGAGTATGCTTTTAGTTGCATATAGTAAGTAGTGGCATAGAGTAATCCCTGTCCTGGTGCCCTCTTGATATACTTTAACACCTTGTATGCAGCATGAAGATGCGGTACTCTAGGTTTATCCATGTATTGACTCAAAAGTTGTATCGAATATGAGAGGTCTGGCCTCGTTATAGTCAGGTATAGTAGTCGTCCTATTAACCTTCAATAGACAAAAGGATCAGGAAGCAAATCACCCTTATCCTTGCTCAATTTGGCATTTTGATCAAGGGGTATTTTTGAGGGGGCTGATCCTATAGTGCCCGAATCTCCTAAAATGTTAAGAGCATATTTTTTTTGACATATGTATATTCCTTGTTCTGTCCTTGCCACTTCTATTCCAAGAAAATACTTCAATTTCCCCAAGTCTTTGATCTTGAATTTGTCATCAAGTGCAGCCTTAAGAACATTGATGCTTTCCATACAATCTCCTCCTACGATAACATCATCAACGTATACCCGAATTGCTGTGAATGAACTCTGTGAAACCTTAGTAAACAAGCTGTAATCCACTTTTGACTGGATGAAGCCGTGCTCAGTGATGAAGGCTGATAGTTTGGCATACCATTGCCTTGAAGCTTGCTTCAGTCCGTATAAGCTTTTGTGTAACTTGCATATTTTTGATTTGTCACTACTGTGATATCCAGAAGGCAATTGCATATACACATCTTCACTCAAATCACCATGTAAACATGCATTGTTGACGTCCAATTGGTACAAGAACCAACCCTTCATTGCTGCAATGGCAAGCAAGCTACAGATAAAGAGAAGGTCTCATGATAATCCAATCCTTCTTGCTGTGTATAACCATTCGCAACCAGCCTGGCTTTGTATCTTCGATGTTCCCATCAGCTTTAAATTTGACTTTATAGACCCATTTACATCTTATTGCTTCCTTATCAGGTGGTAGATCAACAATTCCCCATGTGTTATTTGACTCAAGAGCTTCAATTTCTGCTCTCATTGCCTCACACCATTCAAGGTGTTTGATAGCTTCTTGAAAATGTTTTGGTTCGACTTGGGAAGTTATGGAGCTGACAAAGGCTTTGTGAGGAGTGGTTAGTCTTTTATAAGAGACATTATTACTGAAAGGGTAAGGATTACCTGGACTTACAGATCCTTTTGTTCTGGCCACATCCTGCAATGGTGTGAATGGAATGAACTGCTGGCATATGAAATCCTCCAAGTACTGAGGGGTTCTTTTGACTCTATTAGACTTTCTTGGTAAGGGGGAATTCATTTGTTAGTCATCTGTAGTCTGTAGGTCCCTTTGTCCTGTGGTTTGTTCGATTTGGTTTGGATTTATGTCAAGGTATTCAATGTGACCTTCATATTGCTTCCTTATCAGGTGGTAGATCAACAATTCTCCATGTGTTATTTGACTCAAGAGCTTCAATTTCTGCTCTCATTACCTCACACCATTCAAGGTGTTTGATAGCTTCTTGAAAATGTTTTGGTTCAACTTGGGAAATTATGGAGCTGACAAAGGCTTTGTGAGGAATGGTTAGTCTTTTATAAGAGACATTATTACTGAGAGGGTAAGGATTACCTGGACTTACACATCCTTTTGTTCTGGCCACATCCTGCAATGGTGTGAATAGAATGACCAGCTGGCATATGAAATCCTCCAAGTAGTGAGGGGTTCTTTTGACTCTATTAGACTTTCTTGGTAAGGGGGAATTCATTTGTTCATCATATGTAGTCTGCAGGTCCCTTTGTCCTGTGGTTTGTTCGATTTGGTTTGGATTTATGTCACAGAATTCAATGTGACCTTCCTATTGCTTCCTTATCAGGTGGTAGATCAACAATTCCCCATGTGTTATTTGACTCAAGAGCTTCAATTTCTGCTCTCATTGCCTCACACCATTCAAGGTGTTTGATAGCTTCTTGAAAATGTTTTGGTTCGACTTGGGAAGTTATGGAGCTGACAAAGGCTTTGTGAGGAGTGGTTAGTCTTTTATAAGAGACATTATTACTGAAAGGGTAAGGATTACCTGGACTTACAGATCCTTTTGTTCTGGCCACATCCTGCAATGGTGTGAATGGAATGAACTGCTGGCATATGAAATCCTCCAAGTACTGAGGGGTTCTTTTGACTCTATTAGACTTTCTTGGTAAGGGGGAATTCATTTGTTAGTCATCTGTAGTCTGTAGGTCCCTTTGTCCTGTGGTTTGTTCGATTTGGTTTGGATTTATGTCAAGGTATTCAATGTGACCTTCATATTGCTTCCTTATCAGGTGGTAGATCAACAATTCTCCATGTGTTATTTGACTCAAGAGCTTCAATTTCTGCTCTCATTACCTCACACCATTCAAGGTGTTTGATAGCTTCTTGAAAATGTTTTGGTTCAACTTGGGAAATTATGGAGCTGACAAAGGCTTTGTGAGGAATGGTTAGTCTTTTATAAGAGACATTATTACTGAGAGGGTAAGGATTACCTGGACTTACACATCCTTTTGTTCTGGCCACATCCTGCAATGGTGTGAATAGAATGACCAGCTGGCATATGAAATCCTCCAAGTAGTGAGGGGTTCTTTTGACTCTATTAGACTTTCTTGGTAAGGGGGAATTCATTTGTTCATCATATGTAGTCTGCAGGTCCCTTTGTCCTGTGGTTTGTTCGATTTGGTTTGGATTTATGTCACAGAATTCAATGTGACCTTCCTATTGCTTCCTTATCAGGTGGTAGATCAACAATTCCCCATGTGTTATTTGACTCAAGAGCTTCAATTTCTGCTCTCATTGCCTCACACCATTCAAGGTGTTTGATAGCTTCTTGAAAATGTTTTGGTTTGACTTAGGAAGTTATGGAGCTGACAAAGGCTTTATGAAGAGTGGTTAGTCTTTTATAAGAGACATTATTACTGAGAGGGTAAGGATTACCTGGACTTACAGATCCTTTTGTTCTGGCCACATCCTGCAATGGTGTGAATGGAGTGACCTGCTGGCATATGAAATCCTCCAAGTACTGAGGGGTTCTTTTGACTCTAGTAGACTTCCTTGGTAAGGAGGAATTCATTTGTTCATCATCTGTAGTCTGTAGGTCCCTTTGTCCTGTGGTTTGTTCGATTTGGTTTGGATTTATGTCACAACATTCAATGTGACCTTCCTATTGCTTCCTTATCAGGTGATAGATCAATAATTCCCCATGTGTTATTTGACTCAAGAGCTTCAATTTCTGCTCTCATTGCCTCACACCATTAAGGGTGTTTGATAGCTTCTTGAAAATGTTTTGGTTCGACTTGGGAAGTTATGGAGCTGACAAAGGCTTTGTGAGGAGTGGTTAGTCTTTTATAAGAGACATTATTACTGAGAGGGTAAGGATTACCTGGACTTACAGATCCTTTTGTTCTGGCCACATCCTGCAATGGTGTGAATGGAATGACCTGCTGGCATATGAAATCCTCCAAGTACTGAGGGGTTCTTTTGACTCTAGTAGACTTTCTTGGTAAGGGGAAATTCATTTGTTCATCATCTGTAGTTTGTAGGTCCCTTTGTCCTGTGGTTTGTTCGATTTGGTTTGGATTTATGTCACAACATTCAATGTGACCTTCATGGCAGGAGTTTGAGATAGTTTGAGTATTTGGCTTTTCAGATTCCAGGAGTTCGTGATTGTTAGGAGTAGGAATTGGTGGATCTTGGCAGAAATAAGAATTTGTAAGGTGTCTAGCATCATCAGGCTCTTTAGTTTTGGTTTCTTTGAAAGGGAAGACAGCTTCATGGAACACAACATTTCTTGACACAAAAATTTTCTTGGTTTGTAAATCAATGAGTTTATATCCATTGAACCCAAACGGATACCCAAGGAACACACACCTTTTGGCCCTAGAATCAAATTTATGTTTACCTTGCAAGAGAGTGGAAGCAAAAGCAAGACAACCAAATACTTTAAGATGAGAGTATGCAGGCTCCTTCTGGAATAGAATTTCAAAAGGGGATTTGTGATTTAGAATAGATGAAGGCATTCTATTGATTAGATACACTACAGTCATAACGCATTCATTCCAATACTTCAATGGCAATCCACTTTGAAACCTTAGGGCCCTTGCAATGTTTAAGATATGTTGATGCTTCATCTCAACAATTGCATTTTGTTGAGGAGTTTCAACACATGATCTTTGGTGTATAATCCCTTTTTCAAAATAGAATTCCTTCATATTAAATTCACTTCCATTATCAGATTGAATGATTTTTATTTTGGTTTTGAATTGAGTTTCAATCATAAGATAAAATGCCTGTAAAGCTCTGGATGCTTCAGCTTTAGATTTTAGCATGTAAGCCTAGGTTGATCTACTGAAATCATAAACTATTGTGAGAAAATAATGAGTTCCATCGTAGCTTGGTTCATTGCAAGGCCCCCAAATATCAATGTGTATTAAATCAAAACAAGCTTCTGAATTGTGCTGACTTACAGGAAAAGGAAGCCTGTGCATTTTGGCTAAAGGACACACATAACATGGTTTTAACTTATCTAATCTGGGAATAACTTTGTTGAAAAGGATAGAAGATGAAGGATGCCCCAATCTATAGTGCCAGACATCAAAGGGCCATAAAGATGTGATGACAGGTGCTGCAATGGATAGTGTTCTTATTAATTGGTTTAAAACTTGCTGAAGGGCTACAGGAGGGATAGGAGTCTTCATCATATGGTAGAGGCCTGACTTCAATTCACCCATTCCAGTCGTGGTCCAGGTCAAAAGGTCCTATGTATAATAATGATTAGAAGAAAAATAACACAACAATGTGACTCCAGAGTTAATTTTCGAACAAATATTAAATTAAAATCGAAAGAGAGAACAAAGAAGACATCATGGAGAGTTAAATCTTTGCTGATCTGTGTTTTTCCAATCTGAGTAACAGGAACATTGTTCCCATTAGGCAGTGAAACAAAGCAATTAATTTCTGATTTAGTGGAAGTGAAATAAGCTGGTGAACAGATCATATGATCTGTGGCACCATGTCCAGAATCCAAGGAGCATTGAGTTTGTCGAAAGGCCTAGTTCTAATAGTTAACAAGCAATATGATGTACCACAGAGTTTTGGAATGATACTCTCAAAATTGGCATCAATATTTTGGCCATGGTTAGAGGATGGCTTCAGAATGGCCATGAGTTGGAAAAATTGCCCTTGAGTCATTGGTACTTGAGTTTTATCGTTCTATTCCTAATTTGGAGTCATAGTGGCAGTCACCTGATTTGCAGCTGGTTTATACCTATTCTTTCCATCATTTCTGAGGGTTGATTAATATCCATGGAGTTTGTAACACTTATCAGATTTATGACCAGGCATTTGACAATGCGAACACACTAGCATATTTGGGTTAGCTTTAAAACACCTTTCAAAGGAGTGTCCTGAGATCTTACAAAAAGTGCAATAGTAATCCTTCTTCTGTAGTGGGAAGCTTTGTTTACTGTCTTCTCTCCAGCTTTCTTTGGCTACGAAGGATACATGTTCACCCATAGTTCATTCTGCTGATATCTGCCTTCTCTTCTCTTCCTACTAGACAGTAGCATAAACTTCATTCAAAGTAGGAAAAGGTTTCATCAGCAGGATTTGTGCCTTGATGTCCTCGTATGATTCGTTTAATCCCATTAAGAATTTCATTACCCAATCTCGTTGTTGGTTGTCAACACAATCTTTAAGGCTCCACAGGTGTAATTAGGGATGGCTTCATAATTCAGAAGCTCGTCCATGAAAGTTTTGAACTTAGAGTAATATGCATTTACATCATCTTGGATTTGGATCAAAGCCATGATTGCTTGCTTCACTTCATAGACTCTAGGTGCATTTTGTTGTCCAAACCTCTGCTCAAGCTCCAACCACAGCTGATATAGAGTTTCAGTATATACAGTACTACTCCTGTTGTCCATTGCTATGCTGTTTTGGAGCCAGGTAATCACGATATCATTGCACCTCAGCCAATGTTCCATCAGATGGTCATTCTGGTCAGCTGACTTATATATTGTTCCATCTATGAAACCCAATTTATTTTTGATTCTGAGTGCTCTTTTCACAGATCTAGCCCAGGCATGATAGTTGCTTGCTTCCAGTATTTGAGTAACCAATATCCCTCCATTTCCATCATTATTTCCAATAAAAAATGGGCTGCTTGGGTGTGTAGGATCGAGGTTTTTGAAATCAGGTGCATTTTCAGGATTGGTTCTTGGATTTTGATTTGGACTGGCATATGAGGAATCAGCTTGGATTTCAAAGTTTTATCTTTGAACATTTTGCTCAGCCATTATAATGGCTCTGATACCATATAACAAAATGAAATAGAATCAAATATTAAATGACAGCAAAAATAAGTTGAAAATGCTGAATGTTTTGGATTGGAATTTTGTAATTGAATTGGATCATCTATCAATGAATTCACAGCAAGTTTATAGACTTTACAAAATCGGTACTATCCTCCAAAACCGATACTATTGAGCATCTTTACAAATAATCTAATATTGTTACAAATAACAAACTCTCCATGTGGTGAAGCCTTCTAGATCATTTCTTGAATGTTGGACCACAAGTGACACCTTGTTTGGCTGATTGTAATTCCACCTCATCTGCCACACGATTAACTTTATTATCATAATTCAACAGCAATTACAGTTATCAATGGGTGCCAAAGTCACTGTTGCAATTATTGTGTCTGGATGCCAAATTTATTATATATATATATATATATATATATATATATATATATATATATATATATACCTGGGCTAAATATATGAATACTTAATTTTGTTATGCCTGATCGCCATTACTATTAATAAGTTTATTGTGTATTTTGTGGCTCAACAAGAATCTATAAATAAAAATTAAGTGATAAATGTTTTGTTTATGTAATGAATGTTCGATAAATGTTGTTTGTTAGTCACCAAAGTGACCAAACATTATGGTATTGTGAACACAAAACTACATAATATATTTGTTAATTACTTTTGATAGTTTGATGCTTATAAATGAATATGACATTAAGATTATTATTGTCAAGAGTATATTGATGTTCATGGATTATAAAATTGTTATGGATTGCCCAAAGGTTGATCAATTAATTTTATTAATCTTGAACATGATCGTGGTTAATTGATATACTTAGTTAAATGTGTTTGTTATCCAAAGATAAGAGGCATGTTTAATTAGAGTGTATTTAATTACCAATTAAGTGAAATTAAACTAGTATCATTATGTTTATTATGATTGGTAAAACGTGGTATCACCAAAAGGAGAATTACGATATACATTTAATGTTAACTAAATATAAACTTAAGTGTTCAAGTCAAAACTCAAAGCATTAATGTTAGAGCATTTTATATCTTCCAGTATCTGTTCCCGTTTCTCTGCACTCACACGCTTCATCTGTATCATTATTCAATGGACTCAATTTCTGACTGGTGTAAACAAATCCAGTTTAACTAAGCTATTTTGGACTTAAACTTGGCTCTTCAATTTGAGAAACCTTCTGATCTCATTGATGAAAGTAATGCAAATAAAAGATATTTCGCTAAAGCTTGGGAAATGTTAAACAGAATAAACCTAATGTTTATGCGGATGACTTAGCAAAGAATTTAAAGTCTAATATTCCTAAAACTGAGACTACTAAGGAATATATGAAATTTGTGGAAGAACGTTTCCAAACAGCTGACAAATCACATGCTAGCACACTGATCGATACCATAACCATCATAAAATTTGATAGTTCTCGTACCATGCACGAGTATGTTATTGAAATGAGTAACATTGCAGCAAGACTTGAGACTCTTGAGATGACTGTGGATGAGAACTTTCTGGTACAGTTTATCGTCAACTCCTTGTCTCCTAAGTATGGTCCATTCCATATGAACTATAATATCTTAAAGGACAAATGGAATGTGAATGAATTGCACAGTATGCTCGTACAAGACGAGACAAGTCTTAAGAATCAAGGAACTCATTTTGTTCATCTCGTAAGTTATTAAGGAGCTGGAAAGAAATATAAGAAAATGTCTGGAAATGGTATTAATCAAGGACCGCTAAAGATAAATGAGCCTTCTGCCCAAATCCATAATAAGGAACACAAGAAAGATACGTTCCATTTCTGTCATAAACCTTGGCACCATAAAATGGACTACCTGAAACATAAGGCATGGTTTGAAAGTAAAAGCAAGACTATTTTTTATGTATGTTTCGAATCTAATTTGACAGAAGTTCATTATAATACTTGGGGATTGATTATGGATGTACCACTCACGTTACCAATACGATGTAGGGATTCCTTTCAATTCGGTCCATAATCCAAATGAAAAGTTTGTTCTCGTGGGCAATCAAGTCGAAGCTTTTGTTGAAGCCATTGGAACCTACAATTTGATTTTAGGTCATGACATCATTTAGATTTATTTCAAACTCTTTATGTAAATTCTATTTCCCGTAATTTAGTTTCCTTATCAAAATTTGACTCTTACGAATATTTTTCAATGGTGAAAATTGATGTTTGAGTTTGTTCAAAGAAAATTATCTTATCGGTTCTATTACTCTTTGCGATGGCTTATATAAATTAAAGTTTGATAACCTCTCTGCTGAGATTATTTTAACCTTGTATCATAATGTTGGTACTAAACGTGGTTTATTGAATGAACGATCTGCTAACTTGTGGCATAAACGTTTGGCTCACATATCCAGGAAATGATAGAAAGATTAGTGAAGAATGAAATCATTCCTGACTTGGAATTTAGTAATCTCGAAACATGTGTGGATTGTATTAAGGATAAACAAACCAAACACAAAAAGAAATGAGCCACAAGAAGTACACAGCTTCTTTAGATAATACATACTGATATATATGGGCTATTTGATGTTCCATCTTTTAGTAGTGAACTATTTTATCCTTTATTGATGAATTTTCACGTTATTGTTATGTCTATCTGATACATGAAAGTCTCAAATTATAAATACTTTAGAGATCTTCATCAATGAAGTTGAACGATAGTTAGACAGAAAGGTGAAAGCCATCAGATCTGATAGAGGTGTGAATATTATGGAAGGTATGATGAAACTGGACAATACCCCGGTCCATTTTCTAAATTTCTTGGAAGACATAGCATATGTTCTCAATATACTATGCCTGCACACCACAACAAAATGGTATAGCTGAAAGGCGTAATCGTACTCTAATAGAAATGGTTAGGTGTATGTTAAGCAATTCTTCTTTACCCATTTCTTTGTGGATGTTTGCATTAAAGACTGCTATGTATTTACAAAATATGGTTTCTAGTAAGGCAGCTCCAAAGACTCTTTTTGAACCACGGACGGGAAGGAAACCTAGTTTAAGACACCTGCATGTTTGAGGTTGCCCGACAAAACAAAAATTTATAATCCAAATGAAAAGAAACTGGACTCAATAACAATAAGTGGATTTTTCATTGGTTATCTAGAAAAATCAATGGGGTATATATCTTATTGTCCTAACCACAATACTAGATTGCTGAAAATGGAAATGCTAGGTTCATTGAGAATGGTGAAGTTAGTGGGAGTTTGGAACCATGAAATGTGGAAATACAAGAAGTTAGAGTTCAAGTTTCTCTACCCTCAACTTCTTCTAATGTTGTTGTTCCTCAAATTGTTGAACGGTGTGACAATTTACCAGAACAGCAAATAAATGATCAAACATCTGACATTAAAGTTGCTGCTAATGAATCTACGCTATATGAACCACACGAAATATAATTAAGAAGGTCACAAAGACAATGTAAACCTACTATTTCTAATGATTATGTAATTTACCTGCAAGAGTCTGAATTTGACTTGGGAATTTTTTATGACGATCCAGTTCATTTTCACATGGCATTGAGAATGGTAATTCTGATAAGTGGTTAGATGCTATGAAAGATGAGTTGAAATTAATGGAGCATAATGAAGTCTGGGATCTCGTCGAATTATTTGAACCATGTAAAAGAGTTGGTTGTAAATGGGTCTTTAGGACCAATCACGATTCTAATAGTAATATCAAATGATATAAAGCTAGACTTGTTGTTAAAGGTTTTACTCAGAAAGACGACATTGATTATAATGAGACATTTTCTCCAGTCTTCAAGAAAGATTGAGAATTATAACGGTTTTAGTCTCCAAGAAAGACTCGGAATTATAATGGTTTTAGTAGCCCATTATGACTTAGAGCTATATCAAATGGATATAAAAACTGTCTTTCTAAATGGAAATTTAGATTAAGAAGTTTATATGGACCAGTTTGAAGGTTTTTCAGTTGAAGGAAATGAACATACGGTGTGTAAATTAAAGAAATCAATATGCGGACTTAAACAAGCTTCCCATCAGTGGTATCTTAAGTTCAACGATACCATTACTTCCTTTGGATTTAGAGAAAACATCGTCGATTTATGTATATATCTAAAGGTTAGTAGGAACAAGTTTATATTTTTTATTTTGTATGTTGATGACATCTTGCTAGCCACTAATGATATTAGTCTATTACACGAGACTAATAAATTTCTATCTAAAAATTTTGAAATGAAAGATATGGGAGAGGCAACATATGTGATTGGAATTGAAATATTCCGAGATACGTCACAATGATTGTTGTGGTTATCTCAGTAAGCATACATCAATAAAATTTTAGAGAGATTTAAGGTGAAAAATTGTTGAGTGAGTGTCGTTCCAATTCAAAAAGGAGACAAATTTAGTCTCATGAAATGTCCTAAGAATGAATCGCAAACAAATAATAATTATCATTATGCATCTTTTGTGGGAAGCTTAATATATGCTCAAACTTGCATCGGGCCAGACATTAGTTTTGCTGTCGAAATGTTGGGCAGGTATCAAAGTACCCCAGAACTTGATTATTGGAAAGCTGCAAAGAAAGTGTTGAGATACTTGTAAGGAACGAAAAACCACATCCTCACTTATATGAGATCTGAAAATTTGGAGGTCATTGGATATTCAAATTTAGACTTTGCTGGATATGTGGATACTAGAAAGTTCATATTTGGATATTTGTTCATCTTGGTTGGAGGGGCTATATCATGGAAAAGGATGAAACAGTTGGTCATTGCTGCATCCACTATGGAAGCTGAGTTTGTGGCATGCTTTGAGGCCACGATTCAAGGAAATTGGTTGTAAAACTTTATTTCAGGGCTTGGAATTGTCAACAGTATTGCCAAGCCGCCGAAACTTTATTGTGACAATTCTGCAATAATTTTCTTTTCAAAAAACAACAAATACTCTAAATGTGCTAAACACTAAATTAAAGTACTTTACCATTAAAGAAGAAGTTCCAAAACAAAAGGTGTCGATCGAGCATATTAGCATCAATCTTATGATTATAGATTCACTAACAAAAGGATTACCATAAAAAACACTTAATGAACATGTCGAAAGAATGGACATTATTGAAAATGATCATTGATGTTATGGAATTTATGTAATTGACACTTTGAGCTCGTTTATGTATTGTTTTTGACAAAAATATTATCCCTGTCATTATAGTTTGTATATGTACATGAACGGATTATATAAATGTTGACGCATACAGTCTTTTCAAAGATGTTATTGAAATGTAGTTATCAAACTTCTCATTATGTGTCATGTTAGGTGGGAACTAATATTGTAGTACATGGAATGAATTATGCCGAAATGATGGTGTACAATCGCCATCACTCTTATTAGTTTTTACTTAAGGATGATATATGAAACAATGTACGAGGGATTTTAGCTTTTCATATGCGCATTATGTTAAAAACCACATAACGATGTAATATTACATGCTGTAAGACCAATTAATGTGGCCCATTGAGAAGAGGTAGTTTTATAGCTGTTCATTCTTATAGAATGTGGGTAGTTTTTTTATAGCTCATGAAACTGCATTTCTCTATCTATAAACGTGAATGGAATCCATCAAATTAAAACATTCAATTACAGAGAGGAAAATAGAGAGAACGGTTTCTTGATTTTACTGGTTTCTCTTTTACAGGTTTAAATCTTTCAATTATTGCTTTGGATCAAGTATGTTTCTTGATCAATTAAATTTATATGTGAAAATCATGAATTCTAAAGATCTTGGTATTATGATTAATTAATTGCTTACAAAATCCTCTTCTACTGGAAATCCTCTAAACCATCTCCACTACCATCCATTCTCATCGACCGTGCCACCAAACCCTCTCTACCAATGGCATCTTTACCGTCAAAATCTCTTAATTATTTGTAAAGAATCGAGAAATCTGACAAATTTATGGAAATAACCAATTTTTTTTATTTTGTATGTGTTTTCGTGGGTTAATTACCCCAATAGTTACTGAACTTTACCGAAAGTTTCCACCAGGTCACTAAACTTTGAAAACTACGTGGTTAGTCATTGAACTTTCAAAACTGCAACCCTATCCATCACTGAACTTTAAAAATCACCCCATTAGTCACTAAACTTTGCAAAAGATTTCTACAGAGTCATTGAACTTTGCAAAAAGTTACCCAGATGATCACTGATTCAGTGACCATCTTGGAAATTTTTTGCAAAGTTCAGTAATGAATGGGGTGATTAGTAAAGTTCAGTGATTGATGGGGTTGTATTTTCAAAATTCAGTGACTAACCACGTAGTTTTTAAAGTTCAGTGACCTAGTGGAAACTTTTGATAAAGTTCAGTAACTATTGGGGTAATTAACCCTGTTTTCGTATATAACTTTATGTGAGACGGGGAACAATGTCATTGCTTTTGATAAATTGAGGATGGGACCTATAGATTTGTAATGGTGAGGGTCAATTATCCCAATAGTCACTGAACTTTACCGAAAGTTTCCACCAGATCACTAAACTTTAAAAATTACGTGGTTAGTTACTGAACTTTCAAAACTGCAACCCTATCACTGAACTTTAAAAATCACCCCATTAGTCACTGAACTTTGCAAAAGATTTATACGGAGTCACTGAACTTTGCAAAAAGTTACCCAGATGATCACTGATTCAGTGACCATCTTGGAAATTTTTTGCAAAGTTTAGTGATAAATGGGGTGATTAGTAAAGTTCAGTGATGGATGGGGTTGTAGTTTCAAAATTCAGTGACTAACCACGTAGTTTTTAAAGTTCAGTGAACTAGTGGAAACTTTCGATAAAGTTCAGTGACTATTGGGGTAATTAACCCTAATGGTGAGGCTGAATGAAGGCGATGATGATGGCATCGGCGTATCTAGTGATTGATGTGGTGGTGGTGGCTGTGCGACTTTGTTGGAGATCGTGGTTGTAGAATTGGAGATTTCTTTGTCGTGTGTTCGATATGATGACTGTGCATGTTATAAGTGGTGGTGAAGGTGATTTGGGATGATAGTATAATAATAAATGTTATAACCGGTATTGATGTAACAATGAATGTTACAGGTTGGTAGGATCGACATTGATGGTGGTGTATAACACATTGTCTTACAACTTACAATTAATAGCATTGATGGTTGGGAATGGACCGAAAACAAGAGCGATGAAATATGTATAACACAATTTTACATAATGTAATACATTTTCTAATATAATTTTACAAAATACAATGTTATATCATAAAATAATTAATATAAAAAAGATTAAAAATTAAGTATTGAATTAGTAAAGGTATTTTTTAATTGTTCCCATGATAAAAAATAGGTTAAATCGTATAACTTTGGCTCAAGAATGTTGAGATCTTAACACAAAGGTGTCAACCCCTTAGGTTTTAGCCAAGGAACCAACACTTTGACATTAGGATATTGACCCCATTTCTAGTAACAAAGTCAATACCTTGGCTAGATTTGCAAAGTCGACATCATATTCCTATTATGACCTTGTTTGATCCCTATTTGTTTCAAAGTACATTTTTCTCTCTCTTCTTTTCCACCACACATTGTTCAATAAAATAATATTACACACAACCCAAAAACTTTTCCTTCATTTTTAACCACACGTTTTTCATTAATCTACTATTCTAAAATATATTTTACACAAAAAATGGGGCTCAAATAGGCTCTATATTGGGATATTAATTTATATATTGTAGCATAAACAAGATAGTATTAGACTTACAAAGCGAAAACATGTTGATTTTATACCACTTTGAGTCATGTTAACATATAAATACACATTAAGAATAATTTATAAATTGATAGAAATGAATGGTAGATAAGTGAATACTGCTTAATCTTTTACAGAAATATGTTGTTGAAAATGAAGTTGACCATTTATAAATAATTTAATTAGCCAAACGGGGCTAAATCATGATATGATGTTAAATGCGGTCTTTCTATATGCGACTCTTATACAAAAGATCAAAAGGAAAATAAATTGATAGGGTTCCAATTTCCCGAAGAGAGCCTTATGTTAGTCATCTATTTTTTGCATAACTCAATTGTATTAGAGAGCTATTGAACAAGAGAGTTAATGTAGGAACCATACTCGAAACATATACGAAAGGAAAAATTCAAAAATCTCTTGGGTCGTTTGATGCTAGACCTCATGACTTGTATATCAACTATTTTTTCACAACAAAATGTGTTGCAAAGCTCTATCTTGGAATACATTGTTATGTATTATAGGAGTTTCTTCTGGTTTTTCATATTTCGTTTTCACTATTGTATTTCATTTAATTGTGATTTTGAAAGTGAAACATTTTATATTAAATTATGTTTGGCCTCCATTTTTTAAAAAACTCATTTTCAACCACACATTTTCCCATAAAATAATTCTACATGTAAATTAGAACTTTTTCTTATGTTTGAACTATACATTTTTCAAAAAATCACTATTCATAAACACATTTCGCCCCTAAAATGGGGGCCCAAATTAGGGTTAATATCACAAGAAATTTTTATAGAGTTTCCCATATGCTTACCAACTATATTCTATCTTGTCTATAAATTATAACGTTAGGTAGAACTAAGGCAATAGCATCCATTGTAGAGTGGTTCATGGCAGAGCTGATGAGAAACCCTGAAGAGCTGAAGAAGGTACAACAAGAACTGGCCAACACAGTCAGCTTGAGCTGGAAAGTCAAAGAGTTTGCCTTGGAGAAGTTAACCTACCTCTTTGCTATAACAAGGAAGTCCTTCGCCTCCATCCCCCTCCTCTACCAGAATGTTGAAGCCGTGCAGGTAGCTCGATCAATGTATGGGCTAATGGACTGATAGGCCAAGAATAACTAACCAAGAGGGTGAATTGGTTTTTAAAACTTTTTCGAAGAATCAATCTAAATTCAAGCAAGTAAAGGCTAAATCGATTAATTCAAATAATAAGCATAAATATAAAAACGATAAGTAAAAGGGAGAGATGATGCAAACGATATAATTGTGGAGGTTCGATCCAAAGTAATGATCTACGTCGTCCGTTGCCAAGATCTCTGACACGAACAAGGTCTTTTCACGATGTTGATTGACTTATGGTGCAATCTAACCATTTACAACGCTTTTGGTGACTTACAAACAAGGAGCACCGATTATTATACAATGTTAAGCTTTACGGGACCTCAACACGACCAACTACACGACCCACACTTTATCAAAGTAATTTTACAATGGAATTCCTCTCTTAATAAACAATACAAACAAGTTAAGTACTAAGAGAGACTAACACTTCAATGAATAATAATAAATGATAGTTCAAGTGTTAGATGAAAAGTTTTGATGAATATGATAATCAAAATTTAGATTCAATCAATCAAAGTGTTTCAATGAGAAGATGAAGAATAAATAAATGCAACGTAGGTTCAAAAAAAATATTTTCAAAATATGTATCTATTTTAATGAATAATTGTAATAAATTAAGCACTAAGAGAGAAATGAGAAACTTTGATGAGTATGATGATTTTACAAATTTGATTCAATCAATCAAAGTTTTCAATATGAAGAAGTAAAAAAGTTTATGCAATTTAAATGCAAAGATCTTTTTCAAAAATATATCTCTCTTTTAAGATTGATATAAATAAGTTAAGTACAAAGAGAAATGAAAAACTTTGATGAAAGAAATGATTCAAGAAGTTCTGATTCAACAATCAAAGTTTTTGTTATGAAGAAATAAATGAAATAAATGTAAAAATATAAGATCAAAGAAGATATTTTACAGATATATTTCACAAGAAAGCTCTCTTCTGGTTGTTTAATGAATGCATAGTGAAGTGGTATTTATAACAGTCAAAATGCAAAAAAAAAAAATTATTCCCAACCGGGTGACCATACTGGACGTCCGCCACTGACCGAATGACTAAACTAGCTGTTGTGCGTCAGAAACCAGAATGATTAAAAAAATGACCATTGGCGAACTGGACGTTCGGTTGACTTTGGCTTTGACTTTTTTTTTAAAGAAATATGAACTAAGTTCAAGTATCACTTTGAAAGATCAATCTTACTTTTGATCAAAAATATTTTATGCAAGTAATATGAAATTAACTTTTCGTGCACAAAATGATTTTTGAACTATTATCATTCATTACTGAAAATCAAAGTATTATACCTTTACGTATGATCTTGAAAGTCTAGTCTTTGATCTTGCTTCAAAGTTTCTTCCTGGCTCTTAAACTCTTGATCTTAATCTTTCTTGACGTTCGACTTTAATGCTTGATTTCAATCTCGACCTTCTTCATGAGCCCGATTTGACAGTCTTGATTTTGATTTTTTAAGCTCTCATCTCAAATGATTTGACTTGAATGCTTAACTTCCAATTTAATCTTCATTTCGAGTCCCATTTATATATTGATTTTGTCAATACTTGATTGATTTTAATATTGAACTATCATAACTCAAAATTAATTGTTAGAAACAATATTAATCATGTTTGTTATGATCATGCTTCCTTCAAGCCAGCATGTTTACAAAAGATAGTGTACCAGATTTCAAGTTAAACAGCTTTGAATTCATACCGTTCAGGTTAGATGATAAGTCCTACCCAAGAATGCAACTCGCACTTTGTGAATTGGATATGGTGCTGGCACATTTGCTTAATTGTTTCACATAAGAATTGCCCTATGGGATGAAACAGAATGAACTCGACATGGACGAAGTATTTGGTCTCACTATGCCACGAGCAACTTGACTTGTGGCCTTACCGAGACCATGATTATCGTGCTCTTTCTTCTGTGAGTTTCCAACTCTCTTGAAAAATAAGTATGAATTGAACACTATTATCAAATTGAAATTGCAATTGCAAGGCTATGTTTGGTAAAAGTAGTTCTTCACATGTGAATGCGATCGTATGATTTTAATTCTTGGGAAAAATTTCTTTTCTCCAAGTTTTGGAAAACAATTTGGCGGACAATTTAATCTATTTTGGGCCTCCAATTTCTAGATTCTTCGTTCTAAAGCATGGAGAATAAGGTTATGAAGAGATTGAAGGCAAATAATATCAAGAGATCGAAGATTCAAGGTTGGAAATCGAAGCATCTCTTTCCTACAATTATATGGTCTCGACGAAGAATTTTCATTTCATTTGTTGTAATTTCATCATTGAGATGTAAGTGATAAGCGTAGTTTCTACACTTATTCGAGATCCTAAATGATGATATTTTACCATTCTTTGGATAAAATACTACCTAACTTGTGTTATATTTGATTTTGTATGTAAAACTTAATGTTTAATGAATAATTGGAGAAAATAATGCAAAGATAGCGGAAAAGGACTCAATGGTTTCAAATACAAAGTTTGGGGACTAATATGCATTTGAGTAAAAGTTGGAGTACTAAAATTGAAGTACTTTGATGTGGAGGAGCAAGATGGAAGAAAGAATGTAGAAAATGACTGAAAGGAAAATTCGCGAAATTTTTATAATTGGGCAACCGCCCTTCAACAACAAGAGCAAAATTTTATGCCTGGGTGGCCGCTCCATTTTCTACTGGGCGCCGCCCAGGTCAAATGGGGGAAAATTTTATGGCTTCCTAATTTAAATACAACTCTTATGGAAATGAGTCTTAGGCACCTTTTAAAACCCTAGGACCGTCCAGAAGTAAAGACCACGCATTACAACATATTTTGAAGATTTTTTGGAGCAAAGAACAAGCGAAGAACACGAATATCAAAGCCAAGAGCATGAGAATAAATTCAAGAATTATATTGGGTGATGTCGATTCTTCAATATTCTTTGTGTTTTCTTCTTCATACCATGCTAGGTTAGATTTATTTGTGCTAGGAGAACGATGGACTATGTAATATAACTTTTTAATCTTACATTCTTGACATCAAAAGCACATTTTTGGATATTGAACAATTTATATTGTAATATCCCAAAATATTTAGAAAAAATAACGATTATTCCATTTTTATACTTTTTATTGTGATGAACATTTCATGTAATATAGTAAAATGTTATGTTAATAATACTATAATTAATTGGATAATTACCATGTGGAAATATAGAGGGTATAAGGTGGCTACCCTATACATAACATCTTGCCACACTAAATACTTAAGTGACAAATGGCATAATAGGGTTTAAGGTAGCAAAGTAATGATTAAGCAAAAATAAATAAACTATTAAGTAAATTTCTAATTACCACTATAAATAGGGGAGAAAGAGAGAAAAGAAACACACAACAAATTAAAAACAAAAGTAACTTACTAAAGAAAGCATTGCAATTTGAAGGTGAGTAATCTATGTCCATTTCTATTTCCAAGTATATATTATAATTATGTTTATTGAATAACTATTTTTTTAAAGTTGATTATAGATTCAATATTCTACCCATTGACTTTGCATTGGATTCAATATTCAATATTCGGCAAGTATTGCATGTATGTTAAGGAAGTCCACACGTGGATAACATATCCAGAATTTCCAAGGTTCCATCGTTTCGTGGGCTCCCACTATTACATGGACTACTTCGAGGCGGCTACTATGATGTACCTATTTACAGTTAGTTTTCCTGGGGAATAAACATGTCTATGTAATCTTTATGTAATATAAATGTACAAATAGTTTAGTTATGTACGGTACATAACACAACTTTTGTAATGCAACTTTTGCCTAGTCGATAACATGTTTTGCTGTAACAAAGTATATAATAAAGGTTTTTTTAACTACCTTATAATTGGTGTTATATAATATATATATATATATATATATATATACACACCTCAAGGTCAATGTTTAAGAAAACAATAAAATAAATATATGTTTTATCTCAAATTTCAAAATTTCTGAAATTTCTATACATAAATTCTAAGTAAGAGACGAGGCTAGGAGATTACAGTTATGAAAGATTTGGGGGATTACAATTATGGTATCAGAGCCCAAGGTTTTAAATTCGATCTTTTGACGTGACATACAAGCAAAATTACGTCTTCTGGCATCCATTCACAAGGTAAGCTCCTTTTAAGCCATACATAGCTACTCAACCAAATAAGGGATTTTCCAGACAAAACAGAAGGACTAGTTTTAGGCACTGGAAGTTGAAGGAAGATCTACCTTTAGATAAGGTCGACCCTAAATAAAACTATCTGATAGTTGATTTTTCAAATTTTGAGAAACTTTTATAGATTACTAGTCAAAGCCCGTGCAATGCACGGGCTGCGATATTTTTGAAGGTTGTGTTAGAGTAAAAAAATGAACAAGTACCTTAAATAACTGTCACAACAAAAGAGAATACCCATCACTCAAATGATATTGAGAACTTGTAGAACCATGGAATCCATAAAATTGTCCTGTACTTAGCCTAGAACACTTGGACCATATGTTAGTGATGAACTCTAGTGATTTATTGAGGCGAGTAAACAATTTGGTAGTACTACTGATTTTGTTGCAAACAATACACACAAAAAAGCACCTATAATCAAGACTGCATCTTGATAGAAAGGCTTTGACAACAGTATATAAAAAATACCAAAGATGCTAAATTACTACACAAGCACATGGTAAACACTGAAAAATCCCACGCATACACTACCTTTCAACAAGCGAGATGAAGAACATGAAGAACTGCATATCCTCTTTTCACATATATAACTGAATTAAAATACTCTTTATCTGATGATTAGAGCAAGAAGTTATAAAACTTGTTAGGAGCAATTTAACCGCATCGTCATTAACTATTTTGATTATAAGTTTACATATCAAAGAATTTGAAAAATAAAATATCAATAGGATAATCATATCTGAATATGTACCTAGTTGTTCATTTTTTTAAAGATGAATAATCAAGGTTTCTTCTTGCTCTTCCAACGTCCGATTGCTCCTTGCGCTGTAATGATTAGCCACCTTTTTTGCGAATATCTTAGTGCTCTCATCCTCCAGAAATTATTCATCCCCTAATAACAATAAAATACACTCAACAAATCACAATAGACAAATTTCAACCTCAGCCCCCAACCCAATATGAAGAATAAGGAGAATTTAACAATTGAACTATAGAATTCCTATTATTTAAGCCTAAGGTTGAATCTTCAATACTATAAACTAAAATAAAATAAAAAAGTATTGTTTTCATTTTTCCTAGATTTAAGTTTACTCTCAGCAATTCAAAGTTTTCTTAAAAACAGTTCCATCCCTTTCATTCCATTTAACCTAAATGAAACAGCAAAACGAGAATTAGGTATCTTACATCTAATTTCTTTAGAAAATGTAAAGAAAACGATAAATTACCTTCAGGGTTATGTTTAGGTTTGGATTGAGGATGTCCATGAGAATCCGATGGGGAAGATTGCTGAACTTCATCTAGAGCCCGAGTAGGATCCTTGTTCTAACCTAAAGCTCCAGCTTCATTGTTTCAGCCTTGAGTTTCAGATTTGTCTGCAGCTGGAGTACGTTCTGTGTTCCAGCCTGGAGTTCTAGCTTCATCTCGACGGTATGTTTTCCAGCCTTGAGTTCCAGATACGTCCGCAGCCAAAGTTCAGCTTCTTCTAGAACTGGAGTACAATCCGGACCCCAGCGTGGAGTTTCAGCTTCACCTGGAACAGGCGCACAATCCTGTTTCCAGCCAGGAGTTCTAGCTTCACCTGAGGCAGAACCACGATCCTTATTTCAGCCTGTGTGAGTTTGCTGCCTTCTATAATACTTGGGAATAAAAGTTTTGGCCTGGTCGGGATACTTTTCCTTGAGGATATTGTCCACACATTTACGGTAGGAAAAATCTTGCTTGGCACCATCAACAGAAACTGTATAGAAGCACTTACTATCCTAAAAATCCCAGTGCCTACTAACCTGTTAAATCAAGTCCTGAAATTAGCTTAAACAAGTAGATAAAATAATTAGAAAAATAGCGAAGGAAAGAAGCAAGGGAGTCGACTGCAATGTTGCTTCAGTATAATTATAGATAACATAATAAGGGTACATCACATAAAGAAACCATCTCAATGTCAAGCATGTTAAATATATGCAACATTATGTTTCTATTTTGTCTGTAATAAAGAAGATAAAGTAATATAGAAAGGGTTGGGTTTTGTTAGAAACAATGTTGACTCTGATTGTTGTTCAAGTGATTTAGATAGAGAGAAAAATAGTGGGCTCAGCAGCATCAGACGGGCAAAGAAGCAGCAAGGATGATGGCCCTTCATGAGGCCCTCACAAGCGTCTGTTTAAACATAGATTGGACTTACTCCGTCTACTGGACCATTCGTCCTCGCCTGTATGTACCCTCTTTATTTTTCTTGATTTTTCTTCCATCCCTAATTAAAAATAATTTCTTTACTCCATTCTTGCAGGAGAGTTAGAGGTGGCAACGGATGCAAGGTTTGAGATGAAAATGGTAGCTTGTAAATGTTTAATATGACTTTTCCTAGAACAGAGCGTAATGTTTTTATTTTGTTTCTTGGATTTAGGTTGTTAATTTTTTGTTTTGGTACAGGATGTTGATGTGGGAAGATGGGTTTTGTGGACACAGAGTTGCAAACTATTTAGATGAGATGGACCAACATTTAGAAATAAGTAAATTAAAAGGTCCAAAAAACCTATTTGACAATCATATCAATATTATGCCATATATTGCATAAAATTGAGTTAAATTTACCTTGAGATTTAAAATTAAAGAGTGGAGGAAGAGGGCGACCATTAGGAAGGCGGGTGTTTGGGTACCTCAGTTTATCAAAGAAAGGGTGAACACAAGCTTCCAACCGCAATACCAACATGTAGATGATGAATTTTTTTGTAGTAATTTCAAAATTGTACATCTCATCAGTTGCTAATGAAAGATTAACTTACAGCAGTGCATCTAAGATTTGGTGAGTACTGAAAAAAATGACAAACGAAGTGAACTGCTTCTGCAGGCAGACAATTCTGGAATACCTAAACGATGAAGGATGCGGTCATAATGTGGAACAGATATTGGGTTGCTTACCAACAATCACATGCACCTGCAACTGATGACTGAAAAATAAAAAATATGCCAACACCTTAACAGCATAGGATGACATTAAATTCGATCAAGAAAAGTGGAGAAAAATATAAATCTCCAATAAAAATTCAGGTAAATTTTAAATTCCACAAGTTTAAAAACACAATATTTTTTAGCTGGCAAGCTCACTTGCATTCATGATTTTAAATGTTACCAGAAACATCCAGGGCAGTAATTTCACAAATTGTTAACACGGAACAGTGGTGGTTTTCAAATTCTAACGGATGACCTAGAACAAAAGAACAATAATTAACTCCTAGGCATCAGATTCAGATGTCACGCTCAAAATCATTTGGGGTTGCGGAATATTGGCTTCATTAGATAGCAGATGGGAATCATATTGGCCTTTGCCCTTCTGTGCATTGTGTCCCACCAACATTAATGTGTAAACTAATCTAAGACAATGCACATAAGTGTTAAACAATTAAGATTTACGCATCAAGCTTTCACAGTAACGCAGAAGAGGACTGCCATATATATCAATCTCACTGTCTTGAGCTATCGATAGCTCTTAAGTTTAATGGGGACCACGGTGATTGAACAAACCTTGTGGCAAGGATGGGGTTTTATCTGTGGAAACTTGAACTCGGTGTAGTTTGGATTCATGCATTTAATCACTTCTCTAGTAAGTGTTCCTAGAACCTAAAATACAATTTAAAAGGTCATTAAAAAATGTGTAACATACATAAGATTCTTAACCAGTAGTTCTAAGATTTCGAAGGAAAAATTGCACTGGCAAAGGCGGTGGATGAAGATTTCCAGGCCCCATAATACTGGGGATGGGTATTATGCCAAAATTGCTTTTATTCTTAAACATCTTAATTCTCAACCAATCACTAAACATCAAGGCAAAATTATTGCTACAGATGATAAGGAAAAAACAAAGAAAATAAAAACAATATTATTTTCTCATACTGCAGATGTTCCATGTAAACAATTATATTTTTGTCTAGAACAAGTTTTTGGAGTTTAGTTTCTAGTGCACGATTACTCTGCTTTATACAGAGACTGTTGGAACTTAGAAATTAACTATTTATATTTGATCTAATAATTATGTGCCTCAATTGCAGGATATGCAATATTACTCAAACTTCTAGTGAATCAACATAGTGACAGCTAAAATACTCGTTTATGAGATCATAAGCTAACATGTGGAAATAGAGGTACCACCTTTATAATTTCAACAAGTTGATAGACTCCACTCTCTTCAGGAAACAAGGGCTGGTAAGAACAGAGAGATAAATTAAAATAAAACAAATAGGTGTAAATTTTGAAAAGAAAGTTGAAACATTCAAATCTCTAAACCACCTGTCCAAGAAGTAATTCAGCCATTACACAACCGGTTGACCATATACTCAGTTTACACGGTCGTAAACATCAATAACTTTATGTCCTCCCAACTGATACTCTTGCTAGCTCACAAGAGTTAAGAAAAAATAATATCAAAACGTTCGAGCTTAGCCTGCATACAAATAACAAAGGTTGGCAGAATCAGTTGCTTGCCCCATGTTGGAAATAAATTCAAATACACTTTCATTGGCATGAAGCAACAATTATGGATAAGAGAAGAAAATAATAGAATAATTTTAGATCAACAAGGCATACCTTTTAAGCATATTTTCAGTGGTGAAAATGAACACTTACCAGGTTTCAATTAGCCATGATTGCAGTCAAAATTAGAGGAAATCAAGTACAAAGAGTGAACACTTTGATAATTGCATTTTTTTGAACAAAATATGAAATGAAAAGATCCCAAACTGCTTGTATAAAAATATGTAAACATTAGAATTATGTACTATGGAAAAGTAAGATGAAATAATACATAATACATTAGATTGAGAGAAAGATATTTGTAAAACAATAATTCACTGACCTCATGAGTTTCTCTAATAGCATTTTCATCTTTTCTTCTAATTGTTTGGATGCTATTCTGTAACGCCCCAAAATTTCATACATCTTGAGGTGTTACCAAACATAATTTCATTTGCTTAAAATGCGGAACGTTAAAATTCTATTTTTCTAAATGAACAAAACATTCATAAATTTAAATTCGAATCATAAATCATGTCTTTAAAAATAATTTAAGTATTCTCAACTACCGTTATTGGACAAATTAAACTAATAAATTTTAAAAGAAAAACGGTAAAACTTAATATTCTCGTAGGGTGAAATCATTTGGCAATCCGCTGCACCATCCCGCCACAGATCCAATCGACCCGTACTAGCCTGTAACAATTTGTAAGAGTGAGTATTTTGAAAACATCCAGTAAGATACGTGCAGTTCCCATATGCAATTATATGACAATAACATAAACAATTCATACTACATTTTTCTTTATGGAGTATATCGATGACCAAGCGAAATACCCATCATTTCTCATTTTGAATTCCCGAAGGATTTCACATTTCGTTAGGTCGAACCCAAAAGTCCACTGGCAATTCATGTATAAATTACTGAATATAAAAGCATAAGGAAACAAACAATTTGCACAAAAATTATCTTACCTTGATTGATGAAACGAGCTCTTGATATAAAAAATATACTTAGAGTGTGTTTGGTAGGGATTTTTGGGGGAAGAATTGATTTTTGAATAGTGATATGATGGGAAATGTGTGGTTGAAAAATAAGAAAAAAGTATTGATGTGATGGAAAATATTATTTTATTGAAGAATGTGTGGTTGAAAATGAGAATTGATTTACTGTAGAAAATGAAAATCTGTACCAAACAGGCCCTTAAAATTTACACCTGTTTTCTATATGAAAATTGTTGTGTAAAATTATATGTGGTGAATTGTGAGATATGGGCACACTATTTATAGGGAAAAACAGTATTTGAGTCATAGTAGAATTGTGATAAAAGTCGTGTCTATCTAGTTTGATAAAAATTGATTTCTCTATATATAAATCACAAGATGACACGTGTCCATGACAAAAAAAGAAAAGATTTCAATTTCAAAAGGTAATAATGACAACTTTGACTTATATAAATTCTAATAAAATATTATTTTCACATCCATTCTTTACACGTAACAATTCTCATTCAATTTCAATTTTATTTTAAAAATATAAATAAATTACAAATTTCTTTAAACTTTAATATCTTGAGACCTACTTATCTGAATTAACTTTTTCTCAAGCCTATTTTCATGATTAAAAATGAGCTATCCAACGAGACCCATATTGATATACTTTTGATCACTCTATAAAAAACCAAATATTTGACCCAAAACATAAGAATTTAATACTTTATTTTTAGTCCCTCAACTTTCAAAATCATAAAATTGAATACAAAATTTTATTCTAAAATTTTCGGGGTGCTACAAACTCCACTCAAAAAATTTCGTCCTCGAAATTACATCAACTATTTGAAAAATTCGAAATACTCGACTTTGACATACTCATAATAGTACATAACATAAAGTAAGAAAATTCATAATCATGTTAAAAGAATGACATTTCATTTCATACTTGCTGGGATCAATTTGAGAGTGATCGAGTGGTGAGCGCTACGTGCCAATGATTCTTCATCTCATTACATGTTTAAGACTTTAAAAATTTTACATTGTCTGTAAACTCATGGTGCTTATAAAAAAAATACTGTTTTTGTTTTTCTTTTGAAATGTTTGAAATATTGTATTTCATCTCATCAACTTAAATAACGCGCAATCAAAAGGCTTCCGATAAGGATGAGGGTCACAACGGACTGCTTAAATCTCAAGCTCTTCTTAGATAATTTAAATCTTTTTGACAAAACCTTTTAATTTTGCAATTATGCAAATCAACAAAACTATGACAATAGATCGAACATGATTTTTTTTTCTTTTCAAAAACGCAAGTTATGAAAAAGATGCATATGAGTCTACAGGAAATTAAACCATTGCTCTGATACCAAACTGTAACGCCCCAAAATTTCATACATCTTGAGATGTTACCAAACATAATTTCATTTACTTAAAATGCGGAATGTTAAAATTCTATTTTTCTAAATAAACAAAACATTCATAAATTTAAATTCGAATCATAAATCATGTCTTTAAAAACAATTTAAGCATTCTCAACTACCGTTATTGGACAAAACAAACTAATAAATTTTAAAAGAAAAGCGGTAAAACTTAATATTCTCGTAGGGTGAAATCCTTTGGCAGTTCGCTGCACAATCTCGCTATAGATCCAATCGACCCGTACTAGCCTGTAAAAATTTGTAAGAGTGAGTATTTTGAAAACACCCAGTAAGATACGTGCAGTTCCCATATGCAATTATATGACAATAACATAAACAATTCATACCACATTTCTCTTTATGGAGTATATCGGTGACCAAGCGAAATACCCATCATTTCTCATTTCTCATTTTGAATTCCCGAAAGATTTCACATTTCGTTAGGTCGAACCCAAAGGTCCACCGGCAATTCATGTATAAATTACTGAATATAAAAGTATAAGAAAACAAACAATTTGCACAAAAAGTATCTTACCTTGATTGATGAAACGAGCTTTTGATATAAAAAATATACTTAGAATTTACAGCTAGTTTTTATATAAAAATTGCTGTGTAAAATTCTGTGTGGTGAATTATGAGATATGGGCATACTATTTATAGGGAAAACAGTAGTTGAGTCATAGTAGAATTGTGATAAAAGCTGTGTCTATCTAATTTGATAAAAATTGATTTCTCTATATATAAATCATAAGATGACACATGTCCATCACAAAAAAAGAAAAGATTTCAATCTCAAAAGGTGATAATGACAACTTTGACCTTATATATAAATTCTAATAAAATATTATTTTCACATCCATTCTCTACACGTAACAATCTTCATTCAATTTCAATTTTATTTTAAAAATATAAATAAATTACAAATTTCTTTAAACTTTAATATCTTGCGACCTACTTATCCGAACTAACTTTTTCTCGAGCTTATTTTCATGATTAAAAATGAGCTATCCAACGAGACCCTATTAATATACTTTTCATCACTCTATCAAAAACCAAATACTTGACCCAAAACATAAGAATTTAATACTTTATTTTTAGTCCATCAACTTTCAAAATCATAAAATTGAATACAAAATATTTTAAAATTTTCGGGGTGCTACATATTCCATGCAAATTTGATAACTTCATCGACGACTTTGATTGCATAAATTTATGAAGTTTTTCAATAATGGACAGGGAAGCCAGGTTATAGTTCTATTGATGTATGAAAGAAAGGATTTCCTTGTATACAACATTCTTAGTACATGTACTGTGTAAAGTTTCAGAAGTCGATGGTTTTACCAAAGTTTTTATATCTGTACTTGTTCGAACCCTTGATAAAGCCACATAAAGTTGAACATGACAAAAAAGGGGTTCTGGAAGATACAAACCAACAAAATCAAGTGTTTGACCTTGTGATTTGTTTATTGTCATTGCAAAACATGGTCTAATTGGAAATTGAATTCTTTTAAATGGAATTGAGTTTCGATCAGTCTTAAGAGGTATAAAAAGAATCCTCGGTAAGAAAACATGTTTTTCCACAGTACTCGCTGGTTGTGATTTCAGCAAAAATTACATTCTTCTCAAATTTTCGACATGTAAGACGTGTCCCATTGCATAACCCTTCAAAATGATTAATATTTCTTAATAACATCACATGACAATTTACCTTAAGTTTCAATTCATGTGGTGGAATACCATTTGGGGTTAAACTATTCAAGAAATCTTCCTGCAAGCTTTGTTCTGATTTTTCAATTGCTTCGTCGAAGCTAAAATATGTGAAAATTTGACCTGAAATTTGTTCATGTAAAATTCTGTTAATATGATCAACGAATTCATTTGTAGGCGTAAGAATAACTCGATTTGCCATTACATGTAAATTTTCAGCATATGCTTCAATATTTGGGAAAACATGATTTATCAATTTTTTTAGAGACTGAATTTCATCCTCAAATGGTAGAGTGATACTCTCTGGAAGCTTAATGTAGTTACAAGAATGTTTTTCTTCCGTTCCATCTCCGATTCTAAGTAAATAATCACAAATTGTGGGATCCAATTTAGCTCTCATGTTTTCAATCAATGGTAGATGTATATACAAAGGCCATAGGTCGGAGAAGACTAAGCTAACTTTCATTATGCCTTCTTTTTTTCCTCTTGGTACAACTGGTAAATCTTGTCGAAAATCTCCTCTGAGAACAACAACTTTTCCACCAAAAGGCAAATTGCAATCAGTAATATTTCTGAACATTTTATCTACAGCTTCAACAGCAGAACGATTTATCATAGGCGCTTCATCCCAAATTATTAGCTTACACATTCTAAATAAAGTCGCTAAAGCTAATTGCTTGCTAATGGAGCAACATACTTCACCACATGTTTCTAAAGGAATTTTAAATGTAGAATGAGCTGTTCGACCTCTTGGTAATAGAGATGCAGATACTCCAGAAGATGCAGTTGCTAAAGCAATCAAGTTTTGAGACCTCACAGCAGCAAGAAGTACTTTATATTAAAAAGTTTTACCTGTTCCACCTGGACCATCAATGAAAAAAGCACCACTTGATTCTGATTTAACTTTTTCCATAATTGCATCATATGCTAATTGTTATTCTTTATTTAAACTTGATGCATAAGCATAACCTTCTCTCATATCCAAATTGGTCGTCTCCTCTATAACCATTCTTCTCAACCTTTTATCCTCATCTATATTTACACTAAATGGAACTATTCCATAATCATTTATGTTTTTACCAAATGATTCCAGAAAACCGCCAATATCCTGTAGAGCATGTACTTTAGCAATTTCTATAGGTATATTTGCATGTGTATAATCATCTATCATATAAGCATTAAATTTATCCCACAGTAATTTTGGATGTTTAGGGTTGCAAAGCGTAAGTAATGTAGCAAATAGTTGTCTTAAAGACGCTGGCATTTCGTAAATAATAGCTTCAGATAAACATTCTTCACAATGATTATCTCCATGTAATAAACCATGTAAAAGTTCAGCCTCTCTATAAGTTGTAACAGTTACTCCATTTGAAGTTCGTAAATCAAGAAATGATGTTGGGCCCCGAATATGATTGAGAAGAATGCGAAGGAAATAACGTTCTTCTTCAAAAGGATTTGCTGTCACAATTCATCTTATAACAATTTGCTTCTTTCTTGGAGTCCAAATTTTCGTATTAGTATTCCAAACAAAATATGTAGGAAAATCTCAATACAATAGCGATCGAGCAAATTCATTTCTTTGATTCATTCGAAAGAATTCTGTCAGCATTGTTCTTTTTGCATTTTCATTCTCAATGACAGTAGATAAATTATCATAACTGGTGTATGTCAGTTGTTGGTGATTTTGAATATGAAGCTGTAAAGAATAAACTAGGACAAATTTCTGACAAATTGAAAGAAAAAAATTCTCCACATAGCTTCAGGTGGAGATATCCATCTAGCAGATTGGTAAGCATAAATTTCATAAATTTCTTTCTCCTTTTCATTTGTACCAATAATGAAATTGATACGATCATGTCCTTTGTATACGTATTTGTACAAATATTTTACAACTTTAATAGAAGAGCATACTTCAACATTAATGTGACGGTCAAATTTCGCACTTAAATAAGGATTATATGGTACAACCCAACGATTATCTAACATTTGGCCTCTAACTTTAATAGAGATGCCATTATTGCTACGCTTATACAACAGATGCGAGTTATCACCAAATGTAGTCATGTTACAATAATCCTTAGGGTATTTATTTTTGCAACCTTTATTTGCCTGCATACATACATTTTTAGGATTAAGG
This sequence comes from Fraxinus americana, assembly GCA_035079005.1. Classification (NCBI taxonomy): domain Eukaryota; kingdom Viridiplantae; phylum Streptophyta; class Magnoliopsida; order Lamiales; family Oleaceae; genus Fraxinus; species Fraxinus americana. The sequence goes on from CM068714.1 coordinate 19,908,274, forward strand.
TTTCCACAAGGACCATGCATATTATGTTTAACAATAATAGAATGAAGATGGGAATATTTATTTTTGTCTGGAATTTCACAACATACTATCGTATCGACTTGTTCAACACAACAAATTTTTTGGCTAGATTTGAAAATCAACAATAGATGTGCATGGGGAAGTCCTTGTTTTTGAAATTCAATCATATATACATGTGCAACAAAAGGACCTAAGATGTTTTTCTTGAATAAATCATTTTTTAACTCTTCCAATTTTGCTCGAAATATTCGCATGATTAGATCTGGTCGATTTTGAACTTCATCATTGTGCTTTAGTTCATGCTTAATCTCTAGCCAATTTGGATTACATGTCATAGTCAAAAAAATGTCGGATTTTCTATAACGCTGCACAATAGACATTGCATCTATGTATCTTCTTAGCATGTCTCTAAGCCCACATGTAAAGGATTGTGGTAGTACAAATTTTCTTCCAATTTTGTTCCCTTTCATTTCTCCATTTTCAATACTATCTACAATACCTTGATATAGTTCCGCACGAATTTATTTTTGGTTATTACGAAAATAGTATAACCTAGCAGTTTCGATCTTAACATACATATCTACTACAAATTGTTGAAAAAATATACCAGTATGAAGCAATAAAGACTTACTAGAAGGCCTAATCTGGAACTTGTACGAATAGTATTATCGACAAGAGACTTGAGACCGTTTCTTCGTTCCGTTAAGAACTGCATGACAAAAAGAGTCAAAATTATATATTCATTTATTAATTTATGTGGAAAGTAGAAACTGTAAAGAAAATATATACATAAACCTTTATCCTCATTTTCAATAATTTCAGACGCGGAAGTAGCTGTGCTAGGAAAACCATCTAAGTCAGACATATGCTGAGACGGAAAATAATTGTTATTGCATCTCTTAATGCCTTCATGCCAGCCAGATTCTCCATATGGAAAAAGCAATGGATATTGTAAAGGATCATAACAACCATAGTAGTAATGAACCTTGTGTGAATCACCAGAATGACTGTAGATAGTAATGTCTCGAGTACGAACATTTGCAATTTCATCATCTTTGACCCATATAGCAGCAACTTGAGACGTCGTAAGAGTATTGAAAACTCTTTGATCAAGTCCCGGGTCGCATCTTATTTGTATTCGATGATCGTGCAAATTCGTCATATTATTTAAAGACCTAAAGAATCTACTATACGAATTTATTTTAAGGATTTCAATCAAACTAATCAAAGTATATTGAACAAAGTTCTCTGAAATTTTCATAAGATTTTCAACTTCATTATCCATGTCATAAAAATATAACTGTATATAAGAAGGCATATTATTTTCTGGCATAAGTGGATTTACGTAATGATATATTTGACCTTGAATCCTAAATGTGTAGATACCTCTGTATGATTTAAACAGTTCTTTGTCATACTTTACTCCAAATGAAGTGAATGCAAAATGGTTATTATAGCCCTTGGCAATTTTTTTGAACTCCATACATGTAGGTTCTTTGGAAGTAAACAAATTGTATAGTTCAGTTGGTGGATCAGACATACAGAGTTTAACTTTCCCATCAGAACAACAGAAACCTTTACTTTCTCTATAGATCTTTTTTGCACCACAATCTATACAATATGTACATGCCGGTAATACATACTCAATACATGATACATTTAATTGGTTAGAACTACCCTGTAATTCAGTATTACGTATGTTCGATGCTTCATTGTTGAAAGTAGAAGGCTCAGAATGATGGTGTGTTATAGGTTCATGTACATGGACAACTTGAGAATTATTATTTGTAGATAACATAGGCTGAATTACTCTTTTACGATGATTAATGAATCCAGTTTCAGTTTGATGTCATCGATCTCTTCGTCTTTGATTTCGTTGGTGACGAATTAATGCATCATGTGACTGACTTGTACTTTCAGAAGTAGTTTGAGCGTTACACAAATAGGACTCTAGATGAGCACATGGTTCCATTATGTTAATCAATAAAGGAATTATCGAGTGGTTGGAGCTGAGAGTAAGCAACAGCAACTACATAAAGAAAAAGAAAAACTATTACCACATATGTTACGTGATACGTAGTTTAAATATGAACAATAGAGTAGATAAATCTGTATACAAGATAATGAAAAATATGATTACATGTCGACAATAGGTAAAAATGTTAGAACCAACATAATATGAAATGCTTTTTTTGTAAAATATATAAATAGACAACAGAATTCCGTAGTGGGAAATTTGTTGAAAAAAATCAGTCAAATTACAAATATTTGAATGGTTCTTCATTTTCAACCAAACGTAAGAGGAAGACTGTGAAAAAAAATAACATTGCACATTACCTGCCAACAAGAAGAGAAGAAATTGGATTTTAGATGTAATGTAATCGAAGCTAGTAATTAACCTGAGAAAACATAGACTCATTAAAGGAAATGCAAATATTCTACACAAACTGATAAATTACAAACTTAAAGAATGATTCATTTTGTTGGAACATTTACTCAACAAATAAATAGTATACCACTACATCCATCAATTCAACCAACTTGCTTTATAGGCACATATAGATTGTTAGCAATTTAACATCTAAGAATAAATCCTAAATGAAGAACCTGAATCATCAATCATGCAGTATCATTCACATCACATCCTCTTGCATCAAGTCTAAAAAAAATAAAGGTATAAATCTTTAACTGTAAAATTTCAGTAGGATTAATAGAGAAGACGAAAAAAGAGAACCCTGCAAGAATGTCAAAGGCTCAATATTATAGACCAATGCTCTGTATTCCCATAATTCATCAAATAACTGTTCTCAAAACCTTGGCCTAACCATTTCCCTAAACTAACCATCCCATTCCCATAATAACCCAATATCCGAAAAGTAGTTGACAAATCTTAGTCCTTAAAATGTATTCAGATATAGAAAAAGAGAGAACCCTACAAGAACGTCAAAGACTCAATATTATAGACCAATGCTCTATATTCCCATAATTCATCAAATAACTGTTCTCAAAACCTTGGCCTAACCATTTCCCTAAACTAACCAGTCCATTCCCATAATAACCCAATATCCAAAAAGTAGTTGACAAATCTTACTCCTTAAAATGTATTCAGATACAGAAAAAGTAGACAAATCAATGTGAATTGCAGCTTAAAGATAGTATCAATTGAACAAAAAAATTCAAAATTAAAACGGCACGAAAATGCAAGTGTCAAATTTATGAAAAATCTGCCTACAATGCCGACGAAGTTGAAATTTTACCTCTTTAGAGATAGTAGGAAAGGTATAAAAAGATGTTAAAAAAAGATTATGAAAGTTTCACAACTTCTCAAATCAAAATCCAAAAAAAAAAAATAATAATAACTTGCCATTTGCTAAAATGAAATCCCTAAATCCCCAAAAATAAATAAAATCCCAAAAACCCCCAAAAATAAAACCTTACCTAACAAAAATCACAGCACTCCAGTTTGAAATCTTAAGTCTGAGAATGACTCCATAAAGATACTTCTTAAGAAGTTTCACCATTTTTATTAAAAAAAAAAAAAAGCAGTCTTTTTTATATATCATTCTTGAAACTTGAGGGAAAATTGCATTTAAAAAATCTGGTCGTTGGATCATTATCGAATAAATAAAAAATAATAAAAAAGTTCCAAAAAGTGCTCTGTTTGTTTCCCGTCGTTTGGACCTTCCTAGTGAAGGTGTCTATAACTTTTGATCTAATACCCCCCTCAACACGCACACAAGAGATAGAGTAATAAGTAAAATTTTGCTGCCGAAACAGGAAGAATTAACAAGGGTGAGTGGGCCCGAGGCGGTATCTAAACTTGAGAGCAACAGCCCATTTAACCATATTCAGTCTCGTGGCGACGAAGGTAACTATTAGATCAGGATGTTAGGAAGTAGATTATGTTGTTTAAAGAGGGACAATTTTTTCTATTTCTGGAGAATTTCATGACTATAATAAGCTCAATTGAGTAAAGGATGTATTTTTGCTAAGTTCCTAAGATATTTGTGACTTCAGAGAGTTTACTGTTGTCTACTAATCTATACTATATAACCCCATTTACTGTAACATCAATCTGTGTTCCTCCAATGGCATTAGATATCCAATTTTTCACTTTACTATTAATCGATCGTCTTAGTGAGCTTGTTTTTTTCATTTCTCTTGAAATGCTTGTTCTCTCAAAACTCTGAAGTATGAATTCATTCAAGATACATAAACGTGAAAGACTAATCCTTTTCAATATAAATTACAGACAAAAACATAATGCGGTCAAGATTAATATGCCCATTCCTAACCTAGCTTAATTACCTCAAATAAACCGTTATGGGGAGTTTATTACCTATAATTATGGTAGTAATTATGTCCTAATACCTCCAAGCTGACGTAAGAATCTTACGTATGATTGATTTTGAAACCAAAGGTAACAGGCAAGATCTTTAGTAAAAAACCCATGATTTCCAAAGGTTGTAGACCCAATAACCTAAACTAAAATCAAGAAATTATAACTGAATCTGGACAGTGAAATCAATTAACAGGAAATTGCATACATAAAAATATAAGATCAAAATCGCCAGACCACTACATCAAGATGAATTAACATAATTAACAAAATGCAAAAACGTCGAAATTCAAACAATCCCAACTGATTTCACCGTATGAGCATAAAGAAGATAAGAAAGAACGAGGCAGAGTGAAAAATTCATACAATTCACACTGTTTTTCATAATTCATAAAATAAAAACCTAAAATTGAGAAATTCATAAAAAAAAAATCCATACTCTGGACTTATCTTGCCCCAATTGTGAGAAGAGAGTGAATAGTTTGAGAAATTCAATGGAAACTCGTTGTAAAAATTTCCATCCTCTCTTTTATAGGAGGTAAGGAATTCACGAATTGAGCTTCCCTGTTGACGTCAAAAAAATTGTAGTATTTTTATAACGATCTCTTCAAACCTTGAACAACAAAAATGAAAGAAGAAATCGAACATTCAACAATACAGCTGAAGAAACTGTAAAAAGTACGCAACAAGAATATGAAAAATGATTGGAGAGAAAATTGAAATTGGGGTTAAAGCAAAAGTGGTGGATACGTAAGAATGAGCGGCTGCTTTTTACTTTGAGTCAGAGGAGATATTTTGTGAACAGTAACAAAACCAGTCTGGAAATAGTGGTGAACCAGTTTCGATGTGAAACCGGCCCAAAAATGAACAGTAGGAAAGACATCCTCTCTTTTATAGGAGTAAGGATTAATGGATATTGTTATACAATAGACCAGGAAATGTCTCCAAATAGTCAAGGTGATAGTAACACTGCATCAATTGAGCATTTGACTCGATTGGTCCGACGTCAAGCTCGACTGATAAATCAACTAATCAACAATTACACTTCCAATGAAGAATCTTCCAGAACCAAGGAAGAAAATAATATTAGTAATCGTTTCAAGCGATTAAAACCTCCGGTGTTTGAGGATGCAAACGATCCAGTTGAAGCGAAAAATTGGATTCGTACTATGGAACGTATGTTTACATATACACATATTCTGGAATCCTAAAAATTTATATGTGCGTCATTTATGTTAAGAGGGAATGCTAGACATTGGTGGGATACTTTAACTAGCATTGGAGAAGCTCAAGACATGACTTGGAAAGCCTTTTGCAAAAAGTTTCGAGCAAAAAATATTTCTCTTCTATAGCCAGACAACAAAAGTTAAATGAATTTCTATTTCTAAAACAAGAATCAATGACTATATCTGAGTACATCAAGAAGTTTGAAGAATTATCGCGTTTCGCAACTCACGTGACTACTACTAGAGAAATAAAAATTAATCGTTTCATTGGAGGGCTAAAACCTGAATTGGTACGAGATGTACAGATGTCAGGAGTTCAAAGCTTGGATTTTTCTCTGGTAATAGATAAAGCCTTAATGGAAGAACAAGAAGAGGCAAAAATAGCTCAAGTCCGAGAAATGAAAACCTCGAACAATAGGCACTGGAATGATACCACTAAGAGTACCAGGATTGATAGAAATGTTCCTCGATTCCCAAACAAAAAGTCTCGAATGGAAGACAAACCCAAGAAAATAATGTCATCATCATGCCCGCATTGTGGAAATTCCATAGTGGGCCGTGTCAACTTAAACTTGGATTATGTTTTGGTTGCGAAAAAGAGGGCCACGTAGTAAAGGATTGTCCAAACAACAAAAAGAAAAATCAGTAGAAACTGAGTCCTCCAGCATGTAGAGTATTTGCAATGGTACAACATGAAGTTGCCAATGATGCGAAAGTTGTTACAAGTACGACGTATGCCTATGCTACACCTGCTCTTACCCTATTTGATACAGGTGCCACTCATTCCCTCATATCCATGAAATTTTTGCATAATCTGAATACAGAACCAACTTTAGTACCACATAATATGAACATCGTTACTCCTTGTGGACCAAATCGCCATACAAAATTTATTTTGCCAAAGGCCAGGTTGTATATTGAGCACATGAAACTTCTAGCAAATCTTATCCTACTTGATTTCCATGATTTTGATATTATATTAGGCATGGATTGGTTAACCACCTATGAGGCTTTAATTGATTGTAAGTCCAAAACATTGAAGCTTTTAGGTAAAAACACCATATCATTTCCAGTACCTGAGAAAACATCTAGAATTATAATTTTGGCAACTAAGGCTACCAAGCTTTTAACTCAAGGACATTCAGGGTATTGGGTAAGTCTTCATCAACTCAGCGCAGACAAAGTTATTACCCCATCAACAATAATCGTTGTCCAAGAATTTCAAGATGTATTTCCTGAGGACTTACCTGGGTTACCACCTGATCGAGAAATTGAGTTCGACATAGAATTACACCCAAGTAATCACCCTATATCCAAAGCCCCATACAGAATGGCCCTCTCTGAACTTAAGGAATTAAGAAGCCAATTAGATGACTTGTTGAATCGAGGATTCATCCAACAAAGAAAATCTCCATGGAGTGCTCCAGTTCTTTTTGTTAAAAAGAAGGATGGATCCTTACGCCTTTGTATTGATTATCGGGAACTTAATAAGATCATTATTAAAAACAAGTACCTGCTACCCTATATTGATGATCTATTGGATCAGCTACAAGGTTCTGCAATTTTCTCGAAAATTGATTTACGATCTGGATACCATCAATTGAAGATTAAAAAGGAAGACGTTCCTAAATCCGCATTTTGTACTCGTTATGGATATTTTGAATTTCTTGTAATTCCATTTGGACTAACAAATGCACGGACAGTATTTATGGATCTAATGAATCGAATCTTCAAGGATTATCTAGACAAATTTGTCTTTGTATTTATTGATGATATTTTGATTTACTCAAAAACTCGAGATGATCACGCAAACAATCTTTGCATAGTCCTATAGATTTTACGAGAAAAGAAACTTTATGCTAAATTCTCAAAAAGGTGAATTTTTGTTGGAAAAAGTTGTGTTCTTAGTACACGTCATCACCAAAGAAGGAATCTCGGTATATCCAGTAAGATTGATACAATTCTTAAGTGGGCGCAACCAACTACGCCTACCGAAGTACGTAGTTTTCTTGTGCTAACTGGGTATTATCAACGATTTGTGCACAACTTCTCAAAGATCGCTTCTCCTTTGACTCGGCTCATAGGGAAAAATATTCCATTTAGATGGACAAACGAGTGTGAGAGAAGTTTTCAAGAACTTAAATCATGACTTACTACTGCACCCATTTTGACTATTCCTGATGGAGTAGAAGGATTTACGATTTACAGTGATGCCTCAAGAAATGAGTTAGGTTGTGTGCTAATGCAACATGGTAAGGTAATTGCATATGCCTCTCGACAACTGAAATCTTATGAACTAAACTACCCTATACATGATTTAGAATTGGCAGCCATTGTTTTTGCACTTAAATTATGGCGCCACTATCTTTATGGAGAAAAATGTGAGATCTTCACAGACCATAAAAGCTTAAAGTATTTTTTTTACTCAAAAAGAGTTGAATATGAGGCGAAGAAGATGGTTGGAATTAATCAAAGATTATGATTGTACCATTAGCTACCATCCAAGAAAAGCAAATGTAGTTGCTGAGGCACTAAGCAGAAAACGTTCCCACCAACAGACTTTTGACCAATCAAACAAGGATCGAGGAAGCCCACGATTGGAAGAAAATAGATCTAAAGAAAAACGACTAACCGTTCTTGCTGTACAATCAACCATCATGGAGAAAATCAAAGAAGGTCAAAAGAGCAATTCGTTTGCTACTAAGATTCGACAAAAATTAGCAAGTGGAAAACCAATAGATTATCGCATCTCATCTCATGGAATTCTTCTATATAAACATCGAATGCACGTACCGGATATAAACGGATTATGGGATGATATTTCATATGAAGCACATACGACTCTTTATACAACTCACCATGCGACCACCAAATTATATAACGACGTTAAAGTATTATATTGGTGGCCGGGTATGAAACGTCAAATTGCCGAATTTGTAGCCAAATGGTTGACCTGTCAACAAGTAAAAATAAAACATCAAAGACCAGCAGGATTACTACAACCTTTACAAATTCCAGAATGGAAATGGGAGCATATTATAATGGATTTTGTTTGTGGTCTGCCAAAGGTGATAAAGGGTTTTGACGCTATTTGGGTAATAGTAGATCGACTAACTAAGTCTGCACACTTTTTACCCATTAAAATAACCTTCAAAGTGGAACAGTTTGCTGCCTTGTATATACAAGAAATAGTACGACTCCATGGGATACCCGTTACGATTACATAAGATCGTGATCCACGATTTTTGTCACAATTATGGAAAGAAATACAAAACTGTTTAGGTATAAAGCTTCAATTTAGTACAGCTTTCCATCCACAAACTGATGGATTAAGAGAACAATATATCCAAACTTTGGAGGACATGCTTCGCGCTTGTGTTTTGGAGTTTTCGAGAGTTGGGATTATTATCTACCTTTAATTGAATTCTCTTATAATAACAGTTATCACATGTCAAATCAAATGCCTCCTTTTGAAGCATTATATGGTCGAAAATGTCGATCCCCTTCACATTGGAATGAAGTAGGTGAAAATAAAATCATAAACGCGGTAATGGTTCAGGATATAAAAAAAATAGTTGAAAAGATTAAGAGACGATTAAAGGCAGCTCAGGATCGACAATGCAGCTCTGCAGATAAGCAACGACGACCATTTGAGTTTGAGATAGGACATAGCATTTTTATTAAAATATCTCATATCAAGGGTTTGCTAAGATTTGGGAAAAAAGGAAATTGACACCAAGATACATTGGACCATTCAAAATCCTTGAACTCATTGGTAAAGCCGCCTACCGAGTAAGGCTACCTGAACAGATGAAAAAAATACATGATGTATTTCATGTGTCAACTCTTCGAAAATATATTCCAGATCCTTCTCATAGACTAACAGAGGCACCAACTGATATTCATCCTGATTTGACATGGGAAGAAAAATTGGTCAAAATATTAATGAGGGATACTAAGAAGCCTCTCAAGAATGAAATACTCTTAGTTCGTGTCTTGTGGCAAAGTAAGGTCATTGAAAAAGAAATTTGGGAAAGAGAGGACGAAATGAAAGATCAATACCCCGAACTCTTTGATTAAGGTACTTTTGACTAGAGTAATTTCGAGGGCGAAATTCTTTTAAGGGGGGAAATTGTAATAACCTAAAAATTTTAGAAAAAATAACAATTATTCCATATTTATAATTTTTATTGTGATGAACATTTCATGTAATATAGTAAAAAGTTATGTTAATAATACTATAATTAATTGGATAATTACCATGTGGAAATATAAAGGGTATAAGGTGGCTACCCTATACATAATATCTTGCCACACTAAATACTTAAGTGACAAATGGCATAATAGGGTTTAAGGTGGCAAAGTGATGATTAAGAAAAAATAAATAAATTATTAAGTAAATTTCTAATTACCACTATAAATAGGGGAGAAAGAGAGAAAAGAAATACAGAACAAATTAAAAACAGAAGTAACTTACTAAGGAAATCATTGCAACTTGAAGGTGAGTAATCTATGTCCATTTCTATTTCCAAGCATATATTATAATTATGTTTATTGAATATCTATTTTTTTTAAATTTGATATATTGATTCAAGATTCTACCCATTGACTTTGCATTGGATATTTACATTGTATTGGATATCCCGTGATATGATCATTGATTATACCCAAAATTGGTGTAATTGATTAAAGAGCTCATATATTGTTATTCTAAATTGGTGCGCACGGGTAGAATTGAGCATCTATAATTGGGCCCATTGTTTTCCCCACTCTATTTCAAAAATGGAAATAAAATGGTATGGTTTACTCGCTAAATAAGTGTATTCACATTATATGTTTATCAATTTTATTTTTTTTGTAGATGGTCATTACTGAATATATTGACCTTACTTCGTACGAATGGGTTACCTCGGAAGACGGCCAGTATTGCATGTATGTTAAGGAAGTCCACACGTGGATAACATATCCAGAATTTCCAGGGTTCCATCGTTTCGTGGGCTCCCACTATTACATGGACTACTTCGAGGCGACTACTATGATGTACCTATTTATAGTTAGTTTTCATGAGGAATAAACATGTCTATGTAATCTTTATGTAATATAAATGTACAAATAGTTTAGTTATGTACGGTACGTAACACAACTTTTGTAATGCAACGTTTGCCTAGTCGCTAACATGTTTTATTGTAACAAAGTATATAATAAAATTTTTTTTTTTAACTACCTTATAATTGGTGTTACATACATACACACACACACACACACACACACACACACACATATATATATATATATATATATATATATATATATATATATATATATATATACACACACACACACACACACACTACCTTATAATTGGTGTTACATACATATATATACACACACACACACACACACACACACACACATATATATATTGATATTGAAATCCCTACACTAGAACTGTAAAAAGGTTTTCTCAAGTCACAAAATTTCAAAATTTTTGAAATTTCTATACATAAATTCTAAGTAAGAGACGAGATTAGGAGATTACAATTATGGAAGATTTGGGGGATTACATATATGATTTTCTTTTCTTCACAATTATTGTGCACGGTAGTTGTGTGAATGTGATAACTTATTTCATGCATTCGAAAAATGGAAAATTGGTTCGACATATATAAATTGTCATAGGGTTCGATAAGAGAGATAAATATATCGCTATTTTTTATGTGAATCTTTAAGTGTTCATAAAAATTCAAGTATTCTTGTATGTTCGCATCCATCATATAAACATAGTTGAGTCGTATATGAGAATAAGTTTGATATTGCCAGAGAGAGAGTGTTGAATAATTTAGGAACATTGATTCGTCAATATTTCACCGTGTTGTCAAAGTGTAATACTAAGTTTAAAACAAATCATTTCATAGGGATTCGTGATCCTAATACATAGATCATAAATTAAAACACTCCAATTTACATTTAATGTTGTTTGCATTTAATTTAGTTAAATAATTTATAATTGCATACTTAGTATTATTTTAGTTATAACTTCATCAAAACAAACACGTCATTTTATTCTAGTTTCGTTTAAGGTGAATGTAATGGAAATTGAACTAATCAATCTTTGTGGGACGATACTCGGAATAAAAAAGTCAACTTTATTACTTGTTAACGAACCGCACACTTGCTGTGGTTTTTATTCGAAATATATTTTCGTGAACACAGCTAAACTTGTTGGGATGAAGACAAAAACCATTGTTTTACCACTTTAATTCAAAGACTATTTCTTTAGTTAATTTGTATTATTGATTGGTAATATAGATTATTTGAATGCTTTATCACCATTTAAATAATAAGTTGCTTATTTTGTCTTCAAGATGTTCAAAACAAGTCTAGAACATTACATCAATCAACATAAGGTTCAATAAACATTGGAAATAATAATTTATATCTTATGCAATCAAATAGGTAATCTTGCAATCGAATGCATTACCACGCATATGAATTCGAATAAGAATATCTAAATTCGTGCTTCGGACTTGGAAGTGATAGTTGAATAATACTAGATTGTCGGTTGTTAATTGTGCAGAAATTATACTAGAGAATATATATTGAGAGTTGGAATTGGAATTAAAAAAAATAAGTGGAATGGGGAAATCTTAACACACTTATCATACATAACCTTCACGTGCATTTAAAGAACAAGCATTAGTAGTTAACAATTACAAACATCAAACCTTTGAAATGTTCCGGTCACATTCCGGTTTGATTTTGAATTAGTACAATTTATCTTAAGATCTATTCCTCATGGAAGAAACTTTTACTTCTAATTATTGGTTTTCAACGATTCTGTACGTTTGAGAAATTTCATCGAATAACCAACATTAACCATTGTTCACGATGTAAATATTTAAATAAATTAAGAAACACTTTAATTACTCTTTTATCATTGTTGTTCTGCAATTTGACAAGTTATCAACCATTGTCCTGTTCCTGCTATAGAATTGGCCTATCATCCCTTGGCGACTCTCCTAATTGTGCCTCCACAAAAAGCTAACACACTACGCTCCATGACTTTCCGAATTGACTAGCAATACTTTATTGGCATCATTAGCATATCATCCCATGCGAAACTGACTCGATCCTAAACAAGAGTTGACTTCAGACTTGGACTCGAACCTAGACCACGTTCGTTGCAAGACCTAGTTTCCATCATTTCAAAGACTCAATTAAACCTATTCTCCCGATTGACAAATAGATGCAAAGGACTTATGCGGGTGCCTTCTTATCCTCAAACTTGTGATGGTAAAATCACATTTGTAAATGTACTTCTTTTATACCTAATTTCTTTGATAGCACTTTTCCATGGAGCTGGTAGGTGGGTGCGTGGGGTGGAGTAGGTGAGGGTGCAACAAAAATTGTAGTCTAGAATGAGGATCTGTTTGATACTCAATGTATAGACTGGGACCAATGCTGCGAATTTTCCAATTATGTTTAGTGATTAGTGAAATATTTATGGTTTTTGACTTTTTATGTAAAGTACGTTGTATAGTTACATATTGTATTATTAAAGAACAAAATGAAAAATATTATTATTTTATTAACTTTTTAAAATTTTGTATTGTCAATAGTATATTAACTTTTTAAACAAATAATATAATACACATCCCATCCGTTCAAACTTGCGTTATGTAATGTGCGTGAATGATATAGGTGAACTTAACCCGTGCCTGCGATATATGTGTGTATGATACGTGTAAATGGCTTGCATGTGTAATATAGTCATACAGGTGCAAGTAGCTTGGGCATGTGATATACGGGCAAGCAGTATGTAAACATGAACATATAATATTTGTACTTTATATTTAGCCCTTGCTTGACGGTTAAAATCAAGATTTTAATAAAAATTGGTGAAATATGTTATTGAAAGTTGTGGGTCCCATAAATATGTGGTTAAAATTAATTATTGATTTTGACTTATATTAAAATCTAGATTTAATCACATCCAAAAGGGGCTTAATTCTTCTTTGTTCTTGCACCAATCTCATAACCTTTCCACATATAAGAATTTAATTTGAATTCTTATTTATTATTGTTGTTGTTGTGTAATTAACATATTCTTGTAGGTGATTGGAAATGAATAGTGGACTACAAGTATATAACCAAAGAAACAAGCCTTTTTTATGAATGGATAGTAGTCTCGTTCGAATGAGGAAGGTGAGATCTCTGATTCTTCTTCATGGAAGAAATTTCTCAAGATAGATTTAATACTACACGAGAGCCTCTTATTAATACAAACAAAAGTTTTTACGTCAGATTGGCTATTAAGCTTAAGAGTTATGAATGGATCCCATTATTAATGTGAAACAAAAAATAATCTTGAGCGATGATTTTGGAAAAAGAAAATAGTTGATCAAAATGAAACTTAATCATTAGTTGGGTCACACACTTATGTTTTAATATGGAAATCACGTTTAATTACCATCCAATTAGCGTAATTAACATTCAATGCTAATTACTAGACATCTCTAAGAGCATCTCCAAAATACTCTATATATTTAAAGAGTATATTATGCAATTTAGAGATCATTTATAAATTTAAAGAGTAATTTTTTTAAATATTCCAACATGTTCTTTATCTTTAACATTTAATTTTACAAATCCCAAACACTATTTATTATCTTTTCATATTGTTTATTTTCACTAGTTTCCCTCTAAATTGTTATATTTTTTACTTACATTAAAAATTTAAATACTTTGAATGCATTTAATTATAGAGAGTGAGTTTGACTCTCCACTCACTCTCTAAATGTGGAGAGTCAAACTCACTTTCTATTTAATTTGGAGAGCTAATCTCACTCTTTATTTTAAAATGTTTTTAATTTGATGAGTTTTTCGAAGTATAATTTAAAACTCTTTAAAATAAAGAACATCTTATGTTTAAATAGCCTTTTGGAGATATTCTAACTTGTGTGCAATACACGTGTGAGAAACACACATTAATCATTTGATTTGGGGTGTAAGCAAGAACTTTCAACTCATATAAAAACTGTTTCGACGAAACTTTTGTTTTGTGTCCATGTGGACTCGTCGACATTTAAGTTTTAAATTGAAAATATTGCATGCATCAATGAAAATGTCACACACAATACTTTCCACCAGCAAGACCAAATAGACATCAAACTTCTATTTATCAACTACGTTAACTTCAAAACTTCATATTTTCTTCCTCGTCTTTTCTATGAAAAAAGGCAAAATCAAAGAGAATCAAGAAAAGAAATATCTACTAGCTGATTTCCTTTTAAATAATCATATTTGGAGAAGTAGTATACTAGCCCTAAAACATCGACCAATCAAAAGGTAAAAATCGTTGCATATTCTTTAAATATAATTTCATTTTTAGTTGTTTTTTATGCAAATCTCAAAGCAACCCGACCTGAGAGATGTGCATATATACTACATTCTATTAAATTGTGGAATAATGTATTAAATCTTTTGTATTGTTGTATATGTGGCTCATATATAGTGGAACATATGTTTACTGGATCAAAATGGCCAATGTGGGAGCGGAGTGGAGTGAGGATAGCGAAGCGCACCACACAAAACGGAGCGGGACGATGGAATCGGCCTTGTGATTTAATTCACTGTTTGTTTGACAGAGACGTTGAATATGTTGGGGGTGTAAGTGTATATTTCTTGTATGGGATTGGGCTAGGGTTAGTATAAATAATGATAATGTAACCCTATTATTTATACTGAATAAAAATCTCCGTTTCGCTTCTTATGGATGTAGGCACATAGCCGTATCACGTTAAATATTTGTATTGATTTCTCTATTTCACTTCTCTATTATTTTGCATTTAACATTCTACAACTGGTATCAAAGCTCCAGATCTAGATGACAAGTTCTTCGATTGCAAAATTCGACGTGATGAAGTTCGACAGAACTGGGAATTTCGGATTATGGCAGCGAAGGGTGAAGGATTTGTGGGCGCAGCAGCGGATGATGAAAGCGCTATCTGGGAAGAAGTCAGAGGGTATGTCAGATGTCGATTGGGAAGAGCTTGAGGCACTAGTATTGGGTACAATTCGGATATGTTTGGCGGACAATATCATGTATCACGTCATAGACGTTGAGTCTCCGACGGAGGTTTGGCTAAAATTGGAGAATAGTTATTTATTCGGTCTTTCACGAACAAGCTATATCTAAAGTAATGGCTATTCTAGCACAAAATGTTGGAGGTTACAGATTTGATTCAACATACAAATGTGTTTTGTGACTTGAAATCAAGTTCGATGACGAGAAAAGGCAATGATATTGTTGTTCTCTCTTCCTCCCTCGTACGACCACCTAATGACCACGTTGACGTAGGGTAAAGAGACTTTCAAATTGGAGGATGTAACATCAGCTCTGTTGGCCTCCAACCAATGACAACTATGTACTGACAAAAGTACACAGGGTGAAGGATTGATTGTGAAGTACTATAAGGATTGTGGAAAAAGAATGATATGGGTGGTTCTTACAAAGGGAATACGAGATCGAAATTCAGAAATCAAAATAAGAAAAACGTCAAGTGCTACAAGTGCCATCAGATGGGATACTTTAAAAAGGACTATCCGAATAAGAAGTTGGGTGATGAAAGGAAATGTAACTGGTCGTCAAACCCGGCTAATGTTGTAGAAGGAGACTTGGATTCTGGAGATAGAGATATACATATCATTCTCTGCAGGTAATTCTCACAAATTACATGACTCTTAGGTACTTGATTCAGCCTGTCCATATCACAGTGTCCTCACTTGGACTAGTTTGATTCATATTGTTCGAGTAATTTTGGATATGTTCTGATGGATAATGATGCATAATGTAAGGTCATTGGTATGGAGTCCATAAAATTTAAAATGTTCGATAGTGTGATGAGGAATTTGGAGGATGTTAGGCATGTACTAGAGTTGAAAATGAACCTAATTTCCTTATGCACTTTAGACATCCGTGGCTATTCTTTTAAGTTAGAAAGTGGGGCCTGACAGTGAAGAAAGGGGCTATGATTATAATGAAGGGTTAAAAATTGGTAGGGAATATCTACAAAAATACAGTTGTAGGTGGAGTTGCTACAATATAATTTAAATTAGATGACACTCTCTTATGGCATATATGACTGGTGCATGTAGGAGAACGTGGTATGATTGAGTTTCAGATGAGGAATTTGTTGAAGGGAGTAAAATCTAAGGTTGTCAATTGATTGAATTTTGATCCGAATCCGACGAAATTAATGGGAGATGGATTTAGGGCCTCAATCCTATAACTCAATCAAGGTCCGAATCCGATAATCTGTTAACTAAATTGATCAAATATGGATATAAATCAATCCGATCCGATAATAATCCAATCCAATTTGTTATAAATAATTGAGTCGGTAAAATATTTTTATGGCATATTATTTGTCTCTAAAATAAATAAATTTAGAATAAAAAAGTAATCAAATTCAAAACATAAAAAAATTGAAAATTTTATAATTATTAAACATGTTTAAGAATTGGAAAATTTGAAAAAAAAAATTGATTTCAACCATTTTTTTAAAAATCGACTCGGGCATCGAACCGAAAAAGGAAGAGGGTCAATGGTCAAAAAGTCGAACCGATTATTAAATTGAATAAATAACTATACACATAATGTAAAATATTATAAAAACAATAGATTTTTTTTAATTTTAGTTTATTAATTTAAAGTAAATAAATATCTATATTTTTCTTCATTTAATTTATTATTGTAATTTATTTTACAACTTCAAAAACTAATAATTAATATGTAACAAATAATTTGATTTGTTAATGGAAATAATGAAATAAAATATTTATATTTAGAATTGAAATTCAATTTTACCTTATCCTACATCGAATGTCAATAAAAATTTTGAAGATAATCTGTCCTTTAAAAACGAACATCATGATGATAGAAATCACTATTGGGCTTGCTAGTAAAAATAGGTGGGCCTCAAATTAGTTCAAAATTTTTTCAACATTGATCTTTTTTCCTAATTTTTATTAATTTAGGATCGGATTATCAGATTGGATATCCAATAAGATAGCAAATCTGATATGAATTTAACGATCAAATATTCGTTGGATTATCAGATCAAATAAGATAATTTCCTTATCGGATCGGATCGGATCAGATATAGGCAGATCTGATCCATTTACAACCCTAGTAAAATCACGCAAGTTGGATTTTTGCAAGTTTTGTGTACTTGGAAAACAATTCAAAGTACAGTTCAAAATAAGAAAGCATAAGACAATAAGCATTCTGGATTATGTGCATTCTAATGTCTGGGGACCAATAAGGGAGTTATCTAAAGGCGAATCTCGATCTTTCATTACTTTTATTGATGACTTCTTTAGAAAAATTTGGGTATATTTCATGAAGTACAAGTCTGATGCCCTTGCCAAGTTTAGATTGTGAAAAGCAGAAGTAGAGAACCAGCAAGGCAGGAAAATTAAGTATCTCAAGACGGACAATGGTACGAGTACACAGATTCGCAATTTTTGAGATTCTGCGATGAGCATGGAATTCAGCGATACTATACAGTTTGCAAGACACCACAACAAAATGGTGTAGCGGAAAGGATGAACATAACAATTTCAGAACGGGCAAGATGTTTAAGGTTGAATGTAGGGCTTCCGAATGTAAGGATGAACATAACAATTGCAAAAGCATGTTACGTCATAAATAGATTACCACAAGCAGCGCTAGATGGGAAAGTTGTAAAGGAAGTTTGGATATGTAATGGAGTTGATTATTTTGGATTGAGAGTATTTGAGTCTCCAGCTTATGTGCATGTATCTAGTGATCAAAGATCCAAGCTTTATTCGAAATTTAAAATATATATTTTTCTAGCTATGTGAACGGTGTAAAAGGGTACAAGTTCTGCAATCCAGAGGCAAAAAAGATGGTGATCAGCAGGGATACAGTCTTTGATGAAACATTCATGTGTCAAACACCTCTAGGTGAAGAAAAGCTAAACAATATTGACATGAAGATTAATGGTCAGTGAGTGGATAGTTCTGGCTCAGAAGAGGAACAGTATCATAGTATTACCACAGATATACCACGTCGCACTATCAGGCCCCGATGAAGTATGGATTCGAGGATTCCATTTCTTATGTACTCATTACCAGCAATAAAGATCATATAACTTTTCAAGATGCCGTTGGTAGTCAGAAGAAAAGTAAATGGATAGAGGTTATTGTAATACCCCGAACTTCACATCACATTTGGCCAATATGATTCATGCATTCCATTATATTCATAATGTCATTTGCATCAATTTTCTTAATTGCTTTCTCTTAAAATGATGCATTCAATGATTGAGGTTTTAAGCCCCTAATATGATGCTAGCCCTTTACTCCTTGATTTAGGAGGTGAATTCTACATTGAGCTATGATAGAGAAATTAGGTCAATCTAGATGTTGGAGATTGACTTGTTAAGCAATTGGAATCTTGAAATGGCCGAAATTAGTATCGATAAAGGTTCTAACTTTCCATTCGGTTGATCCAGGTCACTGTAAACCCTAGATAGGTAATTGACATATTTAGGACATGAGGCATGAAGTGACAATATCACTACGCAATAATATAGGTTTTATGTGACGTTATAAATATTGAGATGCGAATTGTTGAAATTGGTCGAAAATCGGGTGTCAATCAGGTAAGTAATTAAATGAACGGTTAAGGAATTAACGCTATAAAATATTTTGGGATCTTAGGATAGGTAAGATGAATTGTAAATACATTAAAATAAGTCAAGGAAACTTGATGTAGCACCCCGACCCGCATGGGTCGAAACGTTACAAGACTCGCTTTACTTTAGTCGTAAACTTAATAAGTTACGATACCTTAAGTGGAGAGTATAAAATTTTAATTTAAGAATTTAATTCAAGACTTATTTAATTCCGTACAACATCATTTCAATACTAGAACCAAATAAAAAAATGTTTTAGAATGATTCCTATGCATGTATCCATTTACTGACGTGAAGTTCTAAGTGGGAAAAAAAAATGAATGTTGCTGTTTGGCTTTTTATCTCAACAGCAGTAGTCAAAAATAAATTCTTTTGCATAACTAATATCTCCGAAATTTCATGAAATTTTATAGTAAAGTAGGAAACTCTTTATACTATGACATATCCTTCCGTCGGCAACATATGATGTATAAAAATATTTTCAAACCTCGCAACGACACAGTTTGGAAGGTAACCCAGCACAGTTTACTTAAGGAGATATATAAAATTCTACACACCTCAAATCAACATGATTCTAGCTATATCCAGTAGCTAGCCCCTCTGGGACTATCATATCCAATTTCGTTTGTCCAAAAACTTCAAGTAACATGTGAGATATAAATTTTTTTGAAGCCAAGGGCAGAAACTGAAAAACAGCCAACTCCCCAGTGCAGGTTACTTATCATGACGTATAAAATCCTACTAACATCAGATTGACATGCTTTCAAGTTCATACAGTAGCAAACATGTAAGTGTATCCCACCACTGATTTGTCTAAAAGTTCCAAATAATGAGTGAGTTATGATTGTTTGAAATCAACTACAGAAACTGGAAACAGCAACACTTTCTAGTGCAGTTTACTCTAAGTGACCTATAAAATTCTAACGACATTGGATTGACTTGATTCCAAGTTTATTCAGTAGCTAACCTATGAGGCTATCAAACGCCACTGGTTTCTTTGAAAAATTACAAGTAACGACTGAGTTACAAATTTTTGAATTCAAGGCAGAAATGAGATTTCTAGAAAAACAGCAACGTTACTTTGCTAACATCTCTTTTTTTCGATAAAAAATTAGCGACTTCTAAGATAATTTCCATAATGCATAACTTATTCATAAATAAATGTGTTTAGAACAGTTCCATAAATGACATTTCATAGGAAACAAATTATTTAAAGTAAATATTTTCGTAATAAAATTGAAAACATTAAATCACCGGCCTCTTCATGGCATGTTGCATCATTCTTTACCATCATCCACGTCCCAAGAAAATCATATCAAATCAACCTATAGATAGGGAATTAACCCATGAGTTTGAAACTCAATAGATGTCATCGGTGCGTTTCGTTAACAAATTATAAAATTTTGAACTATAGATTCATACCGTCACACGTAGATGGATTTCCGGCAAAATCCAATTTCTGTAGAGTTATGAATTAACATAACGCATAGAATCGGAGAATGATAATTCAAACTATAGTAGTGTCGTAACACCATACCCGAATGCACCAATTCATTCAAACTTTTAACGAAAATCATAATTTGAAAACGAAACAAACACTTGCACCTCTACCTACCTTTGTTTAATGCTTTTGAAATGGATGAAATTGGAGGTTGAGTGTTGCTTTCCCCACGGCACCCAAGCTTTGAGATTTGGCTCCTCTACTATGTTTTTCTTTCTTTACTTTTGAAAATATGTTTCTCGTCTTTTTTCTTGTTTTAAAAACGTGAACCCTCATATGTGTAAACTATACATAAATATATAGTAGAAAGCAATGATTTATTTGGGAAAAGAAACGTTAGACATGTAGTGAATAAATGTGGCAGGTTATTCACAATTGATTGGGATTAAAGAAAATGTTTAATGGGAAAGTGAGGGGTTAAGCATGTCTAGGAAACTGTTGGCGTTATTCTCCAATTAAAATGAATTTAAAATGGGTATATGATGGTAAATGGTAAGTTTTATTCCATGTTATACGTATGTGTGTGTTTGTGGAATAAATATGCCATAAAACCTACCAATTTATGAGGTTAATTACCTTGACTTTTCAACTCACTTTCTGAAACGTGTGACCCTCCCCCCCCCCCTTCCCCTTTGAAATTACGATAAGTGCGAAAAAATAATTTTATACAATACTTTATAAAAAAAAACATTTGCGTGATAATTCGAACCTGGGTTGCCAATATGAAATACCATGCAGATAACCATTGTGGCAAACCCAGTTATTCATTAAATCTTTGAAATCAAATTTACTTAAACTTAATGTCTTAAAGTATTTGGCTTATAAATAACTTATGGCTTGTACTTTCATAACCCTAAATGGGCCGAGATTCCATAATTTATTTCTTAAATGGACTATACCAACCAAATTAAGAATATAAAATCTGGGATATTACACTTGATTTGTACATGCAGTGATAGAGGTGAAATCACATTTCTACTACAAAGGACACCTTATGTTTAATACACCTCATGCTTGTCGATTTGTCCTTGTAATGGTCAATTCCTTCACCATTAAGCATTAGTCATGTTTACAACTCTCTTAAGGCTTCATATATTCAATATATTATCCATAAATTTCATACAAATCCTCCAGATATAGGTACAAAATCAGAATTTAACCACACGAAGCCACCTCATGCTTGGAAGACTTGTCATTTTACCATCCAATTTCCTTCAACATGAAGGCTTTCGCCACATCTTCCACCCCCTTGACACTTTGTATATATATATATATATATATATATATATATATATATCTTATAAGTCACATATGGATCCAAATATGATGAGGTAAAAGTCATATATTGCTGCATGAAGCCACCTCTTGCTTAATACATGTCAACATGGTTGCATGAAGTATTTTCTTAATCCTTAAGCAAGAATCACGACCCCAACCCCTTTAGGACTCCATAAATACCCCATATTAAGGTATTTTATCCCTTCAAGTGATCCCCAAGTGAAAGAAAGGGCAAATGAAGCAAAGAGAAGCAGAAATAAGAAGCTAGGAATTGAAGTTCTAGATAGGTGAGTTTAGTTCACAGTTTTGAAGGTCGTTTTTATTGTTTTTGAAAGTGTTACAATCTTTTCAACCTTTGAACTTAATTAAGGTCATGTTGGGGATGTTACTATGGTAAAAAGAAAGAAAATTGTTGGAGATATATGGAGTGAAACAACTAAGGACAGAAACTGCATAATTGCTGGATTTTGTTTGTTTTGCTTTTATTGTTATATAATATGTTGAA
The DNA here is from genome assembly GCA_035079005.1 of Fraxinus americana. Taxonomy (NCBI): domain Eukaryota; kingdom Viridiplantae; phylum Streptophyta; class Magnoliopsida; order Lamiales; family Oleaceae; genus Fraxinus; species Fraxinus americana. Next base: position 19,930,865 of record CM068714.1, read on the forward strand.
TGGAACACATATTTATCACTTTGAACATTTGGATATAAGATTAGTAAGGTGTAGAAATGATCCTTAATAGTTAGAAACTGAATGGTGGCATAATAAGTAATGGAAACCTAAGACCGTCACCGAAAACTGCTTAATTCATTGTGCTATAAAAAGGACTCAAACTGAGGCTGAAAACTCTGTACTTGTGGTGAATTCATGACATGGTTATCTTTAAATATATGTTATACAAATGTGTTTAAATTCTGGGAAGGATTGAATGTGATTAAGGGTGCGAAAAGATGGATGAAACGGGATATGTCAGCAACTAAACTGTAAAAAACAGCTTCTGTCCAATTTGGTAGTTTGTATAGTTTCAACTGTTACATGTCCATTAATTACCTCTTAGGCATTGAAAATACATTTTAAGGAGTGCTAGGTTATTAAACAACAATTGGATTACGTTGGCGTTCATAATTGGACTCGAGAATTATTGCGATTTATGAGACTAGTTTGAAATGAAAATGGTAACTTGAATTGTTAATGTCATCTAAATTATTTTGGCAGGAATGGACGTAGCACGAGATTATGTGTGTTAATATTATCAAATTGAGGATTATGTGTAATATTAGATGGTAATACAAGTGATTTTCATACTTTAAGTAGAAAAGAGAATTGATTTACACTCCGTAGAAGCGTGCGCACACACAAGGGCAAAAAGGTAAGTAAAAATCTATTTGCAATTACAATGCAAGAATATAGTATTTGTGATATAGTAATGTTGGATATTTACATAACTCTTACAAGGAGCTCATTGTATATCATATAATGGTTAGGATAATTGAGTATGTGGTTTCGGAATATATTGACATCGATTTTGATTAAGTATGTTATTCACGAGCATTTTCATCTACATGCACGACATACGTCCATGGTTGAAAATCTAGCATGCACAACATGATTTCAAAATTGAGTTTCCTTATAAAATGCTTTATTGGCCACTACTAGGGTATCGATGCATGCTTACGTGATGTTTGGCATCGAGGGTGATACTTCCTGGTTGATTGCAAAAGTAGATAGGGGATGGGTTTTTGGTGATCACGGGAGGGTGGATCACTCGACTGTGCATTTGTGTATTATGATTATTGGCGCTGCCGGGTAGGATACTTATTGGATGATCATAGGGGCAGTTAGGGGATGGGCCTCTAGTGGTCACAAGAGGATAGTCCACTCGTCGATATCGAGGTCATATTAGCCATTTGATTATTGATATTGATATTGTGTAGAGCTCTATCCGATGCATAGTATATGGGTCAAGGGCCCAATGAAAGATTTTAAATGAGATTAATTCGAGTCAACTTTGACGAATATTTGAGCATGATATATCTCTTGCTTGATGTTTAAAGTAAATGACATGGTGTCATATACCATTATCACTCATACTCATAACCTGCATGATATTTGCTTACTGAGCATTGGCTTATATAGTTCTTGCATTGTAGGTGAGAGCATGTAATCTCCTAGGACACATGGCTGGTTGTGGAGCTCTTATGGGATTCCGAAGTTTGATGTACATGGATGACGACGTGTAAGGTTATTTTCTGGACTCCAATTGTATTATATTTTAGGGATCCTATATGACTTTTGAAATGTCATGTAAATACTTTTACAACCTCTGGATAAATATGTTGGACAATGGTCTTATGATCCTTATTTTCGGATATACTTTTGGAAATACTTTCATCTTATTAAAAAAATGTGTAGGTGAATTTGGACGTCTAGGTCAAGTCAGCGATCCTATTCCTATACTGGTTAGTATATTATTATCTATATGAATGTGATGTGACAGCTATGATGGAAAAAATTGAGTCATTGAATAAAAATGATACATGAGATCTGGTATAGCTCCAGATGGAAAGATACCGTTAAGGTGTAAGTAGGTGTACATAAAGAAAAAAGAAATGTGAGAAAAGAAAGGGGAAAGATATAAGACTGGGTTAGTAGCTAAGAGATACTCCAGAGGAAGGAGGTAGATTATGATGAGATTTTCTCTCCGATCGTCATACACACTTCCATAAGCCAGTTTTGATTTGGATTTAGAGCAGTTGGATGTCAAGACCGCTTTTCTTCATAGTGATTTGGAGGGGCGAATTTTCATGGAGCAGCCAGAGGGATTCTTGGAACAAAGAACAGAGAACCTCGTATTTAAACTGAAGAAGTCTTTATATGGTCTTAAGTAGTCTCCAAGGCAATGGTATAAGAAGTTCAACTCCCATGTGATTCAGATTGGCTACAGTTACTGTGAGTATTATTGTTGTGTTTATTACAGAGTTCTTGAGGAAGATTCATATATTTTCTTGATGTTGTATGTAGATGACATGTTAATGCTGCTCAGAGCATTCATGAGGTAGACAAATTGTAGTTTTTGTTGAGTAGTAAGTTTGTTATGAGAGACTTGGGACCGTCTAAGAAGATTCTTAACATGGAGATCAACAGAGTTGTGAAGGCCAGAAAATTATGTATCTTAGAAAAATTATTTGAAGAAAGTGTTGGAGCATGTCCGATGCAAAACCAGTGGGTACACCATTGGCAAATCACTTCAGATTGTATAGTAATCAATGCCCTAAGAATGAAGAAGAAATTGTAGAGATTTTAAAGGTGTCTTATGCCAGCGTAGTGGGATGTTTGATGTATGCAATGGTGTGAACCAGACCAGATTTATCACATACGGTCAGTGTGGTGAGCAAGTACATAGCTGATCCTATCTAAGAGCATTAGAGAGTTGTAAATTGGATTTTCAGGTACTTGAGAGGTACAATAGAGTGTAGGATCATGTTTGAGAGACAACATGATGATGTTTCAGTTCAGGGATACGTAGAAACAGATTATTCAGGCGATTTGGATGACAGAAAGTCCCATACAAGTTATGTTTTCACACTTGCAGGTGGACCTATATGTTGGAGATCAATTGTGTAGTCACTTGTGGCATTATCCACAACTAAAATAGAGTAAATGTTAACAACTGAAGTAGCCAAGGAATTATTGTGGCTGAAAGGTCTTTTCAAGGAGCTTGGGATCAAGCAAGATTGAATGAAGTTGTATTGTGATAGTCAGAGCGTCATCTTCTTAGCAAAGAATCAGATTTATCATGCAAGAACCAAGCACATTGATGTAAGATTTTACAAGATAAGGGAGTTGGTTATTTCAGCAAAATTGTTGCTAGAGACAATGCATACCTCAGAGAATGCAGCAGACATGTTGACAAAGCCAATCACAATGGATAGGTTCAAGCATTGCTTGAACTTGATTAACATCTCTAGGTTTTAGAGAGGATGTGTCCAAATCTATTGGTCTCAGATGGTATGGTTTTTCCTAGGTTATGTTTGATTCAGTGTCTTCTACTAAGAGATGAATATTTGCCAAGGAGGAGATTGTTATATATAGTGCTCATATAGAGTGGAACACATGTTTATTAGATCAAAATGACCGATGTTAGAGCGGAGTACAGTAGAGTGGATTGAGGGAAGCGGAGTGCACTGAATGGAATAGAGCGGAGCGACATCATCAGACTTCTAGATTTAATTCACCTTTTGTTTGTCGGAAACGTTGAATAGGTTGGGGGTAGATGTGTATTTCTCTTGTACATGCCTTAGAGTAATGTATGGGCTTGAGCTAGGGTTAGTATAAATATTAATGATGTAACCCTATTGTTCATACTGAATAAAAATCTCCACTTCACTCTTTGTGGATGTAAGTACATCGTCGAACCATATTAAATACTTGTGTTGATTTCTTTATTTCACTTCTCTATTATTTTGTGTTTAACATCCTACATGTGCAATACTCCTTGTAGACATTTCAAAGGTAACAAAAATCCAATATAAATTGGTATTAGAGCTTAAAGGTAACAAGCATCTTGGTTAGAATTTTTTTATAAAAAAAAATCCCGATTTCCTCACAATTAACAACATTCTGCACAAATTTTCCAATATCATACGGCCAAAATTATAATTTTTAGTGTCTAAAGGTGGAGACTTAAATGGCAGGTTAGTTTTTAACGTATTAATCTTTAACTACATTTCTACCATGTTTTCAACTGGTCTTTCCTTCTACTTTCGTTTGCATTTGTAAATTAAGATACACTTTCATCAAATTATATGTTTTTATATATTAACATACGTTTGTAATGGTACATGTTAACTATATATGTCAAAATAAAATGATCACGTGCTGAACTTTATCAAGCAATCATTAATAGTCTGGAAATTGAAGAAGAAATAAATTGTAAAATAGAAAAATTAAGGAATAGTTGAAAGATAATGATATATTGGTGAGGATTAAAATCAGACTTTTAGTAGATTTTGATAAAAATTAATGAAATGAGTGGTAAAAAAGTTGTTTATCCCATAAAATGTGTGGTTAAAATTAATTGTTAACTTTGACTTGGATTAAAATTTGAATTTTAATTTCTACTAAACAAGAGCATAGCCTGAAAGTAGACATGATTGTTACAGTTGCCATTTTTACAGCAATGCTTGAGAAATTAAATGAACACATAGATATAGCACTTTGTTAAATTCACTTAAGGATTGTTGAATTCTAACATTTTTTGTGCAAATCTTATTGTACTATTTTTTCGAGTTTTAACAATTTTGAATTTTCTTTTTCTTTTCCTTTTGCTCAAAACTAGGACTTATGAAGATGGATTAATTGATAGAGATGGATATTGAAGTAAAATTAACTGTAGTAAGGTTTATGAAAAAAAAAAAGTTGAAGGTTGCATTAAGTGTTTAGAATTAGAAGATAAATTTACAAACTTGAAAGAGAAATGTAATAGTTGGATTTAGATGTGGAGAAGGAAAAAATAGTCAAGATATAGAGAAAAAGAAGAAGAAAGAGTAGTAGAAGAAGAAGAGAGCCCTTAAATTTCTCGATAGCAACCCTAATTTCGTGTCACCAACCTCTTGCATTTCCTCCACATATACCGTGTCTAAAACGTGATTGTCTCCAATGCACAATCCAAAATTCCTTATTTCAAAGCACATCATGGTAAAAAAAACCAGTTAGAGTTGGTAAAACGAAAGTGGTTTGAAGTGATATGAAGCTGGATCTTGTTCACAAGTACATCGTACCATATATGCAACTCATCCACATATATATGGTCTAGAATATGGATATCTCCATAATACAAATCTAAGTTCATTATTTGAAAGCAAGTTATGGAGAATTACAACAATTAGTACTAAAGCGAAACGAAGTCAGTTTAAAGTAATATGATGTTGGATCCTTGATCGCAGGCATTTCATCTCATATATGCAATGTAATATACGACGGCATCTTCATTAAAATTAGTAATCAACGTGTGCAAGCCAGCTAAATACAAGACCACAAAGGTGAAAACAATAATATGGAGAGTTTATAACATCGTTGTATATTCTTCATTTATGGCCTGGTACAACACAAAAAAATATTTTTTATATCACACATTGCTCGTAGCTATTAGATCACAAATTATGATTGCTTTGGCAATAACATCTTCACGAGTTGTGGCGAGATTAGTAATAAGTTTCTCTCCACTTAGTAAGCAATTTACCTTGGCCGAACTTTTTCAAATGACACAAATCATAATATAAGACAAAACTCCAATCTGTTATGAAGAAATATGGGGTCAAATCTTGGATTAAATTGAAATAAAATATTTTCCCAAAGGTTGAGCTTAATTATATTTTGAAGCCATTTCTTTATTAAAAGGACAAACAAATGTCACTACTTTAGTGTGAAAGAGCTTGTTTGGTACGATTTCAAAAGAACTATCAATGATATTTTTGTCTCAGTTTCAGAATGTTCATTGGTTCATTTGTCATTTATACATGGGATAATAGCAACAATGGTCCCAAACCTTTCAAAAATTAGCACTTCGATCCTAATGGATTATTTTTAATAGTTTGACCGTTAGTTGACCAAATATATTGACTTCAACCAATTTAAAAGGGGTAAAATGGTAATTTTGATTTAAAATTTAAAAAACTAAAAATCAAAACACAATCACTATTCTTCTTCTTCTTTTTCTTCGCACCCCCGCCCCATACCCTCCTAAATCTAAAATCAGTTAGGTTCTATTTTACCCATCCCTGCCACCGCCACTGCCACCACCACCATCTCCTTCACTGTCTTTGCTATTGTTCCCGCCAACATCTCCTCTTTAATTCTTCCCTTCTCTTCCTCACACGCTAATACACCCAATCCTCAAATGTTAATGATGGCTACAATGGCAGCACAACCCATCAGGCAAAATAGTCACTGTATTAACTGATCCGATATGCCCAACCAAGGTGGATCTCAACTTACAATTACTTAAATTCTTGATTTTCACTGTCCTATCCCACGACCCAGAAATTATAGTTGGCTGAAGCGTATTGGGAGAAAATCGGACACAAGAAACCCAATCAGAGTGGGCATCGATGTCCTGAATAGTTCATTTCCATTCACCGAAGTATTCCAAAGCTTAATAGACTCGTCAGCACGAGGTGGAATGGGTGGCAGTCGGTGGCCAGTTTGGTTTCTATGAGGCAAGTGTGGAGGATGGGGGGATGGCAGTCGTCGACATGAGATGTGATATAGTGGACTTAATGTTTTGTTCTTCTGTTGTTCTTGGTTTCTTGTAGCTAGGGGTGGGCGTGAGTTGGGTTGGGTCGATTTTTGCCCCAACCCAAAACCAACCCAACATTGTCGGTTTGTTCGAAATCCAACCCAACCCATATAAATGTTGAAACCCAACCCAACCCAACCCAATTATGTGTCGGTCGGGTTGGGTTGGGTTGGTCGGTTTGTAACGATGATTTCCCTTAACTAGTTCTAAATTATAATGTTTTAGCTCATGTCTCAATTCAAATTTTCAACAAGAAAATCAGAACTAAAATGAGAATCTAAGAGAAATAAATGAATATATATAAACGAGTAGCTACTAAATAAAGTAGTGAAGATGAAGAAATGAGAGGTTAAATATGTTTTTTGGTCATGCTCAATGATCTATTAAATAAGTTTGTACAAAAAAATCTGCAAAATGAGGGCTAAATCTTAGTAATAAGTCGGAAAAAAAATATGCAAACTTGGTAATTTACCTTGGGAAAGGAATTGAAGGCTGAATAGCCGATAGAAACCGAAAAGGAGAAAAAAGGGGGGAGGGGGGGGCAAAATATGAAGAAAGGAGGAGGAAAGAGAGAACTGGGAAGTCGCGCTTTTGATTTGTGTTGTGGGGAAAATGTTGAAAGTGCTGTGCAGGCTTAGTTGAAATATGTTTGAAAAAAAATGGCCCTTTTTGTTTTTTTTATTGACGGGTTGGGTTGGGTCGGGTTTGGTCGGGTTGGATGGATTAACCCACAACCCAACCTAACCCGACCCACTAAGCTTTGCCACAACCCAACCCAGGAAAAAAAATGGAAAAAATCCGACCCAACCCGATCGGGTTGGTTTGGGTCGGTCGGGTTAGTCGGGTTGGTTCGATTTTTGCCCACCCCTACTTGTAGCGGCGACGATAGCTGGATTTTCAATAAATCACATGAATGTTGCGAGCATTAGGTGGTGTTGACTTTCGGGGGTGGGCCGGTGGGGGTGGCCAGGGGCGGAGCTAGGATTTTTTGTCAAGGTGGGCACAATATATCGACAATACTAAAAATGACATAGTTTATAAATTACACTTGTTTCTTTCAAGTTTTCATACTTTGATACCGTTGTAAAATAACTTCATTATCGAGTTTCAAAAATATATCTTTCTCTACATAAATAATTGTTCTATCATTCATCAACTGATCACCCATCCGATTACGTAATCTATTCTTTACAATGCTCGTTGCAGAAAATACTTTCTCCACAGTAGCGGTGGCAACCGGCAGAATCAATGCTAAAGTTAAAAACTTGTAAACCAATGTATATACCATATTTTTCTTTGCCGTAACTACCTTTTCGACAAGATCCCAATGTCATTCAACCCGTCAAACTCTTTGTTAGAGCGCATGTCAAAAATATAAGTTTCAAGTTGATCATGAAGTACAACGAGATCTAATACAGAGAAATCTAATGGATAAAGCTCAGCAAGTCGAATCAAACTTTTCTTGTCAAAAGAAGAAAATGAATCTTGTGGACATAAACAAGCTACACACATGAGTAACTCTGTATTTACCTCTGAGAAACGATCATTCAATTCTTGAAGTTGAAGATCAATGACAGAGTAGAACAAATCTACTTGATAATGATGTAAATTTGTAAGTTCTGGAGGATTACGTTGTGGACAACCACGAAGTACAAATATATCATCCATGCCAGGTACATCAATATAATGTTGTTGATAGAAAGTACACATTTCTTCCCAAAATGAGTCCCACCCTTCATCTCTTATTATTTGTAGTCGTTGTTTGCATAACTTCACCAATTGCATTGTATTCACAATATCTTGATCTTTCCATTCTAATGCTTTTGACAGTTCATTTGAAATCCCCAAGATACTTCTCATCAACTATAAATTAAATGCAAAATCAAATGTCTGTATTGACTCCAATAAATTTGTCGCGTCGGATCTTCGGTCACAAGAACAAGAATCATCTTCAACAATCATTGCAAGTACATCAATAACAGGAGAGAACATGACAAGTAAGCTAACCAATGAATTATAATGTGAACCTCAGCGCGTATCAGTAGAACGTTGAAGGGTTGTTTCTTGATTAAGTCTCCATCCACTTAAAATCTCACCCTTCTCCAATGCCTCGACAATAAAGTCTGAATGCTTCACTCGAAGAAGATCACAACATTTAGAAGATGTTCCAACAGTAGTTACCACATCACTTTCTACACGAAAGAAGTTAGTGATAGGAATATTCTTCTTCACAACAGCTATAAGAGCTAGTTGGAGTTAATGAGCAAAACAGTGAATATAAAAGGCACATGGATTCTCCTTTAAAATGAGTGCTTTTATACCATTAAATTTACCTTGCATATTACTTGCCCCATCATAACCGTGTCCTCTCAATCTAGACATGATCAAGTTATATCTAGAAAATACCTTATCAATTGCAGCCTTCAGTGATAGAGTTGTGGTACTTGTAACATGTTCAATCCCTATGAAGCGTTCATTCACATGTCCACTATTATCTAAATAATGTATTACAATTGACATTTGCTCCTTCATTGACACATCACGAGATTCATCAACTAGAATAGAAAATAATGAATCTCCAGTATCTTTGATAATAACATTGATTGTCTCAACGGCATAAGCATTTACTATATCCTTTTGAACATCAGGTGATGTCAATTTGCAATTTTGAGGAGCATTTCCAAATGTCACAGCATTAATATCTTCATTATGAGCAGCCAAAAATTCTAATAGGACTAAGAAATTTCCTAGATTGAGAGAATCATTAGATTCATCATGACCCCGAAATGAGTGTCCTTGTCGCAATAGAATTCGAACACAATCAACAGATGCATTAAGACGGGTAACATAAGCACTTCTTACTTGTTCTGACTACTTGTACAAAACTGATTGAATGTGTTGGTCTTGATTCATCAAAAACTTCGCACTTAATGCGAGCTTGATTATGTGAACTATCATGTTCTCCAACATAAATATGAAACTTTTTTTCTCTTTCCAACATGTAAAACCTTTACCAACAAAATACTGACCCCCACATTGCTTTCCAGAACTTGATTTAAAAAGATAACAATACAAACAATAAGCAATATCTTTTTCTACACTATACTCCAACCAAGAACCGAACTCTTTAAACCAAGAAGGATTAAATCTTCTAGCTTTTACTCCAAATTGTCATTTGGGAAAGTCATGATCATGTGGCTAACAAGGACCTATTAACATATATGCTCTTCGAACTTGATCTCAGATGTTAGCATTGTAATCCAAATGGGTATCCTTAGACCAGGATCAGTTGGAAGTTTAGTGACGTCAAATTCCACATTATTCGACGTCCCCCCAACAACATTTACGTTGTCCAAGTCAGTTATTCTTTGAAAGAGTCTCTTCATAAGATTTCAACAATTTCAATTCAACAATACCCAATTTCAACAATACCTAAATTTTAGCAATTTCAACTCAACAACACCCAAATTTCAACAATACTCAATTTCAACAATACCCAAATTCAATTCCATAACAGTTAATCTCTAGTCTCTACTACACACAGCAAATAACAATACCCAAAACATAGTATTAAAAAAAAGAACAATTTCAGTCTCAAGACTCAAGCTATTGCCAATAATCCAATTGCTATAGAAAATACCTGCCAGTCAGTTGCTCAGGGGCGTGCACTTTCTGATCTGGGAGGAGAGCAGTCAATAGAGGCGGAGGCTGGAGGTGGTCCGATGGAGGAGAGTAGAGGAGGCAACTGTGTGGCGGAGGCTGCAAGTTTGAAACTAACTTATGACTATGGACTGCGAAGGATGGAGTTGTTGAGGAACGAGTCCGGAGGCGAAGACTACAAAGTGCCAGAGGCGGAGCAGGGGAGTGGAAGCGGAGGCTTCAGACTGCGAAGTGGAGGCGGAGCAAAGGAGCAGTCGAGCAGAGGATGGAGTTGTTCACACAATCAATATGCTCCATCCTTCGTTCTTTCTAAACCACAAACAAGTTCATTAAGTTAGATATCGAGTCAGAACGTGTATTGTGGACTATAAAATCATCGGCCAATAATGATGAACTTAGTTTACTTTATATGATTATTTCAATGGATTGATTGTAATTTGTACTGTTAAATTGGTATTTTTCCTAAAAAGTGAAAACTTTAAAATTTTTAAGTTAATAAAATTAATTTTTAATTAAAAATTTAAAAAAGGTTCGGTTCTGTTTTATGCAGTTTTTGAAAATTGAAACGTAAACAAAACAATTTTGAAACAGTTTGATTCGGTTTGAAGAAAAAAATCGCTGGTCCACGTGGACCTGAACAAACGGTTTCAAATTAACGATTTTGGTTCGGTTTGCTTGTGTAGCCCTAAGAACGTGGAAGGTATTTTCATTTTCAAAAGGGCATGAGTGATTGCCCCATTTTTTCAAAACTCATTTCAATTACACATTCTCCTATAAAATAATATTACTCGTAAATTAAAAAAATTTCCTTATTTTTTAACCTGCAAAAAATCACTATTCCAATACTCATTTTCCTAAATTTTCATTAAAATGGAGCCTAAACAAGGGATAAATGTTCAAAAGGACAAAAGTTGCAAAATTAGTAAAAAAAAATGATATTTTTATCAATGAATTAATAGATTTTGATTTATGGTATAATTTTTTATTTTTTAACTACAGAATCTCCAAAACAAACCACTATTTCAAAACCCCTACTCGCAAAAAATAAGGGGCGAGGAGCCATTGTTTTAGTCTTGTTTTGCCCCTATTAAAATTATAATTCATTTTTTTTCTCTTTTATTTACACATTTTTCAATAAAATAATATTATACGTAATTTTAAATTTTTTTAACAACATATTTGTTATAAAAGTACTATTTCAACCATTAAAATTTCAAACAATGAGGGTTCAAATGGTTGGTTAATTTTCCCAATAGGAAGAAAAGTCCAAACTAAACTCGTTGCCCACGCGTAGAGACGATACTCGATAGACGGATGAATGGTTGATAGAGGTTGGGATGGGGTGCACGGGAGTGGGGTAAGGTTAGGGGTGGGCATGGGCGTGGGTTGGGTTATGTCGATTTTTTACCCAACCCAATATGGTCGATTTGAAAAAAAATAAACAAACCCAGCCCATTTATGTGTTCCAACCCAACCCAACCCAATCAAGTTTCGGTCGAGTTGGCTTGGGTTGGTCAGTTTGGACATTAAAAATTATAAAAGTATATTTCGACGATAAAAACCTATCAGCCACATGAAATGCATAAATGAAAAATATTAAAGAAAGAAAATAGAGATATTTTGCACCTGTAAAAAAACTACATTTGTTTTCAAATCAAAGCTTAACAACAAATGAGAAAAATTAATAAAAAAATCCACTACAACAACTTTTTAATAGCATAACCACAAGTTGAATTATAAACTTGGAGTAATCATAGATACTCAGTACAATTTCATCAAGATTTTAAAGTGCAAAAGTTTTAAAAGATTTTCACCGATAAATTTTAGCAATTAAGAAATTTACAAAAAAATACTTTCCCATTTCTTGGTGAGAAAATAAGAGGCGGCGGTGAGTGGAGTTGGTGTAGCGACCCGAATTTTAAAATGCAAATTTTATAACTTAAGTTGTGTCGTTACGACATTTCCGTCAAATTTTAGAATTTATTTTACGTCCGTTGAGTTGTCTAACAAAACATTTAATATAAGAATTCAAACCGATTTTTAATTTTAAAAATCCAATATTTCCTTATCGGGTTGAATTTTACACCCAACATCTATTTTAAATTTCTCTTGGTCCAATATTCCTCTTTGGCCAAAGTTTAAGTCCATTATCAGCCCAACTCAATTGTCCAAATTCTAGAGCATAGGTTTGTAGGGCTCAATAGTGTCAAAACCTAAAATCCAATCAATTCCATCTCCAAAAATATTTCACTCTCACGACTGAAACTCAACAAGGAATCTGGGCATTCAACTAGGTAAATCTCTTCACATTTGAACAATTATTTTTCTTTGATTTCCTCATAATCATCTTCTAATCCACATTAACATTGCACCAGTTCTTCCAAATTTCAAGTTGCAATTTCAAACCAGTAAATCACTATCGACAAATCTGTGCAGGTAACCCTTTCGAAATTAATTTTCAGTTTTCAGGAATTCCATAATCTCAGTGTCTTTCTCAATATATATTCATTGACAAAAAAAAGAGGAAGAAAACGAAATCTCTAAGTTTAATCTCATACTCGGATTCTCGATTCAATCGCAACTCCAATTCTTACTCTCTATATATTGCTCTTCTTGTGACTGAAATTCTAGGTGCAGAGAACACTCGAAACTCGAGAGTTCCAGCAAATTTTCTTCCCAAACAAGACATAGCCCAGCCACTATTCTCCCTCTCTCCCCTGAAACACTATCACACAAGCCACCATCTGCATTAAACTTCCTTTCCCTGGCATCAATTTTGGTTAGAAATCATTAAAATGTAAAACCCATTTGAAAATCCTCATATTTTGGGACAATTTTGAAAAAAACATGCTAAACTTGGATTAATTGATAATTAAATAAAATTTAACGTACACAATATTCTCAAACATAAACATTACGGCATCAACGAAAAGCAGCCTCCAAATTAAGAAAAAACGAGGGAAAATTGGAAGGAGAAAGAGGAAATCATCAACAAATTCGTTCATTATTCAAAGATTTGGAAAAAGATCAAGGTTATTTCAATATTGAAAACTTTGGGAAAAAATTGAGAAACAAAATTACAGGTTTTTTTTTACTCCTTGTTCAATTAGATTGGGAAACATGTTTGAAAATAACATTATTGAACTTTAAAGAAAATAGATTGTGTCAATACATATGAAAAATTAGTTTTGAATCAATTAAATCATTGATGCGTACAAGGTGTTTGACAAAATGAAAATGTGAATTCTGTCACTTTTCTAAAAAAAAAGAAGCCACACTATATTATTGTAGCAATTAACTAGATGCATATGTGTGCCTTTTTGAAAATTTGAACATATCAAATCAAGCCATGTTTTATGGTAATACATATGAAAAAGAAAATTTTAAATCAATTAAATCATTAATGCGTACAAAGTATTTGACAAAATGAGAATGTGAATTCTGTCACTTTTCTAAAAAAAAAAAAAAGTCACACTACATCCTTGGAGTAATTAACTAGATGCATACGTATGCATTTTTGAAAATTTGAACTTTGAATCAATTCAAAAATCATGTTTATAGTTTGAAAATTCAAAAATCATGTTTTTTTTTTTTATTCTAATATAATTTAATATAATAAACCCACCTCACATGCACCACCCCTACCGCTTTGAGGACTATTCTGGCGACCATTCCGACCACCACTCTTCTCCGGCGACCATTCGACGACTGCTCCGATTCCGGCGACTATTCCGACGACAATTCCGACAATCATTCCGGTTATAGATTTATAATTTAATTAGTCATATATTATTTTTCAATCACAAATAATAATTTTTATACGTCACAGATTATTTTATGGTCACAGTTCAAAAATTTTATAGGTCACATTTAATTCGTTAGTCACAGATTTCAAAATTAGTTGGTCACAGATCAAAATTTATAAGTCACACGGTAACAGATTTTCAAATTAATTGATCACAGATTTTTTACAGTCACAGATTATATAATTATTAGGTCACAGATAAAAAATGGTTAATTTCATTGGTCACATATTTTCAAATTTGTTGGTCACGGATTATTTTTCAGTAACATATTGTCAAAATTTTAGATCACAGTTAAATATTTGGTCATAGATAACCAAATACTTGGTCATATACTACTAGCACTACTTCAGCCCCCATCACAACATAAAACACCGCCACCACCCACAGCCAACAAACAAAGCACCGCCACCACCCTAACCTACCAACCCACAAACACTCCGACTGGTCAAAAATCACACACCGACGCGGCCAATACCACCGCACCGCACCGCACCGCACCCACAGCGCGTAGACATACCCACCACGACACACCACATCTGCAGTCAAACACCACATCCACTCCGCTGGCTGTTGTTCACAGCACACACACACACACACACCCACTGAACGGCAGTCGGCAGCAGCAGCGAACGACACATACCTCGCGAACGGCACTCACTAAACGGCACACACCTCGCGAATGACACCCACTGATCTACCACCACAGCGACCATCCCAACAAAGATCCATTGCAGATCGCGTGAAGAGGCACTGTGAAACAGCACAGAGAAGGGAAAATGTGTGCGACGGCGCAACCACCACCACACTGGACCACCGTCTATACTGCATGAACCATCAACCACCACAAATTAAAACAACCAACAAAAAATTGAATAGCTCACAAATCAAAACAACCAACTGAAAAGGGAAAATCGAACGACTGCATTCGGAATAGAGCACAGGACCGGCGACGGAAGGGAGGGGAGGGGAGGGGAGAGGAGCTCATCTTATGGTGGTGTCTTGAGCACCGGACCAGAGACGAAGAGAGGGGAGAGGAGGCGGGGAGAGGTGAGGGAGTTGGAATGAAAAATGAGGGTTAGGTTTTTAATATATTACCTGATTTTTGAATAAATAACTTTTGGACCTGAATTTTAAAAAGCAATTTTTAAGTACCTAGATTTTCGTAATTTTCCCCTTATCTTTTTCCTTTTTGTTGGCCCAATAATCAAGTTTCGTGGATAAACGGCTTTAGAAGAAACCCATGAAATAATTGAAGACAATAGTATTATTACTGTTAATAACTGTAATAGTTACCGAATTTCCACTGAATATGCTTGTAGAAGTTGAGGGGTTCTATATGACATTTTTATGTGTATAATTTACTAATTTCTGTTTTGGGGAAATTTGAAATTGGGGATTAAGAAATTTAGAGGATATCAAAAAGAGAAAAGAAGGCCAAAAAAAGAAGATGGGATTAATATCTGGAATGTTGATGGGTATGGTGTTCGGGGTTGCGTTGATGGTTGGTTGGCGGCACATGATCCGGCACAGGAGCAGCAAGCGAATTGCGAAGGTGCTTTTCATTTCTCAGTTTTTGCAATTAATTAGTTCATATTTATTGATCGTGTTTTGTTAATTAGTGAGTGATTTTGGCCTGGTTTCTTTGAGAAGTATTTGTACAATTAGATGAACAAGTAATTTCAGGAATAAGTAGAATTTATATTAGTTTTATTGAAAAGAATATCAAAGTTTATTGTGCTGTTTCTGGCTGCTATTTTAGCTTAATTGTGTTTCCACCGTGATTTTGCTTGCAAGAAATTTTTGCCTCTTTCTTCGTTCGTCTGTGCCAAGAAGTAATTGTAAAATCACATAAACTAGTAATTAGTGGAATAAAGGGAATTTTTATTAGTTTTGGTGAGAAGAATTTCACTATTTAACATTTTGGTTGAATAATGTGTCAATTGCAAGATTTTTTTTTTCCCCAGTTATTATGGCAACATTTATATCATGAGGTTGCAACGAGATTTTTGCTTGGGAAATATAAGAACCATAGTGACAATTTTTATTTTTTTCATGGGTTTTGACAGGCGGCTGACATAAAATCACTAAGCTCGCTCAACAGGGATGATCTGAGGAAAATCTGTGGTGAAAATTTTCCCGAGTGGATATCATTCCCTGTTTTTGAGCAGGTTAGAATGTTTTATAATTAGTTTCATGCTAATACATCATGACTTGAACATTGAGTATTTTGCTGAAAGATATTGAAATCATGGCTTGAGCAACACTTTAGAAGACTACTCTCTTTGTTTCTTTTCAGCTATGTTTCTTTATTTGGAGTTTACTTATTAGATGAATTACGCAGCGGGATCTTAAAACTTGCACTAGATCTACGGTTTGACTGGTTGATCAGATGTTTGACTTATCTTTACAAATACTTGTGATAAAGCTCTGCTTGCAATTCTATATCTATGAGTCACCTTCTTTTGGTTGGTGAGTGTCCTTTTCAGTGGAGAGGCGTGAGCACTGTGTTGAAAAGGAGTTTTAGTTCTTTTTGCTGGCTATTTTCAGTTTTCAGTTTTCGAAAACACTAAAAACACGTTTACTTACCTATTTTCAGAAACGAATTTCCAAAAATGAGTTTAAAATTTATAAAGAAAATGGAAAACGCCAAAAAAATTGTTTTGGCTGTTTTCAGTTAAAACCAAGCCAAAACTCCTTTTGTTTTTTTGAAAACAATTTTTCAAAATGACAAAAAGAACGCATTTTCAGCAATCTCAAAATGGACACTTAAAACACAAAATCCAAAATGAATTCAAAACTCAAAACTAAAAACGAAACACGAAGAGAACAACCCTAGTTTCTTGCTCGCTTAATGAGCTAAAAAGTGGTTCTGAGAGTTAGAGAATGTTAGGTACCAGCACAGTTTATAATGCAAAAGAACAGAATGTAAACTTGTATTTGTATTGCTGAATTATATGTAATGAAATTACGGAAATGATAGGCACTCGAGAGGCCTATCTCTCCCAACTTGTCCTCCCCAAATTCACTATGTATGAAATAAACACATTAACCACCATTTTATTCTTTGGCTGTCTACCCTTACTTTTGGAGATACCCATACTGCCTTCCCCTAACTACTCATAGATGGTTAAGCAACTGCTTGGGGTCTATCAAAGGGAACAAACACAAACAATAACTAAGAAACTAGAGTAGATTGCTAACTACTCGCTGGTTCAACCTCAAATTTAATTTCTTGGAAAAGGTGAGAAGCCAAGAAGCCATACCTTTTTTCTTCCCCTCTATTACAACTCCACTTGAGAGGCAGTCCATTTTTTCAGAATGAATGTGTTAATCATGCATTTGAGGAGGATAGATTCTTGTGACATGTAAAAGCATGTTTTTTCTTTGTTTAATAAGAAATTACTCATCTACATAGATGACCGGAGTATGAGTAGCGTTGTGAAAAAATATATTATTTGTTTTTAGATCATTCTTGGAACATCATTTCTTTTCTTAATCTTATATTTGTTGTTTTCACAAAATAAATATTGTTGAACACTCTAACCTGCACTATTATTCTTTTTTTTTTCCTACTGTAGTAGATCATTGCCATTGTTGCTTCTTCACGAAACTCTTCTTTGGTTAATCTTTCAGGTGAAATGGCTGAACAAACAACTAAGTAAACTCTGGCCATTTGTTGCTGATGTATGCTTCTTTTCCTTTATCAATAATCACCTAGCTCTCATTTGTGTGACTCACGGGCATTCACTTGTTTTTCAGTATTGAATATTTTGTTTCTTAATATTATTATGCAGTAATTCCTGCAAAACATGTTGAATTTTAATTTGTATTTTCCCCCTTTTCCCGAAATGAAGAGGATATAGTAACATGATGCTGCTAAGTCATCAAGTTATTGAATGTATATGCACTCATAGATTAATATAATAAGGCATTGGAAAGTTAAACCACCACTAGGATGGTACGGTGCTCGGGGTGGCAGCCAGGACAGCCCATTAGCCCGGTCCTAAAAGGTCCTGGCCCTGATTTTACAGGGCCCAGGGCTGGGTAGGGCTTGCCTTCCACTTTCAAGGGCCCTATGCTAGGTTTCAATTGCAGCAACCTAGGGCCTTTCATAATTTGAAATGGAAGCATAGGCATGCCCATTTTTTTTCCTTTATTTTCTTATTTTAAAAAAAATTATGTGTGAAATAATATTTTTGTGGACGACTTTAACTCTGCCTATATTTAATCATAACCGGTCCCAACTCTGAATGAAAAGGAGTGTTTTAACAAGATCCTTATTGGGCCTGGCTTGCGAAGGGAGGGTCCCATTTCTACCTCTACATGGTGCAGGGCACATCTCTTTGTTACTTTAATCATAAACCTTGCAGTCCATTGTGATTGCACTTCATCCAGTTCAATATTCAGAAATTAAAATGCCAATGAACTAATACGTATTCCTTGTGTATTTTTAGAATACTAGATTAATGCTCTTTCAATCTTATTTCGGCCTTATAATTACTATTTGATGTAGGCAATTAGGCATTATTTACTTGATTTTCAAATGCATAAATAAACATTTACTTGACTTGAATTAGAAGAAACCCTATTTGGCCTGTTACTTTAGCATCAAATATTGTACGTATAATTTTATGTTTAAATTAACAAATATATCAAGCTACCAATTTTATAAAATCTTGGATGCATGATTTTAATGCTTAAACCATGCTAGGATACCCTAAACCAAATATGTATTGCTCAATTTATGAACAGGCCAGAATTGAAGAGAAAAGGTGCACGGTAAGTTTTATTATCATTTTTAATTGCTAGGAGATGGTTGTGCATTTGAGACATTCGTGATTGCCTCATCAGTCTATTGACTTCGCATATATTTTTAGATGTACAAAATATACATTTTCTTAGTCTTGTAGAGAGGACTTTTGTTCACAATCAATACCTGGTTTACTAGTTGAAGATGTTGCTCTCATCATTGGCAGCTAAATGATGTCATTTTGTACTTCCTCTGTTATTGACCTTGTTATTTAGAATTCATGTGGCTGTGTGTTTCTTTTCAGGCAGCGGAGGCTATTATTAAAGAATCAGTTGAACCTTTATTGGAAGACTATAAACCTCCAGGAATTACTTCATTGAAGTTCAGCAAACTATCTCTCGGAACTGTTGCTCCTAAAATTGAAGGTATAAAAAACGGGTTGACTCATCTTTAATGCAATATCTTTCATCTTCTTCTGAACTCTTGATGTTTGAACAGACTTTTGCATCTTGTAATTGATAGTTCATCGCTAACAGTGTAAAGCTTAAATTCCTTTGGATGTTATAAAGATATAATCAATCTGTTTTTTCTTTGCCTTTTTTAATGTTAGCTGGGAGAATTCTTGTTCCTTTCATATTGATGGCACATTTGTTTTTTCTTTTGTGAAGATGCAGATTATTGTAAAGACTGTCAACTGTTTGTAAACTAACATATATCTCTGAACTTATGTTGGAACACTGGGAAGTACATCTCTTCAGCTGATCGTTGTCTTTTAACATTTTATGAAACTAAAACTCACAACTGGTATTTTGTGATTTTGTTCTCTAATTTTGTATTGGAAAGAAAATCTTTTGTGACTAATGATTTACATAAATTACTCATTGCTTTGACAAAACTTGTAAGCATTCTTTGGTATCCTAAATATCCTTGGATTGAAGTCATGTCCATTCGACATTGCAGGATAAAATCTACTACATTGTCGTTTGTTGTGAGTTTGCTGCTATTTTATCATTCAAAATTGGATTACAGTCGGGGTTGCAAAGCTTGGTATTGGACAGTTCCTCAGTGGAAATTGGACTTCTACTGTACTGTTGAGGACAGTAAATAAACAATGCATTTATAATCTTTCCTTTTATTTTGGGTCATCTCAACTTCCTTTCCATTTCTTGTTATGTTGATGTGGGTACGTTTGAGCAAAGTGCTGATGATAATGATAAGTTGAAGCTGTCTACTGATTTGTTAAATTTGCTTTCTAGGCTTAAGCATTGAGTTCACGTGCTTTGAAAGATACAGAACCTAATTAAAAATTGCATATTCTAGTGTTAAGTCTTTGTTATTCCAAATTTCTGTTCTAGCCATGTCATTTTTTGGTGCAATATTTCTTCCTTTTTACAACATATTTTAACTCTGGTGATTTGTATTTGATTCATGGTAGGGTCTATAAATTGATTTTCAGCGGGATTATATTCTGTTCTGTGTATTATTTCTTGAAACCAATTTCATTACTAACTTTAGGAATACACATTTTAATTGAATTTACATTAGTTTATTGATTCCTTGAGGTGAACATGTGTGATGCAATCAGAACCTAAATGTGACTCCTTTTAGTCCTCATTATCAGATTCAGTTCTTAATTTTCAATGTATATGTCTTAAAGAGTTAGAATAGTCTTGCATAAGGTACCACAATTAACGAACTCATCAAAAGGTGAGAAGTCCTGAACGAAATGTTTCTTCTGCTTGTCAGTCTTAAAAACAATAACACCTATTTTGACAAAATTGTAGATATGAAGGACTATTTTGACAAAATTTTGAGGATTTCATCTTCAAGTTGGATATGATTAATATTTACGATCCAACTTGAGGGGGAATGTAGAAATCCCGAGATATATGGAAATATTATATATTATTGTATAATTGTATTTGTACCTTATTTAGATTAGGCAAGTTTATATTTTTCCCTTGTTAGAAGTTTACCTTTTTTAGTTCCCCGTTTGTAATGTACATTGAAGCTCATAGGGTTGTAAGTTTATCACAGAATAATACAATTTTCTTCAATATTCATCACTATCTATAAAGAAGAATTTGCAAGTTTGTCTCATCCCATATATTTGGAAAAACACAATTCTAGTAACATGCAGATTTTATCTTGCTTTTGGAATAGATATATACTTTCTTGAAGCAAGTGAAGAAGAATTTGCAAGTTTGTCTCATCTCATATATTTGGAAAAACACAATTTGAGAATATCATTGGAACTGAAATGTTGTAAATTATGATTGTGCCTCATATACAAATTTCTTTTTGTGCAGTTCATCGTCTCAATTGTATTTTTCAGCCTGTCTACTTCATGTGAGTTTTTTATGCATGTGCTTCAGCCTCTTTGTATGCGTGCTTCACTTAATTCCTGCAGGTATTCGTGTTCAGAAACTCAAGGAAGGTCAAATCACAATGGATATTGACCTTCGATGGGGTGGGGATCCTAGCATAATTTTAGCTGTTGAAGCTGCACTTGTTGCTTCTATACCCATTCAGGTTGGTGCATCAAATATTTTACCATCCTACCAGTTTATTTGCCACGGTCCTAAATGCGGCTTTGTAATTCTTGCGGTTTTGCACTATTATGTATTGTTATCTATTTTTTCTATCATCTCTTATCATTATCATTGTATTATTAACTTGATATTCCATTCTGTGTTGGTTGCAGTTGAAGGATCTAAAAGTTTTTACTATAGTTCGTGCTATTTTTCAACTTGCGGATGAAATTCCTTGTGTATCTGCAGTTGTTGTTGCTCTACTTGCTGAGGTACAATGTTGAATATACATGTCAACCTGCTTATGTTGCTTATCCATTCTTCATCAGCCAATCAAATGTTTGCATGTAGGTAATTTGCCAATTTTATCGGAAGTTGAAACCACAGACTCTTAGATTTTCCCAAGAACTTTATCTGGGCATAATAACATCACTCCTAAAGTCCTTAATCCCTTGATGTCATAGAAATTTAGAGCTTTTACAATTCTTGGAGAGTATTGTGATAAATGCACGATTTTTTAGCTTTCGTATTTTTTTTTTTTCAATTTTTAATAAGATTAGCTATTCTGATGGTTTTTACCTTTCCACTTGATCAGCCAAAACCAAGAATTGATTATACTTTGAAGGCCGTTGGTGGGAGTTTAACAGCCATTCCTGGGATTTCAGATATGATCAAGGTAAGTTTTGATGTATTTACTTTCTAGTTGATTTGCTAGTTATTTGGACTGACCATGTTGTTTTTTTTTCCTCAAGGATACTGTTAATTCAATTATCAAAGATATGCTCCAATGGCCCCATAGAATTGTTGTTCCTATCGGTGGAATACCCGTAGATAATAGGTAACTCCTTTTCTGCCTTTTTTTTCCTTGTGCTTGGAACTCCCATCTTAATTCTATATTTTTATGTACCTTTCTCCCCACATTTTGCTTGGGCTATTTTTTTTTAATTTTATTTTATTCATTTAATTCATTTGATGATTCAACTACTTTGATTTTTTTATTCCACAGTATATCAAATTCTTTGTATCCTAATATAACTCTTCACATAAGTTCCTTATGGACAGTAGTGACTCTTTCCTTTTTTTACAATATTAAAATTTACAGCGCTAAAGATGCTAAGTTTAGTCCTGTTCTTTTAGAAGCTGTTTTTAGGGAAAATATGGTTTTTGGTGAAGGAATTTTTTGGTTATATGACAATTTGATTGCTGACAGGTAAATGAGACAATTATAAGTTTATCAAAGTAATGTCGAAATTCAACAATAATCTGTTATGTACCAAATCATAAGCATGCAATACAACTTAGGCTTTTATTGGTTCAAGGTGTTATTAAATATCAGCCATCGTAAAAGCTTAGGAAGTTGTTAGTGAGTGGTAAATCCAATTAGTCATGTCTTCAACATGCACACTTCCTGTTGTGCTAGGTGGATTTTCATCTCCAGTAGCCCAGTACATGCACATTACCTGCCTTGCTACCTTACTAAATGAGAATGACAACCTCAAATGACGATAGTAAATACAAACTCATTTAAAATTTTACGCTGATGGTGGCCAATGAATAATTTATGCCTTCAACTCAGGGTATTCAGATTGTTCACAACCATACAACATGTTGTGCAATTTTGTCATGTATTGTATTTGTGTGGCATGCATAGAAGTCTTTTGTCTGAGCTTAAAAATAAATTATAATTAACTTTATTTATTACTTATTAGTAGCTCCTTAATATTATACAATTAGATTTGCATTTGATGTTCTAAATTATTTTAATAAATTCTTATATATTTAAATAATATTCAGAATAATGATTATCTCAATTCTTTTCTAATTTTTTTATACTGTCATAAAATTTATGGTTTTCAAATTATTATTAGTTTATGATTATCTTTTCATATTGTAAATCTTCGAATTCAACTTTTTATTATCTATATTAATTAAAGTATATTATCTACATTAATAGTATTTTAAATTTAGTTTTTCAATATCTTATATTTTATTGTATTAGGCTTAGGATATAGGTTATGATATTGTTAAATTAAGAAGGGTCATGGAGTCATTATAATGGTTAACTCTATTAATGCTATTTTGGTGGTAAAACCTGCCACTACCAATATAAGTAACTTTTTATGAGAAAAATGCAACTTATAAGTTAGGTAAACATGTATGAAATAAAAATTACGAAGAAGTTAATTTTGTGCTTTACAAACACCACCAATTGTGTCAACTGTGGAATGACAAGTTGAATGGCGAGGACAGTTGAATGGCCGTGTTTTCTTTGTCTGTCGAAAGTTGTGCAAGATGTCTGAGAATCAAACTTGCCCCCCTGTGATTTAACACATTGGCTGGGTTGCTAAATTGACTCTTGGGTACTGGTCTGTTGCAGAAAAGACCAAACTAGTAGCCTGCCCGAGTCTTCTGTTCACAAGGGTTCTGATCCAACAAGCCACTGCCTCAGTTTAGCAACTGTTAAAGTAAAAGAATTAGAAGGCTTAACAATTGTGTTAGCCTGTCCCACTATTTATAATAAAAGTTAGGAAAACCTTAGGAAACCCTAGGTATTACATAAAAGACCTAAATACCCTTTAACACTCCCCCTCAAGATGGAGCATATATATTGTGTGCTCCAAGCTTGTTACAAATGTACTTTATCCTTGAGCCCCCCAACGGTTTAGTAAATATATCAGCTAATTGATCGGCTGAGTTTACATATTTAGTCTCAATCTGCTTCTGCAACAATTTTTCTCGAATAAAGTGACAGTCAACTTCAATGTGCTTCGTTCTCTCATGGAAGTCTGGGTTGGATGCAATGTGAAGTGCTGCTTGATTATCACAAACCAATTCCATCGGTGAAGTGTGTTCAAATCCAAGTTCTTCCAACAACTGTTTCAACCATGTTAACTCACAAGTGGTATGCGCCATTGCCCTGTATTCCGACTCTGCACTCGACCGCGCCACTACCGTCTGCTTTTTACTCTTCCAAGAGATAAGGTTACCACCAACAAACACACAATACCCAGTAGTAGATTTCCTATCTAGGGGTGATCCATTGATCTGCATCTGTGTAGCCCTTTATTTGAGTATGTCCAAAATTTTGATATAGCAAACCACAACCAGGAGCGCCTTTCGGATACGGAGAATACGAATCACCGCATCCAGTGACAAATCATTGGACGACCCAAGAACCGACTAATAACACTAACAAAGAAAGGAGATATCTCTGCAGTAGCTGTCGGGTAGTTCAACTTTCCAACTAACCGTCTATATTGAAGTGAATCATCGGTGGTATACCACGATCCGGCAATAATTTGGTGTTTGGATCCATAGGCGAGTCAATAGGTTTTGCTCCTAGCATTCTGTTTCGCTCGATAGATCAAGGACATATTTTCTCTGGGACAGGTAAATGCCCTGACTTGATCGAGCAACTTCAATCCCCAAGAAATACTTTAAGTGCCCCAAATCTTTGGTTTGGAACTTACTATGCAAACACTTTTTGAGTTCTTGAATACGCTGTGATCATCCCGATGTCACGATGTCATCCACATACACAATTAACAATATTACGCCAACTATACCGTGCTTTGTAGAAGACAGAATGATCGACTCCACAACGTTGAAGACCAAATTCGGTGACCACTTCACTAAATCTTCCAAACCATGCTCTAGGAGATCGCTTGAGGCCATAAATAGACTTCTTCAAACGACATACCAAATCGGACTCCCGAGCAACAAACCCAGGAGGTTGCTCCATATAAACTTCCTCGGTCGTATCGCCATTTAAGAAAGCATTCTTGATATCGAGGCGATGTAAGGGCGAAGAAAAGTGGCGACAGAGAGATAAACAAACGAACGAAGCGAGCTTGGCAACGGGAGAAAATGTCTCATAGTAATCAAGACCGTAGACACGAGTATAGCCTTTAGCAACTAAGCGAGCACTTGAGTCGATCAACGGTGCCGTCCGGATGAACCTTAATGGTGTACACCCATTTACATCCAAGCGTAGTTTTATCGGGCGGAAGCGAGACAAGATCCCAAGTGCCGTTACGATGTAAAGCGGTCATTTCTTCCTCCATTGCTTTTGCCCAACCAGGGAGATTAAGGGCCTCGAAATGGATTTAGGAACAGAAACAGAGGGACGGAGAAGCAACAAAAGAAGAGTATGAAGGAGATAGGTGCGCATATGAGACAAAGTTAGAAATAGGATGGGTAGTACAGTGCGCTTACCTTTCCTGGATGGCAATGGGCATGTCCATGTCGGACATGGGCGGAGTCTGTGGAGAAGAATGCGAGGGCACGAATTGATGGGCACGGCGGAGGCGTTCTTACGGCGACGAGTATACCCGCAAAGGGGCCGAAGAAATATTGGAGGATAGGATGCGGAGCGGAGGAAGATAGCGTAGGGGTAGGGTCAATGGGCAAAGGAAGTGTAACATCCAGATCAACTTGAGATGATGGGGTAGAAAAGTAAGGGGTGGACTCAAAGAAGTAACATCGGCACACACAAATGAGCGACGTAATGATGGACTATAACATCGATAACCTTTTTGCGTGCGAGAATAGCCGAGGAAGACACATTTTAAAGCACGGGGATCTAACTTGTCCCTGTCGGGAGTCAACTGATGAACAAAACAAACACACCCAAATATGCGAGGAGATAAGCTAAATAAAGGTGAACGGGGAAAAAGAATGGAATGGGGAACCGTGCCTCGCAGGGTAGAGGATGGCATCCGGTTGATTAGGAAGCAAGCTGTAAGAACCGCATCGCCCCAGAAATGTTTGGAAACGTTCATCTCAAAAAGGAGAGTACGGCCCACCTCTAGGAGATGTCGATTCTTACGCTCAGCAACCCCATTTTGCTGTGGTGTGTGAGGGCAAGAAGACTGATGCAGGATACCAGAGTGCGACATATAGGAAGTAAAGGGTTGAGAAAAATATTCTCGAGCATTATCACTACGAAGAATGCGCACGGGTACATTAAATTGGGTTTGAACTTCAGCACAAAATGCACGAAAAATAGAGAATAATTCGGAACGATCTTTCATTAAATAAAGCCAAGTAACTCTTGAAAAATCATCCACAAAAGTGACAAAATAACGAAAACCAAGTGTAGAAGTAACACGAGAAGGACCCCAAACATCTGAATGAACTAAACTAAAAGGACTCGATGCTCGAATATGAGCAGGGGAAGCAAATGAAACACGACGATGCTTACCCAATTGACAAGACTCACACTCTAAAGAAGACAAATGACTGAAACTAGGAAAGAGTAACTTGAGGTTGCGAGCGGGGATGACCAAGGCGACAAATGGATTTGGTGAGCAGATGCAACAACGGGACATGCGGTAGGAGGGTGTGCGGGACTCTCATCACGATCAAGGTAATAAAGGCCATTGTCCTCACGCCATGTGCCAATCGTCTTCCGCGTCCTCAAATCCTGGAGAATGACAGAATCAGGAAAAAATGAGACAGAACAATTAAGATGTTTGGTGAGTTTACTAACTGACATCAAATTAAAGGAAAACGAAGGAATATACAAGACGGAGGAGAGAGATAAGGAGGGTGAGGGTCCACTGTACCAATGCCACGGATAGGGATAGTGGAACCATCGGAACCGTAACGAGGAGACAACGAAGAAGAGGACTGAATATGCGTAAATAAAGAAGATGTACCTGACATGTGATCAGTGGCTGCGGAATCGATGACCCAGGGTGAGGGAGGGGATGGACGAATGGAAAGACAAGCAGAAGAAGTACCTCGTTGAGCTAAAGAAGCAATAGGAAGAGATGCCTGCTGAGATGCCCTATACTGAAGGATCTGAGCATATTCCTCATCAGATATGTCCTTAGCCGCCTGAGATACTGGAATGGTAGGAATATCTGGATCAGATGTCACTGCATTGGCAAATTTGGGTGGACGGCCAACCAAATCCCAACATGTGTCTCGATTATGATTCTCCAACCCACAAAAGGAGCACTGACGAATGGAGACACGACCACGGCCACTACGTCCACCCCAAGGGTCACTACCACGGCGACCACGAGAGAAACTACCACGACCACCACTAAGTGGATCATCTCGATTTCGAGTGGAAATCTGTGTAATAAGTGCCGAATGCTCAGATGACGTAGACGAACCCGAGCCAGAAACATTGTCCTTACTAGTACTACGGGAAACACGAAAATACATTTCAGTGATGGTGGGGAGGGTAGCACTCGAAAGAATCTGAGATCGGACTGGTTCGAAATCTGGACGTAACCCAGCCAAGAACTTCATGACAGCCATCTGCTCACGTTGCTTTTGCATTTCCTTCAGATCGATAGTCAGTGGTAGGATAGTATTCATCTCCTCATAGAGGCGGTTGAATGTGGCAAAATAATCTGTAACGGATTGCGTGCCTTGCTGAAGTTGGAAGTACTCTACTGATAAATCATACATCCTGGTGAGATTACTAGAATATAATACACGGAGATACTCCCATATATCTTTGCACGTATCTAGATGAGTACAGAGATCAGCCACCTGAGGCTCCATCGAATTCCACAACAATGTTACAATCTGCGCATCAGCCTGAATCCAGTCGTCATACTTTTTATCATCTGTTGCCGGGGCAGATTCCGTGAGGTGACGATGTTTTCCCTGTCCAGTTAGGGCTATTTTCACAGCTTTAGACCAATTTAAATAATTGGTTCCGTTCAACTTACGGGTTGTTAATGGTTGAGGTGTAGTCATCGATATTAATACCTTCCAATTCAACAAGTAATAAACAGCTCGCACAAGGGAAACAAACCAACAATACAAACAACTGTAGGGCTTAAACGAAGAACGTGAGAGTCATAACCAGACTTACGAACATTTGTAGTACTGTCATACGAACAATAACCAATAACTAGAAGCAGATCTGAAATTAGCAGATTGAACACGGACCAAAAACCAGCCGGATGAACAGTACCCGCGGATGAACAGTGTCGGATGAACAGTGTCGATGAACAGTAACCGGATGAACAGTGTCGGGGTGAACAGTACCGGATGAACAGTAACCGGATTTTTTTTTTTTTTTTTTTTAAGAAGGGAAAAAAATTGTTTGAACAAAGTTTATGGAATTAATCTCCCATAACCTTGCTCTGATACCATGTTAAAGTAAAAGAATTAGAAGGCTTAACAATTGTGTTAGCCTGTCCCACTATTTATAATAAAAGTTAGGAAAACCTTAGGAAACCCTAGGTATTACATAAAAGACCTAAATACCCTTTAACAGCAACTATGCTATTGAGAAAGGTCTACAGGGATAAACATGGAGTTGATGGGTTTGGTGTAGAATAAACTCGCCATATTGCCAACCTCACTCCCCTCACCTGGTTGTTGCACGCTTAAAACCAAATGTTATTGATAAACTGCTTGCTGTAGAAAACTTCTTATCTGTCTGCTCACATGCATTGATCCATTATCAGAAAACCATGCTAGTATTTAGATTGACGAAATTAAATATGCATCTTCTTAATTGTTGTTTTCTTTCTGCATGTTTATAGTGAGTTGGAACTTAAGCCACATGGAAAGCTTACAGTAACTGTACTAAGGGCAAACGACCTGAAAAACAAGGAGTTAATTGGAAAGTCTGATCCATATGTAGTTGTTTACATCCATCCAATGTTCAAGGTGAAAACAAAGGTCATTGAAGACAATCTGAATCCTGTTTGGAATCAAACATTTAAGTTAATTGCAGAAGATAAAGAGACCCAGTCTCTCATTTTGGAGGTGTTGATATCTATAACTATCCTCTCTCTTTCTCTCCACATGCACGTGCACACACAATGTTATTGATTGTCTGGCTGGTTGTTTAAGGCATCATTTAACTTTCAAAATAGGTATTTGATAAAGAAATTGGGCAAGACAAGAGATTGGGCATTGCAAAGTTACCTTTGATTGAACTTGAACCTGAGGCTGCGAAAGAAATTGAGTTAAGGCTGCTGCCATCCCTTGATATGCTTAAAATCAAAGATAAGAAGGACAGAGGAACTGTTACCATTAAGGTACCTCCCTGATGCTGAAAAATGTAATGATTTACACTTGTAAGTTGGAAATTCCATAATGTGACAAGCACAATAATATGGCATGTGCAAGCTATTTGTTGCACGGAAACTTCTAAAAAGCTTGTGTTTCTGTTTCAGAATCTGAAACTCTCGTAAATGTTTCAAAAACTTAAATAAAGTTTCCTAACTTTTTAGAGTTTTATCAAAATTTGTAAAATCTTTAGAAACTCTACTGAAACTTTTAGGAAACTTAAAATATTCAGAAACTTTTAATTCAAATTTGCACTTTGTGGCCTTTATTACAGGCTTCACTATAAGTTAATTCAGTTATGGACTTCGATTAAATTTGCCTTATTTTAAACTTTAATTATTATAGACTCGTATTACAAAATATTAACATACATAATTTTATCATTACTTCTATTACTTTAACTGTACTTTACATCCATCGGTTTGAACATTTATTTGTTGTGAATAATTTTTTAAGATTACATTTTTTATCTAGTTGAAAATTTTAGTTGGTAGATTGATTATGGAATTTTTATTATTTAATTAATATAAATAGTTTTTTAAAGTTATTAATGAATTCATAAAAATAAATTCATAAATTTTTATATAACGTGTTCACTACATTTCGTGTCCTACTTTTTTCAAAATTAATATTTTCGTGTCTCGTATAGTGTCGCGTTTTTGTTTCCTGTTTCCATGCAATCTAGGTGCAATGTATGTAGTCATGGGCTGCAATGCACTTATTTCTCTCATGGCATCTCTATGTTATTCTCCTTTTGCTCTGGTGTAAATAATAGTGCATTGATTCTAGTATTTTTATAATGTCCGTTTCATCTGATAAGCGCCAAGATTGTTGCTTAGCTAGGTATGGCTTTGGTTTTTCAGGTTTTATATCATGAATTTAACAAGGAAGAGCAATTGGCTGCCCTTGAAGAAGGGAAGAGGATCCTAGAAGAAAGGAAGAAACTAAAAGCAGCAGGAGTTATAGGTAGTACTATGGATGCCCTTGATGGTGCGGCCTCACTGGTTGGTTCTGGCGTTGGTTTGGTGGGTACTGGCATCGGTGCTGGAGCTGGAATTGTCGAGAGTGGTCGGGGAGCTGTTGGCAGCGGTCTGAGTAAAGCTGGAAAGTTCATGGGCAGGACCATGACTGGGCAATCTACGGCTTCTAAGACGAGTGGCTCCTCCACATCGGTAAACTCCGTCCAAGAAAATGGTAGTGCAAAGTCACTCTAGACTGTTGTATTAATTATTTGAGAATTTTTTTATTTTTTTATTTTTTTATTTTTTTGTGAATTTAGATGATGTGTGCTTAGTTTGTAATCTGCATTGATTTGTTTTGTGATTTCTAGTAGCCTAGTATGAAAATTGGTAGAGACTCAAATGAACTTAGGTTTGAAGCTGTATTATTCTGAATACTGAGCAGGTAGGGAACATATTTTCTTTCTTTTCTTCCTTTTTGTCCATCTTGTCATGTTAAAGCTTTTTTAAATTGGTTGAACATTAATGGATAATGTCTTGTATTTCAATTTATTGATATCATGCTTGAAGACTCCCACAACTAGAAAAAAGTCTTAAAAATAAGAGGTTTTATGGCTGCACGAATGCAGGTCTCGCTACCACAACTTGTGTCGTAGGCTCGACCACTTGGGCTGACATTTGGTGGGCGTCCTTCCAAAGTGCAATAGGAGGTCGCCCAACCTATGCCCTAGGCCTTCTTGTCTCCCATTGACCTTGTCACTGTCATAAATAAAAGGTTTGAAAATAATTAAGCCAAGGAACAAAGGTTATAAACAAAAGTAAGCAAATTTTATTTGACAACCATTAAATAGGAAAAATCATGTTTTGAATAGTGACTTTTATGAGAACGTGTGATTAAAAAGTAGGAAAAATTTTTGGATTTACGTAAAGAATATTTTATTATGTGAATATGTGGTTGAAAATGAGTATTTAGTAAAACTATGTTGCATTATTAGCTGCTCACGTTTTTGTAAGTTATCATCTAAATGTTTTTGACAATTTGTATTCCGTTTTACTGTGAACAGTATTTTAGCATACGTTGCTGAATAATATTGGTTTCGTTGAGAAAGTCCGGTGACCGAATTAAATTTGAGTATGCATATAGTGACCGGACCTCTTTATTGCTCCTTTTTATAATTTTTATTCTTTATGTACACAAAAAAGGGCCAAAAAAAAAAAAAAAGAAAAGAAATTTCATAAATGTTTAGGTCAAAATATATTATATTACAGTTTTAATTGTATAAAATGTTAGCAATATTTACACATTATCACATTTATGTCTCAAACTTTTTCATTGCATTCTTATTCTTAAATTAACATAAATTATTTCTAATTATGGTCTCTCCAAAATTTTCTTTTAACACAGAGTAAAATACTTATTTTTCTGTTGTATTTTTGAATGAGCAAAACAAATAATACTGTAAAAATACGATTAAATTTTTTATCCTCGTTTTAAAGCATGTTAAAAATATTTTTTAACGAAAATCATGATTAACAATAAGATTTTTTGATCAATATAATGTTAAAAATAAGAATGTGATGAAGAAAAAGTTAATGAAAGTGGGATAATAATGAATAAAAGTTAATGATCTTTAATGTAATAAAAAATTTATTTATAAAAAAATGTGATGGGAATATAACTGCCCAAATGTTTAATTATAATACAATAAACAGTTCAAAACATAGAATCATATTTTAGTTAATTAATATAGAGGGAACTGTAGTGAACACACTCTTTTTTAACTGAAGTTGAAAAATGTCAATTATTGATAATTTAATAGAAAATTAGGTGCAAGTAACGTGCAATACACGTTTGCCTAATTTATATTTAATAGTTTTGTTTAATAATTAATTTGTTATTAATAAAGATGTAATTTTTTTGGTTAATTAAATAATTAATGATGTAATGTTTATGTAATTTTTAAATAATTAGATGTGTGATTTTGATGTTGTGATGCAAGTTGGTGAGATCGAAGAAAATAAGCAAAAGTTGACAAATTTGGAGAAATGTCTAAATTGTAAGGGATCCAAAGTTCGGGGACTAAAATGTAAATACTTAAAAGTTGTGCCGAACCTCACGATGAAGATTTGAGAGTGCTCGGAGTCAATTGGATAAAGGAAGATGTCAATGGAATCAAATTTAGTTAAAAGATGATCACAAATCAATTTCCAACCGAAAAATTATGCTCCGATGTTTTAGTCCCATATTGAGACCTGTTTTTGGCATAGAAAGTGATCGAATTGGAGAATGATGTCTGAGTCAAAGTTGTAGCCAGATGAATTAGTTTTCCAACGCATTTTGAATCGCCTCAATCGGACATCGGAATACAAAGTTATAATAAAAATACTGAACGAAGGTGCAGCTGCCTGTTTAAAACAAGAAATTCCGTTACATAATCCGTTAAAACAACAAATTTCATTAATTTTTCCGTTAAAAACAAGAAATTCCGTTACATAGCCACTTTTAATATATAGAAGACATCCAATATTTTCTAGTAATGCCCATAATATTCCTGATGTGACTAGTATGTATCATGCTAAAACTAATTGGTAAGACAAATACGTCGCCACCATAAATCATGTTATTCGTTCTCTAGTCAATAGCGGAGGATTCGCAATTACCACCTATGCACAAAAATTCATTTTCATCCTCATTTCTTAGACTATATCGTTCACCATAAGAAATTTGACATCATATCGCATATTTTGCACCTGTCGATTTTTATCAATCAAACGGGTAATTTTTTAATTACTCTTTAAATTTAGAAAACACCTTTTGTTATAATCAAGTTATTTTTTAAAAAATAAAAAATCTCTCAAATATGCTCTTAACCGACAAATCATGCAAAAACCTCAAATATTATTGTTTTAGGTCGTTGATATATTTTGAAGTAACTTATTTCTAATTCAATGAAAAAAACTGTGCCCTTTACCCATTCCACGAGTGACGACACCCCCACCCACATGAAATACCTTGTCTTTGTCATCTTCACCCCCAGGATCAAATCGCAACGCACAATTTCTCTTCTAAACAGATTTCTTTGACTATATCGTCATGTTGGAAAATTCCAACATATGGGACCACGCACGCATCTATATTAAAATGTGTGGTGCTATTTTTTAAAGATTAGTCAATAAAGTGATCCATTAAAGCTGATTTTGGATTAAAGGATATTAAATGTCATGAAATTAAAGTGTGGAGACCATAACATTTATTTTAAATTGATGAGGGGTCAATTTGAAAGAACCAAAAGATAATAACTGCATATACAGTTATTATATCATGGGGTCATGGTTCCCAATTGAACGTGAATTTTTCCATCTCTGTCCCCATCAACAGAGCAGAATTCTAAGGAACCGCGTATCAATTGGAAGATCATGACCCGTATAATTCAAGCAATCAGATACATGGATTAAGGTATGCTTCCGCTTTTAATATTCTCATTGATTTCAATATATATATATATATATATATATATATATATATATATATATATATATATTCTCATTGATATGTGTTTTTTTTTTTTGGATTGATAATCCCTTTTCAATTTCCATCAAGTGGTATTAGAGCCATCTCTATTGATGAATCTTTGAGAAATAAAGTTTTATGCAAATTTTGAATTTTGGGTTATTTTTATCTTCCTTCATGTTATGTAATTTGGTATTATATTCCTTATCTTCTTCCAAAATTCGGGTTTAACATTAAAGAATTTCAGTTTATTAAAAAAAAAATTAATCCGGAATCACAACGCCCGTCGCCAGCGTTCGTGCTAGCGGCAGCGCTGCGATACCGTTGCTAACGACAGCATTTCACGCTGCGAGTGGCTAGGAGTCGCTGCACTCAGGCGGCGGCCCCGACCACATGGGCTCTGGCGGCCTTGGGAAGAAAGAAGACAAATGGGGGATTCTGCCTTTGTTTGTTGAATGGGAGGCGGTGCCTCATGTGTAAATTCATTAATTTGGGACCCTTTGCTTGCAATTTAATATTAGGGTTAGGATTGCAATTATAAATTGTAATTTTTTATATTTTGGTCCCTAAAGTTTAAAGTCCATTCAAGTTGAGCCTTAAGGTTATGAGTTTTAATAATTCAGTCCCTTGAGTTTTAAGATTAATTAATTTGTGCTATTTAAGTTCTGAATTTTGTAATTAAAACATCAAAGTTTCTGATTTTGTTCTAATTGGCCCAAAAGTTTTAAATTTTTCAAAATTTACTCCCTAAAGTTTTGAATTAATTAATTTTGACCCATAAAGTTTTGAATTATTAACCCTTAGGCTCCTAAAGTTTCAAGATAAATAAAACATGCAAATTTGGTGTTTTGCTTTTCAAATTTTGGTACAAGAACTCATTCGGAAACATAATATTCTAAAGTGACTTATTTGAAGCAATATATTGCCAAAGCAACCTCTTTTGTGGAAATTAATTAACTTAGAATAATAGAAGGAATTTGTATGTGTTATTCATGCGAATATTATTGGCCCAAATGAAGGTCAATATTTGGCCGAATTGTACAATGCATCTGTAGTGATAAACGCGTGACAATTATAAAGTTTACATGTGAATAATAAATCAATCCAAAGATGGATTTATTATTTAACATGAGTTATTGTCAATGTCTGATCACTACACCAAGAGTACCCTTTGCAATTAATATTACTGTTTAATGCAGATTCCTATCTTGAGATGGAGTTTACCATTATTTTAATTAATTAATTATTTAATACGGATTCCTACGTGAACATGTTAATTAAGTATATGTTCTCTATTCAGTTAATGCATCAACTTCTGCAATATCTACCAACATCAACTCTATTCCCGTGCTAAATGGAACTAACTTTAAGGATTGGAAAGAGAACGTTCAGATCGTTCTTGGCTGCATGGACTTAGACCTTGTGTTAAGGACTGAACAACTCGCTGCACTTATGGATAAAAGTTCCGCTGATAAAAAAAGGGGACTTTGATAAGTGTGATCGTTCAAACTGCATGAGTCTTATGATCATGAATCGTGGTATTCCAGAATCATTTAGGGGCGTTGTATCCAATAAGATAACTAATGCCAAGGAATTTCTTAATGAAATTGAAAAAACCTTTGCAAAGAGCGATAAGGCTGAAACTAGTACACTTTTGGCGAACTTAGTTTCACTAAGGTATAAATGTAAAGGAAATATTCGGGAGTACATCATGGAGATGTCTCATATTGCTT
This sequence comes from Fraxinus americana, assembly GCA_035079005.1. Lineage (NCBI taxonomy): Eukaryota > Viridiplantae > Streptophyta > Magnoliopsida > Lamiales > Oleaceae > Fraxinus > Fraxinus americana. The sequence goes on from CM068714.1 coordinate 19,966,489, forward strand.
CAAAATTAAAAGCACTAAAGCTTGAGCTATCTGATGATTTGCTCATGCATTTAATTTTGATTTCTATTCTTGCACAATTCGGTTAATTAAGGTCAGTTACATATGTTAAAAGGGAAAGTCGACTCTTAATGAGCTCATTCCATATTGTGTGCAAGAAGAAGAAAGGCTAAAGTAAGATAAAATTGATATTACTTACTTGACAAGTACTTCTAAGGACAAATAATAAAGAATAAGAAAGCTGCATTCGGTTCGGTTCAAAATAAACTGCGAAATAAATTTAGCTGTAACTTTTGTGAAAATCTGGGATATATAAAGAGAGACATTACTAAATGTTACGCTTGGCGTGTAAAGAAAAGTACATTTCTCACTTTGGTTTGTTTTGAGGTAAATTTAGTGTCAATACTTAGACGTAATTGGAGGATAAATTTCGGTACCACTACTCACATAAGTATGTCTATGCGGGGTTGCTTGAGCTGCCAAAATTAATTGATGTTGAAAGATTTATCTATGTGGGGCGATGGCAAATCGGTTAAGGTTGAGGTTGTAGGGACTTTAGGTTATCATTAAAGATTGATTATTATTTGAATTTGTAAGAGACATTTGCGGTACTGTCATTTTGTATGGAATTTGGTTTCTATTTCTACATTGGACAAATTTAGTTACTCTTGTTAAATTGGAAATAGTCAATTTGATATTTTTCTTAATTCAAATATTGTGGGTACAAGTTCTTTATCCAGTTACAATAACTTATATCTACTTAATATGGTTGCCTATAATAAAGAAACGTTGCATGTGAATTCACATGGTATTGAATATAAATTAACCAATGAGAATTTTGCTTCGTTATGACACAAGCATTTAGGTCACATTTCTTAGAAGAGAATTGAAAAACTTATGTCAGGGAGAATTCTTGATTCCCTTGTTTTTTCAGACTTGAGTATTTGTGTAAATTATATTAAGGGAAAACAAACAAATATAAAGAGATTAGGCTCCAATGGAACTTCAGACGTCTTATAACTAATTCATACGGATATCTGTGGCCATTTTCTTAGACTTCTTGAAATGGTCAACAGTCATGTATTACATTTATAGATATTTATTCCTGTTATGGTTACCTGTATCTCATTCATGAGAAATCTCAATCACTGGACGTGTTCAAGGCTTATAAAGCTGAAGTTGAAAATCAACTCGGCAAAAGAATAAAACATGTTAGATCTGACCGTGGTGGTGAATACTTTGGTAGATATGACGGATCAGGAGAACAACGTCCAGGGCCTTTTGCTAAATTTCTAGAGGAATGTGGAATCGTCTCACAGTATATCAAGATCTCTCTAGATAGAAGCACTAAGGACTGCAGCTTAAATTCTCAACAAAGTTCCAGTAAAGCAATTGTTAAGGGGTTACAAATTTTTAAATATCCCACTATTAGGTCAATTTTCAAAATGGGAAATGTTCGATACCTTGAGGATGTAGAGTTTGCTAGGGGAGATAATGTTATAAGGTTAAAGATTTTATCTTGGATGAAGAATATGTATATATTTTTTCCATTGCAATTGGCAATGATCAGGATCAGGGACAAATTCTTGCTCCAAATCTTGTTCAAGAAGCAATTTCAGATCAAGAAAATATTACAAAATTTTCCATACACAATCAAGACATTGTTCCAGAAGAACAAACTCAACAATCTCAAGAACAAATGCCATTAAGGAGATCTATTAGAGAAAAGAGAAATGCAATCTCGGATGACTTTATAGTATTTTTCCAAGAACATGAGGATGGCATTGGATTGATGGAAGAAGACCCTATCAACTTTCATCAAGCAATGAAAAGTAATAATTCTCAAAAGTGGATTGATGCTATGGATGAGGAAATAAAGTCCATGAAAGACAATGACGTTTGGGAACTTGTCTTATTACCTGAAGGTACGAAACCCATTGGTTGCAAATGGATATATAAAACCAAGAAGGATTCGAAGGATAATGTGGAAAGATATAAGGTTCATCTTATTGCAACAAGCTTTACTCAAAGGGAAGCATCGATTACAAAGAGACTTTCTCTCCAATTTCAACGAAGAACTCTTTTAGGATTATAATGGCACGTGTGACACATTTTAACCTTGAGCTATATCAGACGGATACAAATGTGAAGTTTCTTAATGGTGACATTGATGAGACGATATATATGGTGTAATCGAAAAACTTTATGTCAGGAGACTCAAAGAAAATGGTTTACAAATTAATGAAATCCATCTATGGGCTTAAGCAGACTTCCTGTCAATGGTATCACAAATTTCATCAAATAATCATCTCGTTTGGTTTTGAGAGAAATGTGATTAATGATTGTGTATACCACATGTTCAGTGGGAGTAAGTATATATTCCTGGTATTGTATGTTGATGACATACTAGTTGCAGGCAATGATATATGCTTATTGCACGAAACAAAGAGATTTCTATCAAATAATTTTGAGATGAAAGATTTTGGTGACACTTCTTTTGTATTAAGGCTTCAGATACATCGAGATCATTTTTGGGGTATTCTAGATTATCACAAAAGAGCTATATTGATTATGTCCAAAGAATAAAGCTGTAGTTGTAGTGCAGTTTTGGAGTGTCATATCTACAGGGAGATGGAAAAATTATCAAGAATTTCAAAAATGGATGAATTGTCCTCTTCAATGTATAGTAAAATTCAATATTTAAAATGTGAAATTAGAATCAATGACTTGAGGTAGTAAAGCGTCGAAATTCCCTCGATTCGATTGGATCGATCACATCAATTATTCATTTTATAACTCAATTAGAGAATTTTCATCCCAACTCTCTAATCAGAGGATTTATCGGAAAAACCAATTTTAATTCACAAATGTAATACTAGAATCTACACTTATGATATATTCGTACGATTTCATTGGAACAAGATCAAAGATCGACCATATACATCAAATATAAGGTAGTAATCAATCTGTCAAAAAAGTAATATTGAGATTAAAATTCAACAATTATTTCAATCATTCAATAGAAAGAGCACGACTAGATCTATAAAGAACTTGACAAACGTTAAACCAATTTCAACAATAAGTAATTGAAATTGAAACTCAACAAATAGTTTAATTTAACAATGGAAAAACATATCCATGAAAAATCTTATAAATGTTAAACTGATTTCAATGTAAATTAATGAAAAGAAAAGTCTAAATACTAGAATTGTTCAACAATAAAAAGAGCATTTACATGAATAAATTGATGCGAAATCTCGGAATCCAACGAGTTTCTTCCTTGTTTCACCTTGGTTTTTAGTTTCTCATGAGTTTCTTGAGCAAAAAGAAATGAAATAATGATGAATAATGAGGAATGAGGCGGTCTGGGACGTTCTGAGGTCTTTTAGGGTTGAGAAATCGTGCCACGATAAGTTACCATAAGTGTTTGAGTCGTAGAAAGAAACTTGAAAATTCGATCTTTCTTTATAACTATACGACCGCATGGTATAAAGCCTTGTGGTCGCAAGTAGCAAATATCTCAGTCCTTTTGATTTGTTGAAAATGGCCATGCGGTCGCATGGTATAATTCCTTGTGGCCGCATGGTTAAAACGTTTTTCCGCCCGACAATTTTCAGTATTTTGGTCGTTTCGTCCCCTCCCGATGTCCAATTAAGGTAATTTAAGATGCATTAGAAAGATAATTTAAAGGGCAACAATTTTTCTTCAGATGTCAACTTCCAATTTGAACTTCCACCATATCAAAAATGGGTCTCAATATGGGGCTAAAATTGGTGCACAACTCTTTTCGATTGGAAATTGATGTGCGATTATACTATGATTGTATTTCATCCCTTTGACTTCTTTCTTCTTCTGATTGATCTCTAACACACTCAATTTTCACTCCATCGCCCGTCACATCTATGGATTATTTGTAACTTGGTCCCTGAAATTCCGTTTTCCTCCATTTTTGTCCTTTTTTCACTTGTTTCTCCTTATTTCCGCTACATTCATCACTTTATCTTACAAAATGTAGATTACATAGAATTAAACTACATTTCAACATATTAATCAGCAATTTTTTATGTTTTGACAATACGATAAGTGTGTAAAAATGCACTTATCAAACTCTCCCAAACTTGAACTATTGTTTGTCCTTAAACAAAAGAATATAACTTAACTCTATGTACAACATGGTCCAACAACATGCCGTGTCTCAGGATTGAAATTCGGTAATCAAACAAATGAACAATTACAACAGTGTAAAAATTAAATAAATCTATACCTATTACATGCATAACTCGACGTGTGTGTATGTGAAAACTCATGTCAACATATTAACATTGTGATTGGTTCAACATCTGACCTATAGTAATCAAATATATCCTTACCTCGCTCGAGAAATACACCCCCCCAAATTTATGCTTTTCACTCAATTTTCTCGGGGTGCATCCTAAGTTGAACTTATTCAATTCTATTTTTACCCTATCTTAGTTTGGATAAACCTCACTCTTACAAGTTCACACTTCAACAAGTCGAGATTCTCCTATATTTTTGATTGCTTCAATTCTTAAGACTAAACTAAGTTACTTACTTCTCATCAAAGGTGTAGTTTTGTCAACCAAATGCCTAGGGCTTAATCAATGTCTTTGAATATTTTTTTTTCATTTTCATGTTTTCTCCATTTTTTTCTCTTTTTTTGGAACATCTTCTCATTTGCTTTCTATACAACCTATGTAGAGTTTTAGGCCGATGACTCCCAAGTTAGATGACCATAGAACACCAAGTTTTAAATCACCCTCACAGGCTTAATCACCCGAGTTATATGGGCTCGAAAATATGCTTTTTTATGTACTCAAAGATTAGTACAATGCCCATTTTCTTTTAGACATCCAATTTCTAAAACTAACATCTAACTTAAAACTTTCACCTCATTTTCGTCTCATTAGATTTTAAACAATCCACACAAGAGTTTCATACACGGAATCTCTACTCATCTCAATGTTTCCCTGTAATAGTTCAATCATCTCCAAACTAACCTATAGTTGAATTATGGAGTAATACACTAGAAGTTACTTGGGTTTAGTTACTACGTTCAACTATCCTCTACATAATGAACTGCATTACTAACTCAATATGCCAAACATGAGTAACGTGCATAGAGAATGTCAAGTTTTATATAAACAGATTTAGATTAATCTAATACTACACTATTTTCATCATTCGCAGCTGATATCTATTCCAATAATCACATCGTAGCCGGCATAATTGTTAAACCCACACAAGCATACATAACTATGATTATAATCAAATGCTAAAAGATAAGAGGTAGAAATAAATAATTTTTTTTTTCACACAAACATGCAAATATTACAGTAAAATGACGAATGTTCTGCTCCCAAACTTAATTGAAACTCCATGACACTTATGCAAATCACAACAAAATCTAACAGATCCTTCCCCCAACTAAAATTTTGCATTGTCCTCAATGCATAAATATGAAAACTAAATGAAGAGATATCACAAAAATGATACAGTGAATCAACATAAACTTGAATGATAGGAAGCCTGAAAGTACTCAATGGACTGGTAATGCAAAGAAAATGACAGAAATTAACTAGAATATAAATGCAAAAGTAAACAGCAAAAGAAATGAACAAACTCCCCTTGGGTTGCCTCCCAAGCAGCACCTTTGTTTATTTTCGTTGACTCGACCCAAAGTTTCCTCCTTCAGCCCTCATCCAGCAAGAGTGGTTTCAATTTTCTTTGCAATGCACTCAGTCCTTGGATATAATCACCAGTGATGTTCCTCTGCCTCCATCAAATACACTTGTGAGGTGACTAGAGGAAAGCTTAAAATCAAGAGTGGGGGCCTGCAACACAAAAGGTAAAGTCCTCTCGTTTGAAACTGGTAATGTAAAATAAGAACTATTACCTGACTTTTGATCTTCCCTCTCAAGATGTTTATTGATGGCGACGTCCAATCCATCTGGTTCTAGAATTTTCTGTGTTGGTTAAAGAAATATATTATCAGCTACCTTCTAAGTGAGTGCATCAATCATATAGGTTTGATGACACTCGTCATCTTCCATTGGCTTCTTTGTGATGTGGAAAATATTGACTTTTAGAGTCATATTCCCAAATGATAGTTTCATAAGACCATTCCTACAATTAATCAGAGTATTAGCAATAGCAAGGAAAGGTCTACCAAGAATAATATGATTTAGAATCAACTTTTACATCTAAAACCAAAAATCAACGAGGTAGTAAAATTTATCAATTTGAACCAAGACATCCTCAACTACTCCCCTAAGTCTAATAGTGGACCTATCAGCTAATTGTAGAGCTACAGATGTAGGCTTCATTTCTCCCAATCCTAACGACAAGTAAATAGTATAAAGCATGAGATTGACACTAGCCTCTAAATCAAGAAGAGCTTGATCAAACTTATGATTCCCGATGATGCAAGAAATTGTAGGACAACAAGGGTCCTTATATTTTGGTGGGATTCTTTGTCCAATCACAGCGCTCGCTTGCTCAGTTAAGAAAATGGTTTTCTTGACATGGTGTTTCCTTTTGACAGTGCATAAGTCCTTAAAGACTTTGGTATAAGTAGGTATCTATGAAATCACATACAAGAGAGGCAAATTGATTTTTACTTGCTTTTATAAGATATCACTAAGTTGACCAGGAGATTTTGAGATAGACTTAAGAGCTAGTGGGAAAGGTACTCTTACTGAATTTTTCACTACCTCCTCATTAGGGCTACTCTCTTCAGACTTATTAGATTCTTTTTCAGTTTCCCTAGGTTTGGGGATTGGTTCTATGACTTTCCTTGATCTAGTGGTTATGGCATTCACTTCTTTAAGATTATTTTCATTTGAACTCGAGATTTGTGCCATGTGTTGCCCTTTAGGATTTGGTTGAGCTTGAGCTGAGAATTTTCCCCGTTCCACTACAGATAAGACACTAGTTAATTTGGACATATGATTTTTGATTTCCTTATTTTTCTCAACAAAATGGGTAATCATAGTCTCAAAATTTTGATTGGTTTTACTTTCTGCCTTAATGAATGCATGTAGGGTGTCTTCTAAGGAGTTCCTAGAAGTTTGGGCTGGTACGAAGGTATATTAAAAACTTTAGGCGGTTGGGTAGGTTGTTGGTTTTTAGATTTCCAGCTGAAGTTGGGATGCTTCTGCCACCTCTGATTATAGGTATCAAAAAAGGGAACATAAGGTTTGTTATACGTACCTAAGGCATTGCAATGTTCCTCATAAATCCCCATCATCTCAGCGAGAGCAAAACACACGCGCTGGATGATCAATTCCACCACACACACATGGTCTGGAAGATTCAACACGGGCAACGGTAGGTGTACGCTTTGAGTTCTTAGTACCTAGGGTTTCAATTTCTCTAGTTAAAGCTTCCACTTTAGCCCTAAGATTATCTTCTTCTCTAAGATGATAAATGCCTACACTAAAAGGATTTCCTATGGGTCACGACCTATTAGTGCTATCAGTGGCGCTAGGGCCAGTCCAGGTGTGAGCTTTTTCAGCTATGTCATCTAAGTACTCTATGGCCTCATCTGGATCTTTTTGCAAGAACTCACCATTACACATCATCTCAATAAATTGACACTCCCTATGTGTTAATCCCTCATAAAAATAACTCACTACCCCAATTCTCATAACCATGATGGGGGCAAAGAGCTTGCAACTCTTTGTATCTCTCCCATGCTTTGTATAAGGTTTCACTTTCTTTTTGAAGGAATGAAGAAATATGCTTCTTTAAAGCACCAGTTTTATGATGGGGAAAATATTTGCTGAAGAAAGCTTGAGTCATTTCACCCCATGTTTCAATTGTACGTGGTCTCAGCGAATACATCCAGCATTTTGTTATATCTTTAAGTGAAAATGGAAAAAATTTAAGCTTGAATGCATCCGCTGTACCATGTTGATTGTGAAAGGTTGCAACCACTTCCTCAAATTTCCTAATATGCACGTACGGATTCTCATTTTCATGTCCATGAAAAGTGGGAAAAAGTTGAATCATTCCCAGTTTAAGGTCCATACGTGACATATTAGGTGGAAATATAATACATGATGGTATGAATGTGTGTGTGGGATGAAGATATTCCTGTAGACTCCTAAAATGTGTATCATGCTCACTATTAGACATGGTGTTGTGTGATGAAGTGTTAGTTTTAACATATGCATAATCAAAAGCAGGGTTAAAAGGAGTTTCAAACTCTATATCATGTCTTTCAGCAGATCTTCCACGCTCTCCTCGATACCTGCTCATGAAACAGAAGTAAAAAAAGGAAAATAAAGAATAACAAAAAAAATAATAAATTGAAATAAAGGGTTAAAAAAGGAACGAAATCACCATTTCACAATTGAATCCCTTAATTTCTTGTACCGTCTTCTCGGAAACAACGCCAAAATTTGATTACGCCCAAAGAATAATGCAATAGTTGTAGTGCAACTTTGGGGGTGTCGTATCCACATGAAGATGGAAAAATTATCAAGAATTCCAAAAAAAGATGAATTGTCCTCTTCAATGTGTAGTAAAATTCAATGTTTGAAATGTGAAATTAGAATCAGTAACTTGAGGTAGTGAAGCCTCGGAATTCCCTCAATTGGATTGGATCGATCACATCAATCATTCATTTTATAACTTAATTAGAGAATTTTCGTCCAAACTCTCTAATTGGAGGATTTATCGTGAAAACCAATTTAATTTCCAAATGTAATCCCAGAATCTAGACTTATGAGATATTCGCACAATTTCATTGGAACAAGATCAAAGATCGACATATATATCAAACATAAGTCAGTAATCAATCTGTCAATAAAGTAATATTGAGATTAAAATTCAACAATTATTTCAATCATTCAATAGAAAGAACACGACTAGATCTATAAAGAACTTGATAAAAGTTAAACCAATCTCAACAATAAGTAATTGAAATTGATACTCAACAAATAGTTTAATTTAGAATGGAAAAAACATGACTGATGCATGAAAAATTTTGTAAATGTTAAACCGATTTCAATGTAAATTAATGAAAAGAAAATTCTAAATATTAGAATTGTTCAACAATGAAAAGAGCAATTACAAGAATAAATTGATGCGAAATCTCGGAAACCAACAAGTTCCTTCCTTACTTCACCTTGGTTTTTAGTTTCTCATGAGTTTCTTGTGCAAAAAGAGATGAAAGAATGATGAATAATGAAGAATGAGGCGTTTTGGGACGTTCTGGGGTCTTTTAGGATTGAGAAATCGTGTTACAATAAGTTACCATAAGTGTTTGAATCGTAGAAGGAAACTTGAAATTCGGGCTTTCTTTATAATTATGTGACCGCATGGTATAAAGCCTTGCAGTCGCAAGCAACAAATGTCTCAGCCCTTTTGATTTGCTAAAAATGACCACGCGGTCGCATGGTATAATTCCTTGCGGCCGCATGGTTAAAACGTTTTTCCTCCCGACAATTTTCAGTATTTTGGCCATATCTTCCTCTTTCAATGTCTAATTGAGGTGATTCAAGATGCGTTGGAAAACTAACTCAAAGGGTACAAATTTTCTTGCGATGTCAACTTCCAATTCGATCTTCCACCATGTCAAAAATGGGTCTCAATATGAGGCTGAAATTGGTGCACAACTCTTTTCGATTGGAAATTAATATGTGATCATGCTATGATTCTATTTCATCCCTTTGACTTCTTTCCACATCCGATTGATCTCTAACATACCTAATCTTCACTCCATCGTCCGTCACATCTATGGATTATTTGTAACTTGGTCCCTGAAATTCCGTTTTCCTCCATTTTGGTCCTTTCTGCACTTGTTTCTCCTTATTTCCGCTACATTCATCACTTTGTCCTGCAAAACGCAGATTACATAGAAATAAACTATATTCCAACATATTAATCAACAATTTTCCATGTTTTGACAGTACGATAAGAAAACACACTTATCAAACTCCCTCAAACTTGAAAAATTGGAGATCATTGGATATTCTGATTTTGATCATGGAATATGACTGTAAAATATTGTCATTAGGCTGCATATTTTGGATAGATTTGAAAGAGCATTTTGACAATAGCAGTTTTGTATTCCAACAAGAACTTGATGATGTCAAAGTTTATAGACATTAAGTTCTTAGTTGTCAAAGAAAGAATTCATAGTGATTAGATTTCTATAAAGCATATTAGGACAAACTCCATAATCATGGATCCATTTACTAAATGACTACTACTAAAGGTATTTCATGAGCATAATACTCATATGGGTATTGCATCTTTTGATGATATACAAGTTTAGTGGGAGTTTGTATTTGGATGTTGTCTATTCTAAACACATTTTTTATCCATGGATATTCGGTTTATTTCAAAATTAAAGTATTCAGTTTAGTTTTCACTCTGATTAAAGTTTTGGTTTGATCTCATAAAGTATTAAAGAATAAAGTAGGACCAGTTGGAAATAGACATGTTTGGATCACATAATATGTAATTTTCATGCTGCACTCCCATGATTGATCTATGTCATTTGATTGTATGAGTGTATGTGACCATTGATGGATTTAGTCACGGTAAATGTGACGAAAATTATTTTGATCCTATATTAATATAACTGATGGACGAGATTGTTTGGGAATACCCATAATAATGATAGCAAAATTTTGAGCTTATAAGGTTGTGCACATTTGTAAGATTACATGTATGGTCCAGTGGGAGATTGTTGAAAAATTCCAACATTTGGGGTCACACATGTATCTATATTAAAATGTATGGTGCTATTTTTTAAAGATTAGTCAATAAAGTAATCAATTAAAGCTGATTTTGGACCAAAGAGTATTAAATGTCATGGAATTAAAGTGGGGAGACTAGAACGGTTATTTTAAATTGATGATGGGTCAATTTGAAAGAACCACAAGATAATAACTGCATATACAATTATTATATCATGAGGTCATAGTTCCCAATTGAACGTGAGTTTTTCTATCTCTCTACATCCCCATCAACAGAGCAAAATTATAAGGAACCACGTATTATATATAAATGCATGTTCTACTGCTTTGAAAATGTAATATCGTTGTGTGCCACGTTATCCCTTTTAACGAATTTTATATAATTACTAATCAAACTTAGGGTTGAGATTCTAACCAATAGCGACTTAAGATACTTGAGATCAAAATATGTCCAACTTCTTGCTAGCGCTATTCCAGGTTTTTACCATGATGCCCCATGACCAAGTCACACTTAGGATCAAAATGATATACATCATCACTCTAAACTTGCACACATTCCTAAACTACCTATTCCATAGTCACTTACACTACACAAAAATGTATAACAAGCAACCCATTAAATACAACACAACAAATTTTATCAATCGGAACAAAAAAAAAGTATAAATTACATTTCTCAGAAAAAAAGGTTGAAGAAATCAGATATATAAAATTTCATCACTAAACATAAAGCGCGTATATGCATAAACTATATAAAATTAAGCTAAGAAGACAAAACTTACTAGAAAATGATATCGATGGGGACGGAAATGAAATATCCGATAGAAATTCAAGGAATGAAACCCGGAGAATTGGAGCTATAGCTATAGGGGCTTCTGAAACTAAAGACACAAAACTTACTAGTAGGTGATATTAGTGGTGGTAGAACTCAAATATTCGACAGAAACTAAAAAAATAAAAGCTGGAGAATTGGAGCTACTGCTACAAGAACTTCTGAAATTGGAATTGCAGCACTAACACAATTGTAGGAAATGTAGCATCTTTTGGAGGCTTTCCCATAGAGGAATCGAGAGATATGATCTGGGCCATTCTCATTTCTTCTTTAAACACCTTAATACATTTTGGATTTTTATATTTTTCTATTCTTGGTCAAATTGAAGAATATGTTGGAATTTAGTTTAAGTTAAAATTAATTCATAGGGTTAAGGTTGAAAAGACAATTGACAAGGTCCCATGACAAATATATTTATCTGCACATCCTTGAAGGCCATTTTCTACACTAAATATATTTATATTTACTTACTAGCACGTTTTTCTAATATTGAAAGCACCGACTCTAGAGGATGTGTAGACATGTCTCTTAGGGACAAAATGATCTACATCATCACTCAAAACTTGCACATATTTCCAAATCACCTGCACCAGACTCTCATACATTGTATAGAAATGTACAAAAATCAACCCAAAAAGTACAACACAAAAAAACTCATTAAATGGGAAAAAAAGAGAAATAAGTAAAAAATATATTTTTCAAAATAGAGAAAAAAATGTTGATGAAATCAGATTCATAAAATTCAATCCGACGCATAAAGCACGTATATGCATAAATTTTATATTGTTAATCTAAGAAGATAAAACTGTTGGGGATTGAACCAATATAACAAAGAAGCAGCGGAAACAATTAATCCAACTCCTCAATGCACAAGAATTAAAATGGCAGCTATAATAGGCCGGCTCCAACAACTCACACACACTAGCAGGAATGTAAATTGAACACCGGAATTTGTTAACGAGGAAAACCCTGTGAAGGAAAAACCCCGGGACCTAGTCCAGTAAAAGAGTCATCCACTATAAAATAATTGGATACACAGTTTCTTCTCTAGAGCCAACTCCAAAGGCTAACACTACATCAAGAACACATCTAGTCCTTGGATATCAACAACAAAAACATCATAAAGATAAATGCACACTATAATAAGGAAAATCTCACAGATAAGTGTGCAAATCCCAGACAAACTAAGAGGAATCTGGATGATCAGCTCCGGTCAAAATGTAGCCCTCTTTGCAAGGAACAACATACTAAAATATGACATTAATCGGATCACAAATGGACCATCGATCTTTGGCAAGAAGGAACCAAACCTTAGCTTTTTCCCTCACTCTCTCGTTCTCTGTTCTCTGTTGTATGTGTGTTATGTTTTAAAATTGTTCCCTCTTCCTGGCATATAACTAAGTTAACTTGGTCTTGGGCCTAAGGAAGTAAAGGCCCATTAACCATTAAAATGGGTTCCCTCACGTGGAGGGAAAACCCAACAAAAACTTACTAGCAGGTGATATCAGTGGTGGCATAATTCAAATATCTTGCAGATTTAAAAAAAAAAAAGAAGAAAAGTTGGAGAATTGGAGCTTCAACAACAAGAGCTTTTGAAACTATAACTGAAGCACTTGGTACAATTGCAGAAAATGTAGCATCTTTTTTAGGCTTTCCCATAGATAAATCGGAACCACAACTTGAGCACTAGCTCTTGGATATGCAATAGAAGCTTCTAAAATTAGAATCGTAGCTATTAACACAAGTGTAGGAATTGTTGCAACTATTGGAAGCTTCAGAACCATACCTTGAGCATCGAAACTTGGATGAGCGACAACACTAGATGAAGGGAGATGCTGGCCAAATGGAGAAGGTTGTTGAACAAAGTGGTGGTACACAATTTGTGCCCTAAGATGTATGAGCCTTCTTGAAAGACTTACAGTGAATGAGAGTTTGAAAGTAATGACAATTAACTTTCACAATAGTCGTGAATCGAGTGATATGATCTGGACCATTCCTATTTCTATCTTAGACACCATTAATGCATTTAAAATTTTTAAAATTTTCCATTCTCAATCAAATTGAAGATTTTGTTGGATTTTAGGTAAGTTAATATGAATTCGTAGGGTTTAGGTTGAAAAGCCGAATGGCAAGATTTGTGGTCCCCACGATAAACATGTTTGAACATCCTTGTAGGCCATTTTTGATAGTATACATTATTCAAAAATTGAAAGCACTGATGCCTAGAGGATGTACAAAATGTTACTTAAGGACAAAATGATCTCTATCATCACTCCAAACATGCATATGTTTCCCAACCACCTATACCAGACCCATACAATACATAGAAATGTACAACAAGCAACCCAAAATGTGCAATGCAGAAAAACTCATTAACCGAAACAAAATGAGAAATAAGTATAAATTATATTTTTTACAAAATAGAAAAAAAGTTGATGAAAATGGATTCATAAAATCCCATTCTACGCATAAAGCATTTAAATGCATAAATTATATAATATTAAACTAAAAAGACAAAACTTAATAGCAGGTGATATCAGTGTGGCAGAATCCAAATATCTGACACATATTTAAAAAATGAAAGTTGGAGAATTGGAGCTTCAGCTATGGGAGTTTTAGAAACTGGAACAACACAATTTGGGACAACTATAGGAAATTGAAGGCTCAATGCTCTGATACCAATTGTAGAATCTGGAAGAGTCGAAGCACTTCCATTTTGCAGAAGTTGTGCTCAATGGTATGAAGAAATGAGTGGTTCATCTTTCTACAGGATGACCATCTTCATTGATGAAGAACAGGTAGATCGAGGGGGAGATGGAGCTGATCTTAGCTCAACAAAATAGAGTTTAACAACTCCATAAAATGTGGTTTTGTGTGGGGAAAATGTGGGGAAGATGGCAGTGTAAATCAACATTAAAACATAACATAAAACAAGTATAAAACATAAATACAAACACTCATCACTCTGCTGGCGTAAGACCAGAACAGAGGAGAGGAAGACAGCTTCTGGAACTACATTTTTGGATGGTTTTTGTGCTGTATTTTCTGTCTATTTCCTCTATGTTTTCCTGGTAATACATGGCTATATTCATAGCCAAGACATGGATAGATTTTGCAAGATTTATTTACCAACTATTCTATCAACTCTTACACAACCATACTACTAACCAACTCACATGCCACTCCCCTTAATTCAAGGACAACTTGCCTACAATTTTCACCATATGTCTTAGTTGGTTTTCAACCAAACTAGACTTACATTTTGTACCACAATTACAACATATAATTTGATTGACAACAAAGTGTCAATACCCAACAAACTCCCCTTTGACACTTTACTTGGAAATCAAATTTTTTGTGTGTCAAAGTCTTCAAAATCCTCGATCCATCTTCATCAGTTTTTCTTCAATTTCTTCAATTTTTCTGGCCGTTTCCTGCTGCTGACTTGCTGCTGGATGTCACATTGCATACCGGATTTCAACAATAGGTGGCATACCGTATTTTGGTGTCTCATACCGGATTTGAAACAAATTTGATACCGGATATGAACTTCAAGCTTTGCTCACCGTATTTCAACATTTAAATACCAGTTTTTCAATGATCAGATCTTTAGCATACCGGATTTACAGTTGAACTTACCGGATTTACATGTAGCATACCGGTTTTGCACTCAAATAACCGGATTTGCAAGGGTGTTACAGGTTAAAAATGAAAAAACATAGCACTCACCGTATTTGCACTCAACTCACCGGATTTACAATACACTCACCGTATATGCATCTTGCCTACTGGATTTGACATAAAACTCTCTGTTTTTTCTCATTTTTCAGCGTTTTTTCCAACCTTTTTCAGCTGATTTCATCCAATTTTTTGGTGGCTAAGGATCAGATTTTTTTCCAGCTCTAATCATCAAAGATCAATATTTCAGCTCTAAATCCTAGCAAAAACACACCAGATTCACCCAATTTTCAGCATCATTTTTTCTCTGTTTTCTTCTGTTTTTATCAGCTTCTTCACTGATATCAACCTCCCTTTTTTTTGAAAAAATTGATCAGGCATTTAACACAATGAAGGCTGCTGGTACACCTCTGATTTTTTCCAGCATTTTGCATCATTGAAACACAGGTTCTTCAGCTACTTTTTAAGACCACAAGGGAGAGCTTTCACCTAGTTTTTTCCAAGGGTTCTTGAGCCATATTTCAGGCTGTCACACCAAGGTTTCAATGAGCCATTTGCACCACTTGAAACACAGTGCCTTTAAACTGGTTTTATCCAAGAGTTCTTGAGCCATTGTTAAGAGGGCTGTCTCTACAAGGTTTCAAGAGGCTGCTGCTGATCCCAACAACAGAGCTTCAAAGAGCTCGAAAATAGCCAGCCATTACAGGGCCTGATACTGAGATCTTCCCAAGGCAGAGCTAAAACAACAAATGTTGGCAACCCTTCTGGAGAGTGCACTGAAAATAAAACACAAACAAAAGGGGGTTTTGAAAAACATTTTTGTTCTGAGTTTGCAGCATATTTGAAAACGTTTTTCTGGCCCTTAAGATCAGTAAAGCTCTGATACCAATTGTAAGCTCAATGCTCTGATACCAATTGTAGAATTTGGAAGAGTCGAAGCTCTTCCATTTGTGCGGAAGTTGTGCTCAATGGTGTGAAGAAATGAGTGGTTCATCCTTCTACAGGATGACCATCTTCAGTGATGAAGAACAGGTAGATCGAGGGGGAGATGGAGCTGATCTTAGCTTAACAAAATAGAGTTTAACAGCTCCATAAAATGTGGTTTTGGGTGGGGAAAATGTGGGGAAGATGGCAGTGTAAATCAACATTAAAACATAACATAAAACAAGTATAAAACATAAATACAAACACTCATCACTCACGGCGTAAGACTGTAACGAGAGGAGAGGAAGACAGCTTCTGGAACTACATTTTTGGACGATTTTTGTGCTGTATTTTCTGTCTATTTCCTCTATGTTTTCCTGGTAATACATGGCTATATTCATAGCCAAAACATGGATAGATTTTACAAGATTTATTTACCAACTATTCTATCAACTCTTACACAACCATACTACTAACCAACTCACAAGCCACTCCCCTTAATTCAAGGACAACTTGCCTACAATTTTCACCATATGTCTTAGTTGGTTTTCAACCAAACTAGACTTACATTTTGTACCACAATTACAACATATAATTTGATTGACAACAAAGTGTCAATACCCAACAAACTCCCCTTTGACACTTTACTTGGAAATCAAATTTTTTGTGTGTCAGAGTCTTCAAAATCCTCGATCCATCTTCATCAGTTTTTCTTCAATTTCTTCAACTTTTCTGGCCGTTTGCTGCTGCTGATTTGCTGCTGGATTTCACATTGCATACCTGATTTCAACAATAGGTGGCATACCGTATTTTGGTGTCTCATACCGGATTTGAAACAAATTTGATACCGGATATGAACTTCAGGCTTTGCTAACCGTATTTCAACATTTAAATATCGGTTTTTCAATGATCAGATCTTTAACATACCGGATTTACAGTTGAACTTACCGGATTTACATGTAGCATACCCGTTTTGCACTCAAATAACCGGATTTGCAAGGGTGTTACTGGTTAAAAATGAAAAAACAGAACACTCACCGTATTTGCACTCAACTTACCGAATTTACAAGGCACTCACCGTATGTGCATCTTGCCTACTGGATTTGACATAAAACTCTCAGTTTTTTCTCATTTTTCAGCGTTTTTTCCAGCATTTTTCAGCTGATTTCATCCAATTTTTTGGTGGCTAAGGATCAGATTTTTTTTCCAGCTCTAATCATCAAAGATCAATATTTCAGCTCTAAATCCTAGCAAAAACACACCATATTCACCCAATTTTCAGCATCATTTTTTCTCTGTTTTCTTCTGTTTTTATCAGCTTCTTCACTGATATCAACCTCCCTTTTTTTTTGAAAAAATTGATCAGGCATTTAACACAATGAAGGCTGCTGGTACACCTCTGATTTTTTCCAGCATTTTGCATCATTGAAAC
Source organism: Fraxinus americana (assembly GCA_035079005.1). Lineage (NCBI taxonomy): Eukaryota > Viridiplantae > Streptophyta > Magnoliopsida > Lamiales > Oleaceae > Fraxinus > Fraxinus americana. Next base: position 19,984,082 of record CM068714.1, read on the forward strand.
ACAGGTTCTTCGGCTACTTTTTAAGACCACAAGGGAGTGCTTTCACCTAGTTTTTTCCAAGGGTTCTTGAGCCATATTTCAAGCTGTCACACCAAGGTTTCAATGAGCCATTTGCACCACTTGAAACACAGTGCCTTTAAACTGGTTTTATCCAAGAGTTCTTGAGCCATTGTTAAGAGGGCTGTCTCTACAAGGTTTCAAGAGGCTGCTGCTGATCCCAACAACAAAGCTTCAAAGAGCTCGAAAATAGCCAGCCATTACAGGGCCTGATACTGAGATCTTCCCAAGGCAGAGCTAAAACAACAAATGTTGGCAACCCTTCTGGAGAGTGCACTGAAAATAAAACACAAACAAAAGGGGGTTTTGAAAAATATTTTTGTTCTGAGTTTGCAGCATATTTGAAAACGTTTTTCTGGCCCTTAAGATCAGTAAAGCTCTGATACCAATTGAAGGCTCAATGCTCTGATACCAATTGTAGAATCTGGAAGAGTCGAAGCTCTTCCATTTATGCTGAAGTTGTGCTCAATGGTGTGAAGAAATGAGTGGTTCATCCTTCTACAGGATGACCATCTTTAGTGATGAAGAACAGGTAGATCGAGGGGGAGATGGAGCTGATCTTAGCTCAACAAAATAGAGTTTAACAGCTCCATAAAATGTGATTTTGTGTGGGGAAAATGTGGGGAAGATGGCAGTGTAAATCAACATTAAAACATAACATAAAACAAGTATAAAACATAAATACAAACACTCATCACTCTGCTGGCGTAAGACCAGAACAGAGGAGAGGAAGACAGCTTCTGGAACTACATTTTTGGACGGTTTTTGTGCTGTATTTTCTGACTATTTCCTCTGTGTTTTCCTGGTAATACATGGCTATATTTATAGCCAAAACATGGATAGATTTTACAAGATTTATTTACCAACTATTCTATCAACTCTTATACAACCGTACTTCTAACCAACTCACATGCCACTCCCCTTAATTCAAGGACAACTTGCCTACAATTTTCACCATATGTCTTAGTTGGTTTTCAACCAAACTAGACTTACATTTTGTACCACAATTACAACATATAATTTGATTGACAACAAAGTGTCAATACCCAACAGAAATGTAGCAACTTTTGGATTTTTTTTCCTGTAGAGGAATCAGAACCACAGTATGAGCATCGACTCCTGGATCCATTATAGGAGCTTACGAAATTGGAACCGTAGAAATTGGCACAATCTTAGGAACTGTTGCTACTATTGGAGGCTCCTCTTATGGAGGCATTTGAACCACAACTGAAGCATCGGCACTTGGATGAGTGACAACACTAGATGACTGGACATTTAGCCAAACTGAAAAGTTTGCTGAACAAGGTCGTGGTTTTGAAACACATGCAGTGAATGAGAGTCTCAAAATAATGACCATTCACTTCAACAATAGCCGTTAATCGAGAAATATGATTTTGGCCATTTCCATTTCTTCCTTGGACACCATTAATGCATTTTTTATTTTCAGATTTTTCTACTCTTAGTCAATTGAAGAATTTGTTGGATTTTAATTAAGTTAAAATAAATTCGTAGTATTAAAGTTGAAAAGACATTGATAAGATTTGCGAGCCCCACGATAAACATGTCTACACATCCTTGCAGACCATTTTCTACAGTAAATATTTAAATTGTCCGTGGTACATTATTCGAATATTGAAAGTACCTGTGCCACGAAGATGTGCAAAAATGTTACTTAGGGTCAAAATGATCTACATCATCACTCCAAACATGAACGTATTCCCAATCCACCTACACCAAACTCTCATACACTACATAGAAACGTACACCAATTAACCCAAAATGTAAAACACAAAAAAAATTAATTAATCAAAAAAAAGAGAAATAAGTATAAATTATATTTTTCAGAATAAAGTAAAAAAATTGATGAAATCTAATTCATAAAATTCCATCCTACACACATGTATATACATAAATATATATAACATTAAACTAAAAAGACAAAACTTAGTAGTAGGTGGTATTTGTGGTGGCAGAATTCAAATATTCGGAAGATAATAAAAAAAGTGAAGGTTGGAGAGTTGGAGCTATAGCTACACCAGTTTCTAAAATTGGAACTAAAACACTTGGCACAACTACTGTAAATATAGCACTTTAGGAGGCTTTTTTCCCAATGGAGGAATCAGAACAACATCATGAGCACCGGTTCCAGGATCCGCTATAGATATTTACAAAACTGGAACCGCTGCAATTGGCACAACTGTAAGAACTATTGCAACTATTGGAGGATTCTCATATGGAGACATCGGAACAATAGCTTGAGCATCGGCACCTAGATGAACGACATCACTATATGACGAGAGATGCTAGACAAATGGGGAAGATTGTTGAACAAAATGGTGGTACGCAATTTGTGCCCCGAAGATATTGAGCCTTCTTGAACAACTTGTACTGAATGTAAGTCTCTAAGTAATGAACATTAACGTATTTTAGATTTTTGTATTATTCTATTTACGGTCAAATTTAGGAATTTTTTAGATTTTAGTTAAGCTAAAATGAATTTGTAGGGTTAAGGATGAAAAAACAATTGGCGAGATTCGTGGGCCTCACGATAAACATGTCAGCATATCCTTGTAGGCCGTTTTCTACAGAAAACATGTAAATTTCCACTGGTATGTTATTCAATTCAATGGCAAAAGGATGTGCACAAATGTTACTTCGGGTCAAAATTATCTATACCATCTGTTACGTTTTTAATGTAATTGGCAAATCTATGAACAAAAAGGACTAGAATATTAATTGAGTTATATTAGGTCTAGGGCTCGAGAATGGAAAGAAGGAAAAAAAGATGCTACAATTTGCTAGACTGTCGCTTTGACTTTGCTCAAGCTGCAGAAACAGAAATATTGTTGTCCGCCTGTCGCATTGCCTTCGCTTGAGCGACATCCTATTGCTTGCCTTTTGCTAAGCTTTTACTTTTTTAACGCTTTTCGTCCGGCCCATTCAACCCTAAACCTAAACTATAAATACCAGCAAGCCATTGAACGGTTTTTCTAAGGTTGGACATTAAGAAAACACATACTGCTCCATATCCTTGTCATCGAATAAGCTTTCAACCTTTATACTTTGATTTATTCTTGGTGGTGAAAAAAGTGAAAGTTGGAGAATTGGAGCTAAATATACAAGAGCTTCTGAAATTGGAAATGCAGCACTTGGCACAACTACTTGAGGAGTTTTTTTTCTCGTTGAGGAATTGAACCACAGCATGAGCACTGGCTCTAGGATCCGTTATAGATGCTTACGAAATTGGAAATGCTACAATTGGCACAATCACAAGAAATGTTGCAACTATTGGAGGCTTCTCATGTGGAGGCATCGAAACTAAAGCTTGAGCATTGGCACCAGGATGAAAGACATGTCTCACTAGTAGGTGGTATTAGTATTGGCAGAATTCAAATATTCGACAGATATTTAAAAAATGAAAATTAGGGAATCAGAGCTACAACTATAAGAACTTCTGAAACTGGAACTACAGCACTTGGGACAACTGTAGGAAATGTTGCAACTTTAGAAGGCTTTTCTCTCGTAGAAAAATCAGAACTACAACGTGAGCACCGACTCTTAGATCTACCATAGGTACTTCCGAATTGGAACCATTGCAATTGGTACAATCATAAGAAACATTGGAACTATTGGAGGCTTCTCATGTGGAAGCATCGGAACCATGGCTTGAGCGTTGGCATCTGGATGAACGACATCACTAGATGATGGGAAATTCTAGCTTAATGGATAAGGTTGCTGAACAATGTGGTGGGCGATTACCATTTCCACCTTAGATACAATTAATGCATTTTGAATTTTTACATTTTTTCTATCTCCATGAAATTGAAGAATTTCTTGGATTTTAGTTAAGTTAAAACAAATTCATAGTGTTAAAGTTGAAAAGGCAATTGACAAGATTCATGGGAACCATGATAAACATGTCTGCACATTCTTTCAAGTCGTTTTCTACAGTAAATACCGAAATTGCCCTTGGTACGTTATTCAACTATTGAAAGCATCGACGCTTGGAGGATGTCCATACAAGTTATTTAGGATCAAAAGATCTACATCTTCACTCCAAACTTGCACGTATTGCCAAACCACCTACACCAGACTCTCATATACTGCGCAAAAAAATACAACAATCAACTCAAAAAGTAAAACACAAAAGTCTCATTAATAGAAAAAAATGAAAAATAAGTATAAATTATATTTTTCAGAATAAAGAAAAACAAGTTGAAGAAATAAGATTCATAAAATTCCATCCTACGCATAAACATGTATATGCATAAATTATGTAACATTAAACAAAAAAACAAAACTTACTGGTAGGTCATATCACTGGTGGTAGAATTAAAATATCCAACACATATCAGTGGTGGTAAGATTCAAATATCCGGGGATATATTAAAAAAATGAAAGTTGGAGAATTGAAGCTACATGTACAAGAGCTTCTGAAACTGGAATTGCAGTACTTGGCACAACTAAATGAAATATAGCATATTTTGGAGGCATTTTTCCTAGAGGAATTGAACCATAGCATGAGCACCAGCTCAGGATTTGCTATACGTACTTACGTAACTGGAACCACAGCTTCGAAATCGTCACCTGGATGAGTGACAGCACTAGATGACGGGACATGCTAGCCAAATGGAGAATGTTTGCTGAACAAAGTGGTGGTATGTAATTTGTCCCCCCAAGATGTTGAGACTTCTTTAACGACTTGTAGTGAATGAGAGTCTCAAGGTAATGACCATTAATTGCAACAATAGTCGTGAATCGAAAAATATGATCTGGGCTATTCCCATTTCTCCTTCGATACTATTAACGCATTTGAATTTTTATATTTTTCTATTCCCAGTCAAATTGAAGAATTTGTTGGATTTTAGTTAAGTTAAAATGAATTCACAGGGTTTAAGTTCAAAGGGCAATTGTCATGATTCATGGGCCCCACGATAAACATGTCTGCAGATTTTTGTAGGCCGTTTTCTACATAAAACATTTAAATGGTCCCTGCTAATTATTCAAATATTGAAAGTATTGACGCTTGGAGAATGTGCACACAAGTTACTTAGGATCAAAAGATCTACATCATCATTCCAAACTTGCTTATCCGCAAACCACATACATCGACTCTTATATATTGCATAGAAATATGCAGTAGTCATCCCAAAAGTATAGCACAGCAAATCTCATTAATAAAAAAAAATGAGAATTAAGTATAAATTACATTTTTCAAAATAAAGAAAAACAAGTTGAAGAACTTGGATTCGTAATATTCCATCCTACACATAAAACGTATATGCATATATTATATGACATTAAACAAAAAAGACAAAACTTACTAGTAGGTTATGTCAGTGGTGGCAAAATTCAAATATTCTGCAAATATCAGTGGTAGCAGAATTATAAATCCAATAGATATTAAACAAAAGAAAGTTGGAGAATTGAAGCTACAACTACAAGAGCTTCTGAAATTGGAACAGCAGCAGAAAATGTAGCATATTTTGGAGCACTTTTCGTAGAGGAATCAGAACCACAGCATGAGCATTGGCTCCTGGATTCGTTATAGGTGCTTACGAAACTGGAACCATAGCTTTAGTATCGTCACCTGGATGAGTGGCAACATTAGATGACGGGACTTGTTGGTGAAATGGAAAAGGTTGCTGAACGAAGTAGTGGTACACAATTTGTGCCCCAAGAAATTAAGCCTTCTTGAATGACTTGAAGTGAATGTTGTTCTCAAAGTAATGACCATTAACTTCAAAAATAGTCGTGAATCAAGATATATGATCTGGGCCATTCCCATTTCTACCATAGACACCATTAACGTTATTTGGAGTATTATATTATTATATTTATTGTCAAATTGAGGAATATTTCGAATTTTAGTTAAGTTAAAATAAATTCGAAAGGTTAAGGTTGAAAAGAAGTTAGAAAATAGGATGAAATAAAGATAAAATCAATGTATTAATCATTCAGGTTACATTGCTATATACACCACGAAAGAAGGATCTAGAATTATTCTATTTAACAGACATAAAACTAACACTATAGCTGGCCAGTAGAATTGATTCTATTCTCTTGAAAATAAGGAACAGCAACGTGATGGTGCCTGCTGCTTCAAACCGTAGCTGAGGGTGGTGAGCTGAGAATGGTGAATTCTAACTCACCCCTTCAAGGTGGAGTGTGATCAATCACTCCAAGCTTGTCCCTAAGAAGTTGAAATCTTGAATGTGATATAGGCTTAGTTAATACATCAGCTGTCTGATCAGAGGAAGGAATATAATTAATCTTCAACTGATTATCCAATACTTTATCTCTCACAAAATGCACATCTAGCTCAATGTGTTTTGTACGAGCAAGGTACACAGGATTTGATGCGATTGCACTTAGATTATCACATCGGATATTAGGAATTGCCTTCTGTGGTATCTCCAGCTCTTTAAGCACAGATTGAATTCAGGTTATTTCTGCTGCACAATGGGCTAAAGCTCTGTATTCGGCTTCTGTACTGGACCTAGCAACTACATGCTGTTTCTTTGAGGACCATGACACCAAATTGTCTCCTAGATACACACAATAACCAGCAGTTGACCTTCTATCATCTGGACAAGAGCCCCAGTCTGAATATGCAAATGCCGTGATATCAAGATTGTCATTCCTCTGAATGGTTAACCCATGATGTAAAGTGCCTTTTACATATCTGAAAACTCTTTTTAGTGCCTTCCAATGTGAGTCTGTTGGTGCCTGGAGAAACTGGCTTAGCCTATTTACGGCAATTGTTAAGTCAGGTCTAGTATGAATAAGATATTGAAGACCACATACTGCACTTCTAAATGAGGTAGGATCCTTCAATGCTTGTCCTTCAGTCTTGGAGATCAATTTACCTGCAACCATAGGAGTTTGGCTGGGCTTTAGCTTTGCATAATCAAACCTCTTTAGTAAATAGCCTTAGATATAAACCTGCATCATCTCTTTCAACCTCAATTCCCAGGAATTATTTCAGATTTCCCATATCCTTGAGTGCAAAACTGAAGTTTAATTTATCTATAAACTCTTGTCATTGTTGACTATTATTACCTGTGATGACGATATCATCCACGTATATCAAGGCAAACAATATATCAGCTTCTTTTGTCGGGAAAAATAAGGAATTGTCGGCTTTTGATTGTCTAAAATCCCATTCTAGCAGAGTGTGTTTTAGTTTATCATTCCAGGCTCTAGGTGCTTGCCTAAGTCCATATAAAGCCTTCTTAAGTTTGCAGACATATCCAGGGTGTTTTTTATTGACAAAACCTTGTGGTTGATTCATATAAACCTCCTCAGTCAAGCTCCCATTCAAGAAGGCATTATTAATGTCTACTTACCTTATCTGGCAGTTCTTTGAAACAGCCAGGGTTAGGACAATTTTCAGAGTGGCAGCCTTGATCACAGGACTGAAGGTTTCACTAAAATCGACACCAGGTGTTTGAAGAAACCCTTTGGCTACAAGTCTTGCCTTATGCCCTATCACCTCTCATTTTTCATTACGTTTCAACTTGAATACCCATTTATTGCCAATGACTTTTATCCTAGCCTTTGGTGGTACCAGGCTCCATGTTTCATTTTCCATCAAAGCACTGTACTCTTCTTTCATTGCCTTCAACCAGCAGCTACTTGTTAAGGTTTCATCAGTACTAGTTGGCTCAACTGTAACTAGTTCATCTAATGTCACTGTAGTACAGATTTTTGGTTTAAAAATTCCTGCTTTGCTCCGGTAATCATTTGATGGCCTACAATCTGAGGTATATTTCTATCTGATAGGTTTGTTCCTTCTGTCTCATCCTGAGTATCAATTGGAACTTCTGATGTTCCATTTTCTGGTACCATCACTGGGATTCCCCCATTATCAGAGTGCTCCATACCTCCTTTAGTACTTGCTTCTGTCTCTCTATCGACAAGGTCTGTTGCAGAGGAGTTTTCAAGTTGTATTGCAGAAGCTGCAGCTGTAGTTGAAGGCATAGTGTGGCTGTTGGGATTAAGGAAATGGAGATAGCTTATTTCAGTATCAAATGGCTGAGAGTGAGTTTGTCTGTTTGAGAACCCTATTTCGAATGGGAATTCAAGCTCATTAAAGACAACATGCCTAGAGACATAAATTCTTCCACTAGGACTTAGACATTTATAACCTTTGTGTGAGTCGCCATAGCCAAGATAAACGCACTTTTGGGAATGAAAACTGAATTTATGCTTCTGATATGGTCTTAGGCATGGAAAACAAGCACAACCAAAGGTTTTTAATTGTTTGTAATCGAAGTTCTTATCAAACAGTGATTCATAAGGTGATTTATGATGTAAAACTGGGGTAGGTAGTCTGTTAATTAGGTAAGTGGCAGCTTTGAAAGATTCCCACCAATAACGAAGTGGCATTCGAGCCTGAGCTAGGAGAGTAAGCCCAGTCTCTGTGACATGTCTGTGTTTACGCTCAACTTGACCATTCTGAACAGAAGTGTAGGGGCAGGAGTGCCTGATTTCTATACCTGACTCTAGGGATATTTTGGTAAAATTTCGAAATTCCCCTCCCCAATCAGTTTGCAGAGTTTTAATCTTCCTCTCAAACTTATTTTCCACAAGATTTTTGAACTGGGTGAACATGTTTAGAGCTTCTGACTTATGTCTCATGGGGTAGATCCACGTGAATCGATTATGGTCATCAACAAAGATTATGTAATATCTAAATCCTATTATTGAATTTAAAGGAGCTGGACCCCAGACATCAGTATGAATGAGGTCTAAAAGTTGTGCTGCACATGAAGATGAAGTGTTAAAAGGAAGAGCATGAGATTTTCCTATTTTACAAGAATCACAAAAAGCAGGAGATCCATTGATTTTGTTAAGCTTATTACATGACTCAAGGACTTTTTTTAACACATGGTTTGAGGGGTGACCTAACCTTCTATGCCAAAGATCAAGTTTAGATTCTGAAGTTGATTTAATTGATGGCTGTTTATTATTACCAGACTCGACTTCAAAACACTGAAGATTATTTTGATGATTTGACTCGAAGGTGACTTTTTCTGGTTTGAGCCTTGACAACTGCAGCTTGTACAACCCATCCTTAAGAGCTCCTTGCAACAGAATCCTCTTCGTTTGGAGATCCTTCACAACACAACAATTTGAGTAAAATTCCATGAATACATCATTGTCATTAGTCAGCTGAGAAACACTAATCAAATTTCTCTTGATTGAAGGAACATGTAGCAATTTATTTAACTCAAGTGATTTGTTATCAGATGCAGAGATTTTTCCATTTCCAATATGAGCAATAGTTAGTTTATCTCCATTACCAACAAGTAGTTTTTCTTTACCTTCATAGGTTACCATAGTTTCCATGTTACCTTTGTCTGTTGTAACGTGATTGCTAGCTCCAGAATCAACATACCATGCTGGATCATCTAGGATTCGAGGTGATGTTATATAGACTGATGGTGTAGCATTGAAGTTCTGCTGTCCTGTGCTGGCTGGTCTGCTTCCCATGTACCTATCATCGAATTTGTTATAGCAATAACTTGCAGAGTGATTGTTCAATCCACAGATATAACAGGGGCCTCTAGCTTCATTCTGCCTACCAATTGAAGTTCTTTCTCTATCCCTTGTTCTTCCTCTAAAACCTGCTGATCTGATATTGCTAGTTCCTCTAAATCCTCTGCCAGAACTTGAGCCAGTTTGATGTGCTAACTGGACACTCGAATGATTTATATTAAATGAAGTGAAATTGTTTTTGACTTGGTTTAAGTGTTCAAGTCGACTCTTAAATGTCATAAGTACTGAGGATAGTTCATGCCAGGAGATAATGTCTCTGCTACTTATCTGCACGATTATATGAGTGTACTCCTCATCCAATCTTGACAGGACTTGAGTGATTAAATCACTTTGATCAATGATCTTACCAGCGATTTCCAGATTGTCAGCCAGTTGCTTGATGGTGGTTAAGTACTGGTCCATTGTCATCAATCTTTTCCTTGTTCTTTGCAATTCACCAGTAAGAAACATTACTCGTGATTTATTCAGTATTCCGAAACTTTCTTCAACTACTACCCATAGCTTGTTTGAACTCGTGCACCCCATGACTTTCATGGCAATTTCTGGAGTCATGAATGAATATAGCCACCCCATAAGGAGTTGTTCTGAAGAGTTCCACTTCTGAAATTCTGGGTTTCGAGTCATCTTTACTGATTCATCTTGATCGACAATTGTCTGAGTCGCTAGGAATTCTGGTGGACACACCTTTGTCCCCAATATGTATCCTTCAAGGTTATGCCCTTTGATTATGGGCATAATCATGTTTTTCCACAATAGGAAGTTGTTCCTATCCAGCTTCACTGATGATGTCTGAGTTATGTTCATATCGAATGCTGTATTCTGGCCAGTTGCTACCTGAATACTTGGAGCTGTGTTAAGCTCGGATGGATTTGACTGATTTCCGGAATTGGTTTTGGCCATGATTGGCTCTGATACCAAGTTAGAAAGTAGGATGAAATGAAGATAAAATCACTGCATTAATCATTCAGGTTACATTGCTATATACACCACGAAAGAAGGATTTAGAATTATTCTATTTAACAGACATAAAACTAATACTACAGCTGGCCAGTAGAATTGATTCTATTCTCCTGAAAATAAGGAACAACAACGTGATGATGCCTGCTGCTTCAAACCGTAGCTGAGGGTGGTGAGCTGAGAGTGGTGAATTCTAACTAAAGACAATTGGCAAGATTTGTGGGTCCCATGATGAACATGTCAACATATCCTTCCAGGCCATTTTCTACCGTAAATATGTAAATTGTCCCTGATACGTTATTCAAATCGGTGCCTAAGGATGTGCATAAATATTACTTAGGGTCAAAATTATCTACGCTATCACTCCAAACTGTGCATATTCACAACCCACCTATAACAAACTCTCGTACACTCGATAGAAATGTACAACAATTAAACAAAAATTAAAACACAAAAAACTTATAAATCAAAAAGAAATGGGAAATAAGTATAAATTATATTCTTCAGAATAAAGTAAAAAATTGATGAAACCAGATTCATAAAATTTCATTCTATGCATAAAGCATGAACATGCATAAATATATATAACAGTAAACTAAAAAGACAAAACTTAATGGTGGGTGGTATTAATGGTGGCAAAATTCAAATATTCACCAGATAATAAAAAGGTGAAAGTTGGAGAAATGGAGCTACTGCTACAAGAGCTTATTAAATTGGAACCGCAGCACTTAGCACAACTGCAAGAATTTTCCTGTTGAGGAATCGAGCCATAGCATAAGAACTAGCTCCTGAATCTGCTATAGGTGCTTGCGAAACTGGAACAACTACAATTGGCACAATCTTAATAAATATTGCAACTATTGGAGGCTTCTCATGTGGAGGCACCAGAACCATTGCTTGAACATTGGCACCTAGATGAATGACAACACTAGATGACGGGAGATGCTAGCCAAGTGGAGAATGTTAGCTAAAAAAGTGGTGGTACGTAATTTGTGCCCCCAAGATCTTGGGCCTTCTTGAACGACTTGCAATGAATGGAAGTCTCAAAGTATTGACCATTAATTTCAACAATAGTGTGAACCCATTCTTACCTTATGTACTATTAATGCATTTTGGATTCCTACATTTTTCTATTGTCAATCAAATTGAAGAATTTGTTGGATATTAGTTAAGCTAAGACGAATTCGTAGGGTTAATGTTGAGAGATAAGATTCAAGCCATTCACATTTCTACCTTAGACACGATTAACGCATTTTGGATTTTTATATTTTTTGTTTCACAATCAAATTAAAGAATTTGTTGGATTTTAGTTAAGTTAAAATGAATTGGTAGGGTTAAAGTTGAAAAGAAAATTGGCAAGATTTGTGGGCATAAACATGTCTACACTTTTTGCGGGCCATTTATACAATAAATATTTAAATTGGCCTTGGTACATTATTCAAATATTGAAAGCACCGCCGCTTGGAGAATATGCATACGCGTTACCTAGGGTTAAAATGATCTGCATAATCACTCCAACCTTGCACATATTCCCAAACCTCCTACACCAGACTCTCATACATTACATAGAAACGTACAACAATTATCTCAAAAAGTAAATCACGAAAAAAGACATTAATAAAAAAAAATGAGAAATAAGTACAAATTATATTTTTTAGAATAAAGGAAAAAAAGTTGATGAAATTAGATTCATACAATTTCATCCTACACATAAAATCATGTACATGCATAAATTACACAACATCTACCTAAAAAGACAAGACTTACTACTAGGTAATATCAGTGGGGACAAAATTCTAATATCCGGCAGATATTAATCGAGAGATGATCTGGGCCATTCCCATTTATACCTTAGATACCATTAATGCATTTGGAAAAGGTTGCCGAACAAAGTGGTGGTACATAATTTGTGCCCCAAGATGTTGAGCCTTCTCTAAAACTTGTTGTGAATGTGAGTCTCAATGTAATGACCATTAATTTTAACAATAATCGTGAATTGAGAGATATGATCAGGGCCATTTTCGTTACTTCTTTAGACACCATTAATACATTTTGGATTTTTGCATTTTCCTATTCTCGGTCAAATTAAAGAATTTGTTCGATTTTAGTTAATTTAAAATGAATTCGTTGGGTTAAGGTTAAAAAGACAATTGGCAAGATTCGTGGGCCCCATTATAAAAATGTCCCAGATCCTTGCAAGCCATTTTCTACTGTAAATACCAAAATTGTTGCGTATGTTATTCAAATATTGGAAGTACCGATGCTTGGAGGATGTGTGAACATGTTACTTGGGATCAAAATGATCCACTTTTATCACTTCAAACATGCACATATTCCCAAATCACATACACCACTCTCATATAATACATAGAAACGTACAACAATCAACCAAAAAAGTACAACACAAAAAATCTTGTTACTCGAAAAAAATGAGAAATAAGTACAAATTACATTTTTCAGAATAAAGAAAAAAAAGTTGAAAAAATCAGATTCATAAAATTCCATCTTACGCATAAAGCATTTTTATACACAAATTATATAAAATTAAATAAAAAAGAGCAAACTTACTAGCAAGTGATATCAGTGGTGGCAGAATAAAATATATGGTAGATGTTTAAAAATTGAACATGGAGAATTGGAGCTACAACAACAAGAGGTTCTGAAACATGAACTGCATCACTTGGTACAACTTCAAGAAATGTACCTTCCCACAGACAAATCGGAACCACAACTTGAGCACCAGCTCTTGGATCCGCCGTAAAAGCTTACGAAATTGGAATCGTAGCAATTGGCATAAGTATAGGAACTGTTGCAACTACTAGAGTCTTTTTTCCACGGAGGCATCGATACTACAGTTTGAGCATCGACACCTGAATGAGTGACATCACTAGATGAAGGGAGATGCTAGCCAATTGGAGAAGGCTGCTAAACAAAGTGGTGGTACTCAATTTGTGCCCCAAGATGTAGAGCCTTCTTGAGAGACTTGTAGTGAATGAAAATCTCAAAATAATAACTAAACTTCAACAATAGCTGTGAATCAAGGGATATGATTAGGCCCATTCTCATTTCTTTCTTAAACACAATTAAAGCATTTTGAAATTTTATATTTTTATTTTCTCAGTCGAATTGAAGAATTTGTTGGAATTTTGTTAAATTAAAATAAATTCGTATGGTTAAGGTTGAAAAGACAATTGGCAAAATTCGTGAGCCCCACGATAACCATGTATGCATTTCTTTGCAGGTCATTTTCTATAGTAAACATTGAAATTATCCCTGGTAAGTTATTCAAATATTGAAAGCACGGGCACCTCGAGGATGTGCAAACATGTTACTTTGGATTAAAGTTTTCTATGTTATCACTTGAACTTGCATATATTCCCAAATCACATATACCATACTGTCATACACAGCATAGAAACGTACAACAATCAACCCAAAAAGCACAACATAAAAAAACTCGTTAATCGAAATAAAAATGAGAAATAAGTAATTATATTTTTCATAATGAAGAAAAAAAAAGTTGATGAAATAATATTTAGAAAATTCTATCCTACGCATAAATCATGTATATGCATGAATTATTTAACATTGAACTAGAAGAACAAAACTTACTAGTAGTTGATATCAATGGTGGCAGAATTCAAACATTTGATAGTTATTAAAAAAATGAAAGTTGGAGAATTGGAGCTACGACTACAAGAGTTTCTGAAACTGGAATTGCCGCACTTAGCGCAACTGCAAGAAATGTAGCATCTTTTGGAGGCTTTTTCCTGTAGAGAAATTGAAATCATAGCATGAGCCCCGGCTCTTGGATCCACATTAGAAGCTTACGAAACTGGAACCACAACAATTGGTAACTATTGGAGGTTTCTCTCGTGGAGGCATTGAAATCACAGCTTGAGCCTCGACACACGAATGAGCAACATACTAAGTGGCCAAATGGCAAAAGTTGCCTAACAAAGTGGCGGCGTAATTTGTGTCCCAAGACTTGCAATGAATGGGAGTGTCAAAGTAACTTCAAACAAGAGATATGATCTGTGCCCCTCCCATTTCTTCCTTTGACACCATTAATCAACACAAAAATTACAACACAACAAATCTCATTAATCGATAAAAATAAGAAACAAGAATAAATTACACATTTCAAAATAAAGAAAAAAAGTTGAAGAAATCAAATTCAAAAAATATCATCATACGCATAACTTAAATTATATATGAATAAATTATATAACATTAAACAAAAAGGACAAAACTTAATAGTATGTATTGAATATCTCCACAAGCCATTTTCTAGAGTAAATGCCTAAATTGTCCCTAGTATGTTATTCAAATATTGAAAGCACCAACGCTTAGGAGGATGTGTTGACACCGGAATTGCTACTACCCATTGCAAATGCAAGAAGATAGGTTCTATGTAAATATTCAATACCCACGTTGGCTTACAAAGTTGATGATATGATCCAATGCTTCGTGGGTCATCGACGACTCCTGTGTCATCGGGTCATCGACTTCCTTGACCTTTCGATACTGGGTAGACGTCAACCCCATTACAAGGTGAAAAAAACTCATTAGTCGAAATAAAAATGAGAAATAAGTGTAAATTACTTTTTCAAAATAAAGAAAAAAAAGTTGATGAAATCAGATTCATGAAATTCTATCCAACACATAAATCATTTATGTGCATAAATTATATAACATTAAACTAAAAAGACAAAACTTACTAGTTGGTGATATCAGTGGTGGCGAAATTCAAATATTCGATAGATATTCAAAAAATGAAAGATGGAAAATTGGAGCTATGGTTACAAGAGCTTCTAAAATAGGAACTGCTGCACTTGGCACAGCTGCAGGAAATGTAGCACCTTTTGGAGTCTTTTTCAAAGAGGAATTGGAATTGCATCTTGAGCACTGTGTCACGACTCGCTCGTTTCATAACAAAGGTGACGGAATTCTCTAGAACAATGGTGTCTTGAGGCAAATCCAGAATGTTCTAGACAACGATGGTAACTAGAAGGTAATGGAGAATTCTAGAAAATTAGCAAGTCTAATACTTGTGGATTATTCTAGATAATCCTAGATAATCCTTTGTAAATATTTTATTATGTATGGTTGTAGAGAATTCTAGAGATGGATTGTAGACCGTTGGATCAAATTGATCCTAGCCATCCATTAGGGACAACTTTGCCTATAAATAGCTTGTAGGATCATTCATTTGCTCCAAGAGGGAGTGAAGTTGTAAAGTGTTAAGCATTGTAAAGTTTCTTTGTGCAATACAAAGCTTTCTTCATAAACACTTGTGTTCCTCCTTTGAATTCTTAAGTGGTCTACTCGGTGCCGTTCTAAAGACCTCAACGCTAGAGTGAGAGGCTGACTTAGTGTAAAAACCGCAGGGGCGGAAGTTAGAGACACTAAGTGCCGCACGGTGCTTGGAGAAAACAACAAGTCCGTGACAGTTGGTATCAGAGCTTGAGTTCGGCTCACTTACTACCGTTGGCATGGCAGATCGAGAGGTTGCGGGTTCCGGTACCACAGAGATGGAACATGAAGATAGGGGGCGAGAGACGGAACCTTCTACTACCGGTAAGAAGGCTAAGCATGGTCGGAGCAGAAGTCGCCCACCGGCTCCCCCTGTCTGGCCACTCGAAGAAGTTTTTGTTAATATGGGGGAACGCATTGAGACGGTGGAAAATTCACTCTCGACCTTAGAGTCCCACACCTTGGAACAGTTTGATGCCATCAAGGAGGACCAACGTTCTCTAAGGAATGAGTTAACGAGGTTGGAGATCAAGGTGATGGATGCCATCACGGCGATCCGTAACTGTGTGAATAAGCTTTGCGATGATTTGCAAAGTGGCCTTGATGCCTGCAAAAAGGCCTCGAGTAGTGCGGGAACAAGCACAGTTGTGGCAGCTCCAAGGGTCGACTACCCTAAGCCAAAGGAGTTTGATGGCAAACGGGACGCGAAGGAACTGGATGACTTCCTATGGCGGTTGGAGATATACTTCGAGGGCATGAACATTCTTGATAAGGCAATTAAGGTACGTACCTCAACTATGTATCTTACGGACACCGCGGCTCTATGGTGGCGACGTAAGCACGCTGACATAGAAAAGGGTGCTTGTAGGATAGATAGTTGGGATGATTTTAAAAAGGAATTAAAGCGCCAATTTTATCCAGAAAATGTAGTCTATGAGGCCCGTAAAAAGCTGCGGGAGTTGAAACATAAGGGCACTATTCGGGAGTATGTTAAAGAATTTACAACCCTTGTGCTTCAAATCCCAAGCATGTCGGATGAAGATCTACTGTTTCACTTTACCGATGGCTTACAAAATTGGGCTAAACAAGAGTTACAACGTCGGGATGTGAAGACAGTAGATGATGCGATTGTGGTAGCTGAATCTTTAACTGAGTTCCAAAGGAGCACGGATTCGTCAAAATATTCTAAAGGGATTGATGTATGTAGAAGCCCAAGTGAATGGTCGACCCGTTGTAGCGATGGTTGATACAGGAGCCACCAACAACTTCATTACGGAGGACGAGGCTAGACGATTGGGCCTCAAAGTCACTAAAGGTGTTGGTTTCATGAAGGCGGTAAATTCTCCTACCACACCCCTGGGTGGCGCAGTTCAAGGGGCGGAATTAAAGTTAGGGACTTGGCGTGGCCAAGTTGATCTTTCTGTAGCAACGATGGATGATTTTAGCTTGGTTCTCGGGTTGGATTTCATGAGGAAGGTCAATGCTATTCCTATACCTTCCTTCGGCTCAGTTTGCATCTTGGAGAAGGGGTCTTCATGCATGGTACCTACGGTGTCTAGGACGAAAGCTAAGGGGCAGCTTTCAGCCATGCAGCTAGCAAAGGGCCTGAAGAAGGGTGAGGCGACATACTTGGCAGCCTTAAAAATGGAGGACCAAGACGAAGCTGCGAGGGGACAGCTTGAGGATAACTTACCCGAAGTTATCAAGGAAGTCCTAGAGGAAAACAAGGACGTAATGCCGCCGGAGTTGCCTAAGAAATTACCACCTAGAAGAGAGGTGGATCACCAGATCGAGCTTGAGCAGGGTGCTAAACCACCGGCCATGGCACCCTATCGGATGGCGCCGCCTGAATTGGAAGAACTTCGAAGGCAATTGACGGAGCTGCTTGACACAGGGAAGATACGGCCGTCGAAAGCACCTTATGGCGCACCGGTTTTGTTCCAAAAGAAGCATGATGGTTCATTGAGGATGTGCGTGGATTATCGGGCGCTTAATAAGGTAACAATCAAAAACAAGTATCCTATTCCTTTGATTGCTGACTTATTTGATAGGCTTGGTAGTGCGAAGTACTATACGAAGGTTGATCTTCAAAAAGGCTACTACCAAGTCCGAATAGCGGAAGGGGACGAACCTAAGACTGCATGTATTACTCGATACGGTTCGTTCGAATGGTTGGTAATGCCTTTCGGCCTAACCAACGCCCCGGCCACATTTTGCACGTTAATGAACAAGATTTTCCAGCCATACTTGGACAAGTTCGTGGTGGTCTATCTTGATGACATTGTCATTTATAGCAACAATTTGGAGGATCATGCTAAACATCTACGGACTGTGTTCAAGGCGTTGCGGGAAAATGAGCTATACATAAAGAAGGAAAAATGCTCCTTCGCCAAGGAGGAGGTGCACTTCCTTGGTCATATCATCGGCCATGGGCGCCTAATGATGGACGAGGCAAAGATCAAGGCAATCAAAGAGTGGGAAGCACCAACTAAGGTAACAGAACTTCGTTCTTTCCTTGGTCTAGTCAATTATTATCGACGGTTCATCCAAGGTTACTCGGCTAGGGCAGCCCCGTTGACGGATCTATTAAAGAAAAATAAGGCGTGGGATTGGTCCGAGAAATGTCAAATGGCCTTTGATGATTTGAAGATGGCCGTGATGGAGGAACCGGTCTTAGCATTGTCGGATTTCACCAAGACCTTTGAAGTTCAAAAGGATGCCTCAGACTTTGCTATCGGGGGAGTTCTAATGCAAGAAGGGCATCCTATTGCTTTTGAAAGCCCCAAGCTCAATGACACCGAGCGTCGTTACACGGTGCAAGAAAAGGAGATGACGGCTATTGTTCATTGCCTACGGGTATGGCGTCATTACTTGTTGGGCTCTAAGTTTATCATCAAGACACACAACGTTGCTACTAGCTACTTCCAAACACAAAAGAAGTTGACTCCCAAGCAAGCACGTTGGCAAGATTTCTTAGCGGAGTTCGACTATGTGTTGGAGTACAAGCCCGGCAAGGCCAATGTTGTTGCGGATGCTTTGAGCAGGAAAGCAGAGCTTGCAGCTATAAGTCAGGCCAAAGGGATGTTACTTGATTTAATCAGGGAAGGAATGGACCATGATCCTTTGGCTAAGGAGTTGGTAAAAGCTGCCCAAGAAGGAAGGACGCGTAGATTCTGGGTAGAGGACGGCCTACTCTACACCACAGGGCAGCGTGTTTATGTTCCTAAGTGGAACAACTTGCGACGGAATATTATCAAGGAATGCCATGATACCAAGTGGGCCGGACACCCTGGCCAAAAACGCACCTTGGCATTACTTGAGAGAGCTTACTATTGGCCGCAAATGAAGGATATGGTGGAGCTTTATGTGAAGACTTGTCTTGTATGTCAACAAGACAAGGTAGAGACCAAATCACCGGCGGGTTTGTTGGAGCCTTTACCCGTCCCGGAGCGTCCATGGGATTCCATCACTATGGACTTCATTAGCGCCTTGCCTAAATCCGAAGGGTTCGGGTCAATCATGGTGGTGGTTGATCGATTTTCGAAGTATGGCACATTCATTCCGGCCACTAAGGATTGCACGGCAGAAGAAGCAGCAAGGTTATTCTTCAAGAATGTGGTAAAATATTGGGGGTTACCACGAAGCATAATAAGTGATCGTGACCCCCGTTTCACTGGACGGCTATGGACGGAGTTGTTCAAACTCCTGGGCTCGGACTTACACTTCTCTACAAGCTTTCACCCACAGACGGATGGGCAAACTGAGAGGGTGAATGCTTTGTTGGAGTGCTATCTTCGGCACTTTGTAAGTGCCAATCAAAGAGATTGGGCCAAGCTTCTAGACGTTGCTCAATTTTCCTACAACCTACAAAGGAGTGAGGCTACGGGGCGGAGTCCATTCGAGTTGGCAACAGGGCAACAACCACTAACGCCCCATACTTTGTCCACTTCCATTGAAGGAGGGAAAAGTCCTGGAGCCTACAAAATGGCTAAGTCTTGGGAAGAGCATGTCGACTTAGCTCGTTCCTGCTTGGACAAGGCCCGAAGACGCATGAAAAAGTGGGCCGATAAGAAGAGACGACCATTGGAGTTCAAGGTTGGTGACCAAGTCCTTGTGAAAATATTGCCTCAACAGTTCAAAGCATACCGAAGTGTTCACAAAGGCTTGGTGCGGAGGTATAAAGGCCGTTCTCGATTGTTGCTAAGGTTGGCAAGGTCTCCTATCGCCTGGACCTACCTAGCACTTTGAAGATTCATCCGATCTTTCATGTAAGTATGTTGAAACCATTCCATGAGGACATGAAAGACCCCAGCCGAAGTGAGTCACAACGGGCACCCCCGATTGTAACTAAGTCCTTTGACAAGGAGGTTGATGAGATTTTGGCAGACCGTGTGGTTCGAAGGCGTGGAGTACCTCCTTGCAAACAATTCTTAATCAAATGGAAAGGATTGCCCGAGTCCGAAGCAACCTGGGAGGCACAAGAAGACTTGTGGCAGTTCGAAGACAAACTGAAGCATTACACGGCGACGAGGACGTCGCCCAATTAGGCGGGGAGAGTGTCACGACTCGCTCGTTTCATAACAAAGGTGACGGAATTCTCTAGAACAATGGTGTCTTGAGGCGAATCCAGAATGTTCTAGACAATGATGGTAACTAGAAGGTAATGGAGAATTCTAGAAAATTAGCAAGTCTAATACTTGTGGATTATTCTAGATAATCCTAGATAATCCTTTGTAAATATTTTATTATGTATGGTTGTAGAGAATTCTAGAGATGGATTGTAGACCGTTGGATCAAATTGATCCTAGCCATCCATTAGAGACAACTTTGCCTATAAATAGCTTGTAGGATCATTCATTTGCTCCAAGAGGGAGTGAAGTTGTAAAGTGTTAAGCATTGTAAAGTTTCTTTGTGCAATACAAAGCTTTCTTCATAAACACTTGTGTTCCTCTTTTGAATTCTTAAGTGGTCTACTCGGTGCCGTTCTAAGACCTCAACGCTAGAGTGAGAGGCTGACTTAGTGTAAAAACCGCAGGGGCGGAAGTTAAAGACACTAAGTGCCGCACGGTGCTTGGAGAAAACAACAAGTCCGTGACAACTGGCTCTTGGATCCATTATAAAGTTTACGAAATTGGTACCATAACAATTGGCACAATTGTAGGAGCTATTACGACCATTGAGGCTTTTTTTTAGAGGAATCGGAACCACAACTTGAGCATCGACACCTGGATGAACTACATCACTAGATGAATGGAAATGCTGGCCATATGGAGAATGTTGCTGAACAAAGCGGTGGTACACAATTTGTACCCTAAGACATTGAGCCTTTTTAGAGACTTGTAGTGAATGGGAATTTCAAAATAATGACCATTAACTTCAACAATAGCCATGAATCGAGTGATATGATTTGGGCTATTTACATTTCTCCCTTAGACATCATTAATGCATTTTGGATTTTTACGTTTTTCTATTCTCAGTTAAATTAAAGAATTTGTTGGATTTTAGTTAAGTTAAAATGAATTCGTAGGGGTAAGGTTGAAAAAATAATTGGTAAAATTCACGGGCCCTACGATAAACTTGTCTGCATATCCTCGCAGGCCATTTTCTATAGAAAACACCAAAATTGTCCCTAGTACATTATTCAAATATTAAAAAACCCTGACACCTTGACGAATTGCATACATGTTACTTAAGGTCAAAATGAACTACATTATCACTCTAAACTTGCACATATTTCCAAATCACCTACACCAAACTCTTATACAATGCATAGACATGTATAATATTCAACCTAAAAAGTACAACACAAAAAAACTCATTAATTGAAATAAAAATTAGAAATAAGTATAAATTACTTTTTCTGAATAAAGAAAAAAAGTTGATGAAATCATATTCATAAAATTTTATCCTATGCATAAGCATATATGTGCATAAATTATATAACATTAAACTAAAAAGACAAAACTTACTAGTAGGTGATATCAGTGGTGGCAAACTTCAAATATTCAACAGATATTAGACAAAAAAAGAGAGAGCGAGAGAGAGAAGGTTGGAGAATTGGAGCTACAGCTACAAGAGTTTCTGAAACTTGAACTCCAGCACTTGGCACAACTATGTAGCATCTTATGGAGGCTTTCCATAGTGAAATCGAAACCACAACTTGAGCACCAGCTTCTGGATTCGTTATAGAGCTTACAAAACTAGAACCGCAATTATTGACAAACTATAGGAACTGTTGCAACTATTGGAGGCTTCTCCCATGGAGGCATCGGAACCACATCTTGAGCATTAGTACCTAGATGAGCGACATCGCAAATGAAGAGAGATGCTGGCCAAATGAAAAAGGTTGTTGAACAAAGTGGTGGCATGCAATTTGTGCCTTGAGATGTTGAGCCATTTTGAAAGAGTTGTGGTGAATGGGAACATCAAAATAATGACCATTAACTACAACAATAGCCGTGAATCAAGGAATATGATTCCCATTTTTTTCTTAGACACCATAAATGCATTTTAGATTTTTACATTTTCTATTCTCAGTTAAATTGTATAATTTGTTGGATTTTAGTTAAGTTAAAATGTATTTGTAGGGTTAAGATTGAAAAAGATCGGCAAAATTTGTCGCCCCTACGATAAACATGTATGCATATCCTCGCTTAGAGGTGTCAAGACGGACGGGCCGGCCATGACCCGTAAAAACCGGCCTGTGAAAACCGGGATCGCGGGCCGACCCGTGACCCGTGCGGGCGGTTCACGGGCCAAGGAGGTGTAACCCGCGGGTTTCGCGGGTTGCACCCCCACGGGCCGCGGTTAACCCGCGGCCCGTAAAAAAAAAATTGAAAAAAAAAATAAAACAAAAATTAAAAAAAAAGGGGGGGAGATTATCTTTACAATTATTTTTACAATACCCTCTCATTAGTTATTATACATTTATACTTCATAGTTCATACTTGTTACTACCTTACTACAATTACAATTATTCAATTGCAAATATTATCATCATCTTGATTATATTTCTTTCTTCTCGGTTCTCACTAGTCACTACTAAATTTTTTAATCCTACTATATTATGGATTCTCGCAATTCTTTTTCTCAAAATCCTATTTTCAATAATAGTTGCTCTCCAATAAATTTAGAAGATGATAATGTCGTAGAAGTTTGCAAAGTTATAAATAATTCATGTAACATTAAATTTGAATTCTATGTAAAAATTTCTTGATATAATTATGAATTTATCATTTTGTTCAATTCTTAGTTTACATTTAATAAAAAAATATATTTTTTGCTATAAATATGAAAAATTCTATATTTTTATAATTTTATTTATACAATCATACGGGCCAAAATTGGAACGAACCGCGACCAAGACGACCCGCGTGACCCGCACGGCTCGACCGGATGGGTCGGCGGGGCGGAGCACTGGGTTGTAGTCCAAAATTGTGGGCCGACCCGTAACCGGCCCGGAACCCGCAGCGGGCGGGCTTTTTTTCACGCGGACCGTTACCGGGCTCACATGTTGGCGGGCCGACCCGACCCGGACCACTCAGATTGACACCTCTATCCTCGCTGGCCATTTCCTATAGCAAACGCTGAAATCTTTCCTGATATGTTATTCAAATATTGAAAGCAATGACGCCTCGAGGATGTGTAGACATGTTACTTAGTGTCAAAATGAACAACATTAGTGCTCAAAACTTGATCATTTTCCCAAATCACCTACAGACTCTTATAAACTGTAGAGTAATGATAAGTGTAATTTTTACACTTATTTGGGACCTAAATTAACGACATTCAATAGTTCTTTTGACAAAATATATTCCAAATTATTGTATTTTATGTTTAATAGGTAAAACTCGTTGAATGGAAAATAAATTGAAGAAAGGAAGCAAAAGATGGCGAAAAATGGCAAAAATCTAAAGTACATAGACCGACTTGCATTCTATGAAAGACTTGAGGACTTTGAAGCAAGCAGTAATTTAAATGGACATTGGAATTAATTGGGCCTTGAACTTCTAGTTGTATTAAAATATGGGAAGAATACATAAATCCTGGTTTTACTTATACACATTTCAAAATTAAGGTTAGATGTTTTAAAATTCAAAAATCAGGTTTTTATTTAAATTTATTTATGAATTACTTAATTAATTATATGTTTTATTAATAAATATATAACAGTCACAAATCTATAGAATTTGGTCACAATTCGAAAAATTCATATGTCACAATTTGTTCATCTGTCACAACTTAAAAATTTAAAAGTCACAATTTTTTTGTCGGTCACAAATTACAAATTTTATAAGTCACAATACTTATTTAGGTCACAATTTATCAATTTATTGGTCACAATTAATAATTTTTAGGTCACAATTAATAATTTTTTGGTCACAATTAATAATTTTTTGGTCACAATTAATAATTAATGGTCACAAACAATCAAAATCGTTTGTGACCACCACCGAAATCGTTTGTGACCACCACCAAGTCACAAATCACCGCCAACACCACCGAAACACGGAACCACCAAAATGGTCACACCACCACCAAAATCGTTTGTGACCACCGCGGCAGCACCTAAGTCACAAATCATACGCAAAACACACAACCACCGCCAACACCACCCCAAACACGAAACCACGGCCGCCAACTTCTGTGACCACTCCAACAACAACAATAACCACGATCTCAATACCAAGGAACCAGACAACACCCATTCGCACACAGAACAAATACACCCAATCGCACATCACCATCGCTACCACCGTCCCACCACCACCTTCACTGTGCCACTGCCGCCGCCTGATCCACAACTGAAACATAGCCCAAAAATCTGACACCAAATCACGACGGGCAGCCCACGACCACCGCCGCACGACACACGCACAACTACAGCAGCACCTCCGCCACACGACGCAACTACATCAGCACCGCACGACGCACGCACCACCGCACGACGCAAATCCATCCCGTTCAAGAGCAACCGAAGGCAGAAGTTGCCCCAACCATCTCGAACAAAAAGGACCAGACCACCACCACCGCCTGCACCACACCACAACCAAAAAACCCCAAAGGTTGAGGCTGCTGCACCGCACCACACCACAACTTCAGCAGCAACCGAAGGCAGAAGCTGCTGCGAATCGCGTCGCAGCAGCGCGATTCGCATCGCAGCAGATGGGGGGGAGGGGGAGGCAGGCGAGAAAGAGAAAGAGATGGGAGAGGAGGGGGCTGGAGAGGGAAGCGTCGGCGTCGGCGTCGGCGTCAGCGGCGGCGATGGGTAGGGTAGAGAGAACGGGATGGAGAGGAGACAAGAAATGGTAGGGTTTGATTAGGTTTTTTTAATTGGGATGATAAATATATAATTAATATTTAATAAAATATAAAAAACCTGATTTTTGAAAATTTAAATGTGTGATAGGATTTGTGAAAATAGAAATCTAAAAGCAGGTCTAGTTGTAATTTCTTCTTAAAATATTGAAATTAATTGGGCCTTCCTGAAGGAAAAAAAACAGAGTATACAGACGGAAATTCGGCAGCGAGAGGAGAAAATTGGCTGAATTAATTAGGAAAAAGGCAAGTCAAAGTGGCATGCAATTGATTTGGCTTATATGCACGCATACAGAGGCAACGAATTACTTGGATTTTAATATATATACACAGCAAACAGAGATATGAATCAATGGTAGACACAAGACGGAAAAACAAAGGCAGAAAATAAAATTCATTCCAGATTTGTTCATGTTTCGTCAATTTCCGGTGATGTCATTCCACTTTTGCTTGTTTAATTTCAACATTATGTTAGGCTAGATTTTTATATTGCTAAGATATTGATGAATCCTTGTTTTGAAATTTTTAGCATTAATTAATTATTTTGACGTCTAGTTTGTGTATTTTTTTATTGGATGTTTATTATTATTTTCACCGACTTTTCAATTAATTAGCTACTAATTGGAATGATTTATTGGAATCTATTATTATCGAGAGAGATAATAGGATTTTGGCTAAAAATAATAAACATTGTAAGGTTCGATAGAGGATAAAGATACACCTCTATGCTTTACATGGTTTTCATAGGTGTTCTAGATCGTTTAATGTATTTACCATGTTGGCATATTTTATCGAGAGATAGGAAGGTCACATGAGGGGAATATATTTGATAACATTCGAGAGAAGTTTTCAATTAAATTAGGAACACTGACCTACAAGAATGATCACAAACTGTCACTTTAATTCATTATGCTAAAAATGCATTAACAAGGGGGATTCAACATCTTAGCAATACTTCGCATATTTGAAAAACTCAGTTAAATTGCTTTCTACTTTAGTTTATAATTTAGATATTAGTACAGTAAACTCTAAACATATTTCTTATTCGATTAAAGTTGAAATTAATTTTAATTCTATCAAACACGTAGTCTACGTGGGTTCGACACTCTACACACTACTATATTTCTTGTTCACGATCCCGTTCACTTGTGGAAAATCAAACGATCAAATTTTTGGCGCCATTGTTGAGGACTACTGTTTTTGATACGTTTAGTTAATTTTAGTTTTAATCTAAATTTTACTGTTTTTCTTTAGTTTAGTTTATTAAAAAAAAAAATTTATCATGTTTCCTGCTTGTTTTTTCGAGAACTTGTATGCGAAGTTTGAGACCGGTGATCTTGCTCAATTTGACCCGGAGATCGAACGAACATTCAACATTCGAAAAAGACAATAGTTGGAAACACATCAAAAACAAAAAGAGAAAGATATGGCTGAGGAAAATCTGAATCGAATAGTCGTAGGGCCTAATTTGGATGCAGCACAATGGAATGTGGCTCCAGTTAATGAAAATGCAAGGCTAATGGGAGAGT
Organism: Fraxinus americana; assembly: GCA_035079005.1. NCBI lineage: Eukaryota > Viridiplantae > Streptophyta > Magnoliopsida > Lamiales > Oleaceae > Fraxinus > Fraxinus americana. The sequence goes on from CM068714.1 coordinate 20,010,763, forward strand.
TCATGGTTCCACCGGTTGTGGAGAGCCAATCTAGCATAGTATATCCGGCATTTGGGTAGGCAAACTTCCATCTACGGACTGATGTGATCAACATGTTCCAAAACGCGCTACAATGTTTTGGGAAAGTTTCGGAGAATCCCAACGCTCATGTATCAAGATTTCTGGACATGTGTACAACTATCGAGTATCCGAGGGTGTCCAGTGAAGCAATCAGGCTAAGGCTTTCTCCATACACTTTGAGAGACTCTGCCAGAGAGTGGTTAGACGCTTGTCCACCTCAGAGCATCAGTACGCGGAACCAATTAAGACAAAAATTCCTTAGCAAATATTTTCCACCTAAAAGGATTGTAAAGCTAATAGACGAGATTACAACATTCCAACAATTGGACTCGAAATGCTATTCAGATGATTGGGAATGATACAAGGGTTTACTCCGCTAATGCCCACAACACGGATTGCAGAAATGGCTTCAAGTGCAGTACTTCTACATTGGTCTGAATTCGATAAGTATGGCTAATGTAGACTCTGCATGCCATGGTTCTATCACAAAAAGAACCGCAGATCAAGTCTATCAAATCATGGAGGATATGACATTTACCAGTGCACTTTGGCCTACTGAAAGGACAAGTGGAAAGAGAGCTGTTGGGGTATTTGAAGTTGATTCTTTGACAGTAATTTCAGCACAATTGGCATCATTGGCACAGAAGGTATATCAGATGAATGTAGCCCAGGCAATAGGACCGAAATGCAAACATTGTGGAGGGAACCACGAGAGTGTTGATTGTAATGTAGGATCTCATTTTGCTCAGACAATAGAAGATGTGAACTATGGTCAAAATTTTCGAAGGCAACAACACTATCCAAATCCTAACACCTATTACCTAGGCTGGAGAAACCACCAAGGTTTTCAGTGGACCAACAACCAGGGTGCTCAGACCGTACCACAACAAACTGCACCACCAGGTTTTCAACAGAATGAGAAGAAGTCTTCATTGGAAGATCTCATGACGAAGTTGGCAAAAATATCTACTCAACACATGCAACGTACGGATAAGAGCTTGCAAGTTCAGGGAGTAGCTATTAAAAATTTGGAAAATCAGATGGGACAGATAGCAAAGGCACTTTCAGAAAGATTACCACAAGCATTGCCTAGTGATACTAAAATGAATCAAAAGGAATACTGCAAGGCTATAACTACCTGCAATGGGGTATAGTTACCTAAGATAAATGTGAAGAGACAAACTGTTATAGAAGAGAAGGTATCTACCCCAGTTGATGAGCACTTGAAGGAATTCGAACAGTACAAAGAACAAGAAAAAATATCAGAGGATTCAAAGGTTAAGGTAACTGCTCCAATCAAAGAAATCGTTCAACCACTTCCATTTCCACATAGGCTACAAAAGTATAAGTTCGACAAGCAATTTTCGAAATTTCTTAAGGTATTCAAAAAGCTGCATATCAATATATCATTTATGGATGCACTTACACAAATGCCCAACTATGCAAAATTTATGAAGGAGATACTTACAAACAAGAAGAAGCTGGAGGAATTGGGGACGGTTATGCTGAACGAAAAATGTAGTGCTATCTTACAAAATAAGTTGCCACCTAAGCTAAAGGATCCGGGAGTTTTACCATCCCTTGCACCATTGGTGAAATCACATTTGATAAGGTTCTTTATGATTTAGGTGCTAACATTAATTTTATGCCTTACTCTATTTTTAGGAAACTAAATTTAGGAGAGGCAAAGGTAACATCGATCTCCTTGCAACTAGCAAATAGGTCAGTAAAATTTCCAAGAGGAATTATTGAAGATATACTGGTGAAGGTAGATAAATTTATCTACCTAGCATATTTTGTCATTTTGGATATGGTTGAGGAAGACAAGGACGTGCCATTGATATTGGGAAGACCATTCCTTGCAACTTGTCGGGCCTTAATAGATGTTCAGAAGGGACAATTGATGCTGCGATTGAATGCTAAGCATGTGACATTCAATGTCTTTAGTGCAATCAAGTATCCTACTGAATCAGATTGTTGTCTACGCATTGATATGATAGATTTGGCTGTAGAGGAGACTTTTATTCTTGAGCACCCTCAAGACCACTTGGAGAATCTTCTTGTGCACTCACAAGATAAAAATTCAACAATTGAAGAGACAAGTCAGATCGCCTACATTGTGGAGTCTACGCCGCCCATCAGAAGGAGACAGTTTAAGGAACTTGGTGAAGGACCTAGTAAACCACTACCTTCTATTCAGAAAGCACCAAATCTTGAGCTCAAGCAACTGCCACCACATCTGAAATATGCTTAATTAGGAGAGTCATCTACACTCCCTGTGATTATTGCAAATGAGATGACCGATGTGGAAGAACAAAGACTACTCAGAGTTTTGCGGGAACATAAAACAGCTATTGGGTGGTCTATAACAGACATTAGATGGATTAGTCCATCGATATGTATGTACAAAATCTTGATAGAAGAAAAGTATAAGCCAACAGTGGAAAATCAGCGCAGATTGAATCCCGCCATGAAAGACGTCGTGCAAACAGAGGTATTAAATCTTCTTGATGCAGGCTTCATATATCCAATCTCTGATAGCAAGTGGGTTAGTCCGATTCATTTTGTTCCAAAGAAAGGAGGGATAACTGTGGTAAAGAATGAGAGCTGATACCGATTAGGACAGTCACGGGATGGAGAGAGTGCATAGACTACAGGAAGTTGAATAATGCAACTCGAAAAGATCACTTTTCCTTACCCTTTATTGATCAGATGTTGGAAAGACTTGCAGGACATTCACATTACTGCTTCTTGGATGGGTACTCGGGCTATAATCAGATTGCAATAGCTCCAGAGGATCAGGAGAAGACTACATTTACGTGCCCCTAATGTACCTTTGCATATAGAAGAATGCCATTTAGGTTATGTAAACATTTCAACGATGCATGATGGCAATCGTTTCAGATACGGTGGAAAAAATCATTGAAGTCTTCATGGATGACTTTTCGGTGTTTGGTTCATCATTTGAGAGTTGCCTCTCAAATTTAGGAATGGTCTTGCAGAGATGTGAGGAAACAAACTTAATGTTAAATTGGGAGAAGTGTCACTTCATGGTTCAAGAAGGAATAGTATTGGGCCACAGGATTTCAACGAATGGTATCGAGGTAGATAAAGTAAAGACTCAAGTGATAGAAAAGCTACCTCTACCAACTTCAGTTAAGGGAGTACGTAGTTTTCTCGGCCATGCAGGGTTCTACAGGAGGTTTATCAAGAATTTCTCCAAAATCACCAAACCACTATGCAGCCTACTTGAAAAGGATATCCCATTTAATTTTTCTGAAGAGTATTTGGCATCTTTCAACACTTTTAAAGAAAAGTTAATTTCAGCACTGGTTATAGTTGCACCAGACTGGGAACTATCATTTGAGTTGATGTGCAACGCCAACGACTATGCAGTAGGGGCAGTACTTGGTCAAAGAAATGATAAATTTCTCTTGGCACATGCACAGCTGAATTATGCCACCACGAAAAAAGAGCTGCTAGCCATTGTGTTTGCTTTCGATAAATTCAGATCATATCTCATTAGATAGAAAGTAATTGCTTATACAGATCATGCATCTCTTAAATATTTACTATCTAAGAAAGATGAGAAGCCTAGGCTGATTCGATGGATACTTCTGCTTTAAGAGTTTGACTTAGAGATTCGAGATAAGAAAGGCAATGAAAATGTGGTAGCAGATCACCTTTCAAGGTTTGATTTGGCAGAACACAGGGATGAAGGCAGTATAAAGGATTCTTTCCTATATGAGCGTATCTTTGCTGTTGACTATGGGCCATGGTATGCAGACATAGTGAATTACTGGGCGTGTAATGTGCTTTCACCTGAGTTAACACATCACCAAAGGAAGAAGTGCTTTTCAGAGTTGAAATATTATTATTGGGAGGATCCCATACTATATAGGAGGGGTGCTGATCAGATAATTTGAAGATGTGTGCCAAATGAGGAGATCCCTCAGATGTTGGAGTGTTGTCACTCTTCAGATTATGTGGGGCATTTCGGATTTTCGAAGACAACAGCAAAAGTTCTAATATCAGGATTTTATTGGCCCTCACTATTTAAGAATGCTCATGAATTTGTAAAACACTATGATCAATGCCAATGTACAGGGGCTATCTCTAAAAGGCATGATATGCCATTGAATTCAATTCTTAAAGTGGAACTCTTCGATGTTTGGGGGAGAGATTTTATGGGACCATTTCCATCCTCTTACAACAATCAGTACGTTTTAGTAGCAGTTGACTATGTATCTAAATGGGTAGAAGCAGTAGCAGCACCAACTAATGATGCTCGAGTGGTGGTTAATTTTTTGAAGAAAAACATATCTCGTGCTTTGGCACCCCTCGTACCATTATTAGTGATGAGGGTAAACACTTCTGTAATAGGCTTCTGGAATCAGTATTGACAAAATATGGGGTAAAACATCGTGTTGCTACACCTTATCATCCCCAAACAAGTGGTCAAGTGGAAGTGTCAAATAGAGAGCTGAAGAGAATACTGGAGATAATCGTGAATTGCTCAAGAACTGATTGGTCAAAGAAGCTTGATGATGCACTGTGGGTAGAGGTATCAATCCGGGTGGTTCGGGCCGGGTCGGCCCGCAAACAAAAGAGCCCTATAACGGCCAGCGTGAAAAAAAGCCCGCCCGCTACGGGTTTCGGGGCCAGTTCCAAGGTCGGCCTACAAATTTTGGACTACAACCCAGGCCCGCCCGCTGACCCATGCGGGTCACGGGTCGCTGTTTGTTTCGATTTGGCCCGTATTATTATATAAATAAAATTATAAAAATATAGAAATTTTCATATTTATAGCAAAAAATATTTTTTTTTGTTAAATATAAACTAAGAATTGAACAAAATGATAAATTCATATTTATACCAAGAAATGTTTGCATAGAATTCATATTTAACGATACATGAATTATTTTTAACTTTGCAAAATTAAATTTAATTTAAACAAATAACAACTAAATGTATTTCTAATTATTATTATCAAATATTTATAGTATAAGTACATCCCAACTAGGTTGGCACCTACTTTATAATTTATAGTTTAAGTACATCCCAACTAGGTTGACTCCCCCCGCCCTTTTCAAATTAAAAAAAAATAAAAATTCACGGGCTAACGGGTTAACCGCGGTCCGTGAAGGTGCAACCCGCGAAGCCCGCGGGTCACACCTCCTTGACCTGTGAACCACCCCCTCAGGTCACGGGTCGGCCCGCGGTCCCGGGTCGATCCGAGTCGATTTTCACTGGTCTGGCCGGCCCGTCTGTGTTGACACTTCTAACTGTGGGCATACCGGACTGCTTACAAAACACCAATCGGCATGTCACCATATCGCCTTGTGTTTGGGAAAGCTTATCACCTTCCAGTGGAGTTGGAGCATAGAGCATATTGGGCAATAAAGCAGTTGAACATGGACATGACAGCAGCTAAAGAAAAGAGAATGCTACAGCTGAATGAATTAAATGAATTTCGGATGGGTGCTTTTGAAAATGCAAAGATTTATAACGAAAGGACAAAGAGACTACATGGTAAATACATATAAAGGCGTGAGTTCACTCCAGGTCAAAAAGTACTATTGTTCAATTCTAGGTTGAACTTTTCCCTGGAAAATTGTGCTCCAGATGGTTTGGACCATTCACAGTTGTTCAAGTCTTTCCACATGGAGCAGTTGAGGTGACTCATGAGACAAAAGGCAATTTCGAGGTAAATGGACAGCGTTTGAAAGCATATTGGGGTGGCGATTTTGATAAAGAGAAGTCACTCACCCGACTCCACAACCCGAAATGATCAACCTGCCAAGTCTAGCTAAAGACTATAAATTCAACGCTTATTGGAAGACAACCCAATTTCTTAATTCTTTTACTTATTTTATTTTTTCGTTTTGCATTGCATGCAGTTTTAGTTTTTATTAATAGGTTGCATTAATTATATTCATGTTTCAATTTATAGGGTATCATCATCTTGACATGTATTTCCTTTGGCCATTGCATTTATTGTTGGTTGTTTCAATTGTTTGGGCTAAGTAGCCCATGTTCTAGGTTATTTGATATTTAAAGTTTGATTTAATTGCTATGTACATGAACATGATATCATGGAACACTCAAACCAATACAAGCCAAGGGGAAAGCATGATAGAAAAGATTGTCTAACTGTAACACATAATGTCTCTGCCTCAATAAGAAAAAAAAATCGGGGAGTACCTTCTTCCTTTTCTTCCCCCATCCCCTTATATTCTTACTTCTATTTTATGAGATTGAGGACAATATCGGTTCTAAGTTTGGGGGTGGGAAGAACTTTGAGTTTTTACTTTTTGAGTGTTTGTATGTTTGTCTTTCGTTATTGCTTAAATATATAATAGAAAGATTTAAAAAAAATCATAAAATTTTGAAATTTTTTCCAAAAAAAAAAAATTAATTAATTAATTATATCTTCCTATTTTAGGTTGTGTGCTTTTGTGGGTTAGACAGTTTGTTCAATAACGATGATTAAATTTGAAATTTGGTGTTGATTTATGAACTGTGATTATGTTGCATAATAGGCTAATTGATGCTTAACCTTGCAAAAACTCGATATTATACATGCACTAGAATTAAGTTGGACGTTGTGATGCTATGAGTTGATTCATACAATTGATAGGATGATATAGTTGGACGCAGATGCTTTACCCAAACCATACCTATTATTTATCTTTGGACCAAATTTAGCACAGTTTGTGGGTGATTTTACTATTGTATGAAGATACAGATGTGGACAGGGATTCCATGTGTGAAAACTTTTGTGTGGATTGTTTTAGATTAAATCCCCTCGCCAAGGCACCACTTGAAGCTGTCCTCCCACCTGAAAAAAAGAGATCATGCGATAAACCCTCCAAATAATATGTTTAGAAACAATGTGAATCCCCCTATGCTTCCCATCATTCATTGCGCTCCGTAGGTACTAAAATATCAGTAGATGAATGATAATGTGAATGTGTCCACAATGAACATAATGTCCAGAATATCTTTATCTCTGGGATCTCTGTCTGACTCCCTTTCCTGAGCTCATAGGTATCTGAAAAATATCCCCCAAATCCTGCCATACCTGATTGGAGATACTACTGCTAGTGAAAATATGATTGATAGTCTCAGTCTCAGAACAACATTGACAGCGAGAAGCCAACTGACATCCAATCCTCCCCTAAATAATCACATCTACAGGAATGAGGTCCTGCCATAGTCTCCAGCAGAAGAATGAGACATTGACAGGCAAAATGGAGCTCCATAGTAATCAGTATGAATCTTGATACTGGTGTCCCGAACATACGAGCTGCCATGTGGACTTGGTAACGAAGGTACCATCTGATGTATTTTGCAAAACAATTTGATCTGGGACATCTGCATATAAAAGTATAGTCCTTATCTGCTCCTCCATTAGAGAAGGGAGAACCAGTAATAAATGTCCAATATTCCACCTAGTATCATCAAAAAAATCCCGCAGCCCCGCAGATGTATGCTGTCGGTATGGGAATAGGGATACCGGTGTGGTCTCACCCATCTAGGAATCATGCCAAAAGAAAATTTGACCTACACCAAGGTGCCATACAATGTATGGCTCTGTCCGGGGCCCAACTAATTTCAGCCTCTTCCAGATAGGAGAAATTAAGTAAGGAACTGTTGGAAATAAAGGGTGTGTCCCCGTACAATACTTACTCCGTAAGAACTAGGCCCAAAAATATCTTTGAGAACAGATCAACCACCAAAGCTTCATGGAGAAGGTGTCCACCACATCCTGTAATCTCATGAAACCTAGACCCCCTTCATCAGTAGGAAGACAAATCTCCTTCTAGCTCCGCTAATTAAACATCGCGCCTATTCTTTAGAATCCCATATGAATTGCGCGAAGATGCTCTCAAGTTTCTTCAAAATAGTTTTAGGAGGCTGCATGATCTGAAGAATATGTAATGGCATGGAAGAGAGCACTGACCTTAGCAAAGTAATACGACCCCCATATGATAAAAGTCGTGAAGCCCACCCTGAAATCCTGTTGCTGGCCTTCTGGATAAGGTCATCATAAATGAAGCTCCTCTTAGCCCCCTTAAATGTGGGGACTCCCAAATAAGTGAACGGCTGCTGCTAGTGTCGAAAACTAGTCAAAATTTCCAATCGTCTGATCTGACTAATAGATGCCTGTTTGGGTGGTATGAGTCCGCTCTTATCCCTATTCACCAACTGACCAGAGACAACCTAGGATCCTCCTGATAGACTGTTTCTGACCGTTGGCAAATATGATCATATCATCAGCAAATGAAAAGTATGAAACAAGAGTACTACCTCCATGTTGATAACACATACAGCGATAATCCTAAAATCTCTGAGTGAGCAAGCACGAAAAGTAATCTGCAGCTATGATGAACAAGGATGGTGAGGTAGGATCTCCCTGTCTAAGCCCTCGTGAAGATAAAAAAACCACATGGGCGACCATTTAGGAGTATAGAAAAATGACACTCCTAATCCTATCGATCCAGATTCGATCAAATCCAAATGTCTCTAATATAGAATAAATGAAACTCTAATCCATCCAATCATATGCTTTAGTCATATCTAACTTCAGTATTGCATTACCCACTCGCATTATATTATCCAATTAATGGAGAACCTCTTGAACCAATAGAACATTGTCCCCAATTAGGTGATCAGGAATGAATCCACTCTGTTTGTGGAGAGATAATGTGTGGCAAAAATGTACTCAATCTAGCGTTCAAAAGCTTAGTAATAAGCTTATTGAACACAATACAAAGATCGATAGGTCTGAAGTCGGTCCATCTACAAGCACCATCCCTCTTAGGGAGCAAAACTATAGCAGTAGTAGTAGCAGCAAAATCCCGTGGAAGATGGTCGCCGTCATAGAAATCCAAGACTGCCTTGTATACATCACCTTGAATAATGTCCCAACAATGTTGGAAGAATAGGGATGAGAATCTATCTGGTTCAGCAGCACTGTCAGCGTCTATACTAAACACCACCTCTCGAACCTCATGAATTAAAGGGATGCAGTTTAGTGCCAAATTGTGATCCTCCGTCAAAAGCCTGGGGATGGTATCAGTGCGAATGGGGTCCAACAACTGTGTATGAGCAGATAGAAGATCCTGGTAGAACGCAATAGCTGAAATTTGAATGTTAGCAAGAGTTGTTAAGACTACCCCTGCCCGCGTCCTGATTGACCTAATACACGATTTGATCATACGGCCTTGAACCATTGCATGGAAATAACGAGTATTGTGATCTCCTTCACATACCCAATGTAAATCGGCCTTTTGCTTCCACAAACCCTCCTCAATAGATAAGGTCCGATTCAAAAATGTCTGTGTATGATGTAATAGGTCACGATACTCGGGTATAGGGTTTCTATCATATACTATCTCAACCACATCCACCATATCCTCAGCATCACGAACCCGTTGGAAAATATTTCCAAACACATGTCGATTCCACCAACGCAGTCCATGTTTTAGCCTAAAGAACTTCTCCCAAAGGCAGCCATCCCTGTAAGGTGAGTAGAGAGTGACCACTTTTGAGCGACAAATGATGAAAAATCATGATGTTTGGTCCAAACGTTGAGGAATCTGAAAGTTCTAAGCCCCAAATCATCATCAGAAACCCACTGAAGTAATAAAAGCGAATGATCAGATGAAATCCGATTCCAATGCCTCATTGTAAGCTGTCGATAGAAAGCAGCAGCTGTAGAATTAATGAGTACCCTATCCAGTCTCTTTCTGACTTAACCGTTAGACCAAGTATACCGATTCCCAAGGAAACCAACATCCTCTAAACCACAATCTAACATCATATCAGAGAAAGCAGTAGTGCCTCGATCACAAGTATTATGACCAATGCGCTCATCATCACGAGATAACATTAAAATCTCCCACAACTAACCAAGGGTCATCCATATCGAGAAAAATGTGGTGAAGACCCTCCCACAAATCCCTCATGATAGTTACGTTACATGAAGCATAGACATGAGTCAGATAGAGAGGACGTGTTAATCTGGGATCCTCAACTCTAACGTGAAGGAACTGGGGATGATCAATAATAACGGTAACAGTAGTACTCGTATTCTAAAAAAACAAATCTTGTTCGACTCATTCTGAATTCCCATGTCAAAGCGCAGATATCGTCGAATATAAGCAAATCTATGCTGAAAAACAAAAGGCTCCAATATAACCAAGAGATAAACCCGATGAAACTGAGTAAGTCTCTTCAGGCGCCGACGAGTAGCTACACTAGCTATACCTCCCGCATTCCATATGATGGTACTCGTCTAGATGTGCTTGAAGAGGTATCATGTGACCGACTCCTGGTCACCATCATAGGAATTGAACTATTGGTTGATTTCGCATTTCTTTTTCGACCGACTTGAACAAAAACATCCTCCTTTGTCCTACTAGTCATGCCGCCAAGTCATCAGCCGAAGACCGATGATATGGAACTTGTTGATGAACTTCAATGCGCTGAGATAACATGAGCATCTGCCACCATAAAACCCTGTGGCCTTTCTAACATATCTACCAAGAGAGGATCAAAATATGTAGAACTAACCATCATAGGTGCACTGCTGATGGGGTCTAGAGACTGAACTGCTAAATGGTGAGCTGATGTAATAACAGGAGAACTCTAAGTATCCACCCTAATGGGAGCAACTCTAGAATGATCTGATGGTAGAGAGCGAGTAATGTGCAGAACAATATGACTAATAGCAGGTGAAGCAGTGTAAAGACTAGGAGCTATATGGTAAGATGCTTTCTGTGATGTAATAACTGTAGTGACAGGAAAAATAATAGCAATAGTTGTAACAGTTTGAGGAGTAGAATGAGAAATCAGTTCTGATGTACTGTCCTATCTCCTCTGGTTCCTTTTAACAAGTGTCCACCTCATGTGAGGGGCGGTCACAACTTCCTTACCCTTACCCTTATCTTTCGCTGGAACAGGAGTAAGCCTATGGTTAAGGTCACCAATAATTGGGACTGCATGAGGTAGAGCAAAATGGGAGCAACTAGAACACTTCACGTCCAGATGACCAAAGTGTCTGCATAGAAAGCAAAAGTCCAGCACTTTATCATACACTAAGGGCTGCTAATAACCTCCCCATTTCTCTCTCTTAGTCCACACTCAATCAGGGAGTTTGCATTCTAAATTGAACTCAATACAAACCCACACTTCTCTAGGTCGTCGAAGGTCAGAAGTGGCTTCGTTAGTACAAAGTGAAAGTCAAATAACTTTAGCTATAGCAAATAATGTGCTCTTGGCACAAATATGAATAGACAGTAAGGGAAATGATACCTAAACGGGAGCAATAGGAGCCTTATGTTGTGGATTGAAGCTGGGGGTCCATTTAAATACATGCATAGGAAAACCGTCAATATACCAAGTGGGTTTGAGGAATAATCGTGGGTAATCATCCTCATGTGCCATATGAATAATAATGTGTGCATCATTAATAAAACCAATCTCATAATCACCAATAAAGCCAAAATGCATAAAGTTTTCGAGTACCTTATACATAGAGGGTTTGCAATGCACAAATTTACCAACAAGTGTGAACCTGTATGCCTCGGCCAAGAACTACTCATCAGATTCATTAAAAAATATTGCAGGTTTACCATGGTGGATATATTGTTCCTTAGAAACCAAGTTGCAATGTCTGGAGTCCTCAGGAGCACGAAGGACATGTGCAAATGATTTCTTCTAACTCCTCTCAGCCTGTGTGATCGCGGGTTTGCAATTGAGTGCAACGGCGTAAGATCGAGGAGCTTGGGTAACTCCTGCTCTTCCAGTAGATGGGGCAGGTGGTCTAGTAGAGTTCGGGGCATTAGATTTAGCTAGGATGGACCTATTCTGCATATGTCGGGTATACTACGTTCGATTCTAATGTCCACTTGCCAATTTGGAGACAACACGATCTGTTCCGATAATAACCTGTGAAAGGGGTTCAAAATTGGACATGAGATTTTTCAAACTATTGGTCGATTGCATGGGCATCGAAGTTGTAGTGGGAGGAGCTAATTTTAATGTTGGAGGTTCCAAATCGATTGTAGAAGCCGAAATACCCAATTTGGGAATTGAAGGTGTCTCAATTGCCTTCAGAGTAGAGATGAAATTGGGATTCAATTGAGCCTCGATTCTTTCAATTGGAAACGTTCCCATGATATTTTTACCTTCAATTGTAGGGTTGTGGCCGGAAGGGTAGTTTACGGCAGTTTGTGCATTTTCAGGCAGATTTTTTTAAAAAGCTGATCAAATTGTGCATTTTTCGACGGTTTGTGCATTTTCAGGCCGGAAGGGCAGTTTCCGGCAGGTTGGATGAAATTGAATGATGTTTGGTGGTAATAGAAGCTGATGAAAGGGGCTTTCCTAGGATATCGAAATCCAGTGGTTTGTGAGGTCGATTATTGTTGGGATTTTGGTTCATTTTTAGAGTTCACAGCATAATTAAAAATCGATTTAACCTCACTTTTTGTTCTAGTTTATTAGAATCATTGAAGAACAAGAAAATACAGATTTTGGAGCTTTGAATTCAATCACAGAAAGATCTTGGAATTAGTTCTTTCAAGTAAGCATTCTTGACCCATAATTCATGTTTAAGCATGCTTTAAATTCCTACACAGACATCAGAGCCTTAAAGATAGTTTTCCTTGCATAAATCTTGCTGTAAATGAAATTAAAGTGATAGAATATACATATATGACATTTTTTCGAAGCTTGAAAGAACATTAACAGCAAGTTATAATGCACTTTATATCTTGAAATTTATACTCTATGTTCATGTTAATATTTAGAATATGTCTGCAAAATTTCATGTCATTTGAATTTGTATTTTGGGAGAAAAATAAAGCCTTAGTTATATAAACAAAAAGTTTATCACGTGATAACTTCTTCTACACTGTGTTTCATGCTTCCATTTTGGTATTTCTCAATACCTTTCCAACGGTGTAAAGATCATTAATTTTGGCACTGAAATGAAGAAGTTATGACCTTCCTAAGTTTGGATGAAAATCTGAATTTTTGCATGCAAATTGGTAAAATTTGAAATTTCATCACATGTTAACTTCTTCTACACTGTGTTCGATGCTTCACATTTGGTATGGTTGTATAGATCTTTTCAAAACATTTCCAACGATATAAAGATCATTAATTTTGGCCTTGATGAAGTTATGACCTCCTGAAATTTAGTCGAAAATTTGAAAATTTTGCATGACACTAAAGGTGATAAACACTAATCTTTTGCCATTTTCACTCTCGTCTAGACCGGTTAGTATCCCAAACACAGCCTTAAAAACTATTTTGTAAAATTTGACCATACATTTACTTAAAGCGTCTAAATTAATTGGGATGACCAATCAAAAAAAAAAAAATTTGAGGACAGTGTGGCGGCGCAACACGCCTCACCCTTTTTTTTTTTTTTTTGTTAATTTTAAAAAACTAATTGCAGACTGATCTCGAATGTGAGGGTGAGTGCGGGACTCGATTTGAATTTTGAAAATTGCAGATTGGTAGTTGAACTACTCTTGATTTTTCAATATAATTAAATTAGTTTTTGGATAGTTAAAAATATTTTATTTGTATTTAATACTTAAAATAAATTTGTAAAAAGTATTAAAAATATTTTTTAACTTGATCAAATTCTAAATTTTTTCTTTTCAAAAGTCAAGAATATTTATTAATTGGTATTTGGCTAGTATGAGTTATTTTTTAAAGTGCCCTCATTTTTTTGAAGATGAAAAATACTCCAAAAGTATTTAAAGTACCACGTTTTATATACGTTCATGAGTTGTGTGGGTCTTTGATTAGGTTTTGTGATACATTGTGACTTGTTTCCAATTTTTTTTCGTTTGATCAGATATGGCTGGATCTATTCACAATTGTAATATTCTTAAAGGGAATGCTAGAAAAGCAAACACTACACCAAAAAGGGCCTTTTGCAACGGCCAAAAAACGCTGCAAAAGGCCTTTAGCAACGTTTCAGCATGTGTTGCAAAGTCCAGTGTTGCCAAAGAGGGAAGAGATACGGCAACGTTTAAAAAGCGACCTCTTCCGCAACGTTTTTTAAACGTTGCGAAAGAGGTCTTTCGCAACGTTTAAAAAACGTTGCAATTTTTTTTTTTTTTTTTTTTTTGTAAATTGAATAGCAAAATTGAAAATGAATATTTGTAAACAAACTTTGAAATTGCATAAAAATTGATAATTTCATTATAAATTTTTGAATCCACACACTTTAAAGTTACAATGTGATACAACACCACCTAAATAAAAAGAAGTTTCAAAATGAAATAAAATGTTTAAATTATTTTCTATGGCTGCTTCTCTGGAACTCCATACAGACTAATAAACCGCGGGGTCTCATTCTCTGATGAAGCTCCAGTTTTGTTCCAAGCTTCCTTGCTTCCACCCTTATCATCTCTACTTGTTCCCCGGCTACCAACTGATCCGGAGTTGCTTAAATCTCCCAAGCAGAACCTTCCGTGTCTGCATATGCCGTTACAAACACCTAGTTATAAAATAGATCAAACATCTCAATTAATAGTAAAAGATAAAAGCTGACTAGATGTGGCAGACTATAAATATTATATTGAAAACAAGTAGAGAGGTGATGGAGCGACATGAAAAAGCCTCAATATCTGCTACTTCCACGCCGACCACGACCATGTGGTCTTTGTTCTTGAGCTCCCACTGCCACTGGTCTTCTACTCTGAATGAATCCTAAAAAGGATAGCAGCACTGCTATCACCATTTGCAGCAATTGCACAGCTTATCAGATAAAAATATTAAAGGTTCAGATTAGCATATAAGAACAGGTATAATTTCAATGCCGAGAAGTTAATCAGGTAGATTTCCAGCTTATCGTATAACAAATATAATGTTTTTTTTCTGATCAAACATTTCCCTTTACAGATAAAAGAAGTAATTTACATTCAGAAACGAAGAAACAATACAATCCATCTACAAACTGCTAAAACTCCTCCATGATTGAGCATCAAGCACATAATTTTTTTTGCAGAGGCAATGAACTAGAAAACACAACAGCTGCACAATATAAACATTTAAATGAGTGAGAAGAAAACACAATCTTCATTCATATACATTGTGGCAAGCTTATTGCCTTTACCCAAGTTTCAAGATGCTTGTCCCATGTATACTGCCTCATGAAATCAATAATCCCCAGCACTAGCTCGTGCTTTTCCTCGTCTACACCAACAAGTAGTGAGTAGTCCATCACATCTACTAACTGTAGCATCATATGAGTAATAATGAATTAGTATAGCTACCAATGGTGAACAGAGTGCTGGACAAGCTGAGTAATCCACCAAATCTACGGAAAAAGGGAATAAGAATCCGAACAGGAATATTTAAGCTATGCAATAAACATAAATATTAGATGTGGTGATCAAGGAAAACAATGTCTAGGAAGAGAAGATTGTTTCAGTACACGGACAGAAAGTTGAACAGAAAAAGGTGCCACCAACCCAATTGGACTCGTCGACAAGGTGACAGAAAGAAAGTGTGTAATCATGATGTGTAAATTTAATGACAAGCTCGAGTAGATAAAAATTTTGGTTGCTGTAAATCTAAAATCCCACTAAATCATGACAGAAATTGATCAAGCTTACCGCAAGAAATGAAGTGTCATTCCAGAAAATCTATTTTTGATTCTTTCCCTCCCTTGAGATGTTTTGATGTAACCTTCAAGATGATCACCAACAAACAAACAGATAAGCTAATAACAAAATAAAATTACA
Source organism: Fraxinus americana (assembly GCA_035079005.1). Taxonomy (NCBI): domain Eukaryota; kingdom Viridiplantae; phylum Streptophyta; class Magnoliopsida; order Lamiales; family Oleaceae; genus Fraxinus; species Fraxinus americana. Next base: position 20,026,599 of record CM068714.1, read on the forward strand.
ATCTTGTAAATTGAAATATGGACACATGGTATGTATGTGGTTGGAAAAATTTGAAAGCATGCTAAGGTAGCAAAACTGATGCAATGTTCCATCTGGTGATAAAAGCATGAAACATTGAACATAAAATAATGAACACTTGTGGCAAGCTTAATTTCCTCTGCACCACCTATGTACTTCCCCCTAATGAACACTTGTGGCAAGCTTATTGCCTTCCCTTTTAAAGCATCCTTCAATTCATTCCTGTAAGACAAGTCCATAGAAAGATCCCTTTCGTCTAGACACACTCTAAAGCCCCTAAAAATCACCCGAACCGCACAACAATCCTCATAAGTAATGAAGAATGTCACAAGAACCTGAGATGATCGATTCAATGCTCGTTGTTTTCTAGCAAAAACCTCCTGAGCCCGTCTCCTCTTCTCTTCTTCTTCCTTTAGCTTGGTCAGGCTCGGCCTATAAAGATTTCTTCTTCGGTTTCAATCCAAGAACTCAACATTGCAAGCAAGAAGACAGAGAGTGTTACTAAATTACAGGTTAAACTAATAGCTTATTAAGAAACTAAATTACAGGTTAAACTAATAGCTTACTAAATTACAATCAACAACCTAATAATGCATGTTTAGGAGGAAAAAGAGATAAATATAATATTGATAATTTCATGAGAATTATTCTTCCTAGAACAGAACATCAGAGCAGTTGGAACTGTAGCAAATCAAGATTTGAGGGATTAGCTCTAAACACACCTTTTGCTGGATTGTTCTGTCACTTGTATCAACATCAACATAGAAACTAGCATCATGAATGTGGTTTCTTACCTACATTCAACAAGACAAGAACTTTGGCAATTTCAGGAAGTAATCCATTAAGACCAAAAACACTCATGACACGAATTTAAAGGATGATAAAACCAGTAATATGTAATTTACGCCATGCTTTAGGACATTTTTTTCCATCAATGTGATGATAAGTAGTGACAAATTTCACATTTAATGATTTCAATATAAGTGGTTTATCTGCAATCAGAGGATACTGCAGATCAACTTTGTAACTCATTCAGAATTTGCTAGCTAATTGAAACCTATTTTTGACTACAATTGCTCATTCAGATTGAAGCTGAGTATTCTCCTGTTTCCAAACAAATGTATAAAATAAATAAAATTTAGTCACATTTCTTTCAGTACCAGAAATTTGACTTCTGCGTTCGCGAGTCTGGAAAATCTTCAGATTCAAATTCATTTCGATTTGGGCCAAATTGGTGAAGACCCAATACTGGGATAGGTGCGCTAGATGAGGGCGCACCCAACCCAGGTGGTGCGCCATCCTGGTAGTGGAAATTGCAGTAGAGTAGTGTTCTGCGTTCGCGATTTTTAGGGGTAAATTCAATCTGTTGGGAAGTTGTTTGGGATGAGTTATTGGCATGTTTGGTGTCGTCTTGAGGTGGGCTTTCGATCGGCGTTGAGTTCCGGTCAAGCGGGTGGCCGGAGATGGGTTGTCCGGCGTTTTCCATAGTTTTTCACTCGGTGAGGAAGGAAGGCGTGAATAAGGGCTGGGTTTGGGCAAATTGGGAGGCGTGACCGCGTGAATGAGTTTTGAAACTTTTCGTAAATAAGGGCTGATTCGCAACGTTTAATAAACGTTGCGAAAGGTCATTTTTGCAATGTTTAATAAACGTTGTGAAAGGTCTCACCTTCCGTAACACTACAAAAACGTTGCAAAATGGGGTATATCGCAACATTTTCGAAAAAACGTTGCCAACACTCATTTTTATTCATCAATGGCAACATTCACTTACTAAAATGTTGCCAAAAGACCTTTTTAGCAACATTTATCAACAAATGTTGCCTTTTTAATGTTGCAAATGATGTTTTTTGGCGTAGTGAAAGACTATGAAATAAATGGATCGGGAATATAATCTAGTAGAATATGTGAATATTTTCGAGACATTTTTGGTGATAAGCAGAATATGAGCATTCTGATATCACTTCCCATTTGTTAAGATTGTGTTGCAACAAATATTAAAGTGAGATTGAGTATCTCTATACTAAAACTTGAATAATGTGAGTTTTATTTTTCAATTATAATTGAAATTATTTTTTGGAAGAATTAATTTGTGATATCATAATATATGATATAATTGAATAAACGTGCATATTTATATTTTTATTGTGAATTATGGAATTACCTTATTAAATTGCACGATATCTATTAATTTGTAAATTGTTATGAATGTTAAGCTCAGTAGAATTAGTGAGATTCTTACTTAGGCCTATTGATTGTTAGTTGATTAATGGTTCGATGATTGAAAGATTTAGAGAAAATCTCATGTGGAACTATTTGATTCACTAATTCAGTGGAAGTTCTCAAGTTAGAAAAATTAATGTAATTCTAGATTAGAACCCATGGAATTTTGTGTTATGAAATTATGTTTATGATAGTGAAACAATATGATTGCGGACGATGATTAAGAACATAGTGAACTTTTGACTCTGTGCCTAATATTGATCTATCGTATACGGTGATTTATATTAATGCAAAATGGTATATGTGTATAAATGGGCATTGATTGAGAATAAAATGTATTTAAAATCTGATAGGTCATGGCATCAAAATCTATAATTGTTGACCTTACTTAATGTGATAAGCTAAATGCAATAACATTTGGAATGATAAGATTTTGAGTGTACCAGAAAAATATAATGCTTTAAAGAATATCAACCACTCAATAGAAAACCTGATATGGGTCATACTACTCTAGAGAATAAGGATAAGAACTTTGTCAAGGACGGGAAATGTAGATTCTAGTGTTTGAGCATTTGAATTGTTAAGTTATGTTATATACGATATCTTTTCGAATGTGACTTAGTTGAGATGGTTAACATTATGTTGACATTTTTGTTGGCCACATTTGATTTTAAATGAGTAGCAAGTTCAAACTAGTATCTTCTCAATATATGGGAACTTTGAAGGTCATTGTGATTTACAAATTAAAGTGTCAATTTTTCTATTAACACTATCCGCTGGGTGAGTTAATAAACAGCGACTTGATGTTGCTAAGTCTCGACCACATACTTTTGTAGCAATGTTCTAGTTCGCATAAGATTTCTAATCATAAATTTTAAATAAGTTGAAATAAATGTGGAATAGATGAGGAGACTAGAAAATGAACCAGAAGAACATATCAGATACAAGTACATGAAAGTGTTTTTAGTATATGACCAATATTTTAAAAGTTCAAATATTTCAATCATACAGTTTGAATCTCTTAGCTCCAAAGTAGTTTAGTTAAAGGATATTGCATTTGAATATGTTCATTTTAGTATTGTTTACGTGTCAACACTATACATATTATATCTTGTCTTTTGTGGATAATGAATTCAATAGTTAGAAACCCACTATATACGAGATCAAGAAGCCTTTAGTCTATTGTTCATACTCATAGCGGTGATTTTAATTATGATTCGAGATATTTGCACAATGATTTGAGGTTTTGAGTTGAGAAAATCATTTAACACTGTAAGAGCTAAACTTCTATAGATGAAATCCATTTGAATTTCTTTGCAAGATAGAGATGAAATTTCATATTTTCATTACATTTATAGATGGATTCAAATATTTTAGTTGTACCTCTGATTTTCATAAGGTGGCGATATTGTATTGATTTAGATTTTATTAAAAGGGAGTAGAAAATCATATTATGTAAGTGAAAACTCTGAGAATTTTTTGAGAACGTGAATCTCTACCTATTTCAAGCTTGGGGGATAGTGATAGCGATTGGGTCTTGGATTAAAATGAAAAGCACAAACATACTTATTCTTCATGGTTGATACTGCTTTCACATTGAAATCAATAAGCCAACCAATCGTTAGACTTTAATTAGCTGCAACTTCATGAGTTTTCCATCAAATTTTGCTAAGAAACATGATGATAGAACTTAAAATCACACAACAGGAACCAACTATAACTTATCTTATTGGCATTTTTATAAACAAAGAATCTTGTATTCCATGATTGAAGGAAACATCGACATAAGGGAAAAAGGAATGCTATTTTTGTATAATCCCATATTATTGCTCTTAGCAATAACAAACATTTTTGGAGTCCCTTTAACTCCAAACAAATATTACAAGAGACTATGTCAATGGAGTTGTTAATTATGTAAGAAGATTAGGTATCAAAAACATTAACATAATGCAAAAAGTTGGAACATACAAATCAGAATCGGGATAAAAAATTATTTCAGAAACAAATATAAAACTAAAGAAGAGTTAAAAACATAACAATATTTCAGTGGGGCCTGGTACAGATTCTCATTTTCTATATTAAATCAATTCTCATTTTCAACCACACATTCTTCAATAAAATAATATTTTTCATCACATCAATACTTTTTTCTTCTTTTTCAACCACACATTTCCCATCATATCACTATTCAAAAATCAATTCTTCCTCCAAAAATCTCTACCAAACACACTCTTGATATAATGCTACATGACATTTTATCATTGGACCTTTTTAAACACAATTAACATTTTTATCAAATCATCAACTGTCACCTCAGATTATGTGTCACTGCATCTGTTGATTTCTTCTAGCAAAGTGGTAAAATCCATATCAACTAGCACAAAAAGTGACCATAGTCCATACATATTGTAACAACTCCATAGAACACAGCGATCATAATATCTTTCAGATTTCAAACCCAAAAACATTTATGACCAATAAGAGGCGACATAAGGGAAAAGGAATGCTTTTTTTTATCACAGTTTTTTTCTTTCTTTTTATTAGTTTCGGGGCTACCTTGCGATACCATCAAGGGCTTCACCCACAGCAGTTCCTAGATGAACTCCAGGTCCAATAGAAGCAAGCCCTACAGCCAATCTAGCAGCAATAACATAAGCGGCAGAAATCAGTGGATTATTCATGATTAGAGATATCAAATTTTATTAGAATTCAAGAACAGCAGCACATTAACCTTGGAGACTCAAAAGTTCGCTTGGAACCATGATGACATCCATTTTAATTTTCAGCTGGTTTAGTAGAGTAGACGAAATCCTTCATATCATCATACAAATTTTTAGCAGCTGTCTTATCTAGTAATTCCATACCGTGATTACCTCCTCGATTAAACTGATAAATTACTTGCACTCCATATGACTGCAACAAGTGTAATAACTGCATTGACCGATCAACCATTGGATCTCCTACATCAGATTTCACGAAGCATCTTGGCAAACGTTGGACTCTTCCTAGGTAATTCCCACCATTTATTGGATTACAATATTCATGATCTCGATTGGCACCTTGTGGCAATACCAATGACCACAATACATCACTTACATACAAAGGAACATATTTGTCCTCTTCTAGTCTAAGCTCTGACTGAGTCCTTTCAAGTCCACCAAGAAATGGCTGGTTCATTAGCAGTCCTATTATTTTTAGTGGTCCAAGATCGAAATCCAGTGCACGTAGGGCTACATGGTAAGCTATGTTGGCACCTGCACTGCTGCCCATAATGAAAACCCTAGAAAAATCAGCATACTCTAACCATGGATCACGACCTCCGACTTTCAGTGCCTGATCTTTAGCCCACAAGATAGCATTCAAGGCGTTGTCATAAGCTGCAGGGAGGCGGTTTTCAGGGGCTAGCCGATGTTCAATGGAGGCTATCACTGCCGGGAACAGGATGGCTATATTGTTGCAGAATTCATGATAAATGACAGTTGATGCACTAAACAGCACAAAGTCACCTCCATGTAAGTAGATTATGAGTGGAAGTTTTGTGTCTGTCAGGGTTTTTGCCGGTATATAGAGGCGGATATACGCTTTGTTGTATGGGCTGAGGGGTATATCTGTGGAGAGGGTGAGCTGATTAGGCTGTTTTGTGTCAGCAGTTGGGGTTGCATCCACCATAGGGATTCGTATTTCTCTGTTCAAAGTGCCATCTGGGTTGTATTTGATTCCAAGGACTTTGAAAGCTTCTTGCCATGTATGGGGCTTTGAATCGCACATGATTTCTTGCTGTTGACACTGAGAATTTGTTGGCTGCGGATAGTTCAGACAGAGAAAATATGTATAGGAGAATAAAGTGCAATTCAAAGTGTGTGGCTTGAGGGGATTATGAGGACTGATACACTTAATATAAAACACATTTCAGGAATTTATTTATAAAAATTGCGTCATTTTAAAATTACATCAATCTAACTTTAGATTTTCAAAACACCTTTGCGAGCCCGCATGGGCGGATCCAGTGGTGGGCTACACTGGGCTGTAATCCAAGCCCAGATGCATTAAAATTATAGGTAAATTGGTTGTAGCTCACTGTTCAAGCCCAGTAGGCAGTAGCCCAATTAATTCCCAAACCCTTTCACGGTTTCACCCATATTTTTTCCTTTTTCAATTTTCACGGTTTATGGTTTGAGGTTTCCATTTTAGCGACGGCGACGTCATTTCCATTCCACCTTCACTTTCAGCCAATCAACCTTCAAAATTTCAGACCACCGCCATCCATCGAAGTCTTCTTCTTCAGCATCAGCACGGTTAGAGGCTTTGAGCCTTGAGGTTTCAGTACTTTCTGTTTTTGAATTTCACTATCGGAGTATCGGTCCTTCATGGCTTCACTGTTCTTCAGCAAGTTAGCAAGTAGCAACAGCAATCACTTGATTCACTTCTATTCACCTTCTTCAGCAATCAACGGCCAGCCCTTCAGGTAATTAAAAATCCATATTGACAAGTACTACAGTTTTATTTTATGATTTTCATTTATGAACGATTTTCTTGGGCTATTTTTGAAATTGTTTTGGACTGTAATTGCTTGTTCAATTTGTTTATTTTTGCAAACTTATACTCAAGTTGATGTATTTTAATGATTTTTATTTAACTGTATTGAGTGAAAATTGGGGATAAAAGTTGTGATTTAGTCATTTACACATTTAGCTGTGATTTTTATTTGTTGTGATGCTGCGATGATAGACATTTGGAATTGTCAATATGCCATAATTTTTATTGGAGAATTGTCAATGCTTGACAAAATTGGGTGTTGATGGATATGTATATCTTTGTATGTAGAAGTAGGGATAATCGTTCTAAATTTTCTAGTTTTGTCTTGGTGAAGATGCTTGGAGGGTGTATTAAAGATTGTGCTAAATTAGGAATTTATTTAGGAAATATTAGTTTGGGAATTTAGCCATGTTAAATTTTCAAAATGAGAGCTCTGTGCTTATTTTATATGATATAATGATAAGAATTTATAGGATATTGAAGTATTTTGATATTTATGCTTTTAGGTTTAATATGGAAGAAAATCGACCTTCTTCCAAGAAAGGAAGAACATTGTTATCTTTCTTTTCAAAGAGTAACAAATATCAGGGTACTCAAATTCTTACGGCATCCACTCTAAATTCAATTTTATCTCCTGAAGTTGAACGGCCTTCATCTTCTAGTTTTAATTTGGAACCATTTGATTCTATTGAACGGGACCCAGGAAAAAGAAAGTAAATATGTGAACATCTATTTAATGAACACGATCAAATTAGGCGAGGCTTTCTAAATGTTGGACCCTATCAACCAAAACTTTTGGACTATCAGAGTAAAGAATATGGAAAGCAGAAACATCGATTTCAAGAGCGTTGGTACAATCAGTTTCCTTGGTTGGAATATTCACCTTCAACACATAAAGTATATTGTTTTTATTGCTTCATTTTTCTCAATGATAGTGTTCCACCTAATATTTCATCGTTGGTTACCGTTGGATTTGATAGTTGGAAGAGGGTTAACCAAGAAAGTAAATGTGCATTTCTTATTCATATTGGTACAACATCTTCATCGTATCATAATAGTTGTAAGAGAAGATTTGAAGATCTAATGGCGCCAACTCAACATATTGACAAGATAATGTATTCTGTATCAACTGAAGAAAAACAAAAAAATTGTTTGCGTCTAAAAACTACTATTATGAGTTTTAAGTGGTTAGTACTTTAAGGTTGTTCCTTTAGAGGCCATGACGAATCTCCATCTTCAAGGAATCGTGGGAATTTCATTGAAATGGTGAATGCATTTGGAAAAATGAATACGGAAGTAGGAAAGTTGTGTTAGATAATGCTCCAAAAAATGCTACATACACTTCTCCAGACATTCAAAAAGAGGTTTTAAATATTATGGCAATAAAGTACAATAAAGAATTCATGACGAAGTTGGGGATGCCAAGTTTTGTATTCTTGTTGACGAGGCACGAGATGAATCTTCACGAGAACAAATGGCCATTGTCTTGAGGTTTGTGAATAGTAATGAAATTTTGACAGAACGTTTTTTGCAATCAAAAGTGTTAGTGACACTACCTCATTAAATCTTAAGAATCAAATTTCTGATGTTCTTGTCTGTTTCAACCTTCAAGTGCAAAATATGAGAGGCCAAAGGTATGACGGTGCTAATAATATGCGTAGTTCTTGGAATGGACTACAAGCATTATTTCTTAGAGATTGTTCATATGCATACTATGTCCATCGTTTTTCCCAACGTTTACAACTCACATTAGTTTCTGCAGCTAGGGATGTCTCAAATATTAGTTCATCTTTTTTTCTTCTTTGGACGGTGTTATTAATATGATTCCATCATCTTCGAAGCGTATCAATGAGTTGAAAAGTGCCCAAAGAAAAGAAATTGAGCATTTGTTGGAAATTGGAGATTGAGAGTCACGAAGTGGGGCTAATCAGATTGGTAATTTGCAATGAACCGGAGGTACTCATTGAAGAGTTTGATTGATATGTATTTTCAACTTGCAAGGTGCTTGAGTATCTTAGTGATCATTCTCCAAATATAAAATCTTCGTCCGAAGCTGGTGGTGTATACACAAATATGATGACATTTGAATTTGTATTTATCTTGCATTTAATGCGTAGAATATTGACAATTACGGATATACTTTGTCAGGCCCTTCAAAAGAAAACTCAAGATATCTTAACTACTATGAGATTTGTCCATACTACAAAAAGTATCCTTTAAGCATTGAGAGAAGATGGCTGAGAAGAATTTCTTCAAGATGTGAAATTTTTTTGCTCAAAAAATGATATACATATGCCTGACTTTGATGGTTCATACATGGTTGGTCATTCTCGTAGTCGTGAGTATCCTACTTGAACATCATTACCGCTTTGATATCTTCAATACAGCCATAGATTTTCAGATGATAAATTTAGATACAAGATTTAATGAAACGCCATTAGAACTCCTTTCTCTCAGTACGGCTTTAGATCCAAAAAATTCTTTTGAATCGTTTAACATGGATAATATTTGCAAGCTTGCAGAGAAGTTTTATCTTGGAGAATTTACGCACCAAGATATTTATTGTTTAAAAATTGAGTTTCAACATTATCAAAATGATGTGATTTCTGAGCCTCGATTTTAAGTGCCTACACTTTCTGATTTATGTCGAAAATTGGTTGCAAGTAGAAGGTGGAGAGTTACGTCATTTTGAATAAGTTGATTTGTTTAGTACTTACACTACCAGTTTCAATAGTGACTGTGGAGCGAACATTTTTAACAATGAAACATGTGAAGACGAAAATATGTAACAAAATGGACGATGGTTTTTTGGCCGATTGTTTAACACTAAACATTGAATGAAAATTTAGTATGAATTTAGATTTAGAGCTTGTTTGGGAGAGATTTTTGGGGGAAGAATTGATTTTGAATAGTGATATGATGGGAAATGTGTGGTTGAAAAAAAAAAAAAATTATTGATGTGATGGAAAATATTATTTTATTGAAAAATGTGTGGTTGAAAATGAGAATTGATTTACTGTAGAAAAATTTAATCCCTCCCAAACAGGTCTTTAGATTCTATTATATGTGAATTTTAGCTATATAACATCGTCAGGTACAACTGTAATAGATAACATTATATTACAATTTTTTCTTGTCATATATAAATTTTAATCATACATTAAACTTTAAATTTTTTTGCTTCCCATACAATTCATTCCTGACTCCACTCCTGTGTGACCGCAAAGTTGAACGAACAGGGCACGGCGGCCCTGCTCGTGTTGCAAAACCCATGTCACCGTCCCCACCCCAAACCCACGACCGGTCCAACTACTTGTCCCTGTCCTCATTGTAGCTGCCGATTCCCAACCCCCTACTTCTTCCCTACCATTGAAGCAAACAAGATTTGAAGAAAGAAAATAGGTCGAATTTTTATTGCATTAGCTAGTGTCGATTTTGACTTAATTGAAGTTCCTTTGACTAGTTTTTAAGCAGAGATATTTAAAATACTTAAATACAAGACTTTTTAAACTAATTTTAAAAAAGGAGGCTACCCATTGCAAGAAACCCAATTTATTCAACATGTTGTTCCATATATTTAAATGTTCAAATTTGAAGAATTTTAGGGAATCAACTGAGGTGGTTGGTTTTCTTATATTTAAGATTATAAAAAATTTAAAATAAGTGTATATTCACCTTCACCAGCCATAATTCTTGTTAGCAATACCAACTGCTGTTTTTAATAAGAACTGACTACATGAATGACAGTGATTAGTGATTAATTAAGAATTGTTTTACTGGTTTATTTATTTTAACTTCAAAATCATTTTTGTCAAACTTTATCATTCCTTCTTTTAAAGGGCCGCGTTTACTAAGCCTCCATGTGACCAAATTATTAAATCACTTAAAAATGGTCAAATTTATTTTTCAACCACACATTTTAATGAATTTACATGTACTATCGATTTATTCATAATGTATATCTAACTTTTTATAAATTAAATCGTTTATAAATTCGTCCCAAACTGATGCTAAATATATTTCACATTTATTCAACTACTCAATGTTTGTACTGATTAGCGATTCAAAATAATTAAGAAATATTTTCAGTCATCTCTTACTAGTTCAAACTTGTTATTAAACGAGTAAACATTTCTAACATTTATGTAAACGGTTGGTAGACCTTTTTTTTTTAATTTCAAAATAGACCTTTCAAGATTGAACTTCAAGGCAAAGTAAGATATTAATTAGAGCTCTCAAAAAGTTGATGAAGATGGAATGCTTGATGGTTAGATTCCATTTTATTTTTTATTTTAAGCTTGTTATTTATTAAATTAGGGCTTAGTAATTATTAACAGAAGAATTTAGGGACTGAAGTTCAATATCAATTAAACTCTCGATTAGGTTGACATATATATAGGCGCCGGAATAGTGATGCAGGAGGGTCCGAGTCAGATGCTGAGTTGTCAGATAACACGTTAATGGCTCTAAGGTATCACGAGTTGGCAGATCGAGGCAAGGATGGCAAGTGATCGCGTAACTTTGGCAATTAAGTCGTGTTTCGGTAATTTGGCCATAACTTTGGCTATGGTTATCAGAATCGCGATCATGACCACAATCCGGAAAGCTCGTTTCGGCGCGCACGTCGTGGCCACCGAGCATAGCTCGGTGTGTGCCGTTTTTATCCTCAAATTCAGCTGTTTTCCCTTCCGAATTGCTATTTTAATTTATTTTTTGCTATTTTTGGTAATATTTCGATTGCACGTTAGTAGATGATTTTTAACCCGCTTTGGGCTAGATTTTTTGCAGAATACTTATTTTATTCCATATTTTCGTTTGGCGTGATTTTTGGAATTTTGTCATTTTTGGTAAAATTCGGATTTCAGCTATAAAGTCCGGCTTGTGGACTTATTTTCATCATTGCGTGATATAATAAAATTCTCTAAACTTCAGAGACGTTTTCTCTGTGTTTTTTTGGCGTTAATCTTGTGTTCTTCCCTGTGAATTTGCTGGTAGAACTAGCCTGCAGAATAATCACTATTCTGCCCGGCGTCAGTTGGTATCAGAGCTTCAATCTTCTTCCTGGGTGAGATTTCATCAGTTCCAATGGCTGGAGGACGTGGTCGTGGTCGACGTGGGCAGGTTCCGATTGAGGAAGTCCAACACCGTGATCGTAATATTCAGGATGCCACGATTGAAGATTTGCAGAGGCAAGTTGCAGAGTTAACCCAGCGCCTCGCGGCGCGCGATTTGGAGGACCATGAGATCTCCGAGCCCGAGTCTGATTCTGCTGTTTTTGAAAATCCCTACCACCAACGTGATCTATTTCGGGAGCACCGTGGTCCGGAGGAGCGTTATAGGGATCTCGGTTTTCGCGTGGATCTGCCTGAATTTTCTGGTACGTTATAGGCTGAGGGATTTATCGACTGGAAAAATGAAGTGGAACGTATCTTTGATTACAAGGAAGTGCCGGATCGTGTGAAGGTAAAATTGGTTGCCATCAAACTCAAGGGCAGGGCATCTGCCTGGTGGGAACAGTTGAGGCGATCACGGGATAGGCAGGGCAAATCCAAGATCACTGATTGGGAGAAGATGAAGAAAAAGATGAAGGGTCACTTTCTTCCCTTCGGTTATACTCAAACTTTATTTCAACGACTTCATATGTTGAGGCAGGGTTTGAGATCAGTTGATGATTACACAGAGGAGTTTTACCAATTGGTAGCCCGGAATGACTTATCTGAGACGGAGGAACAGATGGTAGCACGGTACTTGGGAGGGTTGCGCCAACCCCTGCAGGATGTCCTCGGCATTCACTCATTGTGGACTGTGTCGGAAGCATATCAGCATGCACTTGCTGTTGAAAAACAGCAGAACAAGAGGCCAGTTCTTAGGAACGATCAGAACAATCGACCAGTTCTCCCTCAGGATTCCCGTCCCGTCCAACAGATACCGCAGGGTAATTCTAATTCTTCTATTAAGTATTTTCGTTGTGGTGAACAAGGGCATAGGGCTACTGATTGCAGGAAGCTTGCTAGTCAAACGGGGAAAAATTTATTGATTGAGGAGGACGTGGTAGATGAGACTGAGGAGATTGGAGAGGCTATATATGACGATGATGATATTGATGATGTGCTGTATGGAGATGGCCATGAGACTTTGGTGGTTTGTAAGAGTTTACTGACTCCCAGGGGCGATTCAGCAGACGATTGGTTGAGGACCAATATTTTCCACACAACCCGCACGATTCTTGATAAAGTCTCGCAAAATGATCATTGATGGGCGATTGTGAGAATGTAGTGACCGATGAGGTCATCCGTAAATTGCGATTAAAGCGATCGTCATCCCAAACCATACAAGTTGTCGTGGCTGAATAAGGGCAGTGAGGTAACCGTAGATAGGCAATGTCTCGTCTCTTTTTCAATTGGTAGCAAATATTTTGATAATGCTTGGTGTGATGTTGTGTCAATGGATGCATGTCATGTATTGTTGGGTCGGTCTTGGCAGTATGATCGCAGTGTTATCCATGATGGACGGAAAAATACATACTCCCTTAGCATCAAGGGAAAAAAGATTGTGTTGGCACCCCGGCGTGAAGGGCCCTCTCCTACTCCGGTAGTGAACAACACTAATCTACTTTCTATGTCCAGATTTTTAGAAGAGGTTGAGCATGGGGACGTGGTATATGCTCTACTGCCTTACGGGGATAGTACAGTGATGTTAGTGGAATCTGAGTTACCAGCGAGGTGCAGCAACTACTAGCAAAATCCGCTGACCTTATGCCAGAGGACCTTCCTCCTGGACTACCGCCTATGAGGGACATTCAGCATCAGATTGATCTTGTTCCAGGATCGAGCTTACCTAATCGACCTGCATATCTCCTTAGTCCCAAGGAGGCTGAAGAGTTACAGCGGCAAGTGGTGGAGTTATTGGAGAGAGGTTATATTCGCGAAAGCATGAGCCCTTGTGCAGTCCCTGCGTTGGTTGTGCCGAAGAAAGACGGTTCATGGCGTATGTGTGTTGATAGTCGAGCAATAAATAAAATTACTGTAAAGTACAGGTTTCCAATTCCCCATCTGGATGATATGTTGGATCAATTATCCGGCTCGACGATCTTCTCAAAGATTGACCTGAAGAGTGGATACCATCAGATCAGAATAAAGCCTGGAGATGAATGGAAGACAACCTTTAAAACGCAACACGGTTTATATGAGTGGATGGTCATGCCTTTTGGGCTATCCAATGCTCCCAGTACGTTCATACGGTTTATGCACCAGGTCTTGCGACCTTTTATGGGAAAATTCGTCGTGGTTTATTTCGACGATATCCTCATTTATAGTCCGACGCGGGCCACACACTTTGATCATCTTCGCCCTGTTTTTGAGATGCTGAGAAGGGAATGCTTATTTGTTAATCAGAAGAAGTGTTCATTTTTCACTACTTCTGTAACTTTCCTTGGTTTTATTGTGTCTACTGATGGTGTTCATGCAGATCAGTCAAAGATAGATGCATTCTTGGAATGGCCTAAACCCAGAAACTTGCACGATGTCAGGAGCTTCCATGGGTTAGCATCATTCTATCGGCGGTTCATCAGAAACTTTAGTACTTTGATTGCTCCTATTACAGAATGTCTTAAGGGTCGTGATTTCACATGGTCTGAGGAAGCAGAAGCCAGCTTTCAGTTAGTCAAACAGAAGATGACCGAAGCACCTGTCTTGGCACTCCCTGATTTTGACAAGGTGTTCGAGGTCAATTGTGATGCATCAGGCGTTGGCATTGGAGGTGTTCTGAGTCAGTCAGGGCGGCCGATTGCTTTCTTCAGCGAGAAGCTCTCGAGATCCAAGAAAAACTATTCCACCTATGACCTAGAGTTCTATGCCATAGTTCAGTCCTTAAAACATTGGCGTCACTATCTAGTACAGAGGGATTTTATTCTATTTACTGATCATGAGGCCCTGAAGTACATTAATGGTCAACATAAGCTGAGTAGACGACACGCCAAGTGGGTGGCGTACTTGCAGGAGTTCGCCTTTACACTCAGGCACCAAGCAGGGAGCCTAAATCACGTCGCAGATGCATTGAGTCGTTGTACTATACTCCTCACCACTACTAGTACCAGAGTTACAGGCTTTGAGACTTTTCCAGTTATGTATGCAGATGATCCTTCCTTCGGCAGTATATTTCAAGAGGTAACTAACGGTCATCGTCATGATTTTGTTTTGCATAATGGCTATCTGTTTCGTGGATTACAGTTGTGCATTCCAGATTGTTCATTGAGGCAGCAAATTATCAGTGAACTTCACAATGAGGGGCACTTTGGCCGAGATAAGACATTGGCCCTTATCTCTTCTGACTTTTATTGGCCCAAGTTGAACAGTGATGTTGCGCATTATGTGAACCGTTGTTATATTTGTCAGCAGTCTAAAGGAGTTCTCACCAATGCTGGCCTGTACACTCCCTTACCTGTTCCTGAAGCTCCTTGGTTTGATGTCGCATGGATTTTGTGTTGGGCTTACCCCGTACCCAACGAGCCGCGGATTCTATCCTTGTTGTGGTGGACAAATTTTCGAAGATGGCCCATTTTGTAGCTTGCAGGAAGACTATGGATGCTACTCGGATTGCCCACCTTTATTTTCGGGAGATTGTGCATTTACATGGTATTCCTAGATCTATTACTTCAGATCGTGATACCAAGTTCATCAGTCACTTCTGGAAGAGTTTGTGGGGACGGCTGGGGACACAACTGAATTTTAGCAGCGCCTATCACCCCCGAACCGATGGTCAGACTGAAATAGTGAATCTGAGCTTGGGCAATCTTTTGCGCTGTTTGGCAGGAACTAAGCCGAAGCAGTGGGATTTAGTGTTACCTCAAGCAGAATTTGCCGATAACAGGACGACAAACAGAACCACTGGCTTCAGTCCATTTCAGATTATCTATGGTCAGAGCCCATCTGAGGTGCTGGATTTGGCCCCTATCCCGCGCGTAGGGCGTTTCAGTCTTAAGGCAGATGAGATGACAGAGCATCTTCGGGGTATCCATGAGCAAGTGAAGTTGGCAATTCATGAGAACAATACCAAGTACAAAGCTCGGGTTGACAGTCATCGTCGTCAGGTTCTTTTTGATGTTGGTGATTTTGTTTGGGCTGTTTTAACGCGTGATCGTTTTCCTGTTGGTGAGTATAATAAGCTTAAGGATCGGAAGATTGGGCCTTGTGAGGTACTACAGAAGATCAACGATAATGCTTATAGGTTGCGTCTTCCAAGTCACTTGAGGACCTCTGATGTCTTTAATGTAAAACACCTCAGTCCTTGTTTTATGGATTCTGATGACACTACCCCGAAGTCGAGGACGAGTTCTTTCCAACCTGGAGCGACTGATGCAGGAGGGTCCGAGTCAGATGTTGAGTTGTCAGATAACACGTTAATGGCTCTAAGGTATCACGAGTTGGCAGATCGAGGCAAGGATGGCAAGTGATCGCGTAACTTTGGCAATTAAGTCATGTTTCGGTAATTTGGCCATAACTTTGGCTATGGTTATCAGAATCGCGATCATGACCACAATTCGAAAAGCTCGTTTCGGCGCGCACGTCGTGGCCACCGAGCTACGCTCGGTGTGTGCCGTTTTCATCCTCAAATTCAGCTGTTTTCCCTTTCGAATTGCTATTTTAAGTTATTTTTTGCTATTTTTGGTAATATTTCGATTGCACGTTAGTAGATGATTTTTAACCCACTTTGGGCTAAATTTTTTGCAGAATACTTATTTTATTCCATATTTTCGTTTGGCGTGATTTTTGGAATTTTGCCATTTTTGGTAAAATTCGGATTTCGGCTATAAAGTCCGGCTTGTGGACTTATTTTCATCATTGCGTGATATAATAAAATTCTCTAAACTTCAGAGACGTTTTCTCTGTGTTTTTTTGGCGTTAATCTTGTGTTCTTCCCTATGAATTTGCTGGTAGAAGTAGCCTGCAGAATAATCACTATTCTGCCCGGCGTCAAATAGTAAGTTGGGTTTGATAGTTGAAGATGATATAAACTCTCAATGAGTTTTTAAAGTGTTAATTATCTCCATTTGATTCAATTGCTTTAGTTTTGGGATCAGATAGAAAAAATCATGTAACTCTCTGGGGTAGCACAATTTTGTATACGAAAGGTCGTGTTGGCTCGATGACCTGGCAATCATAGAGGCATAACGGTCATGAGTCAACAGAGGATGACTCTGATGGTTATGAAAAAGAGGCAAATAGAGTTTACTATGGGTTATGATTATGAATCACTAATGATATTTGATATGGGAGTTGATTCATATGATCACACTACGATTATCTGCCCAAATTTGATATGGAAATTTCCATTTGTACTGGAGAAAAACATTACATGAGCCTTACACCCTCTCACATGAGAGTGGGTCCCACACAATAAAAATGTAAAAAAATTATCCACCCACCCCGCCCTTGTGAGTATCTGTAATGCTTTTGTAGTTGTACATGTAGTTCTCCTCATTTGATAGGGTGACTTACAAGTGTTCTGTGTAATGATGCTCAGATTGGTGACCTCTAGAATTTATGACATTTTTTCTTTGTCTATTAATAAATAATATTTTATTTATTTTGAGTTAATTATTCTTTGTATATATGTAAGCATTAAGGGCCATCTATAGAAAACATTTGAAATTATGCTAAGAGAATTGTTGTGTATAACAATACCAAGAGTCACAAGCCAATCCTAGCAAATTACAGTTCAAAGAAAAAGGCTTGTTGTACAGCCTTTTTGTATAGTGAATTACACAGCCCACCCCCATGTGTGTGGGCTGTGTAAGTTGCTGTGTACCAAGGCTGTACACATAACAAAGTTCAAATTTGGAATCTAGGTGATGCCATGAATTCTGAGGGTCCATTTGATTACAAGAGTGGAATTTGGGTAGAAAGAAAATGAATTCCAGGAAACTGAATTGCCTATAATTGTTTTCCTGGAAATTATCAATTAATTGTGTTTGATTGTTAAAATTTTTCACCTGAAAAATGTCGAAATTTTGAATTTTTTGGTATTCGTTTGACTTTGTTTTTCATGAAAATTGTCCATTAAAGAGAAAAAAAATTTATTATTTTTTTTTTCACAATTTGAATATAGAATTTGTTTCCATTGAAGGAAAAAAAATAAATTCCTGGGATCTACTTTCCCACCAAAGTGGTAAACCAATTCAATTAAAAGATGGAAAAGGGGGTCCACGAGGGGGTTTGGGTGGAAAAGGTTTTGCCAACAAAATTTTTGCTACCAAACAACAAAAAAGTGGGAACTTGGAAAATCCATGGAAAATATCATGAATCAAACAGGCCCTAAGTATTATTCATCTTGGATATCTGTTGGAAGGATCCATGATCAGATTACAAGTCAGGCTAATAAGTCAAAACAAAAAAATAAAAATAAAAATAAAAAAAAAAAAAAAAAAAATATATATATAGAAAATTCAGTTGGGATGTGTAATATGATTTGTAAGTATTATTTATATCTATTATCTCTGTGATATTTAAGAACCAAGTAATTTTATTAAAGCATGTTACTAATATATAGATTAAAGCACGAGGTACATTAAAGAAAAATCAAGTATAATATGATCCCTTTTCTGTATTAGAAGATAAGAATATGATAGACTGATGGCAGTAAATTTATGATTGAGCTTAAAGGACCATGAACTGCAATAAGTTAGGATATGTTCAAGATTTACATTATGCATACATAATGCATATTTACAAGAATGAAAAAAATCATATGCTATTATGTTATATTGATGAGGCATTATAATACATGATCATGAGACTTTTAATTGTCATCAAGAAGTCGGTATCATGTTGGCCGATTTGTGGGCCTTTACGTGGATCAAATGGCCAAATCGCGGACCTTTATGATTATGAGAGTTATTAAAAGTGTAAAATGATCACAATACATTGGGCCCAATCAAGAACAAGTCATGTCATGTCATGTTATGCATTCGCATACATATAACAGACACACACCTGTGCTCAATGAACTATATAATTTATTCCCATTTATTTTTCAGATATGTTGACAATAATATACAAGGTCGACAACATCTCTTGGATGATTGTATGAAAAAAAAAAATTCATAGTGGATTTATATATAGTTCTTCATAAGATATCCAAAATAAAGTTACAACCTTTAAAATATCTTGACATAAGAATACCAACAATTTACTTAAAGAATTGTTACGTAAAATCGAGAATGGCAATAGAAAAAATAGAAATAAGACACACTGATTTACATGAACATTTAAGACGAGAAATTCACTATAGTCGCACTGCAAGCTTTTTGGACCAACAAAATTTGGATAATCGTAATGTAACAACAACTTTACAAATCAAGAGATCATTGAATTTAACATACGTTGATTCATTATCATCATACACTTCTCTAAGTTTCTCCTATAGCCTAGTGTTCAGTTCCACAAATTTATCTCATATATCACCTTGAAATATAGTTTTATTTCACTTTAATAGGAGGGCATAGATTCCTTTGTTATTTCCTACCGATAAGGAGTACAACTCATATTGTGATGAATTTCCTTCAATGCTCTCTGAAATTTACATAGTTCGATCCTAACAATATCTAGAGAGGGTTGAATATGTATATTATGCGGAATTAAAATTATCAATTAATTAGCAACATGCTAAACAGAACTTTGGAAATAATTATAGCACTTAAGTTATCACAAAACACAGTTATAGTACCCTACCCGACTCCATAATCACTCAACATTTGCTTCATCCAAAGCAGTTGAATACAATAACTTCATGCAGCTATATATTTGGCTTCAAAGGGGACAAAGAGATGAAATTTTGTTTCTTACTCATCTAAACTACTAGATTTGTACCAACACAGAAACAAACTCCTAATGTGCTTTTTCTATCATCAGCACTCCGGCCTAATCGGCATCTGAATATCCTGCTTGATCAAGATTTGAATGTCTAAAGTACAAGATTCCATGATCTATTCTGTCATTGATTTATCAAATGATAGGTCTTACAACACTTAAGTGGGACTCATTAGGGTCATACTGGAATCTCATACAAACTCACACACTAAATGCTATGACAGGTCTACTAGTAGTAAGATAAGGTAAACTATCTATCATACTCCTCTACAGTGTTTGATCAACACTTTTGCCTATAGGATCATAAACTAACTTAGCATTAGTGCTCATGGGTGTTTTGGTATGTTTCTTGCTATCTAACCGAAATCTTTTTACTAGGTCCTTAGTGTATTTTGATTAAGATATGAACAACCCCTCATCTGTTTGTTTTACTTGAGAACCAAGAAAGAAACTCAGTTCTCCTACCATACTCATCTCAAATTCTTGTTTTATGCATTCAACGAATTCATGAGAAAGTGAGTTAATGGGAGATCCAAAGATGATGTCATCAACATAAATTTTTACTATGGTGATGGTTTCCTTCACTTGTTTAATAAACAACATTCTATCTGCACCACCTCTCGAGAATCAACGTTCTAAGAGTAGTTATTTGTCATATCAAGCTCTATGAGCTTGTTTAGTTCATATAAGGCCCTTATGGGGAAACTTAGGATCGATAAAACCTTTAGGTTGTTCATCATATACCTCTTCTTGAAGTATTATATTCAAGAAAGCACTCTTGACATCCATTTGATATAACTTGAAACTTAAGATACAAGCTATAACAAGTAGAATTGTGAAAGATTGAAGACGGGCTACATGGATAAATGTCTCATCAAAGTCTATGCCTTCTACCTGTGTGTATCCTTGGGCAACTAACATAGTCTTATTCCTAGTTATAGTACCTTGATCATCAGTTTTATTTTTAAATATCCACTTGGCACCAATAACATTGCAATCATCATGCCTAGGTACCAAATACCAAACATCATTTCTAATGAATTGATTTAGCTCCTCGTGCATTGCATTTACCCAACATTCATCACTAAAGACATCTTCAATTTTCTTAGGTTTAATTTAGGATACGTAACTAGCGAATACCAAGTTATTTACAACTATCTTACACAGTCTCATCCCTTCTTCTAAATCCCTAATGATATTATCCTTAGGGTGATTAAACTTAACCCTAGATGAAGGTTCCTTAGGAAGTTTTGACTTTACACTTGATGATTTTTCCTTAGGAATTTTAGTCTCATCACTAGGCGATTGTTCCATAGGAAGCTTAGTCTTATCACTAGATAGTGGTTCCTTAGATGGAGTATCTGCACTTTTCAGTGAGCTTGGAGGTTTAGGTTAGATATTTCTATAGATACAATGATAGGATCGTCACTTATTTGATCTATTTCTTCCAAATTTCCTAATGGCTCTTCCTCACTCAAGGCATCTTCAGTAACAACATTTATAGATTCTATCATTGCCCATGTATGAGAGTTGTATTCCTAGAGTAGTTGAGAAATAGTCATTCATCACTCTTAGAGTCAAATTTGCCTAAGTTCTCTCTATCTCTCAAAATGTGACACTTGCTGCCAAACACTCAAAAATATTTAACTGTAGGCTAAACCTTTCCAAATTTCATAAGGTGTATTCTCAGCCTTAGGTCTAAAATAAATTCTGTTCACTATGTGGCAAGTGATGTTAATGGCTTCCTCCTAAAAATGCATTGCTAGATCCTTAACACGAAGCGTGGCTCTAGACATTTCTTGAAGCACTCTATTTTTCCTCCAAACTACTCCATTTTGTTGTCGGACTATCAGTGAAGATAACCCTTGTTGGATTTTTTCCTCCAAGCCGAAATTCTCAAGGTTAGAGTTTTCAATTTCTTTCCCATGATCACTTCTAATTCTGATTATGGTGTACTCTTTCTCATTCTTAAGTTTTTTAAACAAGGATATAATTAGATGAATACCTCAGATTTTTCTCTCAATAACTCAATCATGTGAACCTAGAATAGTAATCTATCACAACCAAAATGTAACGTCCACCACCTAGATTCTCCATCCTACATGGTCTCATTAAATCTATATGAGTAGTTCTAAAGGTTTGTTTGTCAAGACACTAGAAGTCTGCTTATGACTAACTCGCACATGTTTTTCTTGTTGACATGGTCTACAAATAATATCATTAACCTTTTCAAGTTTGGGAAGACCACCTACAAGTTCTTTAATAGATAATTTAGACAAACTTTTGTAGTTCATACTACCAAGTTTTTTATGGCAAAGTTTGGTCATATCAATCTTGGCACTATGACACACATATTTAGAAGTTGGAAAAACTTCATAACAATTGTTAGATATTCTTCCTCCTTCCATGACCACATTACCATTTGTATCATAAATCGTACTAAATTTTCTAGAGAAAACTAACCTCACAATCAACATAAAAAATTTGACTAATGCTTAACAAGTTAGATTTTAAAAGTTTCACATAAAGCACATTAGAGATAACAGGTAGACCAGAGATATAAACAGTACCTTCACCAAGAATAGACGAAGTAGCACAATCTCCAAAGGTAATGAATCCGCCTTTCCAATCATCAAAAATAGAAAACAAAGCTTTGTTTTCACACATATTTCTAGAGAAAACACTATCAAGATACCATATAGAATTATTTTGAGCCTTAAGAGCAACATGGGAAATATGACAGTTGATTTTAATCAGTGAGATCACTCTTTTTAACCCAAACCTTTGTAGAAATAGTGGTTATCCTATTTAATTAAGTCATCATCTCTATCAAGTGACTAACCTGACTAGTTAGGAACGTAATCCAACTAATGATGTCTTGACTTCTATCCATACTGAAGAGTTTACAATACCTAAGTCTTGTGTGACGTAACTCACTAAAGTACTAACAAGTAGAAATACACCTAGGGCCAAAACATCAGATGTTGGGTTTTAGGTTGAGTAGTCCTACGTTGTCCAGTTGGCCTCTGTCCTATGATACCCTTATTCTTGGGTTTGGTGTTTTCTGGGCTCTTAGGCTTGATAGTGGCTAGGACAAATACGATATCAAAAGAGCTAGTGGCATGATGATCAGAATCATTGTACCCAGATCTCCCATATTCTCTGTAGCCTTGTTATAGCCTAGGATATTGTCCAAGTTTATTCGGTCCACTCGAGAAAACAAGAAGTTAAGTATTTGACTTCTCAAGATCGCTCGTAAGAGTTTTAACCTTAGTCTCTAGGGACTCTTTAAGTACTCTTAACTCACTAAGGCTTCTAGTGGACACCTCAAGTTCAACTACAAGTCACTTTATTTCTAGTTGGAGTTTATTTACTTTCTTAAGCACAGCTCTATTTAGTCTTTTTCGGTTTAAAACTCTCTTCAAATAACTGGTCATGGGTCTAACGAAGATCTTGCTCATCTTCAAAGTCTTCCTTGGAGCCCTCACTCCATTCTAAGTCCTCAGTTTTCTCACTCTCCTATTCACTCTTAACTATCAAAGCAAATACCATATAGTTCTCACACTCCTTAGTACTAGAAGAATCACTATGATGACTAGAACTAGATTCTTCATCACAGAGTGACACGTTCATTGCTTTACCTTTACCCTTACCTAAGGTATTCTTATAGTTAGGGCATTTAAACCTAATGTGACCAAATCCTTGACACTCATGACATCCAACTGATTGAGATTTCTTCCTAACAACCCTAGTATTTTTCTTCTCTCAGTTTTCTTTCCTAAACTTAATAGGGGTACCTTTGTATTTATCCTGAGGTTTCTTCTTACTCCTAAAAAATTTTTGAATTTCTTAACGAAATACGCTATCTCCTCATCCTTAAGGGTCTCATCATCGGTAGTGCCGTCTTCTTCCCTAATAGTGTTTAAGGCAATTAACTTGTTCTTCTTAGAGTGAAATATTGTTCGTTCATAAGTTTGGAGGGATATTAGTGATCTTAGGTCTAAACTTCTCAGGTGAGGATCTAAATATTTTTCTCACAAATCTTATTTCTGGAATTTTCTCATCTATGTTGAAACTAGAGTTTACTATGTTATTTAACTTCGCATAGAATTTATCGAATGATTCATCATCTTGATTCTAATTTCTTCAAATCTAATGGTCAACATTTAGAGCTTAGAGTTCTTAACTATCTTAGTTCTTTATATATAACTTCTAGCAAGCGTTTTTTCAACTATTTTTTGTCCTTGGTGCCTGTTTGATCTCTTGGAGTCCTGGTAGACTATACCACTACCCAAACGATTCTTTGATTTTAATTACAACTCCATTACTTTGATTTTGTCTACAATTTGCCAATTTACAATTTATACCTAACACACTGAAAGTTTCAAGTTCCACAATTGCATAATCTTTGATTGGAATACATTAGGCAACTTAATATTCTCATCAAATAATAAAACTTGGTAAAACATGTCAAGCTATAAATAAATATATATAGTAAAAAAAACAAAAAAATGAAAATTGATAGGCGGTGGGTTGGTGGGAACTTTAAGCCATTTTATATGAAATCAACAATTCAATTCTACTCCCCTTTCATTCACTTCAAATTATGCGCAATTGGACAAAAATATATATGGGAAAAGTGATTATACAGTGATATAGTTGAGAAACTTGACAGAATTAGCTCTTGGTTGCATTTTAATTTTAACACATTTTTTTTATCATACATTTTCAATAAAATAATATAACACGTAAATTCAAAACTTTTCCTTCTTTTTTAATCACACGATCTCCAAAAAATTACTATTTTAAAACACATTTTCCTCAAAAAATCATTAAAATGGAGCCCAAATAAGGGCTTAATTATATGGTGGAAATGTGCTTTTTTCCATTTTTCCGGTCAGTCCAATGAATCAAAATGTTTAGTATTATGTGGGCAGACATGTATGTATATGGAATAGAAAATGAATGAATGTATGATCAAGAGTATAGCTAAATCATATGAAGTGTAGTTTTTTAAGTATTACATTGCTTGTCCGGATAGACTGAATAAGAGCCTGTTTGACAACCATTATTGTATAAAAAAAAGTTTTGAATAGTGATTTTAAGGAGAATAAGTGGTTAAAAAGTAGGAAAAATGTTTTGGTATACATGTAAAATATTTTATTGTGTGAATATGTGGTTGAAAATTATCATATAGCAAATTATAAAATAAATTAATGGTTGACAAACTAGCTCTAAGTTACTCTATATATGCTGCACCTATAACTGGAGTGCAGGCTGAACCCCTACAAAGTTTGTAATATATATTTTTTAAAATTATTAATAATGTAGCATGCCACGCAAAAGTTAATTAAAAGTAAAGTAGGGATATATGATATGATATCATTTGATCTTGTGAAAGAACTAATGAAATATTATAATCCGGACCATGCTATTACAAGTTCTTATAGAGATGTATACAAGTCATTGTTGAAAAAAATCTATGTATACGAACCTCAATAAGAATTTCATTTGATTAATTAATGGTTAAAATAACTCAAAACCATATATCTACACATGAGGAAAATAAACCCAACTCAAAACAAATAAAAGTAACTTCTAAAAAAACACCAAACAAATTGCAAGAATTTTGTATCATCAATTTCTTATTTACTTTCTTATTTCTATAGCAAAGGCATGCTTACTGTCGAAATAAGCCAAGAAATGCTTATAAGCTTGGCCAAACATATGCTTACTATCAAAATAAGCCAAGAAATACTTATAAGCTTAGTCAAACAAAGATTTTGAGCAAACAACCAAATTTAATGCTGAAAAATTTAGCTAGGAAAACAAGCAGCTAGGAAGCTCATAATAGATATATAAAATAGAAATAGAAATATAATATCTATTTATATAGTATAGATGTTTCATTCTGAAAATCTTATCCGTTGCCATATGTCAATATAGAGTTGAGATCTACTGTACAATTTTTATTGTTCAATTTATCATTCACCCAATTAATTATTGACACATCAATTTAAATTAATATTACATGAATTTGGTGGGTTAGTAGTGATTAATAAAGGTAAATTTGAGATGACATATTAATTTAAAAATAATGTGTAAAAAATTAATTGGATAAACAACAAATTGGACAGCAAATTCAACTCGTCAATACATGGAAGAGTTGCATGCCTCAATCCAAAACACAATAAAAAAGAAATCAAAGACAGAATACTAAGCCCATACCTCGTTGTTCAAATCGTATTTAGAGGCCATTTGCACGCAGTGAACAGCTTGTCCCTCCCCACCAACCCTCTTCAACCTGTCAATAGCTTATCATATGTTATTTCTGTAGGAGATTTTACACCGATAATGTGCATATTATATTCATCAGGAACATATCGTTAATATGGTCAAATCGAAATATCATTTGACTTACCGAAATCTGATTTGAGAAGACAAATTAGTGAATTACCGACTTCGAATATATGAATATGGATTCATCACTTTCCAATTTTGAATATGTGTCATTCTTTAATTCGAACTTTGCAATAAAACATATAAATAAATTAATCATATTCTGAAATCAAAAGAATACAGTTACTTTCCGAAATCAAAATATTAAATTAGAATGAAATCGGAAAAAGAAAGATAAGATGCAAGTGATGCGATCGGCCGATGCAAGTGTTTGACTCTTTGTCCTTAAGATGAATTTGCCCCACGTCGGTGCTAACGGTTTCTAGCAATTGTATCTCAAGATACAATGACCATGTCAAACCATAGGAGCACTCCAATGGCTTAGACCAACGAATTCGAACAGAATTCTCTCTCTACCATAACAATGATTTTGATACAAGTGTTTTATGCAAACTAAAGTGTAAGTATGAAATGGAATGATATGGAACTATCACTTTGCATGGAACTCAATCCAAACACATGAAGATTTATATATAGTAGTTGGAAATGTTTGTCAAAAAACACAATCATACCAAGAGACACATCTCTTGAAATTAAGATTCATAATTATTGGAGAATAATCATACCAAAAGTCATGATCTTCCATATGAAAAGACACATCTTTTCATCTACACATTTTCTAGAATATTCCACAATATTCTATACAATTTTTCAACAATTTCAAGTGTTTAAATGACTTAAATTTGGATTAATTTCTCATTAACCAAATAATGAATTCCGTTTAAATCATTTAAATTGGTTTCGATACAAAATTTCAACAATTCCAAAGATTAATGTTACTTGTACATAATATAGTTAAATAATTGTTTACATACAGATGAGATATAATAAAAAAAGTGAAGAAGTTTTCTTTTTAAAAAAAAAAAATTGTGACTCAATCATATCTCACCACATCATATATATGACATTATGCACATTTAGCACAACCATATTCCCAATACCTCTCCAATTAAACTATTCATATAACCCTTGTTAACAACTATTGTTGACAAACTTGGTGTTATCAAAATCCAGACCGTGGATTTAAAAAATAGTTTTTAACAGTTTTTAAAATAGATGTATGTGATGCTGCCAAGTGTAAAGTTGTCAATCAATATTGTACAAGTAAAATGATTCATCTCTCTATTATTTAATGCCCTACAATTAAAAATTATGCCTTTGTTTGAGTCCCATTTTGGGTAAAAATAAGTTTTGAAATAGTGTTTTTTGGAGAATATATGATTAAAAAATAATGAATGACTTTTAAGTTTACGTATAATATTACTTTATTGAAAAATATATAGTTAAAATAAGAGAGAAAAATGTATTTTAGAATTAATGAAAACTCCGTCCGGCCTTAGGACATTTTGCTACCCTTGTGTAGAAGTTTAAGGGAAAATTGCGACCGCGGTCCCAAACCTTTCATTTTGTTGTCGATTATACCCAAATCTTTCATTTTTGCAGCCGAAGTCCCAAACCTTTATATGTAATTGCATTTTCGGTCCCAAATCTTTTATGTAATTTCAGCGTCGGTCCCCAATCTTTAATTTTTGCAGCCGAAGTCCCAAACATTTGGATGTAATTGCAGAGTCGGTCCCAAACCGTTGTATGTAATTGTAGCGTTGGTCCCAAATTTTGAATGTCGTCCATAAAACTGTTAGTCAACGTTTAAACAGTATTTTTGACTCTAAAATTTTGCAGCTCCGATCACAAACCTTTTATTTTATTGCAGATTACACCCAAACCTTTCATTTTTGCGGTCGAAGTCTCATACCTTTATATGTAATTGCAGCGTTGGTCCATTTCACGCATTCCGTCCAAATAATGTCATAAAATAATTTATCGATTTGATTATTATAACAAATCGGATCGAATTGTTATTTGATTTGATAGTTATCGATGATGAGAATGTGATGGCTGTGAAAAAATTGAAGGATTTGAAGAAGATAAACATTTTGTTACAACTTGTTTTAACAATTTTGCTCATCAATTAAGCCCATATTTGACACCCATTTTTTCTCAATATATTTCTCCTTCTTCATTTCAACCACACATTCTATTAATAAAATAATATTACACATAAATCAAAAAAATTTTCTTACTTTTTAATCACACAATCTTCCCACCAATCACTATTCCAAAAATTATTTTTCAAACAAAATGAGTGTCAAACAGAGGCTAAGTTGTCATTTGAGTCAAAAATATTGTTTCAACGTTGACTGACGATTTTATGGACAGAATGCTTGAAATGGACCAACGCTACAATTACATATAAAGGTTTGGGACTTTGGCCGTAAAAATGAAAGGTTTGGGTGTAATCTGTAACAAAATAAAAGGTTTGGGACCGGAGCTGCAAATTTTTTGAGTCAAAAATACTGTTTGAACATTGACTAACGATTTTATGGACGGAATTCAAGATTTAGGACCGATGCTGCAATTACATACAAAGGTTTGGGATCGACGCTTCAATTACATACAAAGATTTGGGACTTCTGTTGCACAAATTAAAGGTTTGGGACTGACGCTGCAATTACATGAAAGTTTTGGGACTTCAATCGTACAAATTAAAGGTTTGGGTGTAATCTGCAATAAAATGAAAATTTTGGGATCGCAGTCGCAATTTTCCCGAAGTTTAATGTCTAGTCAAATAGTTTATATGATTATTTTATAAGGATCATACTTCTTGTACATCAAAGAGTACATAAGGGTGTACATAATGGACACTGGCATCATTTCATTGGAGGGAGTGTCGGTTCCACATGCACACCCTCCAATAGGAAGGTGTCGGGTGTCCATTATGGATACTCTTATGTACACTTTGATGTACATGTATCATTATCCATTTTATAATTTTAGCATAAAATCCTTCGTCAAAAATTAAATAGAATACTATTTATCAGACAAGATACTAGAAATTGAAATAGAAAGGGGTTGATTTCACAAATGGTCACTGGAGTTACCTGAAAATTTCAAAACGGTCACTGAAATTTCAAAGTTTCAGAAACGGTCACTGAAATTTGAAATTTCTTTCAAAATGGTCATTGAAATTTCAGATTTTTTGGCTAAGTTTGAGACAATTTTTCGACAACTTCCGACCACCAAAACTCCGATTTCGGATACCGTTGGAAAGCTCACGATGTCCTCTTCAATTACCACCAAAAATCTCCCCAAAACTCCAAGTGATTCGGCCGGAATAAATCCATGAAGTCGGCAACCGAAAATTGTGAAAATCTGCCCAGATTTTCAGATTTTTTGGGCAAGTTTGAGGCAATTTTTCGGCAGCATCCGACCACCAAAACCGTCGATTTCGGATACCTTTGGAAAGCTCAGAATGTCCTCTTTGAATAAACCCACGAAGTCACTACCAAAAAAGTCCGAAAATCTGCCCAGTTTGGGTAGCTGACTTCGTGGGTTTGTTTCGGCCGAATCACTTGGAGTTTTGGAGAGATTTTTGGTACTAATTGAAGAGGACATTGTGGGCTTTTCAAGGTATCTGAAATCGATGGTTTTGGTGGTCGCAAGTTGTCGAAAAATTGCCTCAAACTTGCTCAAAAAATCTGAAAATCTGGGCAGATTTTCACAATTTTTGATTACCGACTTCGTGGCTTTATTCCGGCCGAATCACTTAGAGTTTTGGGGAGATTTTTGGTGGTAATTGAAGAGGACATCGTGGGCTTTCCAATGGTATCCGAAATCGGCGGTTTTGGTGGTCGGAAGTTATCGAAAAATTGCCTCAAACATGGCCAAAAAATCTAAAAATTCAGTGACCGTTTTAAAAGAAATTTCAAACTTCAGTGACCGTTTTTGAAACTTTGAAACTTTAGTGACCGTTTTCAAATTTTCAAGTAATTTCAGTGACCATTTGTGAAATTAACCCAAATAAAAACATTGAGGAATAAAGAGTTGATGTCCTCAAATTCCACTCCTAACTGTTAAAAAAAATCATGAATTTGTACATCCTTTTAGCGCTGGCAAAAAAGCTCGGAGGCTCGTACAGCCCGGGCTCGGCTCGAAAAAAGCCCGAGCCGGGCCTGGCTCGGACTCGGTGGAACTGAGCCCAGGCTCGGGCCGAGCCCCATTTTGGGGAGTCGGCTCGAGCCCGGGCCGGCCCGTGGCCCGGGCGAGCCTCCATTAAGAAAAAAAAAAATTTTTTTTTTTTGAAGCGACATGTCGGGCGGCAAGCTTGTCGCATCGCCGCAAGGCGATAAGCTTCTTGTCTTCTTTGCTACTCAGACTATTTTTAGTCGCTCGCAAAGGCAGCTAAAGAAGAAGAGGGAAAAAAAAAAAACCAAAAAATCCGAGCCGGCTTGGCTCTGGCTATGCTCGGCCTGCTAAGGCTCGGGCCAAAAGCTCGGGCCGAGCCTCATTTTTTTTGGCCGGGCCCGGCTCGGCTCGGCTCGGCTTGGACCGAAAAAAGCTCGGTCCAAAAAAGTTCGGGCTTGGCCCGAGCTTTTTTTTCCTGGCTCAGGCTCGGCTCGTTGCCACCGCTACATCCTTTTTGAATTAAAGACAGATTAAGTACAAGATGACGCAAAGAAATCTTGCTAAAAAGGAGGGCGACCTGTCCCCCAGTAAGCTTCGGAGGGTAATTTGTTTGAAGTGAGGAGATTTGAAGGCATCTCATGAAAAAGATTTGTGTTAGGATCAAGCATAAGCTGTTGCCCTTGAGGGCCAGTAAATCCTTGTGGTGATCCCAGGGCTCCGCGGCCTGGCGCCACGGCCATTGGTGGTTCTTCCTCTAGAGTTAGCCTTTCATACGATGCGTTACCAAATGAAGCTGCCATAATCACCATAGGGCCAGAAGTGAAAAGCGACCTGACAACATTGCCCCCGACTACTTGGCCTTGTCCACCGGCTAGATATATGGTCAGTCCGACGCAGGAGGCGGCGCCGGAGGAGGCAAAAAGGAACCAGAATGGGATAGGATTTCGTATCTACCATGTAGTGTCACGACAAATCCTGGTGCAGAAGGTTGTCTTACAGTGACATTATTCACAGTGCCACTTCCACTCAGAATGCAAACACCTCTCTGTCGCGTTGTGGCGAAAGTGGACACACTTTCTTGAATATCGCAGCCATCGGCAACCTCCATTACATGGGATCTGAGTGCATTTGCACCCTCCAGTGATAATTATAGATGGTTTTGGTTTGGTCTTGGAACCGGGGGGTCTGCCACTAGGTCTTCTTGTCATTTCTCCTTGGCCGGTGGCGGGTACTAGCTCTTCATCCTCGGCGCTGCCACCGGTGGTGGTGGTGGTGGAAACACCGTAATTGTCATCACGATCTCGCTTTAGGCTGCGGTTTATACTACTGTTTTTGCTTTGTTTATCATCAAGATTCGGCTGGCTGTTCTGGAATTGGTGGTGGTGGAGCTGAAGATCTCTAGCTTGAAACAGAGGTGGCAAAGAGCGGCCTTGAGTTGTTAACTGATTCATCACTACACTTCAAATACATGTCTGCTTCTTTGAATTACATAGAACTTGATGAACAGATGCAAATTCAGACTCAAAATATGGGAATTTCTCTATCTTACAAGATGGGATTCGTTATTGGTTGCTTTTTCTTCTGAGTTTGATGAATCCAATGCAACTAAGGCAGTTTTTGCTGGAAGAACTGAATTCATCATCCCTTTTTGCTTCGCCCCTTATGCGATAACTCTTAAGTTCTCGTTCAGTTTGTATGTGTTGTTTCTTGAATCTTGAGTTGAGAGAGGGAGTTTGGAAATATTTTGTATGTCTTGGTTAGGTTTAAGTCAAGGCTGGAGATAGATGGGGTTAAGACAGCGGGCGCGTTGCGGCATGGGCGGTGGGGAGTGGGATCCACTTTCTCTCTCCTTTGTCCCCTCACGACCTAGGATGACTACCATGGACTATGGGCATCTCCAACGAGGGGTCAAATTTGGCGAGTGTTGTACACTAATATAAGAATTCGCAATAACCCTATTTCGCCATTGTTTCCACTTTACAAAAATTGTTTCTTCCATCTATATTCTTCTTTAATATTTTTAATATTAATAGATTTTAATTAATTTATAATTAATTTTATTTAACATTTATTTTTAAATTTTAATTCGTTAATAAGTAATAATTTTTTCAACAATAAATTGAAATTGTTCATAAAAAAGTTAAAAGTTATAAATTTGATAATTAATAAATTAGCACTAGAACAATATAAATATATAAAAACATAAATTAAAGTAAAATACAACATTTAACTAAAGCATTTTGCTGGTTGTCCATGGATTAAATCCCCGAACAAAATGGCGCCCCTCGTTTGACCCGGAATTTAATTCAGGGAGAAGTAGCATCTCTCTTAACTAAAACAATAATTTAGTACTACGGAAGGTCTTTTCTCGTTATATATAATTTTCCTTGTGCGCTCAATGTAACTTTTATAATTTGCAGTATTATGTTTAATGTTTTTTTTTTCAATTTACTAATACATGTAATATTTTAGTTAATTAAATATAATTTCTAATTTAACGATTTTTGTAATAATATAATTAAATAATTCAAAATAAAATTTGGTGTAAAATTTAGTGTAAATTGGTCTACAAAGGTCTACACCAAATTTAATGTAACTATTGGAGAGGAAAAACCAAATTACACCAAATTTCGTATAAAATTACACAAAATTTGGTGTAAACCATCGGAGATAATCTAATAAATTAAGGGTTCGTTTGGAATTATTTTTATTTTTTGTTTTATTTAGAAGAGTTTTATGAGGAAACTACATTTATTTTTTTATAAAAAATATTTGTTAAAAGAGTTCTTATTCTGAAAGTATTTTAGAGAGCCAAATTGGAACAGCTTTTTCTAAAAATTCATCTCACCAGAAGAAACATTTTTATAAAATTAGTCAAACAGGTATAAAAAAGTTTGTGGATCTCAAAAACTTATTTTGACTTTTCAAAAGTCATGTCAAACGGACCCTAAGTCCATACTTGCTTATATAAAAATCATATTTTCAGTCTATTTTAATAAAAATTGATGAAATGTATAATTCATGATATATCTTATTGAAAACTTAGTATAAGTTGTAGGTTTCATAAAATATAATTAAAATTGAAGTTTAATAAATTGATAAATTTTATCAAACAAGCACTAACTTAAGCGCTTGGAATGAGGTCCAACGAACACAAAACAGCTTCTTCTGCTTTCCCTCCTTTTTTATTTTTGTTTTTGTTTTTGTTTTTGTTTTTTTTCCTTTTCTCTTTTCTCTTTTTTGGGTGGGGGATATGTTGACTAAGTGGACCACATTAATTATGTAAAGGAGGAACGTTACAAAAGAGTTTCCACGATTTACGTAAAATTAATGTTAAAGCTACGGAGAATCACTGGCGTTTTGTAATTTAATAATGTAACAAACAAAGATGACGACAAGAGAGATGAGAATGCACGTGTGGATCATGGGAAATTGGAATGGAGCCACATTTTTTTTTTTTTGGAAAATGAGTTTTCCATTAATGAAATTTTAAAAAATGTGTGATTGAAAAATAAATTTGATAAAAAAATGAGTCGTTAGATAATGAGGCAAAATAGATATTTAGGGACAAATCGTGTCTAAAGGGAGATCTCTCTCTTTCTCCCTCTCCCCCTGTCATAAGAAAATTTAGCCTATATTTGAATATAAATTTATAAATTCAATCAAATGCAAAAATTAATTTTAATTAATATTCATAAAACACCGTCAATTTCAAAAACTGTTTTTTAAATCAAGCAATAGATCCCGACAGCACAATAATTGTCAACAATCATTGTATAAGTATCATTATTCCTTGGTATGTTCTATATTAATGGGTCCACTCGATGTTGATCATTAGACTTGCCTTTAAGGGTCCGTTTGATTGCAAGAACGAAATTTGGGTTGAAAGAAAATGAATTTTAAGGAATCGAATTGTCTAGAACTTGTTTTTACAGAGAATTGCTAATTAATTGTGTTTGATTGGTGTAATCTTTCACTTGGAAAATATTGAAATTTTGGATCTTTTGATATTCGTTTGACTTTATTTTTCATTAAAATTGTCCATTAAAGGAATATAATTTGTTACAATTGAAAATAAAATTTGTTTCCATTACCAAAAAAAAAAAAAAAAAGGGGGAAAAAGTTGCCTAGAAAAAGCTTTTCCTACCAAAGTAGTGAGAAAAGTTTTTCCTCAAAAATCAAGAAAAATGGCCAAAAAAGGGGTTGGTTGGAAAAACATTTGCCAAGAAAATTTTTCCAATCAAACAAACAAAAAAGTGAAGAATGAAAAACCAATTCTTAGTTCCATGGAAAAGAAATACTATCAACCAGGGCCTAAAAGCTTTGCAATTCTTAGTTCTCTAATTTCTTAAAAATTTCATAATATTTTTAGGACAAGAAAAGACAAAAACATATCAGAAAAGAAAAAATACTAGTGCATCTATAATCTAATTAATTTTAGGGTTATTGGCGCAAAACGTCCCTACCTATGACGGGTTGTGTGGAAAACGTCCCTACGTTTGATTTTTTGGTGCAGAACGTCCCTACCTATACATTTTCTTGCGCAAAACGTCATTTTTCCTAATTTTTAACATAAAATGACCGATATACCCTCCAATTTAAATAAAACAAAAAGGAAAAGAAAAGAAAAATAAAGAATAAATTGCAATTTGCTCTTAAACTTTTTTAAAATGTAAATCAATCCAAAACTTATGAAAATATTAAAAATAACCATTTACCCTTGGCATAACAGTCAGTTTTTTGCCTTTTTTTCACCCCCAAATGCGTCCAAAATCCGACAGCCTCCGGCCACCTATCCCGCCGGATCTTGACACCGGTCAACAGCCATCCATCTCCCCTTCAGATACCACCCAACCATGCTCAATTCCATCAACTACAGTGGCTGGAATCAACGCTCAAAGTTCACTGTCACCCAATCTGAAAATCGCCGAAAATTACACTTCCGGCCAATCCCATGGCCGAAACCCACCTCCTTCCAACTGCCCATCACCAAGTAACCACAATCATGCCAACAAATCATTACAAACATCACCAAAAACATCAACTTCAATCCTGAAATTTCGCCAGTCGCGACCCTTGTAATGACAATTATCGAACAACCAATTCCGGAGACGGCAGGACCATCGACGGCCGGGGACCTCCTGGGCTAGGTCCCTCTTCACCTGGTGCACCTAGCCCAGGTATGGGTCTTGGTCTTTCTCGCCCAGAAGCTGCTGATTTTGTGGGAGAAATTAAGGAAGTCTGTGATAAATTCGGACTTGATGAATCTGTGCTGAAAATGTTAAAGTCGCCTGATGAATTCAGGCTGAAAAAACCATGGGGCATCAACTAATTGCTGCAATTTTAAACCCATTACCTGCAATTAAATCTGCCCAGGTTTATTCTCACGAGGAACGGGCTGCTAGAAATCGCCGTCGACAAGGGCTCACTTTACTCAATCACATTCAGCGCGGCTCGAACTTGCGCCCAATTGGAGTCGCTTAACGTTTCGGTCCCATCGGCGTCGCAGAACATTGATTTGCAGACTCTGCACAGCGTTCAGGGCTGGGATTCTTAAGCGTGGGCCTTTCGGCAGAGGGCGATAACGTGCGGGTGGTGTTCAAGAACAAGGGTATGGAAGATGATCCCACTTGTGGACCCATTATTGACAATATCGCTATAAAGAAGCTAAAGGTTAGCAGAATTCTGTATGTTGCCTATGCAAACAACAATGGCGGCTGGAAGGTGGATGTGGTGGATGAGGCTCAGGGAAGTAGATGAGGAGAAATGGGAGAATTTTTTTTTCCTTTTTTTTTTTGGTTATTTTTAATATTTTCATAAGTTTTGGATTGATTTGCATTTTAAAAAAGTTTAAGAGCAAATTACAATTTATTCTTTATTTTTCTTTTCTTTTCCTTTTTGTTTTATTTAAATTGGAGGGTATATCGGTCATTTTATGTTAAAAATTAGGGAAAAGGATGTTTTGCGCAAGAAAATGCATAGGTAGGGACGTTCTGCACCAAAAAATCAAACGTAGGGACGTTTTCCACACAACCCGTCATAGGTAGGGACGTTTTGCGCCAATAACCCTTAATTTTATTTGTTTGGAAGAAAGATGCTGTTGTTTGAATAAGGACCAAACAGTGAGATAAATGGATTTTTTTTTTCTTTTTTTCTTTCTAAAGTAGATAAATTATAAATTTGAAATATTTCTGCTGTGCATGAGTTTTTAATAGGGTAATTTGAATTGAAGGTTGTTGAACTTCAATTTTTTGTAATTATACTTTTGTCGATTTTAACTTGCAAGATGATGGATCGTAAACAAGTAATATATTGATGAGTAGTGTGTTGAGATTACGAGAACTCATTATATACACATTATACTTTAACTAAAATTAACTCTAATAAAGAAAAATACACAATTAATGATTTTGAGTTGCTTCCAACTATATTTGCTTATAGTAAAATAAGGGCCTAAAAGAATACAACAAATATAGAAATTTAATCAAATCGCAAAAGGCACAGGATCCTATATCAACTACTGTTAGTCTACTTTAATCCTCAATTATCCCTGATAATCAATTTTTGTTTTGCCCGTGCAATGCACGAATTGTTTTATTTTGTAGGTAATGTTAGTGTGTTTAGTGTCAAGAATGAATGAGAGATATATGCACTAATCGAATAAAGGCTCAAAGGTACATGTTAGAGTATGCTTGCAAATTTATTAATTTATAACCACATGCCTTTGTATACATATATCTTATACAAATAGGTACATATAGATCTATGTGTTCAGGTAGCACTCAATCGTGAAATGATCATTTTACACCGAAGAAAATAAATTGTACTGTGAACGCATGTTCCAGGAAAATACAGAAGACAAGAAAATACATAGACATACTAAAAGTAAAAAGTGCAGGAAAGACTGAAAAGAACAATGACGAAGAACGTCATGGCTTTTATTGTTCTTCAGCAACTTCATACGAGTTTCAACTCCAAGGCAGAACCAGAAGGCATCAAAATTGTGGATCATTCAACTAAATTAGCAGATCCCCTATGTACATCACAGACAGAACATGACCATACGAAGTGAATAAAAGTAAGCTCAATATTTACCAAGAACGATAACGGATGTTGTTCCATCTCCTACCTCATCATCCTGAGTTCGATTTAGCTCAATAATTACTGCCATCGAATCCCCAAAAGCATACATGTGAAAGACCAATCAAGAAATGACGTTAGTGTGTTCATTAGACAGGGGAAAACAATATGAATGAACCGCAAATAGAGGTTAATATGAGCCGAACTACTTAAAAATAGGTAAATTAATTGGAAAAGTACATGAGAAACAGTTTTTACCTTTGCCGCAGTGTGCGCAAGATCCAACTCTCAGAGAATAGAATAACTGGTGTAGAAAATAATGAAAGGAGCATGAGAGCTGCAGAATGCATTGGAGTAATTACCCCTTTAACTATCCTAGGATGTCCACTTTCAAGATTAACAGAAGTATGTTGATTTTTCAAGTTCCACTAGAAGGTGTTCTTGCAACATTTTTTCTCTCTTTTATGATGAGCTTGAGAAGAGCAATGTGTATCTCCCGTGAGCAGTCTTGAATCCTTAAAAAGGAAAAAGCAAAATAAATACTTGTTACAAAATTCCTTTGTTTGAAAAAAAATAAATAAAAAGATGGATAAAAAACAGAGAGGAATAAAAAAGAATTAGTATGCATTATGTGCATATGAGATGGAGATTTCAGATTTTGAAGTGAAAATATGTAATTTTGGAGTATCGAAACTAATTAGGTATACTTTTTTTTTTTTTCCTTGGGTTCATTTCTTTTGGGATATAAATAATCTGTAACAGCCAATTTGACTCAACTTATCTTAATTTCTCTTAAAAAATTCATCATACAAACCGAAAGATGAAAAATAACCAACGGATTTTTAAAAAGAAGGAAAATGAGAAAAAAAAAATACTCTATACAGAGGAGTGTGAAAAGAGAATTGGGATGTCAAATGAAATTCCTCAATTCAAAGGTTATAGCGAAATGAAAAAAAAACTTGGAGATTACATTTACATCCAACAATAATTAACACAATGCTTTTTGACAGCATTATTGAAGAAGCATAAATAAGCCAGATATAATAAAATATGAATTTGAGATCAAGAATACCCATATATGATGATACATTGGATGATGTACCGCTATATATAACTTATAACCTAGACTTTGCTTGACTTTTTTCTTGTTCAGTGCATCGTCGTCAGATTGCATCTATTTTGTTCGGCAGATTGCACCTGTTTTGTTTGTGGTGAGGTTTACGCCTCAAAACGTTTTGAGGCTTACGCCTCGCCTCATAACAAAAAAACGTCTCGGTACCCGTTTACGTTTTTTCAAACTATGAATACAGCAAACGATATCTGCATGTTCTATATTGTAAGTTACAATTCTAATTACAGCAGTGAATTATTCAAGTCTATAACTGGACATATATCTGAAATTTCAACAATTCAATTGATATAAGCAGATCAAGAAATTTTCTCAATCATGTTTTTTGTAAGTTAA
Source organism: Fraxinus americana (assembly GCA_035079005.1). Classification (NCBI taxonomy): domain Eukaryota; kingdom Viridiplantae; phylum Streptophyta; class Magnoliopsida; order Lamiales; family Oleaceae; genus Fraxinus; species Fraxinus americana. The sequence continues at coordinate 20,065,206 of CM068714.1, forward strand.
TATAAGGAATGTCTCTAATCATATTAAAAAGCTTCAAGGGGAAAAATTATAGGTATAGATGTTAAGGTTAGTTGAGCTCTACAAGTACTAAGAGTAGCATATCAACAAAGCCATTAGAAAATATTCAACAAATAGTGTAATTTCAGCAAAAATATGTAAATCAAAAAGCCAGAATGTCACAACTCACACAACATAAGGCTTCCAATAAAGTAAATAAAGTAAGAATGCTTTCATTAAGAATGTTGATATCAAGGTTGCTATTGAGAAGCAGCGTAAGGGGAAGGTATTTGTGCTTCCACAGTACCCAATATATCTCCATCTTAAGATCATATCAAAGCTAGGACCAAATTCGAGGGAACAAAAAAAATTCATAATTAGTCCCAATTAATTTCAAAGATATAATCTTGTACTTATTTCATTGTATTCTAGAACATATGAGTAGAAGCCTATTGCAACCAATCAACCTCAAAATCCCATCTTAGCTGCCAAATTAACACCAAATAAAATATACGAAAGTGATAATTTAACTTAATTGCAAGTCCC